>JAULJL010000033.1:11860931-13110931 GCA_030761205.1 Fremontodendron californicum | reverse complement strand
AGGATCTCGTTAAATTCCACCAAGAGTGTTGGGAATATTTAATGAGTGTTCTCGGTAAAATATTTGTGTTCGCTTTCATTTTAAAAAAATAATAACAAATCCTTTTTTTTAAATAAACATATTTTGAAAAAAAAAATAAAAAAGAGAAATAATTTTAAATACTGCTGTTGAGTCCAATAAATCGAGACTTAGGATAACACAACATTAAATGGTACCGTTTTCTAAATGGGCGTCGCGGGGGTGCTAATCCTTCCCCGCACGTAACTGACTCCCAAACCCAATTTTATTTTCTCTTTGGTTGAAAGCGCGGACTTCAAAATTGGTTTTAAAAGATGTTTTAATCAATTTTAAAATATTTTACTAAAACCGATTTTAATAGGTGACCAATCACACCTAACCAAAAAAGATTGGTGGCGACTCCATTTTGTTTTTCAAAATCGTCTTAGCGGTCGAAAAACTGTTATGACAGCTTGGGGACTCCACTAGGGACTTTTTGAGAGTTGAGCCATTAATTAATCACATGTTATAATAAGTTTTGATTTAACGAATTTAATTGATATTTAATTTTAATTCCTTTACTTTTTTATTATTTATTATTTTTGCTTGCATTCATGTCTTAATTTTCGTTAATTCTTTATTTATGCTTTTTAATTATGTTATTTATATATTATTTTTATTTATGCTAATAATTGTGGGTCATTTAGGATAAGGGTATTGAACCGATTAAATGTTGGTTTGTTACTTCACACACACTTTCACGTGCATGTGCATAATGTGAAGTCCTTATACCCGGGTTTTCGTCCTTTTAGGTGGAAGTAAAGTAACTACGCTCTCGTGAGCTGATAACCTCTGCATGGGCTAGCGAAACATTTTGGGAGCAATAAAGTACCTACACTTTCGTGAGGTGGTAACCTCCGTATAAGCCTGAAAAATATACTCCAACAAATTGAACCCGTTTAAATCTGGGTTCCTTACTACTAGCCTTCGCAGGCGACAGTGATGAGCAATTTGGGGCCTTTAGAACCTAATTTAACCTCATACAGTGAGCCGTATGGAACCAACCTAAGATAGAGCCATGCCCGTGTTTTGTAGAAATTACCTAAAATTAGGACACATGAGGGGATACTTTGGTAAGAAACCATATCTTGCATAATTTGTATAGATTCAAAAATAATAAAAACCTTGAACATTCAAAATTTTTATTTTTGTCTTTTGTAAATTAGTTTGTGTTTGTCCAAAATTTATAGTTTTTTTCTTTCTTTCTTTCCCAAACATTTTGTACATTTTAAAAAAAAAAGAAATTTTTCTAAAATTTTTATTTTCAAAATATTTCAAATTTCCTTTCCTGATCTTCAAATAAAAGAAAAAAAATTATCAAAATAAACAAAATGATGATTTCTTAATTTTAATTTTGTTTTCTTCCAAAAAAAATCACAAATAATAAAAGAAAAAAAGGGGTTGGTTTTTAATTTATTTTCACAAAATAAAAGAATTCATTCTTTCTTTCTTTGAAAAAAAAAAAAGAAAAAAAGTTAAAGAAAAAGAAAATTTTAATTTCTTCCTTTTATAATAAAAAGAAAAGAACTCAAAAAAAAAAATTTCTTTCCTTTCATTTTTTTTAAAAATAAAGTATTTTCTTTAACCATTATCTTTTTTTTTTTTTAAAGGATAGATGTTTCCATTGCTCTCACATTTTCAAAATTAAATGAAAATAGAAGAAAAAAATGATAAAAATGATAATCATGAAAATATAGAAAATAATAATAAAATTTCTATGATGGAATAGTGTTGTGAACAATAATAAAATTTTCTTTTAGTTTTGACTTTTTGAGAAAATATAAAAAATAAAAATAAAAATGTCGAAAAGAATAGTTGAAAAAAAATCACTCTTTAATTCTTGGTACAGTATGTTCATACTATTTCTTTTTACATGCATCATGCTGCATACATACATGCATTCATTCGTAAGCATACATGCATTAAATTGGGAGGTAGATAAGATTTTGTTTGGCTGTAAGAGCACTCTAAAGAAAGTTCACCCTCAGAACAAAAGGTAAAAGATTCGAAAGCCAGCAAAAAACCCAAAATCACTCATTCGGCACAAATACAATACTTGCTCACAGATAAAGCCATGGAAAGTGAACAAGCAGCACAAATAGAACAAATGGAAAGAATGCACAGAGAACTACAAGAACAATTAGCCAGATCTCAGCAAGAAGCACTGGAACAGATAACAAAATCTCAAAAGGAGTCACATGAGCAAATAGACAAGATGATTGAAATGATGACGAGATTGACCCGAGGAAAATGGGTTGCTGGAAGGTCGATCATAAGGGGAGAACCTCGACCTCAAGCAAACAACAACAAAGATCTGATTTACCTACCAAGTCAATAGGGCCAAGGACAATATCAATTGAACTCGGGACTGCACCCCTCAGATCCGGTTATTGTTCCAAACCAAGATGATTCACTAGAACAAGAAAAGCTGAAGAAATGTGAGGCAAAGCAAGTGGAAGACACAGAAGTGCAACAGAAGTATGATATGTTTGAAGAGAGACTCAAAGCCATAGAAGGAATAGACGCTTTCTGGAACATGGATCCGAATGAGCTCAACTTGGTCACAGATTTGGTGATTCCGCCAAAATTCAAGGTCTCTGAATTTGAAAAGTATGACAGATCAAAGTGTCCATCAGCCCATATTACTATGTTCTGTCGAAAAATGGGTGGCCACACCAACAATGAAAAATTGCTAATTCACTAATTTCAAGACAGTCTAACAGGGTCAGTTGCGAGATGGGACAATCAGTTGGGTCGGAGTCGTATCCATTCTTGGAAGGATTTGGCGAGGGCTTTCTCGGTTCTGTATAAATACATGAAAGGCATAGCACCAGATAGGTTGTCTTTGCAGAATTTGGAAAAGAAGAATAATGAAAGTTTCAAAGAGTATGCCCAGCAGTGGAGAGCTCTGGAAACACAAGTGCAACCACCACTCACTGAGAAAGAAAACACTGTATTGTTCATCAATACACTATCAGCTCCGTATTATGACAAGTTGGTTGAGAATGCCACAAGAAATTTTGCTGATATGGTTATTTTTAGTGAAATGATTGAATATGCAATCAAAAACGGGAAAATTGATACAGGAGATACTGCTGCTCCCAAGAAAGAAAGGGTTGCCTAAGGAAGAGAAAGGAGAAGCACAAGCCATCAGTTTTTAAGATGGAGCACTGGAGAACTTTGCTCCGTACCAATCTTACCATGCTTGCCACACTTACTAAACAGGCATGAACAACATTTCCCATAACCCATATCCTCACCAACTATTTTCTCAACTAGACTACCCGACTAATCTTAAATCGCACATGAACACCATTTTCCATTCACCCGTCTTTGTGCCTACTCCTCGATCGGGGAACCATCCAAAGAACCTTGGAAATGATCAAAAAAAAGTCGAGAAACAACCGGGAAAAAAATTGAGTCATTCCGATTCCCATGTCCTACACTAAGCTCTTACCCCGACTCGTCCAAAACCTCCTTGAGATGCCAATACAGTCGGAACCCTTTAAAGCTCCGTACCCGGGTTGGTATAATGCTAATGAGTGTTGCGATTATAATTGTGGTAATCAAGGCCACTCGACAGAGAATTGCCCACACTGACGTATAAAGTCAGAGATCTCATCAAAGCTGGGTTGTTGAGCTTCGACAGGAACGGAGAGCCAATTTTTGCCTAATCAAGGTGGGGCAAACATAGGTGGCATAACATGAGGCATGGACTTAATGGGTAGCATGTCATGATGGAGACTTATGTTTGTGAATTTTTTCTAATTATGAAAGTACTCATGAGAAAGAGAACTCTTGTTTCAAATTAGCACTTGCATGAAATGAAGGGGTTTTAATTTTCAAGCACTCTTTGTCAAATTTTGTTTCTAAAGATAAAATTGGGTGTGTAAATATGGACTTAAAAGGTTTTGTTTGAATTTTTGAAATTTTTTAAGAAAAGTCAATTTGCAATGAGCCGACCATACACCACTAGTTTCCAAGATCAAAGTTGAAAATATTTTCCAAAAAAAAAAAACTCAAAAACATCTAATGACCATTTTTAGGAATGAACCAGTCGTAGCAAATACCATGACTCCTCCAAACATTCCTAACACCAGATCATATGAATAAACAACAGTTGGGACCATCTAAAATTTTGAGAAGCACCAATTTGAGTTTCATGTGAGGGAATTGTGATGAAAATCTCTATTAGGCCTATGAACTATGAAACAAACAATTTAGAAAACTTTTTCTTGAATTCCATGGGATCAGACAAGCATGACATTCGTTAAAGGAATCTAGATAATGGTAATTTGATAAGTGTCAAAACTTCCATCGCCCAAATTCTTTCAAGTGGCTTTTAAATGCAAATGCCTTGATCGTTCCTCCAGAGGTACCCTTGACTCACCTTTTGAGTGTGAAGAATGAACAAAAAAGCCATCCAAACCAAATTTAGGCCATACCATTTCCCCTCACTTGGACAAAAACTCAGCTCTTTCAACATAATCATCAAAGGTTCCAATGTGATATATTTTTAAGAATTTCTGTAACATAAACCCATATTTGTGTGGCAAATTAAAATGGAGGCATTATTTTGTAAATATGGTAGGGAAAGATGGATTATCGTTGAGATAGTGGAAACACGCAAAAAAATGAAAACAAAAAAGAAAATTGAGAGTGACATTGTGCATTTGAGATGTTCTAAATGATTCTACAAAGAAAAGAGAACTTTTTCAACCAATTTTTCAAGGGATGGCTCTTCAATTTAGGTGACCGCGCTTGAGATGATAAGTGGCCATCTTTCATTTTCCTTTCACGAATTTTGAAATTTATCCGCTTGCTACCCCTTTAAGCCTAATGAATTTTTCCAAATATACCCTGATCCGGGATAGCACCCCACACTGGGGGGAATGGAATGAGAAATCTTTTTAAAGGTTATGAATTGTTAAGTTCTATTACAAGTACAAGAAAAGAATGCCTTATTCTGAAGGGCAAATTTTTATGGACAGGGTAAAAAAAAAAAGGTTGCGAAAAAATGAGCAAAGCAAACGCAAAAAGAGAAACAATGAATGAATGAAAGAAAAATGAACAGTGATGAAATGTCAAAATAAGAAAATTCTTCATACAATGAATGATCCCTGGTTTAATCACCCTTAAACACATACTTTGGGCCTATATACCCTTTCTTTCATAGCCTTAAACCTTGGACTACGCTACATACCTTAAAAGTCCATTTTGATCAAGCATGGTTAGTTGAACGGGAGAGTCTGTATCTTGAGGAATATTCATATTCATGAGGCTTCAATCACTGTCTCCTCACCAAGATATCTTTTGAGTTATCAAACTCACGTTAGATGAAATTTTGACTCTCAAATGCATGATGGAACAATAAAAAAAAAAAGCATAGAAAAGAAATGTGAGGCTTTAGGTTGAAAACTCGAAAAAAGGGCAACCTAGAGCTAAAAGGAAAACTGTTAGAGCCACCTATGGTACCGCCAATGAGCATACAAGACTGTCAATTATTTTCGAAAGTCGAGAATTGTGAGGGAATTGACGTTGAAATTTTCAAAGAACCATTCTCATCTTTCAGAATGACCCTTCAAAATCTTGAGCTTGTCACGACTAGTCTTGACACTTGTCCAAATTGCCATTATTTGGAGACTAATGAGTGTCAAATTTGCTTATATTTCAAAAATGAATCATTTCATAAAGTGTGAATCTCAAAGAATTCATTATTTCTAAAAAATTCATGCTTCATTGATGAGGCTAGATGATAGGGGCATGCTTCCTATTGCAAACCATTCTTGGATGAACCAAAGCCTTGTGATGCCATGTCCAAACTGCCATTACGTCAAAAGCTTCCTAGCCGTGGTCATCAAAGTTTCAAAAGCTTGAATATCACATCTTTTTCTGAAAACGATCATTTCAAAAAGATTGTTTTAATATAACATACTTTGATAATAGGAAATGATTTTTTGTGGGGCAACATTTTGTTAAAAAAGAAAAACAATTCTACATAGAAGTTTTTAGGGAAAGACAAATGAAATTGGTGAATTGCAAAAGGTGAAGAGACTTTTCAAGATTATCATGAGAAGTTTTTGACAAGAAGTCTTGATCAAAAGGTACAGAAATGTTGGAACAAATCCTCTTTATATAGAGATGTCTTCGAATTGGATGAGAAAAAGTTTTGGGAAAAAGTGAATGCTACAAGCGCAAGCTCATGGGGAGATCCTGCACAGGTCAACAAGATAATATGGGGATCAACAGAATGATGGTAGATTTAGAAACTGTTGGGCCAAAAAGATGGCAAGAGATTTGGTTGAAGACTCGAAAAAATATCATCAATTCTTACATGACAAGAACAATTCTGATCAATTTTTCATCGGTAAGATGCATGAGATGAAGGGAAGATGATTTATTTTGGCACTTGCTAGTTCAAGGTATGTTGTAATGAGAAAAAAGAAAGCGAAATAGGAAGATCGAAAAAACCCAGAGAAAGCCAATATGGGATATTTTGAGGGATACTTGCATTATTCAGTGAGCATATGTAGTATGGCATCAATCATAACATTTAGTGAGTACTTTCATTGCACTACACCATGTAGTGAAAATCTTCATCATTTGTGATAGTAAAGGGGCATGCGCATCACTCATAAGTCATTTCATTGGTAAAAAAAACATGACATTCATTCTATGAGGGAAGACATGTTTGAAGAAAATGGATGATTTCAAAGGTAGGGAAACTTTGGGTAAGAAAATTCTCATATTTTGGAAAATGTGTGGAAAAGATTTTTTGAATTGATGGATGTTTAGGTAGAGTTATCAAAGCTGAAGAATATTTGGAAGGTGTTTTTTAATGAAGAAATGTTTAAGATTTGGTAAAGTCTTCGGTGGCGATATCCGAAGCTTTCGGTGGTGATATCCAAAATTTAGTCATGATAAGTCTTCGATGGTGATATTCGAAGCTTTCAGTGGTGATATCCAAAATTTTAGTTATGATAAGTCTTAGGTGGCGATATTCGAAGCTTTCAATGGTGATATCCGAAATTCAGTTATGATAAGTTTTCGGTGGCGATATTCGAAGCTTTCGGTGGTATCCGAGATTTAGTTATCTTTAAGTCTTCGGTGGTGATATTCGAAGTTTTCGGTGGTGATATCCGAAATTTAGTTATAATTAAGTCTTCGTGGTGATATCCGAAATTTAGTTAGGATAAATCTTTGGTAGCGATATCCGAAACTTCTGGTGTATATATCTGGAGATCTAGTTATGATTAAGTCTTCGGTGGTGATATCCGAAATTTAGTTATGATAAGTCTTCAGTGGCGATATTCGAAGCTTCCGGTGGTATCCGAAATTTAGTTATGTTTAAGTCTTCGGTGGTGATATCCTAAGTTTTCGATGGTGATATCTGAAATTTAGTTATAATTAAGTCTTCGGTGGTGATATTCAAAGCTTTCGGTGGTGATATCCGAAATTTAGTTATGATAAGTCTTCGGTGGCGATATCTGAAGCTTCTGGTGATGGTATCCGAAATTTAGTTATGTTTAAGTCTTCAATGGCGATATCTAAAGCTTCCAGTGGTATCCGAAATTTAGTTATGTTTAAGTTTTCGATAGTGATATCCGAAACTTTCGATGGTGATACCCGAAATTTGGTTTTAAGAAGTCTTCGGTGGTGATATCCAAAGATTCCGGTGATGGTATCCGGAATTTAGTTATGTTCGAGTCTTCAGCAGCGGTATCTGAAGTTTCTGATGGTAATATTCGAAATTTTATTTGTTTCAAGTCTTTGATGGCGATACTCGAAGCCTGTGACGAAAAAATTGATTTGGTAATATCTTCGGTGGCAATATCGGAAGCGTCTGATAAGGAATTTGGTTTTGACAAGTTTTTGGTGACGATATCCGAAGCGTTTCAGTTAAGAATTGATTTTGGTGAAGTCTTCTGTGACGACATCTGAAACATCTGACATGGAATTTTAAAATTTTAAGTCTTCCGGTGGTAATATCCGAGATTGAATATTCGCTTTCGTTAGACCAAAGGCAGAAAGTGAATAGTGATCTGAGTCGTGTTCAAACTAATTTTCAAGTTCATTTTTAATTTTAAACTTGTGAAGCCTATGATTAGAAAAGTATTTAATTTCAAAGTTGTGGAGCCATTGATTAGAGGAGCGTTTAATTTTAGAATTATGGAGCTTCTCACTAAAGGAGCAGTTAATTTCAAAGTTGTTGAGCCTCTCAGTAGAGGAGCATTTAATTTCAAAGTCGTTGAGCCTTTGATTAGAGGAGCTTTTTATTTAAAGTTGTTGAGCCTCGAAGGAGGAGTTTTTTTTAAGGTTATGATTCTAGTAAAATTAAAGTTATTATCTTTATCAAAAAATTAATTAAAAAAAAAACTAAAAAAAGGAAAAAATCATCTAGGTCGCTGTTCCCGGACAAAATTATTGTCTATGTCTTTGCCCTATTCCTGATTCTCAGCAATTTGCAAAGAGGGGCAGCTGTAGACACCTAATTTTGTCCGGATTAAGTCCAAGAATAAATCAAGTTGGAGCTTTAGTCAGAGGGGAGAGAGAGAATTCGATCGTCTCTACTCTCCGGCCATATCAACGCTAGAATAGACCTGGTCTTGCTTTTTTTTTTTATATATAAATTTCGAAAAAAAAAACTAGAAATGAAAGGTGTGGGGATATAGAAGGAATCTGAAGATAAAAAAAGAAACATGCTGGTCTTGCCTTTTTTTTTATTATTATAAACAGCACCGTTTAATGCTTTTGGGGAAGTTCTTTTTTGAGATTTTGAGTCTCTAGAATATTCAAGAGAGAGCCTGAAAGAGGAGAGGAAAAAAGAAGAAGAAGAAAGAAAAGGAAAGGGGATAGGCAGCAATCAGCAAAGGAATGAAAAGGGGATTCGCCATCGCTTAGCTAGGTCGAGCGGCCAAAAATCCAAGGAAGGTGAAAGAGGTAAAAAGAGGAAGGAGAGAAGGAAAAAGGCATGGTTTTTAAATCCCTGTCTAAATTCTTCCATTTTCCCCTATTTTTATACTAAATCTACTTTTCTGTGTTTCTTGAGACTTGGCTCCAGTCATGGTTGCATCTAATGTGTATAATGTAAATGAAACATATGTGTGGTTGAAAAACATGCTACCTTCTTTGACCAAAACGGTAATGGTATAATCTACCCTTACATTAAAGCTGTATGACGTGAAAGTGAAAGTTTCCTATTGTAGACAAAGCTGGGAGCTGTAGGTGGGTCTCACTCTTTTTTTAATAGGGTATTTGTTAAGGATCCTTGTTGTGTATTTTAATATATTTCTTTATTTTATGTATTATTTATTTCAAGTGTTGTAGTATATCTTAATATATTTTATTATTTTTGTGTATTGTTTATTTTAATGTTATAGCATGTTTTAATATGTTTTATTGTTGGTATTTATTAGTTGTTTTAAATATAGTAGTATATTTTAATATATTATATTATTAAGTGTTCTAATGTTATAACATGTTTAAATAAATTTTGTTATTGGTGTTTATTAGTTATTTTAAATATTATAGTATTTTAATATATTATATTATTTGTGTTTTAATGTTGTAGCATGACTTAATATATTTTATTATGTGTAGTTATTATTTATTTTAAATGTTACATCCTATTTTAATATGTTTTATTAGTGGTATTCACCATTTATTTAAATATAGTAGAATATTTTAGTGTCACAAAACATGGGTTTGTTGTAGAATGTTTAAAATGTTAGAGCAAGAAATTAATTTAAATAAATAAACATAAGGATAAAATGAACGAGGATTGCTGACAACGGAATTCGAATGACGTCACAGTTGTGATTTCTAAGATATCTTGAGGTGAGAGGATCTCGTTAAATACCAACAAAATTTTTGGGAATATTTAATGAGTGTTCTCGATAAAAGATTTGTGTTCGCTTTCATTTTCAAAAAATAATAACAATTCCTTTTAAAAAAAAAAAATAATAACATGTTTTGAAAAAGAAATAAAGAAGAGAAATAATTTTAAATACCGCTATTGAGTCCATTAAATCGAGGCTTAGGATAACACAACATTAAATGGTACCGTTTTCTAAATGGGCGTCGCGGGAGTGCTAATCCTTCCCCACACGTAACCGACTCCTGAACTCGATTTTGTTTTCTCTCTGGTTTAAAACACGGACTTCGAAATTGGTTTTAAAAGATGTTTTAATCAATTTTAAAATATTTTACTAAAATCGGTTTTAATAGGTGACCAATCACAAATAACCAAAAAAGATTGGTGGCGACTCCATTTTGTTTTTCAAAATCGTCTTAGCGGTCGAAAAATCGTTATGACACACATCATGCAAACGAGAGACATTGCGGCTCAACTAAAAAAACTTGAGGTTGAGATGTTTGATTCCTTCCTGGTGCACTACATCCTAAACACGCTCCCACAGCACTACGGGCCTTTCAAAATCTCGTACAACACACATAAGAACAAATGGTCCATTAACGAATTAATGACCATGTGTGTTCAAGAAGAAGGGAGACTTGTAATGGAGCTTGGTGAAAGTGCAATGCTGGAAACAACGCACGAGAAAGGCAAACCTCAAGCCAATCAGAAGGGGAAAGGTAAAATAATGACCCAAGCTGATATAAAGAAAGAGGCCAAGTGTTTCTTCTGTAAAAAGAAAGGGACACATGAAGAAGAATGTGCCAAATTTCAGAAATGGCTTCAAGATAAAGATAATCCAACCTTGTTTGTTTGTTATGATTCTAATATGATTGATGTTAATATTAACACCTGGTGGATTGACTCTGGATCTACAATCTATATTGCAAACTCCTTGCAGGTATGCAAAACCTAAGGAAGCCAGTGGGAAGTGAGCAAAGCATCTTATCCAGAAACAAGATGGGCTCACATGTGGAGGCCATTGGAACATGGCTTTTAGCTTTGAGTAGTGGCTTTGCTTTAGAATTAGATAGGACCTTTTATGCTCCAAGTTTCTCAGGAAACTTGATTTCAGTTTCAAGACTTGTACCTTTGGGATATTCCTTTAATTTTACAAAAACATCATTCAGTTTATTTTATAATTCAGATTGTGTTCGGAATGGTATTTTGTCTAATGGTCTTTATCGCATTAATTTACAAAAAAATACTACTTATAGTTCAATGCATGTTCGCACTGACACTAAGAGGTGTATTATTAATGAGGACTCCTCTACATTATGGCATCAGAGATTAGGACATATCTCCATAGAAAGAATTAAGAGATTAAAGAATGATGGAGTACTTAGTACTCTAGATTTCACTGATTTTGAAACATGTGTGGACTACATTAAGGGACAGCAGACCAACAAATCTAAGAAAGGTGCCAATAGGAGTTCGAACTTATTAGAAATCATACATACTGATATATGTAGTCCAGACATGGACTCACATTGTCAGAGATACTTCACCACTTCTATTGATGATTACTCACGATATATGTATCTCTACTTACTTCATAACAAAAATGAATCATTAGATGGTTTAAAACCTTCAAGGCTAAAGTAGAGAAACAATGCGGGAAGCAAATTAAGATCGTGAGATCGGATAGAGGTGGAGAGTATTATGGTAGATATACTGAGAATGGACAAGCACCTGGTCTGTTCGCTAAGTTTCTTTAAGAACATGGGATGGTTGCCTAATATACCATGCCTGGTTCACTAAACCAAAATGGTGTGGCGGAAAGAAGAAATCGAACATTATTGGATATGGTGAAGAGTATGCTTAGTAGCTCCAATCTTCCTAAGTCCTTGTGGATTGAAGCACTTAAGACGATTGTGTATATATTAAACCGAGTTCCAACCAAGGCTGTCCCAAAGACACCATTTGAGTTATTGAAAGGTTGGAAACCGAGTTTGCAGCATATGCGTGTTTGGGGATGCCTGTCTGAAGTGAGAATCTACAATCCACAAGAAAAGAAGCTAGACCCAAGGACCATTAGTGGGTATTTAGTTGGATATGCTGAAAGGTCTAAGGGGTAGAAATTTTATTGTCTATCTCACAGCAGTAGGTTTGTGGAATCAAGAAAAGCCAAGTTTCTTGGGAATAACTTGATCAGTGGGAGCGATCAAATCAGGAACAAAGTTCCTGAACATGATCATTCTAGACCTCCCACTTCAAATAATAGATTGATTATAGTTCACAGCACCCCTCAAGTTTAAACTGATGTTGAACCACCAATCACTGAAGTTCCATAAACTGCTGATAATATTCCAGTGGATCAAGTAGTTAAGGAATTACCAGGACCTCCTGAACAACCAGTTGAACACAAGCTTCTCAAGAAGATGCTTATACAACATTAAGGAGATCCATTAGACCTAAGAGGTTAGTTGTTCCTAGTGATTATGTATTGTACCTACAAGAATCTGACTATAGTATTGGAGATGAGAATGATCCCGAGTCTTTTTCACAAGCCATGAGTTGCAAAGAGTCAGAATTATGGTACGATGCCATGAAGGAAGAGATGAGTTCTATGAAGAGTAATGAAGTCTGGGATCTTGTTGAGTTGCCTGATGGTGCAAAAGCCATTGGATGTAAATGGGTCTTTAATACAAAGAAAAACTCATTAGGCAATATAGAAAGATACAAGGCTAAACTCGTTGCTAAGGGATTCACTCAAAAGAAAGGAATCGATTACATAGAGACTTTTTCTCCTGTATCTAAGAAAGATTCCCTGCGCATCATTTTGGCATTAGTAGCCCATTTTGACCTTGAGTTGCAACAAATGGATGTGAAATCGGCTTTTCTCAATGGACATCTAGAGGATGAGGTTTATATGAAACAACCTAAAGGATTCCCCTATAGTGATGGTGAGCACTTGTTCTGTAAGCTCAAGAGATTCATATACGGTTTAAAACAAGCATCCCATCAATGGTATTTTAAATTTCTTGGAGTAATTTCTTCATTTGGTTTTGTTGAAAACCTCATGGATCAATGTATATAGCAGAAGGTTAGTGGGAGTAAGATATGCTTTCTTGTTTTATACGTAGATGATATTTTGCTTGCAACCAACGATTAGGGTTTGCTATATGAGGTAAAACAATTCCTCTCTGAACATTTCGATATGAAGGATATGGGTAAGGCATCTTATGTCTTTGGCATTAAGATACATAGAGACAGACTACGAGGCATCTTAGGTCTATCTTAGAAAACTTATATCAACAAAGTTTTAGAGAGATTTTGGATGAAAGATTGTTCACCCACTGTGATGATAAGTTCAATTTGAACCAATGCCCGAAGAACGATTTCGAAAGGGTACAGATGAAAAACATTCCATATGCTTCTGTTGTCGGAAGCCTGATGTATGCTCAGGTCTATACAAGACCTGACATTGCATTTGCTGTTGGAATGTTGGGACTAGGGGTGTAAACGAGATACCTGTGCTCGCAAGCTATTCGAGTTCGACTCGAAAAAAACTCGAATTCGATTCGGTCATTATCGAGCCGAACTCGAGCTCGAGCAGCTCGAGCTATCGAGCGAGCCGAGTTCGAGTATCTTAATACCCGATTCGAGCAGCTCGCGAGCCTAATCGAGCTTTTTTTTATTTATAATATTTTTATTATTAATTTACTATTTTACCCTTAATATATATATACATACTTAAAAACCCTTAATTCGAGCTCGAGTATATAAACGAGCCTAATCGAGTCGAGCTCGAATAGTTCGATTTTATCTCGAGCCGAGCTCGAGCTTAAAAAATGATACTCGATCGAGCTCGAACCGAGCTTCGAGCCTCGAGTTTCGAATCGAGCTCGAGCTCGAGCTTTTCAGTATTCGAGCTCGGCTCGGCTCGATTACAGCCCTAGTTGGGACGATATCAGAGTAACCCAGGTATAGACCACTGGAGAGCTGCAAAGAAAGTGATGAGGTACCTTCAAGGAACCAAAGACTACATGCTTATGTATAGACGGACGGACAATCTGGAAGTAATCGGCTATTCTAATTCAGACTTTGCTAGCTGTGTTGATTCTCGCAAATCAACATCAAGAAATGTTTTCATAATGGCTGGTGCAGTTATCTTGGAGAAGTGTCTAGCAGTCCTTGACTGCTACTTCCACTATGGAAGCTGAGTTTGTTTCCTATTTTTCATTTCCTATTTTGAGGCTACTTCACACGGTGTATGTTAAAGAGTTTCATATCCGCCCTTAAAGTTATGGATTCTATTTCTAGGCATTAAGAAAGTATTGCGACAATTCAGCTGCTGTCTTCATGGCTAAGAACAACAAAACTGGAAGTTGAAGTAAACACATCGACATTAAGTACTTAACCATAAGAGAACGTGTTAGAGAAAAGAAAGTGGTCATTGAGCACGTTAGTACTGAATTGATGATCACTGATCCTTTGACTAAAGGCATGCCACCATTAAAATTCAAGGATCATTTAGAGAAAATGGGACTTGGTTCCACTATGTAATTGTATATACAAATTAAGGATGAAACTCTTATTTATTGTGATGTTTTCTCATATTCATGTGCACCTTAATTTTATTTGAGAAAATACATCTGTAGGACCAAGAATAAACATAGGGTTTATTCATTAAGTAAAGTTGATATATATATAGTAAACTTGAGAAAACAAATGCATTGTAATACATGGAAGATAATACTCGTTATTAGAGGACCTGTCGCTATGATTCATGTATTTGTTTCTTAAGATAATAATGGTTTAATTGTGTGGACCAAGTGGAAGAATGTAACAGTTTTTTTCATTTCAAGCATTAAACCCAAGGAAAACTGTTTTTTCAATAAACCAATTAATAATCCACACTTAAGTTATTTGTAACTCAAGTAATTAATCTATGTAACCATTTTGGGAATTTATGGCACCATTAAAGTCTAGCCATTAAAGCTTGATGGGAGCTTGGCTATAAAAGCATGTTTTGGTCCCTAAGCTAAATCACCTTGTCGCAACCTAAAAAATAACAACAAAGTCTCATCGCAAAACTTTATTATTCGTTAAGCGTGACATTAAAAAAATCGAGAAAAAGTCGACTTAATTCCTCTTGAAAAATGAAGGTTTTGAAAATGACCTTGAAAAAAGACATGGAGTCGCCACCAATCTTTTTTAGCTAGGTGTGATCGGCCACCTATTAAAACCGATTTTATAAAATATTTTAAAATTAATTAAAATATTTTTAAAACCAATTTCAAGTCTGCGTTATAAACCAGAGAAAATCGAAGAATCGAGTTCAGGACTCGGTTACGTGCGGGGAAGGATTAGCACCCCCACAACGCCCATATAAAACAGTATCTTATTAATCCTGTGTTATCTCAAGTCTCGGTAAAAAAGTCAGTTTTAAATTTGGTATTTTAAATTAATTCCCAATTTAAAGAAAAATTAATTTCATTTTTTATTGAAAATAATCTGGAATTTATTAACTCAAAGTTTTCCTATATTTCCCGACAAACGTGGCAAAATATAGAAATTTTTATTTATTTAAAAAAAAAAATTGAATCATTCTCGTTTTGAAGAAGATATTCCGTTATTAATGATAATTGATGATATCCTCTCCAGTAAACCCGGCAGAGAACTCATGAATTATTTTAACTCGGGAATATCTTTATTTTATTAAAAACCATTATCTTTTTTCAAAACATTTTCAAAAATATGAACATGAATGTGTGACATAAATAAAATGACATAGCAAAGTCTAGATAATATAATGCAATCTAAATGATATGATATAATTTAAATGACATAGCATATTCTAAATGAAATGAAATGAAATGAAATATCCTAAATATCATGATATATTTTATATGAAATGAAATGAATTAGATGACATGGCAAAATTAAATAACATAGCATATTTTAAATGACATTGCATGTTTAAATGATATGACATATTTTAAATGACATGACAAACGCTAAATAATATAATCTAATGACATAGAATATAATCTAAATAACATGAAATGTCATGAAACATAAAATAATGCTATAATGTAATATGCATGAAGAGAAAAAAAAATAATAATGCATGAACATAGTATATGCTAAATAATGTGACAAAAATAAATAACTAAATAAAAAGCATAGGATAGCATGTAACATTCAAAACCATATAACAAACAACATAAAACCATAAAATAAATCAAAATAATAAAAATACTATAGAAAAATATCATAGCAAAAATCACATATAAATAAAATGCATGAACATGGAAAATGCAATGCATGAAAATGTATTTTTTCCTCTAAATAAAGATATCCAGCTATCTGAAAAGATATCCATCTATCTTAGAAAAATATGTCAAATTAATTTTTCTAAAACAAAAAAAACTTTGTGATTGTTTGAAAACAATTTTGAAAATCTTGGATTAAAAATAAAACCCTAGCCAAACCCTTTTAAAATGGCTCTAATTTCCTAAGTTTAAAATCCCGGACTTGACCATCCTTAAACGTAGGTTTATAAAATCATTTTTAAAGTTTAAAAAGGCTTAGAAACTATCTTAAGACAGTAGCTAAATCTTTTAACCAACCCCCTCTAAATGCCTTAGCCAAATTCAACAATTGTTTTTCTTTTGAATTCAAATCTGCTTCTACTGTCCGATTTTAAGGACACGATTTTTAGCCTATTTTTAAAATTTCAAAAAAAATCTAAAACAAATACTAGAGACTCAGAACATGTAAAACTACATGAGAAAAAATTGGCTTAATTTTCTGATTAAACATTACTTCCCAGAAAAATCAAGAAAGTCCGAGTATTGGGTGAAAAACTGTTTTGCCGAAACACATTTTTTTTTTGCCTTTGATAAAATCATTTAAAAATCAAAGTGAAAATGTTGGAGACTCTCCTAAAGACCTAAAAACAGTAGCTAAAACTTCTAAAAAACTTGGACAAAAATTGGCTAAGTAAAAAAAATATCACAAAGGTAGAATAATCAATTTGACAACTCTTTAATTTTCCACAAGTATGCTTAAGTGAGCATGACTTTGAGCCATTGATTGGCCTAAGTCATAAATCATGTGGCATGACATGAAATGCATGAACATACAACAAATATGATGTATGAAATGTATGATTTAAAACCCAAATGACAAGAAAAATGCATAGCATAGTATAGACCTAAAATGAACTTGTATGGCATTTAATGCAACTCAGGTCTAAAATGCATGAAATGCATGGCAATGTAAGCAAAACCTAGACCTAAAGAATGCATGGCAATAACACAAACACATAACATTCTAAACTAAAATACACAAAACAAAGCATGGAAATTTAAACAAGTTAACAAACAAGATGAAAATACACATGCAAAGCAAAGAGAATGAGGGTAGCCGAATGCTCCTAAGCCTAAATGAGTATGGCATTTTCACAAACATTTAACATACAAACATGCAAGATACATAAAATTATGGCATGGAAATGCAAACCTATCAACTAACATGATGAAAATGCACATACAAAGCATAGGAAATGGGGGAAGCCGAATGGTCCTATCTCAAAATATAAAATGCAAACATGGCAACATACAAGGTATGATACATGAGAAAAATGCAAAATATTATCAAGGAAAACACAAGGGCCAAAACCTACAAGGAAATATCATGAAGAAAAAATAAATATAAAAGCAAATATAGCATAAAAAAATGTAAAGAACATGATCAAAATAAACATAGACATGCAAAGAAAATAACAAGAAAAACTAGTAAACAAAACAAGGAAAGTTAAGCTCCATGGTTGGTGCAAAATAGGCATAGCCTATCCCCTAACCATAATCACTTGATCTTGTCAAGATCATGAAGCCTTTCCATTTCAAAAAATCAGAAAATAAACCTTACTAATCAACAAATTAGAGGTGAGCTTCATGGTTGGTAAAAATGGGCATAGCCTCTCCCCTAACCATGGTCACTTGATATATATCAAGATCATGTAGCCATTTCAACCTCTTTTGCTTCATTTTTTGTAAAAAAATTAGAACCTTAAATACTTAAATAAATCCTTCCAAAATCATGTTTCCCACAACAACATGCAAAGAAGAAAAAAAGAAAAATCAAGGCAAGCATTCATGTCAAATTAGGCCAAGCCAAAAACCATGTAAAAAAAATTGTTTTCAACCATTTTTGATGAAGAAGAAAATATGAAAACTTAAGTAAACATTTTAAAACTTTGATTTCTATGAGAAATGTAGTAGGAAAAAAAATGAAAAATCAAGAAATCAACATGAAAAACAAGAAGAAAACCATGCTAGAGCTTGGTAGAAATGACTACCTTCAAGCTCTTTTTTAGAAAACCTTTCTTTCTTTTTTTACAAAAACCTCTTCCTTGCTAAATTAGCTACTGCCCTCTCCTCTCAAACGACATATCCTATATGGGAAAAACAAAACATTCCCCCCTATCCCTTGCTTGGCCGGTTGGCATCCCCACCCTTGGATGATTTTTGCCCTTTTTCTCCTCCAATTTTGGCCCTTAGATTAGGATCTTTTGATGACATAATAAATATACCTTCTTCCCAATTGATAGCAGCCCTTAAGATGTGTACTCAGCCCCTCTAATAACCTCAACCCTTAGATGAATTAAAGATACAATCCCATGCTCTCCCTTGCTTGGCCGAATGGACCTCTACCCTTGGATGAGTTGTGCTCATTTTTCTTCTTCCATTCTTGCCCATTGGATAAGGATTCTTTCATGACAACATACAAATTTCATCTTGGCATTTAATCCCAGCCCTTAAAATGTGTACTCAGCCCTTGTAAATGGCCTAAGCCATTGGATGAAAAGGACCAATCCCTTGCACTCTCTTGCTTGGCCGAATGAATGCCAACCCTTGGATGAGTTGTGCTCATCTTTCTTCTTCCATTCTCGGCCATTGGATGAGGGTTCTTTCATGACAAATAAAAATGTCATCTTGGCATTTAATCTTGGCCATTGAATGGTGCATTCAACTTTTCTACAAGGCACCTAAGCCATTAGATGAAGGGGGACCATTTGCAAGGTACTAGTGGAAGCATTTTGAGCTTGATAGTGACTAAGGAATTAAATTGATCAAGCTTCCTTCTTCTCCTCTATGCTGGCTGACCAAGGGAGGAATTATCTCAGCGAATCTTTCATCTTTCATATTTTTCTTAATTACAAATTGGCCCTTTTCGGTTTCTTCAATAAAAAGACCTTTTTGACCCTCGAACCTAAATAAATAGCAAACGGGCTCCAAATTCAAATTTTATTTTTTTCAATACTTTCAGAATAACAAAAAATTGAATTCTGGAAGTTTTTAAAATTTTCCGAGCCCATTTGCTATTTTGTTTTTTGGATTTTTTTTCTAAAATTGCCCTTTTGTGCTCCCAAACTTTATCATTTTTTAAACGAGCTCCGAATCCAAATTTTTCTTCACCAATCTCATACAAATAATTTAAAAGTGTGATATGAAAGTTTTCATTATTTTTGGAGCTCATTTGCTTTTGTTTTTGGGATTTATCTACTCGAATTATTGCATAGTAGGTCCGGGATTTGGCCATTTTGCAAACGAACTCCGAATTTGGATTTTCTTTCACCAACATCTTCCAAATAATTTAAGAATGAGATATGCAAATTTTCAGAATTTTTGGAGCCCATTTGCTATTTTTTCGGGATTTATCCTTTTGAATTTTTGCATAGCGGGCCCGGGCTTTGGCCATTTTGCAAATGAACTCCGAATCCAGATTTTCTTTCTCCAATCTCTTTGAAATGACTTAAGTATGAGATCTGCAAATTTTCAAAAAATTTAGAGCTCATTTGCTATTTTTCTTGAATTTTCTAATTTTGCCCTTTTGCCTCCGAAGCCCGGTTTTACTCAAAACAAGTTCGATTTTCAGATTTTCTTTTCCTAGGCCTTTTTCATATATTGAATTAGAGTTGGTCCAAAAATGCCCAATTTTTACGATTAAATTCCCTTCCAATTTGATTTTCCCTTTTTCTCATTGTCGGGAATTTCCTCATTTTTTCGTTTTTCATCCAATCGGCTTTTTTCTTCAAACTGAGCCTTGGGCTATCCTTGTTTAATCACTCCTCATCAATTAGAGGCTTTAGTTTTTATCGAATAGGGCCATTTCTACAATTTTCCCCAATTTCACCAAAATCCACTAAAAACCCCAATTCCCGTTTTTCTTCCGAATTGACTTTTCCTTCAGTTTTTCTTCCAAGTAGCCTCTCCATTACCCGTAGTCAGTGCTTATCTTTCATTTGGAACCTTCAATTTCGACCAATTTGATTGTTTAAGCACTTTTTCCCAAATTTCCCTAAACTAGGGTTCTTTTTCTACTGAAATTTCGTAACCCAACTTCCGAACTCCATATCTTTCAATATAGACCTCGGATTATCAAAATTATTTCACCATACTTCAATTGAACTTCAAATCTTGATTTTGAAAGTGGGTTGACTTTTTCAGTAGTTGACTTTTCGAGGTTAACTTTTTCGAGGTTGACTTTTTCAAGTTTGACTTTTTATGCTTGACTTCTTAGACTAAATCTCAGAGTACCACCTGCAGGATGAGAAAAGTCATTTTTTCATTCTGAAACATCAATTTAGGAAGAAAACTTACCTGATTTAGTGGTTCAGACAAAATTAGGTGTATACAGCTGCCCCTCTTTGGCTAATGCTGAGAATCACGAATCAGGCAAAGATAAACAAACACTAGTTTTGTCCGATTAGTGAAATCACATGTGAAGAGAAAAAAGAATGGGGTTTTCATTCATCATTTTTTCAGTTTTTCATCATCAATTTTTTTTTTTTTTTTTTGTGAAAAAAACTGTAAATTGAAGATATTATCCTTAAATTGAGTTCCCTGACTAATCAAGGCTCGACCCGTTTTAAGGAAACGAGTTCGATTTGCAAAGTGATGACTTGGGCAAAACCAGAAGTCAAAAAAAAAATACCTGGGTGAAAACAGAGTTTACTTTTCTAAATATGGCTCTCGGAGATCTTATCCATGATTTAAAGGAAAACTATGCCCGGAGGTCTTATCCATGATTTAAAGGAAAACTATGCCCGGAGGTCTTAAGAATGGTGTCCGGAGGTCTTATCCATGATTTAAACATAAAATACCTTGACGACGATCCTAAGGCTCGACTCATTTGATAAATATAATGAATTCGATTTAAAACAAAAGGAAATACCTTGACGGTGGTCTCGAGGCTCGACTCATTTGATAAACATAATGAATTCGATTTAAAATAAAAGGAAATACCTCGACGATGGTCTCGAGGCTCGACTCATTTGATAAACAGAATGAATTCGATTTAAAACAAAAGGAAATACATCGACGATGGTCCCAAGGCTCGACTTATTTGATAAACAGAATGAATTCTATTTAAAACAAAAGGAAATACCTCGACGATGGTCTCGAGGCTCGACTCATTTGATAAACAAAATGAATTTGATTTAAAACAAAAGAAAATAACTCGACGATGGTCTCGAGGCTCGACTCATTTGATAAACAGAATTAATTCAATTTAAAACAAAAGGAAATACCTCGACAATGATCTTGAGGCTCGACTCATTTGATAAACAGAATGAATTTGATTTAAAACAAAAGGAAATACCTCGACGATGGTCTCGAGGCTCGACTCATTTGATAAACATAATGAATTCGATTTAAAACAAAAGCAAATACATCGACGATGGTCTCGAGGCTTGACTCATTTGATAAACAATATGAATCCGATTTAAAACAAAAGGAAATACCTCGACGATGGTCCCGAGACTCAACTCATTTGATAAACAGAATGAATTCGATTTAAAACAAAAGGAAATACCTCGACGATGGTCCTGAGGAACATACCTAGACGACGGTCTCGGGATTCGACTCATTTGAGAAACAGGACGAGTTCGATATAAAAAGAAGCATACCTCGACGATAGTCTCAGGGCTCGACTCATTTGAGAAGAAGAACGAGTTCGATTTGAGGAAGCCAAAGTTTTCCTGATTCCTACAATGTTAGCTAAATGCAATGATGAGAATGACATGCTTTGCAAATGCTAGTATGCTTCCTAAGAATGAATGCAATCAAATGATTGTGTCATGATTTCTAATCCATGGTTTCTTTGAGGTTCACAGATTATCTGACTTCATGACGGAGTCTTCAATTGTTCACTGATGCCCCACTTAAGGAACCTTTCACTCAAGATATATTGTCAAATAGTCCCAATTTCTGAGTTTCGCTGAAATTCACAATTTTTTGACTTCATGACGGAGTCTCCAACACATTCATTGTTTTCTTTTACTTGGTGAATTTTCCATCAAGATTATTGGTTTCCAAACCTTTTCTAAGATTTAAATCTATTCCTTAGTAATACTCTAAAATCCTTTTATTTAAAGATTTTTATGTTTACTAATCATCGTTCAATTTAATAATAAACAAAATACATCTAAAAAATGTATGAAAACAAGTATGAAACAAGCAAATGTCATAAAAGGGATAGCAAAATTTTATTGCAACAAAATGTTTTAAAATGATAAAAGTGGGTATCAAGGATAAATGTAAAGTTATAAGTTGTAGATGCCCCGAATGCGGAATATCTTGGACCCCTCTTTTTTCAAATCATCTGAAATTTTTCTTGAACGAGCAATTTACTTGGGTAATCCCTTGGCTTCTGTAGTTACGTCAGACAGAGTTTTTCCTTTTTCCTCTAATTTCCAGACATTTTCTCTCCCTTTACACGGAGCATTGATTCAAACCTTAATCAGTACTTGAGTCACCCTTTGCGGGTTTTCAACTCAAGTGTCGCCTTTCGGTATTAAGTCGCCCTTTGCGAGTTTTTGGCTTAACCCTCTCATTTTTCTTTTCTTTTTTTTTCTCTCTTTTTTTTTTCCCTTGTATTCTTCCATGCATCTGAGAATTCTAAATGCTTTTCAAGGTAAAAATGTCAATTCAAAAGATGGGATGAATTCTGAGAACAACCTTTCAAATTAAATATCCATGCTTGATCAAAATGGACTTTTAAAGCACGTAATGTAGGCCAAGGTTCGTTTTTAGAAAGAAAGGATAAATAGACCCAAAGTGTGTTTAAGGATGATTGGATCAAGGATCATTTTTTAGGAGAATTCATTCTTGTAACATTTGTCCCTTTTTTTGGACTTTTCTTTTTCTTTTTTGATCTCTTTTCTTTGCTGGCTTTCATTTTCCATTCTTTGATTTCATATTTTCAGATGGCTTTCTTTTTGCCATGATTTTTTATTATTTTTCCTCGTATTTGCCCTCCAGTGTAGAGGGTGATCCTTGATCAGGGTTCAAAAAAAGAAATAATTCCTAAGGCTCAAAAGGGTGACTAGGGATAATTTCTTCTTAGTGAAGGAGATATGAAAGATGGCCATTTATCACACCAAGCATGAATATTCTTTTTGAAAAGCAATTCTCAGGGGAGATAGATATATAGAATTTCCATTTTTACACTTGGAATCATTCGAATTTCCATGTACATAGCATCACACTCTTTTTCAAGCATAATACTTCTTTAATTCACAGCATTCACGGGATTTCTCAAATCATCTCCGTCCATCCGAGTTAGAATCAATGCTTCTCTAGAAAAAGGTCTTTTTACCATATAGGGTTTTTCCCAATTTGAAGCCCATTTTTCTCGCGGATCCTTCACGATAGGGAGAATTTTCCTTAGTACCAACTCCCCTTCTCGAAACTGTCTGGGACGAACCTTCTTGTTGTGGGCTCGAATCATCCTTTTCTGATACAACTATCCATGACAAATTGCCTTCAATCTTTTCTCCTCAATGATATTCAGCTGTTCATAACGAGCTCTAATCGATTCCGTCTCTTCTAGGCCAACCTCCATCAAAACTCGAAGTGAAGGGATTTCAACTTCAATAGGTAGCACTGCTTCCATCTCGTATACCAAAGAAAACGGCGTTGCCCCTGTAGATGTGCGAACCGAGGTACAGTATGCATGAAGAGCAAAAGGCAAGATCTCATGCCAATCCTTGTACATATCAGTCATCTTCTCGACAATCTTCTTGATGTTTTTGTTGGCAGCTTTTACTGCCCTATTCATCTTCGAACGATAAGGTGCCGAATTATGATGCGTGTTCTTCAACTGAGTATACACTTCTCTCATCATCTTATTATTCAGATTGAGAGCATTATCTGAAATAATTCTTTCTAGCAATCCATATCGGCATATGATTTCTTTTTTAACAAATCTGCATACCATCGGCTTTGTTACTTTCGCATAGGAAGTAGCTTCTACCCATTTTGTGAAATAATCTATTGCCAGCAGGATAAAACGATGTTTGTTTGAAGCTTTTGGAGTAATAGGCCCAATCATATCCATTCTCTATATTGAAAAAAGACATGGTGCAGTCATGACATGCAATGGCGATGGAGGCACATGAATCTTATCTACATAGATCTGGCATTTATGGCAGTTCCGGGAATAACTTATACAATCTCCTTCCATCGTCAGCCAATAATATCTTACCCTCATAATCTGCTTAGCAAGCATGTGACCATTAGCATGGGTGCCATATATCCCTTCATGGAATTCCTTTACGATTCTCCGGGCTTCGGCAGATCCAATACATCTCAATAGAACTTGGTGTTTCCCTTTCTTGTAGAGAATCTCACCATCTAGAACAAAACCCATTACAAACCTTCTCAGAGTCCTCTTGTCATTTTTTGTTGCTCTTTCTAGATACTGTTAACTCTTGATATACTACAAGATGTCGTTATACCAAGGGAGAGCATCTGCTTCTTCTTCAATACTCAAACAGTGGGCAGGAGATTCATAAATGCTCATCTTGATCGGTACAACTTCAGCCCCTTCATTCACTTTAAACATTGATGACAAAGTAGCCAAAGCATCCGCCATTCGATTTTCTTCTCGAGGGAAATAATTGAAATTTACTTCTTCAAATTCCTCTAACAAGCTCAGTTGGAGCACTCGATATCGGATTAGCTTTGTATCTTAGGTTTTTCATTCTCCGCGCAATTGATATATCACTAAAGCTGAGTCTCCAAAAACCTCCAATTTTTTTATCTTTCTGTCTACGGTAGCACGAAGGCCCATAGTACATGCCTCATATTCTGTAGTATCGTTTGTATAATCAAAATCCAATCCGGCAGTGAAAGGATAATAATATTCTTTTAGGGATATGAGGACTGCTCCAATTCCGTGCCCCATGGCATTGGATGCCCTATCAAAGTACATCTTCCATATTTTCTTCTTTGGGGGAACCTCATCTGCTTGCAAAACATACATCAAATCTTCATCTAGGAAATCAAAGTTCAGAGGCTCATAAGTCATCCACTGCCCAACTTGCTGCACTGCCCTTAATAGCTTTCTGACTTACATATATAATGTCGTACTCTGACAACAAAACTTGCCATCTCGTCGTCCTCCCTGACAAAGAAGGTGCTTCCAACATGTACTTGATTGGATCTAGCTTGGCAATCAGCCACGTTGTGTGGTACAGCATGTACTGTCTGAGTCTCCGAGCAGTCCAAGCTAAGGCACATCACAACTTTTCTACTGACGAATATTTCAACGCATAATCTGTAAAGTTCTTGCTGAGGTAGTAGATTGCTTGTTCTTTCTTCCCAGTCTCATCACGTTGCCCCAAGACACAACCTATGGATCTCTCAAATACTAATAAATACAATATCATTGGTTTATCCGGGACAGATGGCATTAATACTGGTGGGTTAGATAGATAATGCTTAACCTTTTCAAAAGCGATATGACACTCTTCATCCCATTCTCCTGGATCACGTTTCCAAAGTAGCTTAAATATTGGATCACATTTATCGATTAACTGAGAAATAAACTGAGCAATGTAATTCAATCTCCCCAGAAAACCTCTTACTTTTATTTGAGTACGTAGAGGCGGAAAATTCTGGATGGCCTTCAATTTGTCCGGATCAATCTCAATTCCCTTTTTGCTAAAAACAAAACCCAACAATTTCCCCGAAGTGACTCCAAAAGTGCATTTTTCCGGGTTTAGCTTGAGTTAAAACTTTCTTAATCTTTCAAAGCATTTTCTAAGATTCGCAATATGCTCATCTTCTCCTTGTGACTTTGAAATCATATCATCAACATATACCTCATTTCCCTTATGCATTATATCATGAAACAAGGTCACCATGGCTCTTTGATATGTTTCCCCAGCATTCTTCAATCCAAACGGCATTACCTTGTAGCATAATGTTCCTTACATTGTAACAAATATAGTTTTCTCCATATCTTTCGGCGCCATCTTAATCTGATTATATCCCAAGAATCCGTCCATGAAAGAAAACAGAGAATTCTTCACCATATTATCCACCAAAGTATCAATGTGGGGCAAAGAGAAATTATCTTTAGGACTGGCCTTGTTCAGATCTCGGTAATCAACGTACATCTGCACCTTGCCATCCTTCTTTCGTACTGGAATAATATTTGCCACCGATTCTGGATATTTTGCCACCTCTAAGAATCCAACATCAAACTGCTTCTTCATCTCCTCTTTTACCTTTAAAAGCATGTCCGACCTCATTCTTCTCAATTTTTGCTAAATTAGCTTGCACTCTGGCCTTAAAGGGAGCTTATGAACCATAATATCTTGGATCCAAACCTGGCATCTCTTGGTATGACCATGCAAATACATCTACATATTCCCGAAGCAAGGCTATCAATTCACCTTTTATTGAAGATGACAATGAGGTCCCAATTTTAACCTCCTTTATCTCCTCACTATTTCCCAAATTTATCATTTCTAATAGCTCCTCATGAGAAAGTACTTGTTTCTCCTCTTGTTCTAGTTTCCTTAATAAATCTGGAGGTAGACCATAATCCTCAGTATCTTCGTCGGCCTCAAAATCACCCGTGCAAATGGGTCTTTCAAAATCAATTTCAGAATTACTGACAGGAAGGTTCTCATATTCCGCATCCGTACACCTGTAAATAGGTGGGGAAAAACAATATAGGAAAACATATATATAATGAAAGAAAAATAAATAGCATAAATGAAAGAATATGGACATATCAGTATGAAGAAAATGCATTGTGTTTGTTATTTATTGACTAAAAATGTTTAAACAAAAGCCCATTACAGAAAAATTCTTAATATCTCTAGGCAGAGATAATTAAGATTGTTTTTAAAGTATTATTTTGGAATAGACCTAAAGACTATAGGCAGCTCGGTTGCACTCCAATTGGTCAGTCTATAACTTGGTGGACAAGGTCGCACCATCCAGTCTACGTTCTTACTTTCTATTTCTTCCTCCCCAATCATGCAGATCACCATGTCCTGTATCTGCTCACCCTTATCCATATTGAACTTCTCAAAAGCTTGCTCGATTATTATAAGTACATCATCCTTTCCTCCGAACAGAAAATCGGCTGAGCGAAAGCTGCGAAGGATTGGTGGGAAAGTCATAGGCTCCTACTTAATATCCATACTCGCGAGACGGGCCATCCTCCTTTGTCGGTTCTTTTCAACTTGTTTTCTCTTCTCATGGGCCTTCAGAAGATATCCTAGACCAAACCGGTCCTTCTTTCCCACTACTTCCATTGATCGAGCCATTCTTTGAAGATATTTTCCAAGACCTTTCCCAGCCCTGCATCCTTTTTCCACGATAGTTCTTACTCCCAACCTTATATTTTTGGACAACTTTGGTTTTGGAATTCTTCGTCCTTCAGCGATGAATACTGCATTTAGGAACTCCAAGAACCAGAAAGAACATTCTACAGCATCTTCATTTGGTTCAACGTAAGGACAACTAGTAGATGTAGAGGCTATGATGTCTTATTCTCCCAATACAGTGACCCAACGTCCCTCCATCACGAATTTCAGCTTTTGGTGGAGAGATGAGGGTAAAGCCCCCGCTGAATGTATCCAAGGCCTCCCCAACAAGCAGTTGTAGGACGGGGTAATATCCATGACTTGGAATTTCACCTTATAGGTACAAGGACCTATCTTCATCGGGACCTCGATAGTTCCTATTACCTCCCATCTAGTTCCATCAAAAGCTCTAACCACCGTGCAACTGGGCAGCATATAAGAAATATCCACTGGCAATTTGGACAAGGTTGGCAAGGGCATCACATTTAATGAAGAACCATTATCCAAAAGGACCCTCGATAATATGTGCCCCTTGCAAGTGGTCGTTATGTGAAGAGCCTTTGTTGACCCAATACCATTGGGTGGTATTTCATCATAACTAAAATAGATGTGGTCGTCTGCTGCAATGTTTCCCACCAATCTATCTAGTTTTTCCACCGATATGTTGTTGGCCACATATGAATGATTCAAAACTCTCAACAAGGCATTTCGGTGTGGCTCCGAGTTCAGTAGCAAAGATAGGATTGAAATCCTTGCTGGTTGACGTTGCAATTGCTCAACCACATTATACTCACTATGCTTTATGAACTTTAAAAACTCGCAAGCCTCATTTTCATTCACTGGCTCTTTTATCTTGTTAACCAAGGCTGACCCCCTCTCTACTTCTTTTGACGAATCCATCTCAATATGGATTGGTTCAGCTGTCTTCTTCCCTATGTCCATTCCTCCATCCTTCCTTGTTGATCCTTGTTCAACAACCTCAGGGTCATAACACCTTTCACTTCGTGTTAAGTGCCCCACACCTGTGATATCTTGTTGACTCGAAGACCCTGGCATAACCATGATGCAGTTATACTTCCATGGTACAGCTTTGTTTTCCTTGTATGAAAAGGAAGAAGGCAAATCTATGATTAGTTTAGGCGCAATTTCCTCAACAACCGGTATAACTTTCTCCTCTAGTTCATCATAATAGATGATCAAAGGTCTTCCTATCCTGTAGCCAGCTGCATTCTCAATAACCTCTACTTTCTCCTCTATTTCTTCATAAGATTGGGCTTCCCCCTCATCCATCATCTTTTGGACTTTAGCCAGAAAGTCTCTGCATTCGTGTATGATATGACCTTTACATCCATGGAACGGACACCAATTCTCCATCTTGTTTGCAACCATCTTTAAACTGTCTCCATCCTCAACCATTCCTGCTTTCACCATTTCGACCCACACTTTTATCATTGGAGTCTTGACTTCACTTAAATACTTTTTTACCCTTCTGACTTCCCCTGTCAATACTGCATTTACTCGATTCTCAGCATGATCGGGCAATGGGTTTCCCACTATATTTGGCCCATCCTTTGACCCAAATTTCACAACTCCGGTATTGATTAAACTTTGGACTTTCTTTTTGAAGGCAATGCAATCCTTAGTCGAATGTCCCTGAATCCCTGCGTGATAGACGTAGTTAGTATTTGCGTTGTACCATCTTGGGTATGGCAGTGTTAGAGGTTTAAGGTATACGAGTGCAACAAGTTGGCCTTGCAGTAATTTGGGATATAGCTCACCATAGGTGGTAGGAATGGGATCAAACTGGGGTTTTTGATCGTTCCTTGGTGAACGTTGGTCATTGCGCACGGGACCCTGAGTATTTGGGACAATGTTTCGGGGAAGGGTTATCTGTGGGGACACGCCAGTTGGAAATGGCTGTTGTGGTATATTGGTATAGGGAAATGGATTTTGAGTAAGGTGGTTCACATTGGGGTAGTAAGGATTATACCCCGGGTAAGGTGTGTAGGATGTAGGAGGTGTATAGGATGTAGAAGGAGTATAATGCCTGGAGGTGTATATGGTGCAGGAGGTGCATAGGGGTATTGGTTGAAGCTAACTATGTGGGTCTCCACTTTCTTCCTAGCAGGGAATACCTTCTTCTGAGTAGCAGACTCACCCCCTTCCATTTTCCCATTCTTAATAGCAGACTCTATCATCTCCCCGGATATTATCATATCTGCAAAGTCCTTAGTGGCACCCCTACCAATTAATCATAATATGGTGCTTTCAAGGTATTGATGAAAAGCACTGTAGTTTCTTTTCTAGTTAAAGGGGGTTGCACTTACGTAGCCAGATCCTTCCACCATTTCGAGTATTCCTTGAAACTCTCTGATGCACCCAAAAGAGTGTATCTTATTTAACCTTGCACTAAAAAGATAAATTGTAAGTATAGTAGTTAGCAAGGGTCGAGTCCTCAGGGATTGGGTTTTAGTTTATAAGTTAATATTTTAAAACTTAAATTCAAGAACAATAAAAGAAAAGGGGTTTTTGAAGCCAGATTTAAACTAAAGTAAATAATAAGAATAAGATGCAAGGCGGTATAACCAGCCAATAAAAATATATATACTAAATTAGGCGGTATAACCAGCCAATAAAAATAAAACAAAGTTAATATACAAATTAGGCGGTATAACCAGCCAATAAAAATAAATATACTTTTAAAAATAAGCAAACTAAAAGTAAGAAAACAAGTAAGTAAGAAGAATCAAATATGAAAAATATGGTTAAGGTTTCATTCTCCACCACTAGACATCATTAAGAATCAATTTCAGATCTATCAATATCAACCACAAAACATGTCTAGGGCTTTGAAATCACCCTTAACCAAATAGAAGTTTAGCCTAGCATAGGCATTGTAAACATGAACATAAAATTAAAGAGAATCTAAGAGGGAAATAAAAGAAAGAAAGAAGAAGAAGAAAATAAAGAAAAAGAAAACTAGAGAAAAGAAAGAAGAAGAAAACTTAGAGAATTTTATTACAATGGCTAATATCCTACCAATGTACAATGTCCCTTACAATCATCCAAGGCCCTCTATTTATACACATTTTGGAGGGCTAAATGACAAGAGACAAGCTTTATAAATTTCAAAGGTAGGTATAATAGGTGGGTGCATTTTTCTAACAATTTTCGTCATATTGTATGACAATTTTGATCAGCCAGCTTGATGGTCGATTTTGTCAATATTGGAGGCCTGATCTGATCACATGGTCTTCTAGAAAAATATTACCCTATCAGTTAGTGATCCATAGCCGTTGGAATCAGCTCATTTGCTGATGTGGATAAGAAGATATGGGCAAAATACCAAAACTGGTCAGCACAGACGTCATTGCACATCAGCCAACTTGATGGTTGATTTCGCTAGGGAAAACGACTCCGTTTCAAGAAGTGTAAAACATGAAAAGGATAGATATGCCTCTTAACTTTGCACGGTTAAAATTTCAGCCTTATTGCTTCAGTGAAACTCCAGATATAGCTGATATGGAAAACGGTGTCGGAACTGGAACTGAACTGGATTTGCCCTTAATTGTTGATTTAACCTAGTAATCTGAAATCACTCAAAGAAACTCGTGAAAAACACCAAATTACATAAAAATCATAAACACAATTAGACTAAGCAATAATAACTCGTATTTGACACAAAACAATAATAAAACATAACTAAAAACTATATAATTATACGAGTTATCACACCCCCACACTTAGATTGTTGCTAGTCCCTAGCAACGACTCAATAAAAATAAAATAAGAAAATCTAATCTAATCCATTTTCGTAGGAAATCACGGTGGCAGTTAGCATGTGACACAAGCCTTTAAACCCCTAGGTGTCCCTAGTGGACGAGTTTAGTCTCGTGAGGGTTTACTAGGACGATACCCACAAACATTGAAGACATAAGAAAAACTAAAAATAATAATTATAACTAATCCTTCCAATATAAATTAGAGATAATCATTGGACAAGTCTTAAAAATTAATCAATAGCTTAAAGAAATTCACAAAAAATCTTGCTTGAATGTAAAAAGTTTGAGTTAAGCCAATATTAACATAACATATTTCAATCAAAATAGTGCATATTCAAACTTAATCTCAACTTCTCACATGGGATACTCTCTTGATTTTCACTCTTTAAAGTAGTGGTAAAGTGTTTACACTCAATCAATCTCATGAAAACACTTCTACCATATGCTTGCTTGTCCACCTATTCTCCACTATTTAGATCATACAACTTCATAAATCAAGAGGTCTTTATTCAAGGTTGTAATGGGGCCAAAGGGTTATAATGTGGTTAAAGAACAAAAGGATAAAGATATCACAAAGGTTCTAAAGAGTTCATAGAGTTTAGAGACATAATAAGATCATATAAATAAAACTTCTCAAAACTCTTATAAAGCACATAATAACATAGGCTAAATATTCATGTTGAGCCTTTGCATCATTCTAACAAACTTTGTAACATCTTTTTCTTTACTTTAACTAGAAGTTCAAGAGAAGTTTTTTTTTTTTTTTATATGGGAATGTATTTGACAATGATCCCTTTCTTTTTCTCTTGACTTTTTCTTTTCTTTTCTTCCCCCACACTTATCTTTTGTTTCCAACCCAAATTTTTAACTAAAAATATCCCTTGTTTTTTTTGCAATATGTCTCAAAATATATAATCCATCTTTAGAACAAGGGTTATATTTAGGCTAGGTGTAAGTTGTGGTTACCAAATAAATAGCTTATTCAATGTAGGCTCAAATTGGCTCACTAGGGGTGTGTTCTCTTGGAACATCAATAAGGGATGGCTGTTTGGCCCTGGCTAAAAATCCTAATGCCTCTATCATATTCATGTTGTCACATGCATCAATATAGTCTCAACAAGGTCTAAAGCAAGTTCTAGAGAATCATGTAATCATAAGAGCACTCAAGAAAGAAATTAGATTGATTTGTATAATGCGTCAATCATTATAGGCTCAAAAACTCACAAGGATGATTATACAAGTCAGATTAAGTCTAAACATGCTTCTTTCTCAATCAACATATCATATTAACATTGGATCATAAAAAGATTGATATCAAGTTTAATTCTCATGAAAATCTTCTCACTAATAAATCTATTTTAGACTTATGCAATTCATATCTCATCATAGTATTGAAAAGGAACTAAAACACACTAAAAATAATAATAAAGACTCATAAAAAAATAAAAAATAGTAGACAAAAATAAAAGAAATCCTAAATCATTCCCCCCACACTTAATTCTTACATTGTCCTCAATGTAAGTCTATTAACCCAAATGAAAGAATCATGTATAAGAGAAAAGAACTAATAACATAAGAATAGGAACAACTAAGACTCAAAACAAAACAAACTCATGCAACCTAAATAATCCTAAAATACTAAACAAAAATTAACAAGTAAACATAAAAAGATTAAAATCAAACTGACAAGGTATGTCTCAAGTCTCCCTTACTCAGACCTTGTTCAGAATGAATGCTTCTAAATGGCTTAAAACACAACAATTATTATTATTAATTTTTTTTTTAAAAGATTAAATCAAACTGACAAGGTATGTCTCAAGTCTCCCTTACTCAGACCTTGTTCAGAATGAATACTTCTAAATTGCTTAAAACACAACAAACTCTTTTTTTTTTTTTTTTTGAAAAGAAGAAATCAAACTGACAAGGTATGTCTCAAGTCTCCCTTACTCAGACCTTGTTCAGAATGAATACTTCTAAATGGCTTAAAACACAACAAATTTTTTTTTTTTAAATTAGCAAAATATGTCCCTTACCCCATACTAAAATATGACATTGTCCCCAATGTCAAATTTTAAAGGTAGGATTTAGGAGATATTACCTGCAGAGGTTGCTAACCACTTATTATAACTGAGACACAACAAACAAAATGTTAGATAATGTCACAAAGACAAAGTGCAATCCACTCCTTGCTCGTCCATATCTCTTTTTCTTTTTCCGAGCGTTTGCGAAACAACCGTAGCAGATAAATACTCATAAGCTTGGAGCTTTTTGAGTAAATCTTCAATGGTTGTAGCAGAAATTATGGTTCTCCTTGCCTCTGAAAACATGAATCCATTATCCACAGCATTATCTAAATATGAAAGCAAATTACTAAAATAACCATTAATATTAAGCAAACCAATGGGTTTCTTTTTTGTGACCAAAGATGACCAAGAAGCCACGCAAGCTATTTCTTCCAATGTACCCAGACCTCTTGGTAAAGCAATGAATGCATCGGCAGAATGGTACATGATTGTCATCCGTTCAGGGATACTCCAGACTTGTATTTCCTTACCCAAGGTAGGTCCACAAAAATCTGTGAATAGTTTTGGCACGATTCCTAGAACTGGACTTCCTCCGGCGTGTGCTGCTGTAGTGACTGCTCCCATTAAACCCGTACTACCGCCTCCATAAATCAACTGGATCTTTTGTTGGGCAAGTATTACTCCAACTCTTATGGCTTCATCAGCGAATATGTTATTTTTCCCTGGATAAGCACCTCCAAAGACACAAATTTTTTTAATGCGTTGGGACGAAGTACTTTCCATTTTTTTTTTCTTTTTCGAGTGCCTGAAAGAGAATGAGTACATGGTGTAATATATAGAGGACTGAGTAGTGAATCAGACAAGAGTAATAATGTCGCCGAAAGTGTATCTGACCTGTCAGAAGAAAATGTTAACCTAACAAAAGATTTTTGCGTGATTTCAGGAAGAAAATCAAAAAGAGAAGAAAAATCAACCGTAAAAGTCAAGAGTAATAATGTCGCCGAAAGTGTATTTGGCATCTTCCTCTGGTTTTATGTCCAGAAACGGCTTAAACGCCTTCTATGAGTCGAGGATATGCTTTCCATCCAGTTTTCTTACAAGTTGGCAAACAGGGTCTTTTAACATCAGATTCCCAAGATGTTGCCATTCCCTTTGGAATTGCGGCCATAAATCAAGAATTTCTCTTTGTACGTCTCCACTAGGATGCGTCTCAAGAGAAAGTTGGATATTACCCAAATTCTCCTTACTCAGTCCATCCTTAATGAATTCAATTTTATCATCTCGATTAGAGGACGGAATCCCAATAGAACGACATTTACCGTTACACGTCCATCGTGCACATTTGTGGCAATTTGAACTCATGCGCTTTGCTCGTCGCTTCTTTGCAAAAGTGCTTCTACCTGTACCTGGTAAATGCAAAACAGAAAGATATTCATCTTCACGTACCTTGGCTTCAATTATCCAACGTATGTCTCCAGGAATCCCTTTGTGCATAAGCATTCTTAATCTTTCAAATCGAACTTGGTAAAGCTTCAGTAAAATATTTCGAGGAAAAGGAGGAAATCGTTTCTGCAATCTTGTGAGAATATCATCCATCTTGAAAAAAAATGAAAAAAAAATTGAAAGAGAAATTGGAAGAGAAATTTATATACAATATCAGTTTTGTGGGTAGCTGATGGAACCGATTTAAATAATCACGGAGTACCGTTATCCGCCATTTAACCGGGGTTAAAAAAAATAAAAATTATATTTACATCTAGTTATTTTCAAAACAAGGATCAGAAAGAAAAACAACATAAAAAGACTCAAAAACAAAACACTCTAAATAAAATCCTAAATTCTTCCCCCCACACATAATTCTTACATTGTTATTAATGTAATGCTATTAATCCCAAATGAAAGAATCATGTGTAAGTGAAAAGAACTAATAAACAAAATAAACTTATGCAGCCTAAATGAACTTAGAAACACTAAACACAATTAGCAAAGAAATATAAGAAAAAGATAAAGAAAAAGAGAGCAAATCTGAGGATGGCAGTTTGGCAATGCTTTCACTAATTAGGCTGCCTCCCCCAATTAGCACTTGATTTAAGTTGTCCAACCTAACCAACACCCCTTCTTGGCTTTTTAGGTTTGTTAGGCTCATACATGAAACTTCCCAAATTTGAGTGTTTGATAGGAAGCTTTCTTTGCACAAAAGTAGATGCATTCTCCATTACAAGTATTATTCCATCATCCTTTGTAGTGCATTGCTCATTTAGGAATGGTGTATCTTTTGGTACTTGTTGAATGGCATCCACAAACAAACTGTTTAAGGTTTCCAACATGTCTTGTTCATGTTCCTCCTCTTTGAACTTTGCGAATCTACTAGGAAAAGGTGGAGAAGAAACATTAGTAAAAATTGGAATCTTAAACATTACCTCAAGTGCCGAAATACTCTTATTTGGATTTGTGGCTTCATTATCCTCAAGAATAGAATCCATTTCTAATTTTGTCTCATCCTCATCTTGTTCCTCATTCTTCAAGGTCACAATAGTAGCATTCTCCTTTGGGTTAACCATCGTTTGGGCTGGGAGTTCTTCAGATCTTTGTGCTACCCATCCCACCATACTACTAGCCAATTGGCTCATTTGCTTTTCCAAACTCTGGATGCTTGCCCTTGTTTCCTGTTGAAATTGCAAAGTATCAGTAACAAGAGAATAGACAAGATCTTCTAAAGAAGTACCTGAGTTTTGAGTCATATGTGGTGGTTGAAGAAGATCTGGTTCTTGAGACCATGATTGATTGAAGCTAGATGGATGAGTGTAATTGGCATAAGGATCTACTTCTTGGTAATTTTCTGAGTAGCCATAATTAGTATGATCCCACCATCCCTCATGGTAAGTGTTTGAGTAATGATCATACTGTTGGTCTTGGAACACTTGATGGCCTTGACATCCTCCCATGGCCAATTGTTGAACTGGGTAGGTGAGATTGGCTTGTTGATTTTCCATGTTCATGTATGCCACCAACTCTTCAAGTGTTAGATAGCTCAAATCCATCGTTTTTTTTTTTTTTTCAAAATTTGATAAGAAAAACTTGTATGTACAAGAAAATAGAACTAATTAGAACTGAAAATAAGAATAAACCAAGTAACAAATAAACTAAAGAAAACAATCCCCGGCAACGGCACCAAAAATTTGATGCACCCAAAAGAGTGTATCTTATTTAACCTTGCACTAAAAAGATAAATTGTAAGTATAGTAGTTAGCAAGGGTCGAGTCCTCAGGGATTGGGTTTTAGTTTATAAGTTAATATTTTAAAACTTAAATTCAAGAACAATAAAAGAAAAGGGGTTTTTGAAGCCAGATTTAAACTAAAGTAAATAATAAGAATAAGATGCAAGGCGGTATAACCAGCCAATAAAAATATATATACTAAATTAGGCGGTATAACCAGCCAATAAAAATAAAACAAAGTTAATATACAAATTAGGCGGTATAACCAGCCAATAAAAATAAATATACTTTTAAAAATAAGCAAACTAAAAGTAAGAAAACAAGTAAGTAAGAAGAATCAAATATGAAAAATATGGTTAAGGTTTCATTCTCCACCACTAGACATCATTAAGAATCAATTTCAGATCTATCAATATCAACCACAAAACATGTCTAGGGCTTTGAAATCACCCTTAACCAAATAGAAGTTTAGCCTAGCATAGGCATTGTAAACATGAACATAAAATTAAAGAGAATCTAAGAGGGAAATAAAAGAAAGAAAGAAGAAGAAGAAAATAAAGAAAAAGAAAACTAGAGAAAAGAAAGAAGAAGAAAACTTAGAGAATTTTATTACAATGGCTAATATCCTACCAATGTACAATGTCCCTTACAATCATCCAAGGCCCTCTATTTATACACATTTTGGAGGGCTAAATGACAAGAGACAAGCTTTATAAATTTCAAAGGTAGGTATAATAGGTGGGTGCATTTTTCTAACAATTTTCGTCATATTGTATGACAATTTTGATCAGCCAGCTTGATGGTCGATTTTGTCAATATTGGAGGCCTGATCTGATCACATGGTCTTCTAGAAAAATATTACCCTATCAGTTAGTGATCCATAGCCGTTGGAATCAGCTCATTTGCTGATGTGGATAAGAAGATATGGGCAAAATACCAAAACTGGTCAGCACAGACGTCATTGCACATCAGCCAACTTGATGGTTGATTTCGCTAGGGAAAACGACTCCGTTTCAAGAAGTGTAAAACATGAAAAGGATAGATATGCCTCTTAACTTTGCACGGTTAAAATTTCAGCCTTATTGCTTCAGTGAAACTCCAGATATAGCTGATATGGCAAAAGGTGTCGGAACTGGAATTGAACTGGATTTGCCCTTAATTGTTGATTTAACCTAGTAATCTGAAATTACTCAAAGAAACTCGTGAAAAAAACCAAATTACATAAAAATCATAAACACAATTAGACTAAGCAATAATAACTCGTATTTGACACAAAACAATAATAAAACATAACTAAAAACTATATAATTATACGAGTTATCACTCTCGGTAGTCTTCTTCTCCATGTTCTGTAGTGACAGCCTGTCAGTACCATATCAGATACATGCTTATAATGCTCCATGAAAGACCTAGATAAATTCGTCCACAAAGGAATCTTAGTGCGAGTTAGTTGATTACACCATCGGGTTGTAGACCCTGTCAAGCTATCTTGGAAACAGTGGATAAGCAGTTTTTCATCATCATCGTGCCATGTCATTTTTCTACAGTACATGGTCAGATGTGCTGATGGGTTGGTATTCCCATTATATTTCTCAAAATCTAGTACTTTGAACTTTGGGGGAATTACCAGATCGTGTACTAAATTCATTTCTTTGGCATCCAGACTACCAAATAACTCTGCCCCTTCAACGGTCCTCAGCCTCTCCTCTAGCATTTGATATTTTTATGGGATTCTGCCATTTCAACCTTCTTCAGCTCAGTCATCTTTGCCTTTTCCTTTTCGACCAGTTCCTCAAAGTCTGGAATGTTAACATCAATTGGGTCAACCCCAATGTTTTCCTTCCCAGGACCAAAATTATATGCTTCACCCACTGGTTGAATGTAAACATAGGATACTGCCCCAGTTGGAAGTTTATTTCCCACATGCTGGGATGTCTGGCCGTTTAGCTACACCACCTCAGGCCAGCCTTCCTAGTTCACTGCCCCCATTCCTGTAACTGAATTTTCCCTTGGCCATTTCTGCCTCATTATGGTATTTATCATTTCCATGAGTTTTTTCATTTGTTCTCGTGACTCTTCTTGAGACTTAGCCAATTGTTCCTGTAGTTCCCTTTGAGTTCTTTTCATTCTTTCATAGCTCTGGCTTGAGATCGAGTATTGTAAGGGTGTCAAAAATTCGATTCTTTCACAGTGAGACCAATTGTACCTTTAGTTTTGAAAACCATGAATTAGAATTTATTGACACATTTTTTTTATGTTTTATAAAAAAAGAATGAATGAATAAATGACTAAATGTTTAATGAATGAACAAATACATGAATGACTAAGTGTATGAATATGAATGAATAATTATAAAGAATAAATGAATGGAAAAATAAATGAATGACTAAGTATATGAGTATGAATGAATAATATATAAAGAATAAATGAATGAATTATTATAAATATGAATAAATGTATGAATGAATGAACAAACAAAATATATAAAGGAAAGAACAAATGAATGTTGAATGCATTTGAAAGTATTGGCCCCAGGATAATTCCAACCAAATGGCCTTTCACTGATTTCCTGGAACTAAATACATCAAAGATAAAAAAAAAAAAAAAAAAAAAAAGATCACTACTTAAGATAATCTGATAATCTGCCTATTTTAATTCAAAATGCTGTTACAAAATACTGGTCTTATAGCAACTCCCTCATATCTTGGACTTTCTTTCTCTGTCCCTTTTTGATTGCCTTGCTCTTCAATCTGACCTTTACTTGTTCATGGCCCTCTGACATACTAGCAGAAACATCAATGTGTAGGCTTTCCTTAGCTTCCTTCTCAAGCTGATTGGCTCGAATTTCTTCATGCTTTGCTCTCTCTTTCCAATAGTTACTCTCTTTCTTGAGGTTTTTGACTTCTTTCTCCCATTCCCCGGAAGTCTAGAGAGTCCCTTCAAATCTGAGCTCAAAGCGGTACCTTTTGTTTTCCAAGTGTAATTCCTAAGATCGCCCTTGACAGTGTCCCTTTCTCTCTTAATCCTTTCCATTTCTTTTTTCCCGAGCTGATTTCCTATTTTTCATGTCCTCAATCTCTTCTTGAAGTTGGGCAATCTCTTTGCTCATTTGGGCCTTTTCTTTTTCAAATTCCGCCCTTGCAATTTCTAACACTGATGGCACTTTCTTTGGCGGCGAATTCATGAACTGGACCTCTTCCCCATTAGACATCAACAACCTATCATTGATCCTCCTTTCTCTCCATACTAAGTAGTCGGGTGTGATAATATCAACATATCTGGCTACCTCTATCCGATGAGTTTTCTTCCATGCTACTACAATCTCACGTACCTTTTCCGAGTACCCATATTCTCCATAAGCAAATTCTAAACTGCTAAGATCATGGGTCGTAGGAGTAAACTGACGAGATTTTGATTGTCTTAGTACCAGTAGTGGTGCATAGCTCACTCCTTCCCATACTCCTAATAATGGAATAGAAGCTTTATCTCCACATTTGTACAATGTCGGCATAGGAGCTATCTATGGAGCCCTCCAAATTATCATCTCAGCCCTGATATTTCAGAACATGTTGATCCATTGCTCCTCAGTCCTATATTCGGGCCAATCCTTTTTAAGAAATTCACCAATTGGTGCAAAAGACTTCCAATACGAGCGGAGAGGGAAATTCTCCTATTTACAAAAATGACTCTGAACCATGTGTAAAGAAGCTGTATACAACCAATAAATTACTTTTTTCCTTCCCGTCTACAGAAATTCAGAGATCAGATTGTTTCTGCTATGATTGTCGGGGCTAGGTTTATCCTCTGCTCAAGCCTCTCAAAAATATCAAATACCGCCACATCCACATATCCTAATGTCTTTGGGAAGATAACTAAACCATAGATAGCCAAAGCAAAAATGTTTCTAACTGTCTCCTTACTTGAATGGATGTGGATTAAGGTCTATAAAATATCCCATGATATACAGTGGCTTACCCCTTTTCGGACAACATGTCTTTCGACCCAATTTCTTTCCACTCCCAGAATCTTAGACACCTTTTTCTTGAAACCCGGTGTCTTTGTATCTTGCAGATAAATACGGTTGGGAATAACATTCTCAATAAGCAGCAAGGTTGAATATTCCTCTAAGGTTGGAGTCATATCCTCTCGGTTGAAAGTAAAACATCGGTAAGCGGGATTCCAAAATTGCACCACAGTCCGGATTACTTCACCACTGATCTTAACTTGAACTAACAGTGCTATGTCCCCATAAGTCTGAGTGAAGGCTTCTTTTTCTTATATGCTCCATTGATTCCATATATCCATCAATTCCCGGAGATCATTTTGCCTGATAGTAAGATCACCCTCAGCTGGCAATACTGACACATATCCCATTTTCAAACAATCCCCATTATCCTGCTGACTTTTCTCAGACTATTTCCTAACCTCTAAATGCTTCTCGACCTCTGAGACACTCTGACCTTCCATGGAAGCCCTTTTGGTTGAATATTATCCCGAGACCAATAACCTTCCATATGCAAAAATGCTGGCAAGAATGCAAAAAAAAAAAAAAAAAAAAAAAAAACCAAAACAACAACCAAAAAAAAAAAGAAATGAATTAGTAACGGAAATAAATTCGAGTAACAAAAAAAAATAATAACATATAATTCAAACCAATAATTATCCCTGAGGATGCCAACAAAATTTCGGCATTATAACACCCCTAGGATAAAACACCAAAACTTATTACGGGCATTGTGATGTACGTTCATCATTGTCCAATTTACAAAAATAAACTTATTCGGAAAGTAGAATATAAGGTAAAAGGATTGGAAATATTCCTCCATGTGTTCTTAACTTCGGGATATCTAATCAAAAATCCGGCATGGCTTCACCTAGATTTACTATATCAAGATGAATTAGTTCTAAAATACCCGAATTGCTCCTCACTGTCACCGGTGAAGGTTAGTAAGGCACCCCGATAAAAGCGGGTTCAATTCGTTAGAATCTATTTCCTTTGCCCATGCAAATTGTTAATCACGAAGACTTAGGTAATTTAGTACTCCAGAAGTGTTTCACTAGCCCATGCGGATTGTTAATCACGAAGGCTTAGTTACTTTGCTCCCACCTAAAAGGATAGAACCCGGGTATAGAGCTCATGATATGCAAATGCAAATGCACGTGTAGTGTGTGTGGAGAAATAACAAACTTTTCACCACCTATTCTACATCCCTTATTCTAAATGCCCCAACAAGATTAAACAACATAAATCATCAATTAATCAATAAATAAATATGTTCACAAAATAACCAGAGAACAGTAATAATATGTATGCACATGAATATGGACATATTTAAAGCATTTTATTATTTTCAAAATTCTTCTTATTTTTTTAAAAAAATGTGGGAATTAAAATTAAATACCGAATAAACCAACAAAAACTGAAACTTTGATAACACGCGACTAATCCTAGGCCTGACTCTCTAATCTCCCCAGCAGAGTCGCCAAGTTGTTGCAACCTAAAAAATAAAAACAAAGTTTCATCGCAAGACTTTATTATTCGTTAACCGTGACATTAAAAAATCGAGGAAAAGTCGACTTAATTCCTCTTGAAAAATGAAAGTTTTGAAAATGACCTTGAAAAAAGACATGGAATCGCCACCAATCTTTTTTAGCAAGGTGCGGATGTGTGTCGATTACCGAGATTTGAACAAGGCCAGTCCAAAAGATAATTTTCCTTTGCCCCACATTGATACTTTGATAGATAATACGGTGAAGAGTTCCTTGTTTTCTTTCATGGACGGATTATCGGGATACAATCAGATTAAGATGGCACCGAAAGATATGGAGAAAACCACATTTGTTACAATGTGGGGAACATTCTGCTACAAGGTAATGCCGTTTGGGTTGAAGAATGCTGGGGCAACATATCAAAGAGCCATGGTGACCTTGTTTCATGATATAATGCATAAGAGAATTGAGGTCTATGTTGACGATATGATTGCAAAGTCACAAGGAGAAGAGGAGCATATTGCAAATCTTAAGAAACTCTTTGAAAGACTAAGAAAGTTTTGATTCAAGCTAAACCCGGCAAAATGCATTTTTGGAGTCACTTCAGGGAAATTGTTGGGTTTTGTTGTTAGCAAAAGGGGAATTGAGATTGATCCGGATAAAGTGAAGGTCATCCAGAATTTGCCACCACCTCGTACTCAAAAGGAAGTAAGAGGCTTTCTGGGAAGATTGAATTACATTGCTCGGTTTATTTATCAGTTAACCGACAAATGTGATCCAATATTTAAGCTACTTCAAAAACGTGATCCAAGAGAATGGGATGAAGGATGTCAGATCACTTTTGAAAAGGTTAAGCATTATCTATCAAAGCCACCAGTATTAATGCCATCTGTTCCGGATAAACCAATGATACTATATTTATCAGTATTTGAGATATCCATGGGTTGTGTCTTGGCAACATGATGAGACTAGAAAGAAAGAACAAGTGATCTACTACCTCAGCAAGAAGTTTACAGATTATGAGCTAAAATATTCGCCGGTAGAAAAGTTGTGATGTGCCTTAGCTTGGATTGCTCGGAGGCTCAGACAATACATGTTGTACCACACGACGTGGTTGATTACCAAGCTAGATCCAACCAAGTACATGTTGGAAGCACCTTCTTTGTCAGGGAGGACAACAAGATGGCAAGTTTTGTTGTCAGAGTACGACATTGTATATGTAAGTCAGAAAGCTATAAAGGGCAGTGCAGTACCCAAGTTCTTAGCAAGTCGACCAGTGGAAGATTATGAGCCTTTGAACTTTGATTTCCCGGATGAAGACTTGATTTGCGTCTCTCAAGAAGATGAGATTCCCTCTAAAAAGAAGAAAATATGGAAGATGTACTTTGATGGGGCATCCAATGCAATGAGGCACGGAATTGGTGTAGTCCTCATATCCCCAGAAGAAGATTAGTATCCTTTCACTGCGAGATTGGATTTTGATTGTACAAACAATACTGCAGAATATGAGGCATGTATTATGGGCCTTTGTGCTGCCGTAGACAGAAAGATAAAAAAATTGGAGGTTTTTGGAGACTCAACTTTAATGATATATCAATTGCGCTAAGAATGGGAAACCCGAGATGTAAAGTTAATCCGATATCGAGAGCTCATACTGAGTTTGTTAGAGGAATTTGAAGAAGTAAATTTTAATTACTTCCCCCAAGAAGAAAACCGAATGGAGGATGCTCTGGCTACTTTGTCATCAATGTTTAAGGTGAATGAAGGGGCTAAAGTTGTATCGATCAAGATGAGCATATATGAGTCCCCTGCCCACTGCTTGAGTATCGAAGAAGAAACAGATGGTCTCCCTTGGTATAACGACATCTTGCAGTACATCAAGAGTCAACAGAATCCGGAACGAGCAACAGAAAACAACAAGAAGACTCTGAGAAGGTTAGCAATGGGTTTTGTTCTAGATGGTGAGGTTCTCTACAAGAAAAGGAAGGAGCAAGTCTTATTGAGATGTGTTGGATCTGCCGAAGCTCAAAGAATCATAGAGGAAGTCCATGAAGGAATATGTGGCACCCATGCCAATGGTCACATGCTTGCTAAGGAGATTATGATTGCAGGATATTATTGGCTGACGTTGGAAGAAGATTGTATCAGTTATTCCGGAAGTGCAATAAATGCCAGATATATGCAGATAAGATCCATGTGCCGCCATCACCATTGCATGTCCTGACAACACTAAAGCCATTCTCAATGTGGGGAATGGATATGAGTGGGCCTATTACCTCGAAAGCTTCAAATGGACATCGTTTCATCCTGGTGGCTATAGATTATTTCACAAAGTGGGTGGAAGCTATTTCTTACACGAATGTAACAAAGTCAGTGGTATGCAGATTTGTTAAGAAGGAAATCATATGCCGATATGGATTGCCAACAAGAATTATTTCAGATAATGCTCTCAATCTGAATAATAAGATGATGAGAGAAGTGTGTACTCAGTTCAAGATCACACATCACAATTCGATTTATTGTTCGAAGATGAATGGGGCAGTAGAAGCAACCAACAAAAACATCAAGAAGATTGTCAAGAAGATGACTGATATGTACAAGGATTGGCATGAGATCTTGCCTTTTTTCTATTCATGCATACCGTACCTCGGCTTGCACATCTACAGGGGCAACATCGTTTTCTTTGGTATACGAGATGGAAGCAGTGCTACCTATTGAAGTTGAAATCTTTTCACTTCGGGTTTTGATGGAGGTTGGCCTAGAAGAGGCGGAATGGGTTAGAGCTCGTTATGAACAGCTAAATCTCATCGAGGAAAAAAGATTGAAGGCAATTTGTCATGGGCAGTTGTATCAGAAAAAAATGATTCGAGCCCACAACAAGAAGGTTCGTCCCAGACAGTTTCGAGAAGGGGAGTTGGTACTAAGGAAAATTCTCCCTATCGTGAAAGATCCGCGAGGGAAATGGGCTCCAAATTGGGAAGAAACCTATGTGGTAAAAAGAGCTTTTTCTGGAAGAGCATTGATTCTAACTCGGATGGACGGGGATGATTTGAGAAATCCCGTGAATGCTGATAAATTGAAGAAGTATTATGCTTGAAGAAAAAAAAAAGTGAGATGCTATACACATGGAAATTCGAATGATTCCAAGTGTAAAAATGGAAATTCTATATATCTATCTCCCCTGAGAATTGCTTTTCAATGAGAATATTCATGCTTGATATGATGAATGGCCATCTTTCATATTCCTTTCACTAAGAAAAAATTATCCCTAGTCACCCCTTTGGGCCTTAGGAATTTTTTCTTTCTTTGAACATTGATCAAGGATCACCCTTTACACTGGAGGGCAGATACGAGAAAAAATAATCAAAATCATGGCAAAAAAGAGAGCCATTGGGAAATGTGAAATCAAAGAATGGCAAATGAAAGGCAACAATGAAAGAAAAAATATTGAAAAAAGAAAAGAAAGTCCAAAAAAAGGACAAATGATTCAAGAATGTATTCTCCTCAGGAAATGATCCTTGATCCAATCACCCTTAAACACACTTTGGGCCTATTTATCCTTTCTTTTTAAACCTGAACCTTGGCCTACATTACATGATTTAAAAGTCTATTTTGATCAAGCATGGATATTTAATTTGGAAGGTTTTTCTCAGAATTCATCCCATCTTTTGAATTGACATTTTTTTACCTTGGAAGCATTTAGAATTCTCAGATGCATGATAGAATACAAGAAAAAAGAGAAAATGAAAAAAGATTGTAAAAGGAGAGGTTTAAGTCGAAAACCTGCAAAGGGCGACTTAATACCAAATGGGGGACACTTGAGTTGAAAACCCACAAAGGGCGGCTCAAGTACTGATTAAGGTTTGAATCAATGCTCCATGTAAAGGGGGAGAAAATATCTGAAAATCAGAGGAAAAGGGAAAAAATTCAGTCTGACATAACTACGGAAGCCTAGGGATTACCCTAATAAATTGCTCATTCAAAAGAAGTTTCAGATGGTTTGAAAAATAAGGGGTCCAAACATAAAAAACTTTAAAGGATTTTAGAGTATTACAAAAGAATATATTTAAATCTTAGAAAAGGTTTGGAAACCACTAATCCTGATGGAAAATTCAACAAGTAAAGGAAAACAGTGAATATGTTGGAGACTCTGTCATGAAGTCAGAAATTTGTGAATTTTAGCGAAGTCAGAAACTGGGACTGTTTGACAATTTATCTTGAGTGAAAGGTTCCTTAAGTGGGGCAGCAGTGAATGATTGAAGACTCCGTCTTGAAGTCAGATAATCTATGAACTTCAAAGAAACCATGGATTAGAAATCATGACACAATCATTTGATTGCTTTCATCCTTAGGAAACATACAAACATTTACAAAGCATGTCATTCTCATCATTGCATTTAGCTAACATTGTAGGAATCAGGAAAATTTGGCTTCCCCAAATCGAACTCGTTCTGCTTCTCAAATGAGTCGAGCCCCGATACCATCGTCGAGGTATTTCCTTTTGTTTTAAATAGAATTCATTATGCTTCTCAAATGAGTCGAGCCCCGAGACCATCGTCGAGGTATTTCCTTATGTTTTAAATCGAATTCATTTGCTTCTCAAATGAGTCGAGCCCTGAGACCATCGTCGAGATATTTCTTTTTGTTTTAAATCGAATTCATTCTGTTTCTCAAACGAGTCGAGCCCCTAGACCATCGTCGAGGTATATTCCTTTAGTTTTCAAAATCAATTTGATTTTACAAATGAACCAAATCTAGACATTCCTTTTGTTTTAAAATCGAACTCGTTCTGCTTCTCAAATGAGTCGAGCCCTGAGACCATCGTCGAGGTATTTCCTTTTGTTTTAAATCGAATTCATTCTATTTCTCAAATGAGTCAAGCCTTGAGACCATCGTCGAGGTATTCCCTTTTGTTTTAAAATCGAACTCGTTCTGCTTCTCAAAAGAGTCGAGCCTTGGGACCATCATCAAGGTATTTTTCTGTTTAAATCATGGATAAGACCTCCGGGCACCATTCTTAAGACCTCCAGGCACCGTTTTTTAAGACCTCTGGGCATTAATTTTCCAGATCATAGATCAGACCTCCGGGCATCATTTTTAAAGTCGCATACAGTGCAATTTTCTAAATCATAAATCAGACCTCCGAGCATCATTTTCAAAAGTCGCATACAGTGCAATTTTCCAAATCATAGATCAGACCTCCAGGTACCATTTTTAAGACCTCCGGGCGCCATATTCAAAAAGTACCTCTGGTTTCACCCAGGTCTTTTTCGACTTCTGGTTTCACCTAGGTCTTTTTCGACTTCTGGTTTCACCCAAGTCATCACCTTGAAAATTATCTATGGTTTCGCCCAAGTCATCACTTTGCAAATCGAAATCGTTTCCTTAAGACGGGTCGAGCCTTGATTAGTCAGGGAACTCAATTTAAGGATAAAATCTTCAATTTACAGCTTTTAAAAAAAATGATGAAAACCCCTTTCTCTTTTCTTCACATATGATTTCACTAACCGGACAAAAGTAGTTTTTGTTTATCATTGCCTGATTCCTGATTCTTAGCAATAGCCAAAGAAGGGCAGCTGTAGACACCTAATTTTGTTTGAACCACTAAAACAGGTATGTTTTCTTCCTAAATTAATGTTTCATAATGCAAAAAAGCTTTTCTCATCTTGTAGGTGATACTCTGAGGCTTAGTCTAAGAAGGCAAGCATAAAAAGTAAAACTTGAAAAAGTTAACCTCAGAAAAGTCAAACCCGAAAAGTCAACTACTGAAAATGGTGAAAGAATTTTGATAATCCGAGGTCTACATTGAAAAATATGGAGTTCGAAACTTGGATTACGGAGATTCAATAGAAAGGAAACCCTAGTTCAAAAAATTTGGGGAAAAGTGCTTAAACGATCAAATTGATCGAAATTGAAGGTTCCAAATGAAAGATAAGCACTGACTACGGGTAATGGAGAGGCTACTTGGAAGAAAAACTGAAGGAAAAGTCAATTCGGAAGAAGACCGAGAATTAGGGTTTTTAGTGGATTTTGGTGAAATTGGGAAAAAATTCAGAAATAACCCGATTCGGTAAAACTAAAGCCCCTAATTGATGAGGAGTGAGTAAACAAGGACAGCCCAAGGCTCAATTTGAAAAAATTCCGAGAAAAGAGCCGATTGGAGAAAAAAAAATCGAGAGACATGTAATAATTTTTTAACCCACTTATAAAGTTAAAAAAATTCCACGATAATGAATAAAAAACGAATTTAATTTGAAAAACATCCACTAGTAATAATAGCATTTACAACTCTGCGCTACTTCTGTCCATGGACCAGGCAAAGTGTCCAAGTTTATAGGCTCGACTCATTCGGGGCAAGTTTGGGCTTAAATTTTTAAGTTCAAACCTAGCTCGAACTGAAATTATTATTTTTAATTAATTATAATTAAAAATCTATTTAAGATTATTATTATAATTTAAAATACTTGATTTTCTTAATGAGTGTTTTAAGTTAATTTTTAAGATTAATTAAATTACTATTTATAATATTATTTTATATTAAATATAATAATTAATGTGATGAATTTTAATACATCCAAAATAATAACTTACTTTATATAATAACTCTAAAAGGTGTTTTTTTTAACTTGTGCATGTCCGACCAGTCGACTCATATTCACCATTCACATATTATTAAAATAAAAAAATCATTTTTATAATTAAATTTAAATAAAAATTATTTTTTATTATTTAAATAGTGATCTGGGTCTACCGGATCGGGTGGACTGTTCGACCCATGAGCAGGTCTAATAGCTAATATTGGGCTTTAATTGATGCTGCAAAATTATTATTTAATTGTTGTCTAGATCATTGTTCATGCATTAAAATATTATTTTTTATTTAAATTTAATTATAAAAATATAAAAAATTATTTTTTAATTTTTTTATCAATAAATGAACAATAACTTGAGCCGACAAGCAAAAAAAAAAAAGCATTTCAGGTCAAGACCCTACCCATGAACAGGTCTAACTATACCTATAAGCGCCGTTTAAAACATAGTTAAAATACTATTTAAAGAAAAAAAATTATTTAATTCATTGTTTTCACTAAATTAATATAATATATTAACTGTATTTTTTTAAGAGAAATATTAATCAGTGTCTAGTGACACTGGTTAAAATGATATATATATATATATAGAAAAAAAAGTGAAATTAATAGATTGTATTTTTTTAATTCAATAAAAGTAATATATTAAATGCGAAAAAATTTCTTAAATTAATAAATAAATAATCTTTAATTGGTGTTTATGTATACTAATTAAGTGAATTTTTTTAAGGGTTTTACTAACGAGTGTCCTTAGGGCACTCTTTAAAATTAGTTAATATAATATTTATAATAATAATAATATTATATTAAATGCAATAATTGATAATTTTATTCATTATTTCTACATTGAGTGAAGATATTACTATATATAATACCCTTAAATTAAAAACTCGTTAACAAATTTTTTTTTTAATACCACCTTAACTAATTTCATTAAAGATTGATTTTAACATTTTACTTAGTTTATTATGTTAGTTTTATTTTTATTTTTATATTTGAAAAATCAATATCTAATGATATTGGTTAAGATGATATATATATATATAAAGAAAATTGTAATTAATAGCTTACTTTTTTTTTAAATCAATAAAAGTAATATATTAAATACAAAATATTTTTCTAAATTAATAATTAAATAAAAGATTTGCTAACGAGTGCCTTTAGAGCACTCTTTAAAATTAATTAATATATTAATTTTGCTAACGAGTGTCTTAAGGGCACTCTTTAAGGTTACAATGAATAGCAATATTTTCATTCAATGCATTAAAAATGATGAATAAAGTTGTTAGTTTTTATATTTCATACAATACTTAACCTTAAAGAGTGCTCTAAAGGCACTTGTTGGCAAAATCCTTAATATATTACTTATACAAAGAACATTGTATGTTATATTTAACAACTTTATTTATCATTTTTAATATATTGAATCAAAATATTATTATATATATAATAATTTTAAAAAAATATTAATTATATATATTATTAAAAAAATATTAATTATACCTAGCACTGATTAAGCGAATCTTTTATATTTTTATATTTGTAAATCTCGATGCTTATTTATGATTCCTGCTTTCTAGGGTCACTAAACCCAATTTTGTCGCTTCACATGAAGTGTGAAATGTGTAAGAAGCAGTTGAAAGGTCAACGATTTTAATATATTTCTTTTATTTTTGTAGTCAGAGATAGAACACGTCATCATAGCAATTTAACAAGGGTGAACATTTATATAATAATAATAATAATAATATTCAAACGTCTTAATTCTCTTAAATATGATAATTTTTATATCCGTGTTTTATGTCATATTTAAACACAAAAACGACATGAATAATTAAAATATGAACAAAATATAAATAATTAAACATATAAAATTTTTAAATATGAATATGATATATTTATTATACGAATTACACATGATATGACACAATTAAAACATTTAAAATTAATCTGTTTAAATTTTATACAACACAGCAAGATTCTAATATGATTAACACAACTATTAACATATTTAAATAAAAAATTAATACTATTAATTTTATTATGAATAAAAATAAAATTATAATTCCGTTATTCAAATTTAAAACTAATAATTATAATTTATAAAATAAATATAACAAAATAATAATGTCCACAATTCGTAACATATGTTTAAAATAAATTCTTCAAATATTGTCCACGTACAATTCAAAACATAATAACACGATCTTAATTATTATACCAAATCATTTTTCATCAACATTAAACACAAAATATTAACATGGTAAAAACATTAAAATATGATGATCGAATCCTTGTTACATATCATGCCTTGCCAACTATTTGTAAATAAAAACGATAGGTTAACAAAATTGGGTATAAATGAAAAAACGTTTATAAATAAATGAAAGAATTTAGTTTTTGCACTACTGACCTTTTATTCGTGAATAAACATGTGATTTAGAGTAAATTATATAATCTCTTAGTGCTATACATATTATTAGCATAAATATATTGTTTTTAATTTTAAATTTATAATCTCTTATCATGTGATTTAAAAAAATATATATAAAATAGAATATTGATATGCGTATTTTATTATAATGATTTGTACGTTACATTATAATAATACATTATCATGTGATATAAAATAAATTATATAATATTTTACCGCTATACATGTTATATAAAATAAAATATGTTATTTTTAATATCATCTGTGTAATATTTTTTATTTGATTTAGAATAAAATATATAAAATAAGCTACCAATATGTGTATCTTGTCATAAAAATTTGTACGATACGTACTATGAATCATCTAACTAAAATGAATCGCACACTATAAAAATAATGAGTTAAGGATCTAGTTTTTATCTTTATTTTACTAATAAAACATGTTTCATACAAAAAAACACACACACGTAAATTTTAAGATTTAATTCTTAGTACCTGCATTCTTTCTCTCCCCATGGCCGCGGGCTGTAATTAGGGATGGCAAAACCCGATCCGACTGATGAATTTCGCATCGATCTGCTCCGAATGGAGAGGTTTTTTTTTGGAGCGGGGTGGAGCGGAGTGGTTTTGGTAAATGCTTGCTCCACTCCGCCCCGCCCCGACTTTTGAAATTACTATTTTATCCTTTAAAATATTTTATATTTTTCCTTATATTTTTAATATATATTAGATATATATACTAAAATCATATATATACTAATATTTTATATCTATACTTTTAGTATATATGTATTATATATATTATATTAAAGATTTTTATATACTAAAATTATGTTCATGAATAAATTATAATATAATTTTTTATAATATTAAGTTAAAAATAATTAATATAAATTGGGGTGTAATGGAGTGGAGCACCGTGGAGCGGTTATGGATGTAACCGACATCCATGGATGTGGATGTTTCCAACATCCATGCAAGAGTGGGGTGGAGGTGGATAAGGCAATATCCGCCCCCGCCCCGCTCCATTGCCATCCCTAGCTGTAATCCCCCTCTTTGTATAAAAAATAAATAAATATCATAGATTAATTAATTAAAAATAGACAAATAATTAAAATGTAACACAAATTAATTACAACACAGCTACTCAATTTATCTATATACAAGTAAAATCTTACTTAATTATCAACAAAAGTTTCGTATTTGATCTATAATAATTTTTTAACAAAAGAAACAATAATTAACTAATAAATTTGTATATAACTCTATTTGTTTCTAGCACTAACAAATCTAAAATAATGAGCTACAATCATACTAGCTTATAATTATATTGTAATTATATTACGTACTAATATAAAAAAATAATTACATATTAAATGAGTGTCATAATTAAATGCTTAAAATAGTCTTTATATGCTTATATTGAATAGGTAATTAGTGAACCCGAGGTTTAGCTCAGTTGGTACATGAAATTTCCGAGAGTGAAAAAAAAAATCAAATCGGAGGGAAATTTGATTGTAAAAATTGAGCGTTTTTCGGACCAACTCTAATTCAATATATGACAAAGGCCCATAAAAAGAAAATCGGACTTGTTTTGAGCAAAATCGGGCTTCGGAGGCAAAAAGGCAAAACTGGAAAATTCGAGAAAAATATCAAATGAGCTCCAAAATTTCTGAAAATTTGCAGATCTCATCCTTAAGTCATTTGGAAGAGATTGGAGAAGAAAAATCTGAATTCGGAGTTTGTTTGCAAAATGAAAAATCCCGGGACCACTATGCAAAAATTCAAAAAGATAAATCCCGAAAAAAATAGCAAATGAGCTCCAAAAATTTTGAAAATTTGCAGATCTCATTCTTAAATTATTTGGAAGAGATTGGAGAAATAAAATCTGAATTCTGAGTTCGTTTGCAAAATGGCAAATCTCGAGCCCACTATGCAGAAATTGAAGTAGACAAATCCCGAAAAAAAATGGCAAATGAGCTCAGGAAATTTTGAAAATTTGCAGATCTCCCTTTTAAATTATTTGAAAGAGATTGGTGAATAAAAATCCATATTTGAAGCTCATTTACAAAATGGTAAAAGTTCGGGTGCACAAAAGGTCATTTTACCGAAGAACCCGAAAAGGGCCTTTTCTTGCAATTTAAAAAATGAAGTTTGGGCTGAGAAGGTGAAGAGGCAGCCGGCCAAGTCCCATGGAGGATGGATATTTTTTTTATTTTTTAGATCAAAGGGCCAAAAGTGAAGAGGAAGGTAGTTATTTTTGTGATCAAGCCTTTGAATTTGCAACACATGGACTAATGGATGGAGAGGGATGATGTCATATTTAAGATCCTATTTATGACATCATCTTCATGACATCATATTTAGGAGCTGATTATTTCAATCTAAGGGTGAGAATTCTACATAGAAAGCATCTTGGAATGAAGACTATTGGATCAAATTTGGCTAAAAATGTCTAGAACCTCCTACATTCTTCCATATGTCAACCGACCACACTAAGGGGAGGGGTCTCTCTTTCATTTTTTGTACTCTTGCTTGGTTGATTTCCCTCCATTTTTGAGAAGAAAAAAGAAAGTTTTGAAAGGCAAAGAAAGTAAGAAAAGGAAAAGCTTGCAATATAGCTTTTAGAGGTAGCTAAAAGCACCATACTCTTGCACTTTTTTTGCATTTCCATCCTTTATTTGCTATTTTCATTTGATATTTGGTGAGTTTCTGTTGATTTTAGTTTTTAATAAGTGTTTTTAAGATTCTTCTTCAAGTTCTTCTTTTATACTTTCTTGAAAAAAAAAAAACCTTTAAAAAACAAATTTTCTCCATGTTTTTAGAAGTGGCCGAATGGCCTTGTTTTTTTAAATGGTTGATGTTTGCTTTTATTTCATGTTGCTTGTGATGCTTAGCATGTTTTGATGTTCTATTTTTTTTTTCTAAAAATAACTAAAGCATGGAGTTTGTTTTGATCTTTCGACTTACTTACCTTTTTTTTTATAATTATTTCATCTTGTATTCATGTTTACTTTCCTTGTTTACGTTTTTTAATTTTCTGTTTTCAAAATGTTGAGTTTGTTCACGATTTGCATTTTACTATTCTATGTGTTGGTGAAAATGTCTAGTTGTGTTCATGCCTTTACTTCATATTTGCATGTTTTAGCGTGTTTCTTTTTAGCCTTGCATTTTAGTATGTCATGTGTTTGTGAAAATGCCATGGTAGAATACCAACACTTAGGCCTATAGACCATTCGGCTTCTTCATTTTTTATGCTTTGTATGTGCATTTTCATCATGCTAGTTGATAGGTTTGCATTTCCATGCTATGATTTTATGTGTTTTGATTTAGTGTGTCATGTGTTTGTGAAAATGCCATGACTATTTTGAACCATAGACCATTCGGCTACCTCCCCCATTTTATGTCTCCTAGGTGCATTTTCATCATGCTAGTTGATAGGTTTGCATTTGCATGCCTTGACTTTGTGTATTTTGATTTAGCATACTATGTGTTTGTGTTATTGCCATGCATTCTTTAGGTCTAGGTTTCATTTGCATTGCCATGCATTTCATGCATGTTTAAACCTAGGTTGCATTTATTGCCATGCAAGTTCATTTTAGGTCTAAGCCATATTCTCTATGCCATGCATTTTTCATGTCATTTAGGTTTTAAGTCATGCATTTCATGCATTCAATTTGCTGTATTTTCATGCATATCATATCATGCCACATGATTTATGACTTAGGCCATCAATATCTCAAAGTCATGCTCACTTGAGCATACTTGTGGTTGTCAAATTGATTATTCTACCTTTGTGATATTTTTTACTTAGCCAACTTTTGTCCAAGTTTTTAGAAGTTTTAGCTATTGTTTGTAGGTCCTTGGGAGAGTCTCCAACATTTTTACTTTGATTTTTAAATGATTTTATCAAAGGCAAAAAAATGTGTTTTGGCAAAACAGTTTTCACCAAATTTTCTAACTTTCCCGATTTTTTTGGGAAGTTATCTTTAATAAAAAAATTAAGTCAATTTTTCCCGTGTAGTTTTTCATGTTCTAAGTCTCCAGTAGTTTTTTTAGATTTTTTTGAAATTTTAAAAATAAGTTAAAAAATCGTGATTTAAAACTGGACAGTGGAGTCAGATTTGAATTTGAAGGAAAATTATTTTTCTGTTTTGGCTAAGTTACTTAGAGGGGGCTGATTAGGAAATTTAGCTACTGTCTTAGGGTGGTTCCTAGGCCATTTTAAACTTAAAAAATGATTTTATAGAGTTCGGGTCAAGGGTGGTCAAGTCCGGGATTTTAAACTTAGGAAATTAGAGCCCTTTTTAAAGGGAATTCGGCCAAGGTTTAATTTTCATCTAAGATTTTAAAAATTGTTTTCAAACAATCACAAAATATTTTGATTTTAGAAAATTTAATTTGATGTATTTTCCTAAGGTAGCCAGATATCTTTTTAGGTATACGAATTTCCTTATTTAAAGGAAAAAGATACATTTTCATGCATATTATATAATATGTGATTTTTGCTATGATAATTTCTAGGGTATTGTTATTATTTTGATTTATATTTTATGATGTTATATTATTTGTCACATGGTTTTATATATTTCATGCTATCCTATGTTTTTTATTTAGTCATTTATTTTTGTCACATCATTTAGCATATACTATGTTCATGCATTATTATTTTTATTTTCATGCATATTTCATGGTAACATTATTTTATGTTTCATATCACTTAGATTATATTCCATGTCATATAGATTATATTATTTAAAATATGTCATATCATTTAAATTTGTTATGTCATTTAAATCATATCATGTCATTAGAACATATCATGTTACTTAGGTTATTTCATTTCATTTAGAATATATCATGTTACTTAAGACACATTATTTCATATAGAATATATCATGACACTTAGGATATTTCATTTCATTTCATTTCATTTCATTCATAATATATTATGTTACTTAGGTTATTTCATTTCATTTAGAATCTATTATGATATCTAGGTTATTCATATCATTTAGATTATATTATGTGACACATGTTCATATTCATTTTTTTTTTAAAGATAATGATTTTAAATAAAACAATGTTATTCCCGAATTAAAATAATTCATATGTTCTCTTCCGGGTTGCCGAGGAGGATATCATCAATTATCATTAATAACAGAATATCTTTCTTAAAACGAGAATGATTCGGAAAATTTTCTAAGTAAATAAAAATTTCTATATTTTGCCGAATTTTTGGGGAATGTAGGAAAATTTTAAATTAATAAATTTCGAATCATTTTCAATTAAAATGAAATTATTTTTCTTAAAATTGAGAATTAACTTGAAATACGAAATTAAAAATCGACTTTTTATCGAGACTTGAGATAACACACGATTAACTAGGTACCGTTTTATACGGGCGTTGTGCGGGTGTTAATCCATCCCCGCACGTAACCGAGTCTCGAGTCCCGAACCCGATTCTTCGATTTTCTCTGGTTTTATAACGCAGACTTGAAATTGGTTTTAAAAATGTTTTAATTAATTTTAAAATGTTTCACAAAACCGGTTTTAATAGGTGGCCTATCACACCTAGCTAAAAGAGATTGGTGGCGACTCCATGTCTTTTTCGAGGTCATTTTCAAACTTTCATTTTGCAAGAGGAATTAAGTCATCTTTTCCTCTGTTGTTCTTCAATGTCACACTTAACGAATATAAAGTCTTGCGATGATACTCAACGGCGGACCGCCGTGGGAGCCAGGGGGCCTTGGCCCCCCAGGAAATTTGAAATTTTTTTAATATATATATATTTATATGTATTTATATATTAAATAAAATAAAATTAACTCCCTCAAAATAAAATTTATATTTATTTAGTTTTTTTATTTTTGTCTACAACTTAATTTTATGCATTATAATTTTAGAAAGTTAAAATTATATTGTTATTTATCTTTTTATTTTATCCACTAATTATTATTTATAACTCTTCAAATTAATTGATTTGTTATATATATTAAGTCACTATAATGTGAACTTAAATTAATTTTCTAAATGTTAGCTTTCTCAACAAGACTTCAACAAAATATTGTAAACTGTAAAATCAGATTTTTTTTTTACTGCATGTTACCGTTACCCCCTGTAGCTTTTCTTTTTCTATTCTTTAGCTTCAAATTCAATCAATTTTATTTGTAACTTGATGCTTGTCGTTTAAGTCATCAAGTTTAAAAATTAAGATCATGCTAAGATTCCCAAAAATCTTCTTTTACTAGTTAGTAGTTATTCTAACTTTTATCTTCATTTTTAAATTTTTTATTATAAATCAATTTATTTTTTCTGTCACTGTCGACTTTCTAACAAAGCAAAAATAATAAGATTCTTGTTAAGATTATTATTTTATTTTTTAAAATATATGTTTATATGATCTTATTGTTTATATGCATGAATAATGTTAAAACTTTTGTAATTAGTCAAAATTTTGATTTTTTTAATTAATTTTTGTTATAGTGCAATATTATATTGATTTGCCTTAATTATTTATGACATATCTCAAATGAAATATATATATAGATTTAGTTTTTTAATTGGCTCCCCCAAAATCAAATGTCAAGATCCGTCACTGATGATACTTGTTATTTTTTAGGTTGCGACATATACATTTTTTTTTCTAAGTCAATTAGATTTTAATAAAAATCCAAAATGATAAAAAGCTAACAACTGGGCCAGCAAATTATATGTTACAGATTAAACGAAATATAGACCTGCTTAAGAACACATGACCAAAAAACAATTAAAACTCAAAACCTCAAAAGTTTAAACATGTCAATGTATAGATCTATACATTAATAGTGCATCAAATACAAACCCATAAAAAATATAATTTTTTGTGTACTCCTTCCATCCGCCACATATACCAAACACTAAACAAGGGTCAAGCTAAATTCTGGAGTTGCTTAAAATGGTGGCAACAAATCATAGGATTTCTGTCACATGTCTAATATGATGCATTTACTATGGTTTTAGATTTAATCGATTAATCAACCAATTGATTTCTTCAACGTTGAAAATGACCCAATTTGTATCGTGGTCAAGGAAATTGATAGATAGAACCGTAGAGATATATTCTAGGCATCTTCGATGGAGTAAACCAGGGAATGCTTTTTGAGCTATTAGAGTCGCCCAAGGATTGATAAACAATAGATAAAGGTAAGGTTCCATTTCCTAGACGTTCCTGGGAAGAAAGTATAGAAGAACATTATGGGATCGTCTTCACATACCCCCCAAATGGCACATGATAAATGTAGTTGACTTTGACCAAATTAGACCTGTACATAGACCGGATAGGCCACAGCCCGAATTTTTATTTATTTTTCTTATCTAGGCTCGGATCAGCTCGAAGGCTCATTTCACTATTCACAAAATATTAAAATATTATTTTTATATTAATATTTTTATATTTTATAATTAAATTTTTTATTTCTAAACAATAATTCATGCCGGGCCTATCTAGTCTGAATTTGAAAAATCTATATCTAGATCCAATTCAATACGAGACGAACTGATAACTCGATCTTTAAACAGATCCAGACAAAATGGTCAAGTCCATTCTTTCAGCAACTTTGAGTCTCTTGACCTCTTCTAAGTTTTCATCTGTCTTAAACATTTTTAGCTCCTATAGTATTATGTTCATGGTTAAATTCGAAAATCACATTCAAAAGAAGCTTTGTGATATCAAAATGAGTTCTAATATTTTCAAACCTTTTGAAAGGACAAAATAATGAAAATGTACGAATTCCTCTTCTAAAAGTGAGATTCATATGAAAAAGATGCTTAAATAAAATTTTCTATTTCTACTTTTTGGTGCGTTGCTGAGTTTGTTTTTTTTTTTTTTTCCTTTTTCTCCTTTGATGGCAATGGGTTTGAATAGCAATGATCAGCTGACACTAGAAGTGATTGACAATTTTGTTGCTGCATGCCCCATAAAATATGGCAAATTGAATGAGTCACTTGTAATCTTGTTTACGAAAAATTGCCCCCTATAACACAAATATTGTTGGAATTATGTACAAAAGAGAACATAATTTTGTTTTTATTTCATACTCATAAATTAATGGTTAATAAAGTTTTTTTTTTTTTTTTAAATCTAAAATTTAACTTTAATGATTCATCGAGAAATAGATGAATACTTCCCCGATTGTGAAACCACTTAAAGAGTTTTCTCTCGAAAAGTAGAAGGTTGAAGGAAACCTTAGGATTAGCAAGTCTGAAATCTTAGGATTAGCTCTCAGTGTTGTGCGAAGCTGAGGTTGCTCTCATCATCTTCTCTAGCCGGGGCAAGGTCTCTGAATTTGGCAGCAATACGGTTGTCCGACTACGATGGTGATTACGGTCTTTGTCAACAATTTACCTCCATCAGTGAATTGGATTTGGTTAGAAAAAGTATGTAGCAGATTTGGGAAAGTTTTGGATACTTTCATACCTCTTAAAAGAACGACGAGGGGAAGGAGATTTGGGTTCGTTAGATGTGCTACAATAACTCAGGCTAAGAAGGCAGTATGGAATCTTAATGAAGTTTGGGTCTTGAAATTCAAAATCGGAGTCAATATCGCAAGATTTAACCCCAGAGAATCATTTTGGAGAAAAACAGGAAAGGTTGAAGAAATACTTAACCCTATTGCTGATCAACAAACACAAAGGCCACTACAAAAAAAACATAGTGGTGGTGAAACGACAAAAAAAAAAAAAATCATACAGCCAGGTGTTGAGAGATGGCAATAGGATTGAAAAGGTAGAGGAAGTGAAAGCATACGAGAAGGAGAAAGATGAGAAAATATTGGGAATTATTGATGTTGAAAAACTACATTGGCTAGAATATTGTTTAGTGGGATGGTAGAAGGAATTCGTGGAGTTTGGAAAATTTACTAAACAATTTCAGCAAGAGGGGTTGCAAGCGTAAAAAAAAATTCAGGAAGGATGGTGCTGATATCTTTTGAAGATAAGGATTTATTTGATATTATGAAACTGCATAATTAGGATGAATTAAGGAAGTGGTTTAATAGAATTGAAATATGGAATGATCAGGTGGTAGCTGACAGTAGAAGAACCTAGATCGTATGGTATAAGGTTCCCATCCACGTCGGGAATATAAACACATTCCAAAATGTTACTAGGAGATGAGGTGTTTTTATTCGTCTAGAAAAATGAGACTTTAAGTTGTCAATTCTTTTTTAGAGGAAATATACAAATTGTTACGGGTCAGATGAACAAAATCGAAGAAGTTATTAAGCTACAAGTGGGGAATAAGGAATTTGACATTAGAGTTTCTGAAGTTGTCCGGTTGTAATGCTGGTGTTTCCCTGTTGCTGTGAGAATAATGGTAACAATTCATCAACTATTATGGAGTCTAATACAAACTCTGATTGCAACAATCTGGGCTATGCTGGAGAGGTACGAAAATCTGGTTTAAGGGAAGATGAAGAGGCAGACTCAAGGAACAGGAAGGAACAAGATGATGACTTGGACAATCTGAGGGTGGAAGATGGTATTGAAATTGGTGAAAAAGTAGTTAAGTGATTGAGAAAAGTATGGGGGTGGAGCTGGCTGCACAGCATTCTAAAGACCAATTTAATGAAGAGGTGCATATGGCCTCGGGAAGTGAAGGAAGTAAGGAATTCGAAAATGGGTAAGTGAAATCAGGGGGCTCAAAATCCTCTGGGCCTATTGTTTAGTTTGGCCTGAAAGGTGACAATAAGAGTTTCGGGCATACTCTGGGCCTAAATAATGACAAAGAAATATGCATGGATTCTGACTCATATGGGTCTTGTGAGAAAAATGTGGACCAGATTAGAAAGATAAATGGGGCGAGGCTGTCAAAGAAATGGAAATATTATGAGTACATTGAAGAACAACTAATTGGGAAAGTGGAAAAAAAAAGGGAAAATTATATAAAAAAAAAGAAGAGTGGGTCGGCAAAATAGTTCGAGTAAGGAAGGGAAAATAGCTAATTGGCTGATTTCGGATGGAGATTTCACTAACAGGAACAAGGTGATAGCGAGAAAGGAGGGAGAAAGAGGTAGGCTAGAAGAAGCGATATCAACCTGGAACTTGGGAAAGCGATTAGGCCTGATGGAGATAGATGGGGAAGACGAGATCATAAGTAGGCTAATGGACATGCAGGACACGAGTGACAAAATCTAGCTGGGCTTGATGTCGGTGTGCGATGAACTAATTGTGATTAAAAAATTGATGGAGTTGCAAGGTGCTTCGGCTAAGAATTAGGTATGGGCTTGTATTTTAATTGGGTTTTCTGCTGACTTTTATGTTTATTTTAGGTGTATAAAATAGTGTGATATTGTTTGGAGATGCTGGTTGTTTTTAAATTAGGGTGGAGGTTGTAGGTTGTAGGTGGGGTGAGTGTCTCGGTGATCCATGCATTCTGGTTGCTTGTGGGTGGTGCTAACAATGTTTAGTTAATGGGTTGAGCTTCCAGTAAGGAATTTTGGGGTTAGTTGTTGCTGAAAATTTTGGTGTAAATATTTTCAGGTAAGAGAGTACAAGAAGGATGTTATCTTGGAACATTATAGGGTTATCTAGTGGTATGAAGGAAAATATTACAAGGAGGTGTAGTGTTGAGGTGATTTAGTAGAGGAAAATGAATTGGTTTCTCGTGATAATCGGAGAATTCAGAGAATTAGGGTTGATGACAGTTATGATTGGGTTTGTTGTCCTATTGATGGAGGAATGGTAGTTTGCTCATAAGTTAGGACAAAAAAAGTATTTGAAAATGAAAGATTAATCATGGTTAAAGGAAATGGGTTTGGCCTATCAATCGGAGATCAATCAAATGGAAAAACTATGGTGAACTTGAAGAAGAGTTGATGTGTTATGCTGGAAAAAAAAAGGAAAAATTTCAATAAAGATATCAGATAAGATTTTATTAGAGGTTTGATTCGAGAGTTGGGTTGATAAGAAAATTCTATGATGGGAATTAATGCAGTTGTGAAGTGAATTGGAAGGAATTAGTGCACTGCAGGGGCTTATAACATTTTCTATTTTTATGAAGAAGGAACATGATGTCTATCAGATGCTGTATGAGTTAAAGATTTAATGATTTATTCCTTTTGTGAGCTATTTTAGTTGCATTTAATTGACAAGAAGTTCATATGGTATGGATGGATTCTAAAAAGTGCTGAACACACATATTATTATCATCAATGGAGTGTCTGCTGAATTTTCAGAATTTATGTAAAAAAGTATCAAAGAGTTTTATTATGATTAAGGGTGATAGTGTTCTAAGATTTTGATTAGTGTGATAATAATTCTCTATGTGGGATATAGTATAAGAAGAAAGTATGAACAAATTGTGTGTTTTGAAGGTGATTATTGCGGAGATTGATTACATCTAGGATAACTGATTGGAAGGAGATTGATTACATCTAGGATATAGTATAAGAAGAAAGTATGGACAGGCCCTTGGGCTTTCAGGAGTTGAATGTTGCTGATCGTGGCTATTAAAAGGGCATTGCAGGTGTGGATGAAACTGATATTTTTATGTTTGGAGGTGATAAGGCTTTAATTGTATGGAATCTTTTAATCCTTTGGTGTTGTCTCAGTAGTTTGAGTTTTTTGTGGCTTTGAACCTTATCTGACAAGTTTTTGTTGTTTTGTAAACTTTTTGGTTTATTAATGAAACTTCTCCATTAACTGAGGAAAAAAAAAAACTTAAATGATTCATCCACTTGATCTCCTAAGAGATAGATTTTTGTAAAATTGAAGTTCGAATTCCAACAATTGAAAAAAAAAAAATTAAAATTTCTAGTATACTATGAATCAATATTGAATTTTAGCATTATATTTTAATTTTGTTGAATTTTTTCATGATAGTTTCAATTTTATTGGAGTCTATCACTGTATTTTCAATTTCGTTAATTATTTAACAAAAATAATAAAATCAAAATATTTCACGAAATATTTTAACAATGAAAATGGTAAATATATATTATCATTATACTTTTAATTTCATTTATTTTGGGACAAAAATTAATGAAATTAGATAATTTCATAAAATCTTTATTAATGAAAGTGGTAATTTTCACATAGTACTTTGTTAATAAAAATGATAATATTTATCCTTTTTACTATTTCATATCTAAAAATCAATAAAATTGAAAGTATAATAGCAAAATTCAATGAATCTAAATTACAGTAACAAAATTCAACGAATTTAAAGTGTAATAATAAAATTCACTATTCACCCATAGTATAATGACAAAATTCTCAAGTATTCCCCCCCCCCCCCCAAAAAAAAACATTTGGCTACGTTATAGGTTTATGTTGTGAAGTGAAAGACGGTTAATTTTCTAACATTTTACTTTTTGGTTTATTAATGAAACTTCTCCATTGACTGAGGAAAAAAAAAAAACTTAAATGATTCATCGACCTGATCTCCTAAAGATAGATTTTTTGTAAAATTGAAGTTCGATTTCCAACAATTGAAAAAAAAAAATGAAAATATCTAGTATACTATGAATCAATATTGAATTTTACTATTTTATTTTAATTTTGTTGAATTTTTTCATAATAGTTTCAATTTTATTGAAGTTTATCACTGTATTTTCAATTTCGTTAATTATTGAATAAAAATAATAAAATCAGAATATTTCACGAAATATTTTAACAATGAAAATGGTAAATATATATTATCATTATACTTTTAATTTCATTTATTTCGGCTTTCGAAGAAAAGATCGATTTGGGTAGTCAGTAGAAGTCATGAACAGGTAATAATGGGAACAAAACAAACAACATATTCAAACTATGAATTCTACGCATTACATTTTCAATTCTATAATTTATAACATTAGGTGTTCCTTGGACAGCACCTTAGTTATCAGGTAGGACCTTCCACTACACATCCTTAAGGGTCGAGTAGCTTGCCCAATCTGTATTAGGTCGGATCTGAGTGGAACTCACTGTTTTTATAATAAAAAATATTTTTTATTTAAATTTAATTATAAAAATATATTACTATTAATATAAAAAATATTTTTTAATTTTTATTATTTTTAAACAGTAAATCAGCTTGGCTTGAGACCGCCCAAAGATAGACCTGAGTAAAAAAATTAAAAAAATTTCGAATCGTCCGATCCATAAGTATATCTATTTTCCACTAATTCCGAAAAAAAATAAAATAAATTAAGGTTGTCTCAATAGATGGAGATATGCATGCAGCCTTTGTTTGTCTCAACGAGAAAATGTTCCTAAATGGAAAAACAATAGAAAGAACGTGGGTGAACAAAAATTCTTTTGTGGAATTTTGTTGAATAGTATCTCTTACATCATTCCAGTCTTGAATATTTTAACAGTACATCTAATATTTTGTGGATTATTTCAAACAAGAATAGCGTTAAAACTTTTAATAAATAATTAAATACTAATATATTTGAATTTAAATATAATTAACATTAGTTTTGAAGCATTCTATACCCTTTAAAAGTCTTTATAAGATGTTTTTTAATTGAGTTCTTTTGAGTACAGAGTTGAGATTACATGCATGAAGATCCATCCCTTCGTCACCCAGAATTGAATTTTGTATTTCAAATTCGATCACAAATTCTAATTGACTTGAGTATATGCTTAAAAATTAATGAATTGTGAATTTTTAGTTTTAAATAAATTATAAATAAATTTTGTTGTTGATATAATAAATATAATCAGAAAAATTACACCGTTCTAGACCGGCTCCTAACCCATTGACCGGTCACAATAGATACTTAATAAATATCTTGAGTTCAAATTCTAAGAATATTTAATTATGAATATAAACTATCTTGAGAAGAGAACAATTTTCTAAGTACTCGTATCGTAATTCCATAGAGAAAATGTATTATATCTAATATCTTTATTCTTCATAGGAATAATTAGTTTTCGCTAATTTCCATTTGGCATTTTGCTTAAGTTTTTGGTCAGAATTGGACAGAACCCCCATTCTAGATTATTGAACAGCTTCCTTGAATTTATAGATTGTTAAATTTCTTCATCAAATGTAAAATTTGTCATATTTAAACGCCCAATACCTTGTCTTGCAGAAAAATTCAAAACTATTCATCATAAAGGTCAACAGAAAATTTAAATTTTATTACTTGATAATCATCCATCCATGCACTATAAATAGCCCGCTTCCCTTTGGTTGATGCACCACACAATTTCATATCAATCAAACCCTCTCCACATACAAAAGAAATACCCCAACAGCTTACTTACATTTTACACCCAAATGGCTCCAAGTTTTGATAATGGCAGCTCACTTTTTAACTTTGTCGTTCGAGATGGAAATGGCGTCAAAGGAATAGTGGACTCTGGCATATCAAAGGTGCCCCAGGCTTACATTCAACCACCGGCTGAGCAAATTAATAAGAAAAATGCAAGCAGATGTGAGATGCCACCGATTGATTTATCGAGGCTTGATGGCCCTGACCATGATGAAGTGGTGAAGGAGATTGTTAAAGCTGCTGAGACTCTTGGCTTCTTCCAAGTTGTGAACCATGGGGTACCCGTCGATCTACTAGAGTCCCTTAAAGAGACCGCACATAATTTCTTTGGCCTGTCCGCAGAAAGGAAGGCTGTTTATTGCAAAGAAGTGAGTCCAACCCCATTAGTGAAGTATGGGACGAGTTTTGTGCCAGAGAAAGAGAAAGCTTTGGAATGGAAAGACTACATTAGCATGGCCTACACCAATGATGCTGAAGCTCTTCAACATTGGCCTGTAGAGTGTAGGTAATGAAATATGTTTTGTGCTTTCTTTTCTTCTTTTCCTTGGTGTTTCTAAACCTAGTTAATAGAGATTCATATAAATATCAATATTCTCTTTGTAGGGATGTTGCTCTTCAGTATTTGAACACATCACATGAGATGGTCAGGAAATTGCTTGAAGCTTTGATGGGAAATTTAGGAGTGGAACTAGATGACTCAAAGATTGATGCATTCATCGGAAAGAAGATGGTTAATATGAATTTTTATCCAACATGTCCTAATCCTGAACTCACAGTTGGTGTAGGACGCCACTCCGATATGGGCACTCTTACAATCTTATTACAAGATGGGATTGGTGGTTTGTATGTAAAAGTCCCAGAAGACGTAGACATGGAAAAGAAGGGAGAGTGGGTAGAGATTCCTCCTGTTCCCGGTGCCTTAGTCATCAACATTGGTGATATGTTACAGGTTCGAATCAAAATTTACTTTGGGACTTCTTTCATTTCAATGAAAAATTAATCATATCATAATATAAGAATTTGAACAAATGGAAGATTGTAAAAAATTATAGTATGCTCTAGTCTAGTACCTAATTATTGCATTTTTAATTTGCTTTTCTTCAGATATTAAGTAATGGAAGGTACAAAAGTGCAGAACATAGAGTCCGCACCACAAGTACAAAATCGAGAGTGTCAATACCGATATTTGCAAGCCCACAACCAACACAAAAGATTGCACCATTGCCTCAAGTGATCGAGAAAGATGGAGTGGCTCGTTATAAAGAATTTGTATTTTCAAATTACATGAATAGCTTTTTTGGAAATGCACACGATGGCAAGAAGTCTCTTGAATTTGCAAAAACCAACTCTGCTTGAAGTAGAAGATATATTCTACTCTATTCTTCTATTATACCCTCTTGGCTTTGGCACAAATGTTTCTTATGTGACAATAAACAGATGATGGTTTAGGCCTAGGGTAGTCTATCTCATCTCTTCTTTCTATATTTTTAATCAGAAATTGTAATTAAGCTTCTTAATTGTAATTGAGATTCCCAATATATTTTTGATTATGATATCTGGACTAGTAGAGTGTCTTTAAATTTTAATTTTTAAAATTTAATTAGATTCCGTAAATCTAGCATTTATAGCAATGTTATGTTATCATAACAAATTATAGGGCATTGTTTCCATAAAAAGAAGCATAACTCATCGATTTAGCTTTCTTTTTCTTTAATATAAATGAAGACTCTATCTCTTGAATTTAACATCTTTATCCAAATATCATCCCATCTTAACTACTTAAATTAAGCCCAAATGACAATGAATTTATCTTTTATATATAAAAAATACTTTCTTTTCTAAATATTGCAACTTTTCATCCTTTTACCTTTCAATCTTAATATTCCAGGCATTTTCTTAGAAAACTCAATGTTCATTGGGAGAAATTTCAACCTGATGCTACAACTTAGAACCAAAGGGCTGTTGGGCACGTAACATGCCCATGTAAGGCAAAAATATTGTTTCAAATTATTTATTTGATATTGTTTCAAATTATTATGGATTTTAAGTTTCAAATTTGAGACAAAAATATTGTATCGCTGATTGTTGATAGTGGTTTTACTATTGGTTTGCCCAATAATTTTTCTTTCACACTAGAGCCTAGAGGGTTCTTTATATATATTTTAGTTTTATTTGTTTTATTATTTATAATATTTTCTATTGATTTATTTGTCGATTGAATGGTTGGCTTAATTTTATTGTATATATTGTTTGTTATACATGCATGTAGTGTAAATGAATGCATGTGGTGGATGACTAGATTAGGATAAATATATATGGTGAATGTATTAGGTTAATTACTATGTACATAATTATTATGGTGCATTCTATTCTCCTTCTCCTATTTATATTTTGAAGTCCTATATAAGGATGGGTTTGCATCCAAGAAAGAATATAGAAAAAGCTTGGTGACATAGCTAGTTCATGAAGAACTAGACTTTGAAAGTTCATATTTTCTTTGTCTTGATTTCTCTTAATTTACTTATTTTATTTATTTATAATACGTTATCAGCATGATCAAGTCTCTAATGGTAGTAAAGTACCTCAAGTTTCCTTTCATTATATTAAGGTAAGAATTTTGCTTTTTTTGACATGTGTTATTTGAAAATCTAGTATATCTTCTTATTTGCAAAAAGTATATATATTTACATGTTCTAGTATGTGATAAATGTGAGATAAGTATTTTTTTTTATTGTTTAGATTCTTAATGTCTACCTGACTCTGAACTTTTTATTTATTCTCTTTAGTATTTTTACAATGACAAATCTCACGAAACTTGAATTTGTTGCTCTTCATATTTCTTGAAGAAATTATTTGTCATAGGTACTTGATGCTGAGATTCATCTTAATGCTATGAATCTTGGAAATACTATTGAAGAAGAAAATCAAGCATCCCTGCAGGATCGCGCAAAAACAATGATTTTCCTTCGACACCATTTACATGAAGAATTGAAAACTGAGTACCTTACTATCAAAGACCCATTAACCCTTTGGAATAACTTAAAAGATAGATATGAACACCAAAAGACGGTGATTCTTCCAAAAGCTCGATATGAGTGGATATACTTACGGCTACAAGATTTCAAAACCGTAAGTGAATATAATTCAACCTTGTTTAAAATTAGCTCTCAATTGAAATTATGTGGAGAGAATATTACTGATGAAGATATGTTGAAAAAAACATATTCAACTTTTCATGCCTCGAATGTGCTCCTGCAGCAGCAATATCGAGAGCGTAGATTCACAAAATATTCTGAGCTAATTTCTTGTTTACTTGTGGCTAAACAAAACAATGAGCTTTTGATGAAAAACCATCAATCTTGTCCTGCCGGCTTAACACCATTCTCTAAAGTGAATGTGATATTTTCTCAAGGTCGTGGACGAGGCCGTGGTGGTAAAAGGGGTCGCGATAGAAAAAATTATTGGACCCGTGATAATCATCATTCAAGTCCTGAAATCAAAGATTCTAAATGGAATCAAAAGAAGTGGGTAAAAAATGAGGAAACTCGTGAAAAGAGTGATAAAAAGTGCAAAACAATGACAATATTTGCTATAGGTGTGGAACTAAAGGTCATTGGTCTCGAATATATCGCACTCCAAAATATCCAATTGATCTTTACAAAGCATCACTAAAGGAAAAAGAAAAAAAATGTTGAAGTAAATTTATATGAACCTGTTGATCCTACTTATGCTAATGAATTTTCTTTAAAAATTGATTTTGACTTTTTGATTTTTTCGAAGACCCTAATAGCAAAATTGATCATTTGATTTGGGGATGACATATGTTTAGTGGATAGTGGTACAACTCACACAATTCTTCGTGATAAAAATATTTCTTGTAATTAACGTTAGCTGAAATTAATGTTAATACAATATCTGGTTTCGCAAATGTAATTGATGGCTTCGGAAGAGTCCACATTATGTTCTCAAATGGAACAAAATTATATATTGATGATGCGTTATATTCTAGTAGATCCTGAAGAAATCTACTAAGTTTCAAAGAGATACATTGCAATGGGTATCATGTTGAAACAAAAAATGAGGGAGATGTGGAACATCTTTATATTACCTCAATAGTTTCGAACCAGAAGTTCATATTAAAAAAACTTTCAAGTCTCTCATCTAGCTTATACTTCACAAAAATAAGGCTGATTGAATCAAATTTTATGCACCAGAAGTGCTCATATCCTAAAACTTTTATACTTTGACATGATCGTCTTGGTCATCCAGGTTCAACCATGATGCGACGTATCATTGAAAATACACATGGACACCCATTAAAGGATCAGAAAATCCTTTTGCCTAATGATTATTTTTGTTCTTCTTGTGCTCGAGGTAAATTAATTATTAGACCTTCTCTATCTAAATTATCTTCTGAGTCTCCTACTTTTCTACAAAGAATACAAGGAGATATTTTTGGTCCAATTCATCCATCTTGCGAACCATTCCGATATTTCATGGTTTTAATTGATTCTTCCACACAATGGTCACATGTTTGTTTGCTTTCAACTCGTAATACTGCTTTTGCTAAATTTCTTGCTCAAATTATAAAGTTAATATCAAGTTTTCTTGACCATTCTATTAAGACAGTTCGTTTAGATAATGCAGGTGAGTTTACTTCAAAAGTATTTTATGATTATTGCATGTCTATTGGAATTAATGTTGAACATTCTATTGCACATGTTCACACTCAAAATGGTTTAGCAGAATCTTTCATTAAACATTTACAATTGATTGCTATACCTATGCTTATGAGATCAAAACTTCCTGTATCTGCTTGGGGACATGCTATAGTACATGTTGCGTCTTTAGTTCGTATCCGACCATCTGCATATCACAAATTTTCACCTTTACAACTTGTATTTGGTCAACAACCAAATATCTCTCATCTTAGAGTTTTTGGTTGTGCTGTATATGTCCATATTGCATCCACTCAACGAACTAAGATGGGCCCGCAACGACGTCTTGGAATTTATGTTGGTTTTGACTCTCTATCTATCATTAGATATCTTGAACCTTTAACAGGTGATCTTTTTAGAGCAAGATTTTTAGATTGTCAATTTGATGAATCAGTTTTCCCATCATTAAGGGAAGAAAAAGGTAAAGAATCTAAGGCACAAGAAATTTGTTGGTATACTCCAACATTGTCCAATCTTGATACACGCACAAATCAATGTGAACTTTAAGTTCAAAGAATAATTAATTTGCAAAATGCTGCAAATCAATTGCCAGATATTTTTACAGACATCCAAAAGGTCACTAAATCACATGTCCCGACTGCAAATATTCCTGCACGTTTAATTGTCCCTGCAGGACATCCTATGGTATGATAGCCAATGAATCTAAAGTAAGCCAGAAGCGTGGTAGACCTTTTGGTGCAAAGGATTCTGTTCCTCGAAAGAAAAAGGAAATGAAATCACTTCAGAATGACACTCCAGAAGAGGTCAAAGATAATATAGATAAACAACATCATATTTCTAGACAAGCAACCCCACAAGTGGTTTCGGTACCGAAAAATTATGAGATCTCATTAGAATCTGGAAATATGCGGGGAAGAAATGAAGTTGTTGTTCATAATGTGTTTGCATATACAATTGCTTCTTATATTGTCAATGATAATGAGCTTGAACCTCAAACTGTAGAAGAATGTCGACATAGAAATGATTGGCCAAAATAGAAAGAAGCAATAAAGGTTGAGCTAGACTCATTAGTCAAAAGTAAAGTATTTAGACCAGTAGTCCGGACACCTGAAGATGTCAAACCTGTTGGATATAAATGGATCTCTGTACGTAAAAGAAATGAGTTAAATGAAATTGTGAGATACAAGGCACGACTTGTAGCATAAGGTTTTTCACAAAAACCTGGTAAAGATTATGAAGAGACATATTCTCCTGTTATGGATGCAATTACTTTTAGATTTTTGATTAATTTGGTAGTCTCTGAAGGACTTGACATACGTCTAATGGACGTAGTAACAGCTTACTTATATGGGTCATTGGATATTGACATATACATGAAAGTCCTTGAGGGATTTAAGATGCCTGAAGCATATAATTCAAAACCTCGACAAATGTACTTTGTTAAACTACAAAGATCCTTGTATGGATTAAAGCAGTCTGGACGCATGTGGTACAATCGGCTAAGTGAATATTTATTAAAAAATGGATATGAAAATAATGCCATTTGTCCTTGTGTTTTCATCAAGAAAATAAATTCTGGATTTGTTAGAGTCGTAGTGTATGTTGATGACTTAAACATAGTAGGGAATCCAGAAGAGATTTCTATGACTGTTGACTACCTAAAGAAAGAATTTGAAATGAAAGATCTTGGGAAGACAAAATTTTGTCTTGGATTTCAAGTTGAACATTTGACAAGTGGAATTCTTATTCATCAATCATCTTATATAGAAAAGATTTTGAAACAATTTAATATGGATAAATCTTATCCATTAAGCTCTCCAATGGTTGTTCGCCTACTTGATGTAAAAAAAGATCTTTTTCATCCACGAGAAGATGATGAAGAAATTCTTGGTCCTGAAGTACCATATCTTAGTGCAATTTAGCACTTTTGTAACTAGCAAATTGCACTAGACCAGACATTGCTTTTGCAGTCAATTTACTTGCAAGGTTTAGTCCTGCACCAACACGAAGACATTGGAATGGAGTGAAATATGTTTTTCGTTATCTCCGTGGCACGACTGACATGGGTTTGTTTTACTCAAACGGAGTAAAATCAAAATTAATGGGATATGCTGATGCTGGATATCTTTCTGATCCTCACAAAGCTCGATCACAGACAAGTTATGTCTTCACATGTGGTGATACTGCTATCTCATGGCGATCTATAAAACAAACAATCACCGCTACCTCATCAAACCATTCAACATATTAGAAGAGCATATGGATTGTTCGTGGAAAATGATAAGCCAACAATATTGCATGAGGATAATGCAGCATGCATTAACAAATCCAAGGTAGCTACATAAAAGGTTATAGAACTAAACATATTTCACCAAAGTTCTTTTACACACATGAACTCTTGAAGAAAGGTGATGTTCATATTTGCAAAATTCGCTCAAGTGACAACCAAGCAGATCTATTCACAAAGGCATTGCCAACTTCAATTTTCAAGAAGCACGTCAATAACATTGGAATGCATCGGCTTAAGGACATTAAATAATTGGTTTTATTTTTTAGGGGAAGTAAGTTCCTATAAATATTGTACTCTTTTTTCTTCGCTAAGTTTTCTCCTACTGGGTTTTTCTTAGCAAGATTTTAACGAGGCATATTCATAGTGAATAGTCATCCAAGGGGAAGTGTTATACATGCATGTAGTGTAAATGAATGCATGTGGTGAATGACTAGATTAGAATAAATGTATATGGTGAATGTATTAGGTTAATTACTATGTACATAATTATTATGATGCATTGTATTCTCTTCCCCTTATTTATTTTTTGAAGTCCTCTATAAAGATGGGTTTGCATCCAAGAAAGAATATAGAAAAAATTTGGTGACATAGCTAGTTCCTAAAAAACTAGACTTTGAAAGTTCATATTTCTTTTGTTTTGATTTTTCTTTATTTACTCCTTTTATTTATTTATAATATTGTTATTATTATTGGCTTGAAATTGTTTTTTTGCTATTTGTGATACTGTGATATTATGTTGTGTTATTCTGTCTTGGAATCCAACAAGGGCAACAAATGCTGCGTGGAACAAAATTTTCCACACATGAGAAAGGAAAATTTTCCACACATGGGAGCAAAAATGACAGGATAGAAATAAAGAATTTGAAAACTGCAAGAATCTTTGAATTATAAATTAATAATAAAAAAACATTGAAGAAAATAAGAATTCTTGAAATTGTCAAAATATATATATATATATATATATATATATATATAAAAGATGTTGAATTCAAGAAAAAGATGTTGACATAAAATGGAAGAAAAAATAATTTAAAGTTTTTGTTGGAAACGACACCCATACTGGGCACCTTTCCAACATTAACTTCTTTCTAAAATGATCTTATGGGCAGTTAACAGAAAAAGAAAAGGAAGAATTTTCTCATTCGGCCATAAATAAAAAGTTAAAGAGAAAGAAGAATAAGTTCATTCGGGAAGGAATTAAAAATTGGGAGGAAGAAAATAATACTCAATTTTATTTTATTTTGCATCTTTGAAAAATATAGTATTGTGATAAATAGATAATTTTTTATTACATAATTTTATTTTCGACCAGTGAATCAAAATAAAATTTATTATTGAATGAACTTGTAAATTATTTAATTTCGTATTTATTTATAAATTATTTACGTGATAATCTTCAATTTTATTAAAACACTACAAGCTGGTTGAAACTTTTGATTAATTGTATATCACAAACGATAACTACTACAAGGTGTAAGGATTTTAGCCACAATATTTGAATTGTTTATAAGATTTTGTAACTACAAACAAATTGCCATACGCCGTCGGTATAGATATCCCGTATACTGACGGTTTTTTATTAACCGTCGGTATAGTCATAAGTTATACTGACGGGTTTTGTCATCCGTCAGTATTGGTCACTCCCGAAAAAAAAATGCTATAATGACGGATTTTTGTACCGTCAGTATATGTTTAACATATACCGACACTTTGTTTTCCGTCGCTATAGATACCCCATATACTGACGGTTACTCATTGGCCGTCGGTATAGATATCCCATATACTGACGTTTTTTATGGACCGTCGGTGTAGTCATAAGATATACTGACGGGTTTTGTCATCCGTCAGTATAGGTCACTCCCGAAAAAAAATGCTATAAAATTGAGGAGAGAAATAAGGAGGGACACATGGCAAGCAAGAAGGGAACTGGATGATGAATCAATTGATCCAACGGTGAAAATCGAAGGCAAACCAACTCGAGAATCACTGATAGACTCCAGCACCATCATCACAATTCACAACCTCGCACAGTGAGCGAGTCCCTTTAATCAGAACCCAAACAAGTACTTAAAAACCCTAATCCAAAAACAAAAAGTTTGATTGAGCTCTCCGATCATGGCCTTCTCTACTCGTCTCCTCTCCAAATCTCGCCAGGTTTTTCTTCTTTACTGCAGTTCTCCATTTACGATTTCCTTAATTTCTCCGCTTTTAATTCTAACCTCTATTTTATCATTTTTTTTTTCATTTCGATCTTTATGATTCTAAATGTTCGTTTTCTTTTTCAGACTATTCGAGTTTTTTGTTTAATTTCTTTTGTGGATCTGTTGAAACTTCGTTGATTTTAGTTTTTCTTAATATTAAAATTAGTTAAGTAAAATAGAAATTTGTTTTTAGATTAATACTTATGATTTAACTGAAAACTGGAAAATTTATTTTCATTTTTGTCAAAAGGCCCTATTAGATTCTGGGATTTCATATAATGTTTCATGAGAAAATGTTGAAATAGAAATTCCTTTTTTGTTTTCTTAGAAAAAAGGCTTAGGTACGGTGAGAAATATTAAGCAGGATAACAGCCACAACAGCTAAAAAAAATTATTATAGAATCCCACCTACATTGTTTTTATTTGTTGCTTTTCTGTTATTAATTTTATTAACCTTCAGTATATGATGTTTTGTTTGTTCTTGATGTTTGGCTTAGATGTTGCGTTTTTTAAAATAATCTCTGGGTAATTTGTATAGATTTATGGTAGTCAAGCTATTCTGCGACAGGAGCATGCCATTCCTGTCCGGTTTTACTCCAAAGAGGCTGCTCCAACTGCTCTCAAGGGAGATGGTAAGTGCATATCAAGATGCTTGCTTTGCTTTTGACCTTAATTTGGGTTTTTTTTTTCTTTCTTTTCTCTACACGCATCTCGTAGCTTGTATTATGCATATTGTAGCACTGTCATTATTGCTTGTGTTTCTGTGGACTATACATTTGTATGCTTGGTGCATATTTATCGATGTGATTTGATTTTCTATAAGCTAGAGGTTTTGATGTTTTGATTCATATGTGAATATAAAGTGAGGTGAAATGTCCTCGTCATTTTGATGGTTCTGTTATCTGTTACTAATAGAAAATTGTTTACTGTTTGGTTCTCATTAATGCTTTATCTTGTGTGTGGTTTACTGACTAATTCCTTTTGTTTTATTCAAAAAGAGATGTTGAAAAATATCTTTTTGGAGGTTAAGAAGAAATTCGAGACAGCATTGGGAATACTTAGGAAGGAGAAGATCACCATTGACCCAGATGATCCGGCTGCTGTTTCTCAGTATGCAAATGAAATTGAGTGATAATTGCATTTGAAGATCGTGGTTTATTCATGTAAGTTATGAGAATGTGGTCATGTCTCTAAGATAGTGCACTAAAAGTTGTTGCATGCATTATTGCATTATGAAGGCTCTTTCACAGTAATGTTGCTATTAGCTTCAATTTCCTTAAAAAAAAAAATTTGTGCTCGAGGAAAGTAAAGACTAAGGAACCCTTTTGTGTTTTGGCTGTGATCGTAGATCAGAAATCATGTGTTGGATTTGTGTACTTTCTCAATTCAGTCCCTTTTTGGTGGTAGTTTGAAGGGTGAGGCATCACTTTTAATTCCAGGCCAATTAAGGCAGCTATACTATTAGTATTACTATTACTTCTGAGTATAATAAAGTGAAATTGTTTGAAAATGAAAAAAGGTAAATGATAGGCAACCCTTGCCTTTGAATTTGATAAAAATCCAAATCCTATGGATTTTATCTTGTTTGTGTTTGTATATCAAAAAAGCCCAAAGAATTCTAGAGCTTGGTTTGATAATTAGATTGCTTTACTTTGGGCCTCTTAGATTTCTTGTTCCCACTAACTCTCTTTAGTTAAGCTGTTTTAAAAATTCCAAGTAATAATTATAAAAGAAGGGCAGATTCGAAAATATAAAAAAAAGCTTAATTAATTTGATCCCTGGCACGACTACCTTAATCAATGCCACCCTTTCCTTGCTTTTGTGGCCTTCTTGTAGATCTTATAGAGTTATAGTGTTTGCTCACGTGTAACCTTAGTGTCCTGGATACCACAGGTTCATGTTGATTCCATTGGTGCATGAAACTGACTCATAATTGCTTGTGATTCATGTTATTTTTTTTTTGTTTTGGGGTTCAGGCGGTATAGGATCCCTTTGATCTCCATTCCATTACTTGGTCACAAATGGGGATAAAACTCCAACCTTATTTTCTACCAACTTGCACCACTCTTGCATCAGCACCATTCACTAATTTGCATATCTGCAACATAGAATGAGGCAGTCATGCTGAGAGTGGATTAAGGAAAAACAGATAACTTATATCAGTTACCACAATTGAGAGGTGGGAGATTGCATTGAGAAGGTGACAAAGTCTGGAATTGATATAATCGACATAATCGATTGGATCAAGTCGGTTTTGGTTATGAACATAGGGTTGGTAGATTTCAGTAGAGCAAAATCTACTACATCATCACAGTAGGTACAAGCCTTACAGTTTAACTATGTCTCAAAAATCTAAGATATCTCTATTTACAGTTATTGCATTTACAGCTTCTTGGACAATTTAGTTTGTTTATTTTGGTCGGTTTCATTAAACTGTAACAGGAAAGAAAAGGAAGAACTTTTTACTATTTTTATTTAATTATATTTTTACCTTTTGAGCTTAATTCAATAAATATATATTGACAGAACATATACTTTTTAGGTACCTGATGCTGGCAGTGCTCCAAATTTGTCACCAATAATAAGGTTTTCAACTTCTAGTCATCAAGTTAATGAAAATGAAGATGGTAAACTACTTGATTATTTTATTCTTCTATATTGACTTCATTACTTAATTGCTGCACATTGGTTAATATTTGTCAATTTTATGCAGATGTTGCTCGATAGGAATATTCATGAGATTTGGATTGCTTATTTCACTGTATTATGACTTTAGCTTGCGACTTCTATTTAGCTTGTAAAAGTTATATAATTAAGACAATTTATTTGTAATTTTATTTTTAATATTATGAAATATTTTGTACTTTCTTATAATGGTTTTTGTACTTTCTTATAATGGATTTTTTATCTTGGATTAAATTATAAATATATCAATATTAGTAATTGAAAATATGAAAAAAATTTATTTTTACTGACCTCTATACTGACAGTTCATATAACAACAAAAAATATATAGTATACTGATGGAGTAAACCGTCAGTTAATTTACGACAAACGGTCGCTATAGGTTAATTGTATATTTTACATTTTAATCTATACCGACGGACACAAAAAAAACCGTCGGTATACGTATATCAATGGTATCTATATCGACGGAAACAGAATCCGTCGGTATAGATACGGTATCTATACCTACGGCTACAAAATCCGTCGGTATAAATACGGTATCTATATCGATGGGTACAAAAGCCGTCGGTATAGATGCGATATCTATACCTACGGCTACAGAATCCGTCGGTATAGATACGGTATCTATACCTACGGCTACAACAGCCGTCGGTATAGATGTGATATCTATACCGACGGATACAAAATCCGTCGGTATAGGTAAGGTGTAAAAGGGGCTACCCCAACATAGGCTATACCGACGGTAGTAACATTAGTGACGCCTAAAGCCGTCGGTATAGGTTATACATCCTATTCCGACGGTCACCTTTTTCGTCGGTATAGGTCTATACCGACGAGGGTTTTACCGTCGCTTAAATTTTTGTCGGAATAGTCATTTTGACCGTCGGTATAGGTTTTTAGGACTTTTAGCGACGGATTTTGAAGATTTACTGACGCTTTTTGGACCGTTACTATATGGCAATTTGTTTGTAGCAATCTTATAGATTTACACATAAGAACATATATTTTTTCAAAAAGTAATATTTTCATTTAAAAGTCAAAATATAAATATAATTAATATATTAAAAATATCAAATTTCTTAAGTTTTATTTGGTTGATGCTTTTACTATTTACTTTGTTTTTTAAAAGCAAAAAGGTAAAATGTGTTTTGAATAGATAAGCAAATAAAATTTATGAAAAATTATATATAAAATATATAATTTTTCCGATGGACACATTTCATTATTCTAGAGAATGATATGATTTATAATAATGTTATAATTGGTGCATTTTAATTTATTTATATGTTTTAAATCAATTATGATATTTCTTTTTTATCTTTTAGTTTTGTTTTATAGCAATTTTTCAAAAAAAATAATAAATAGCAAAAGTATCAATAAAACGGTTACATAATAGTGACTTTAAAATTTGTACTTTAAATTAAAGAAAAAAATAACATATAGTAAGAAAAATTTATGATTTAATATTTAATTTCAAGCTAATTGAGTTAAAAGTAGAAATTATACATTAAAAAATTTGACTATCTAATTCCTTATCCTATTGTGATTGAAGAGTATAACCTTTTTGAATTTTAAAAATATATATTTGAGCTTGAAATAAATAAAATGGTAAATTATTCAATGGGTCACCAAATTTTGTATACTATTTTTTTTTACTTAGCTTTTATTTATTTACCCACGAGAAAAGAAAGTAGCCAAGCAAAACTTGATTTCAATGTGATAATCGATGAGGTTGACCATGACCAAGGGCTCAAGGAAATTTGTATATTAATTAGGTCCTGATAAAAGAAATGACATCACTCAATTGTACTTTGATAAGTCTGACTTTGAATGTTTAATTGAATTTCGATTATAATCAGTCCATATGAAAGAAAGAAAGAAGGGTTAATTTGAAAAACACTCATAAATAATAAAATAATTGTTAAAAAATCTAATAAAAAATTATTTAAAAAAAAATAAAAATATTAAAAATTGATAAGAAGGATATAGTAATGATTAAAACACCCTCTCTTTTTTCTTCGACTGAAATCTGTTTTTTCTTTTTCATTTTTGGCTGAAACCCTTTTCCCCTAAAACCCCTGTTTTTCAAGCATCTTCTTCTTCATTGATATGTTGGGACGGCCATTTTTTAGAGGAAGTAGTGAGAAGACTGCCGATTGAAAAGAAGTAAGGGAATGATAGAAGACAAATTGTTAAACAAACAAGAAAGGGAAGATAGGATGGGGGATGGTTGAGAGAGAGGGAGGGATGAGAGGAAAAGGGAGGGGGTTAGGAGGAAGAGGGAAGAGGAAGAATATTTTGAGATACTCGATTTTATTTAACTTTATGTTAGGGTATTTTAATCTTTGTAATTTTCTTAATAATAATTTTATATTTTTTTATTTTCTTTTTATAAATAATTTTAACATATTAGATTATTTAAAAATAATTCTATTCTTGATGGGTGTTTTTCAAATTAACCCAAGAAAAAAGACAAATTAGTTTTTGAAGGTGTATGTGTTTGACTGTTGACTCGATCTATATAATTAATTTTCTTTGCGTACATGATATGGGGGTGAAGGGGGAGCACGGATTGAATTTTAGACCTCAATTTTTTCAAGGGATAATTTTATGGATAGTTATCCAATTATTAAAGATTTTTTATTTTAGTCATCTAACTATGAGAAATATTAAATTAATCACATACGTTATAAAAGTTTACTTTTTTGTCATCAGCCGTTAGAAACTAACAGTTAGATGATGTGACATTACCATGTTAACTTCAGATGACATGTGGCATTACCACGTCATCCGACATGCCACGTTATTTTATGAATTATGAAAAAAAATTAAAAATTAAAAAAAAATACATTATACTTTTAATCACTTAATTTTACGAAAATTTTATTTTGGTCACCCAATTTTGAAAATTTTACAATTTGATCACCAATATTTTACGTTTGTCAAAACTTATTTTATTAATATTTTGGACTCCATTGTCAATGATTCGTTGTCGACATAACTTTTATAACTTTATGATTACCTATATCAAAATTATTTTATTATTTTTATTATTTATATCAAAATATCTTGAAATAATAATACTCAAAGAAGAATTCAAACTTTATAAAAAAATGAGAAATAAGCATTAAATATTTTTATTTTATGGAATTAAAATTATATTTTAATTTATTTTATTGCAATTTTACCCTTTAAATTTGAAATTTTGATGAATAAATCCAATTGTCAAAAAGATTTAAATGCATTACTTGAAGCATTTGATATCCAGTTTGTTCAAATAAATTTAAGTAAGTAATTGTTGTAAACTACATCAATCAATCGAGAAAATTTAACGAAATATGAAAATTTTCATTACGTCAAAATTCTAATTATAATAAAAGTTAATAATTTTGATTCCATGCAATCAAATATATAACAAAAATAAAAAATATTTATGAAATTAAATTGCACAAATATTGGTGATTAAATTATTATAAAGCCATATCGATGGTCATATGGTCAAAATAGAGACAAAAATATTAATAATTTCACAAACGTTGGTGACTAAATTGTAAACTTTTGAAAGTTAGGTAACCTAAATAGAAGTTTTCAAAAAATTAAATGATCAAAAGTATAATTTATTTTTTTAAAAATTCATAATGACACGTCGAAAATGTCACGTGGTATGTTAGATGACGTGACAATGCCACGTGGCATCTGACATATGATGTGGCATTGCCACGTCATTCAGTCGTTAGTTTCTAACGGTTGGATGACCAAAAAATTTAATTTTTATAACGTGAATGATTAAATTGATATTTTTCATAATTGAGTGATCAAAATAAAAAACCTCTAATAATTAAGTGACTATCCATGTAATTAACCGTTTTTGAAGCAGCCTAACAACTGCCAGCCTCATCCTGAGTTGTTCTATGACATTTAGGCATGAAAGATGAAAAGAAATAAAGACAGAAAACGTGTTAATTCAATGGTTAAAATGCATAATTATTTTCTTATTTTATAATTTAGCCATGAAATTAATAAATATTTCATTTTTTATTATTTTTATCAAGCAAGGATTCATATGCGCGCTACAAGTGATTTACAAGTCAGATATGCATTCGTATTGTGTTAGTATTATTGTTTTCGTATTGTATTATGTTTTAGTTATTTTTTTCGTGTTCGTGTCGTGTCCGAAGTTGCCAGGTCTAATTAGCACTATTCAAATGACTCTCAATTTTGTGTCACGTTATTTTTTTTGTGTCATGTTGATAGATTTTGACACATTTGTGCTTTCATGTTGTGTTTGTGTTTTTTTTTTTTTTTATGTTGTATTGTGTTTCAGTTATTTTTTCATGTTCGTTTTATGTCTGAAATTCTCAGGTCTAATTGACATTATTCAAATAATTTTCAATTTTGTGTCAAATTTGTTTTATATAAATTTTGACACGTTCGTTTAGTCATATCGTGGTCATGTTATTTTTTCGTGTCATTTCGTATTTTAGTTATTTTTTCATGTCATGTTCATGTGTGACACTATTCAAATAACTCCTAATTTTATGTCACGTGTTGTATAATAATTGATTCTTTATTTTGTTTGAAAAATATAGTCATATTAATTCTTTTATTTTTATAGTATTGAACAAAAAATTATTGTATTGATAAATTATCGGTAAAAATTAAAATATTGAATAATAATAGATAATTGTTCAATTGGACTCAATTTGATTTTTTTTAAAAAAAGTTTAATGAATTTATTTTTCTTAAAAAAATAAAAATAAAACCTAGTTAGCATATAAATTTAATCACCTCTAACCAATTTTCATAAATTCAAATAGATTCGACATCAATTTTTTAAATTTAAAAATCTTCATTTTTTAATATTATTTTAAATTTATAAATAAAAATATATTTTTATTTTCTAAAATATATAAAAAATCAAATAATAAATAATAAAACCGAATCAAATAATTTTTTTTATTATCTGAACTGCCTTAACCTCAACCATATGCTGTACAAACATTTTTTATTTTGATATGTACATAATATAACTATCTTAACATTTTGCTCAACCAAAACATCACAAAATCTAAACACTAGTATATGTAGAAATTATTCCCTGCACCGAGACATTTTCGCAATTAGAACTTAAAACTCTAATTTGTTTTTCGCAAATTTGAATCCAAAGTTGAGTGTGATGATATTTATGAAATAACAGAAGATTAACTCAATGTCATTTGAATCCAAGATTGAGGGTGGTGAGATTTATGAAATAAGAGGGATTAACTCAGTATCATTACGTAACTCAATATTATATGTGCAAAATAATTTACAAAACAAGTAAAAGTGATAAGAAAATGGAAAAGAATTTTTGTAGTAATCGGCCTGCATTCGTTTGAGACTAGAGTTAGCAAATCAAACTTGAATCCGACAATCCGTCTGAGTCAATCCGAGATTGAATTCGATACGATCCGGTCTAAAAGTTAAAGATCTGAATCGAAAAAAGAACTTGAAAATACTTGAATCCGAGAAAATTCGAATCCAAAAAAAATTAAACTCGTAAAGATATGAGAGAGACTACCCTAAATCATCATCTTTTAATTGTCACATAGGAACATTTGTACTAAAGCCAAGAGGGTATAATAGATGTGCTAAAGCAAATAGCACAAAGAATAGAGTAGAATATGTCCTCTACTTCAAGCAGAGTTGGTTTTTGCAAACTCAAGAGATTTCTTGCCATCATGTGCATTTCCAAAAAAGCTATTCATGTAATTTGAAAATACAAATTCTTTATAACGAGCCACTCCATCTTTCTCGATCACTTGAGGCAATGGTGCAATCTTTTGTGTTGGTTGTGGGCTTGCAAATATCGGTATTGACACTCTCGATTTTGTACTTGTGGTGCGGACTCTATGTTCTGCACTTTTGTACCTTCCATTACTTAATATCTGAAGAAAAGCAAATTAAAAATGCAATAATTAGGTACTAGACTAGAGCATACTATAATTTTTTACAATCTTCCATTTGTTCAAATTCTTATATTATGATATGATTAATTTTTCATTGAAATGAAAGAAGTCCCAAAGTAAATTTTGATTCGAACCTGTAACATATCACCAATGTTGATGACTAAGGCACCGGGAACAGGAGGAATCTCTACCCACTCTCCCTTCTTTTCCATGTCTACGTCTTCTGGGACTTTTACATACAAACCACCAATCCCATCTTGTAATAAGATTGTAAGAGTGCCCATATCGGAGTGGCGTCCTACACCAACTGTGAGTTCAGGATTAGGACATGTTGGATAAAAATTCATATTAACCATCTTCTTTCCGATGAATGCATCAATCTTTGAGTCATCTAGTTCCACTCCTAAATTTCCCATCAAAGCTTCAAGCAATTTCCTGACCATCTCATGTGATGTGTTCAAATACTGAAGAGCAACATCCCTACAAAGAGAATATTGATATTTATATGAATCTCTATTAACTAGGTTTTGAAACACCAAGGAAAAGAAGAAAAGAAAGCACAAAACATATTTCATTACCTACACTCTACAGGCCAATGTTGAAGAGCTTCAGCATCATTGGTGTAGGCCATGCTAATGTAGTCTTTCCATTCCAAAGCTTTCTCTTTCTCTGGCACAAAACTCGTCCCATACTTCACTAATGGGGTTGGACTCACTTCTTTGCGATAAACAGCCTTCCTTTCTGCGGACAGGCCAAAGAAATTATGTGCGGTCTCTTTAAGGGACTCTAGTAGATCGACGGGTACCCCATGGTTCACAACTTGGAAGAAGCCAAGAGTCTCAGCAGCTTTAACAATCTCCTTCACCACTTCATCATGGTCAGGGCCATCAAGCCTCGATAAATCAATCGGTGGCATCTCACATTTGCTTGCATTTTTCTTATTAATTTGCTCAGCCGGTGGTTGAATGTAAGCCTGGGGCACCTTTGATATGCCAGAGTCCACTATTCCTTTGACGCCATTTCCATCTCGAACGACAAAGTTAAAAAGTGAGCTGCCATTATCAAAACTTGGAGCCATTTGGGTGTAAAATGTAAGTAAGCTGTTGGGGTATTTCTTTTGTATGTGGAGAGGGTTTGATTGATATGAAATTGTGTGGTGCATCAACCAAAGGGAAGGGGGCTATTTATAGTGCATGGATGGATGATTATCAAGTAATAAAATTTAAATTTTCTGTTGACCTTTATGATGAATAGTTTTGAATTTTTCAGCAAGACAAGGTATTGGGCGTTTAAATATGACAAATTTTACATTTAATGAAGAATTTTAACAATGTATAAATTCAAGGAAGCTGCCACATTAATCTAGAATGGGGGTTCTCTCCAATTCTGACCAAAAACTTAAGCAAAATGCCAAATGAAAATTAACGAAAACTAATTATTCTTTTGAAGAATAATGATATAATACATTTTCTCTATGGAATTGCGATTCGAGTACTTAGAAAATTGTTCCCTTTTCAATATACTTTATATTCATAATTAAATATTCTTAGAATTTGAACTCAAGATATTTATTAAGTCATTTAACATCTATTGTAGACCGGCCAATGGGTTAGGAGCCAGTCCAGAACCCGTGTCATTTTTATTATTATATTTATAAAATCAACAAGAAAATTCATTTATAATTTATTTAAAATTAAAAATTCACAATTCATTAATTTTGAAGCATATACTCGAGTCAATTAAAATTTGTGGTCAAGTTTTAAATACAAAATTCAATTCTGGGTGATGAGGGATCTTCATGCATGTAATCTCATCCAAAAGAACACAATTAAAAAACATATTATAAAGACTTTTGAAGGGTATAAAATGCTTCAAAAATAATGTTAATTATATTTTAAATTACAACAAAACTGGAATGATGTAAGAGATACTATTCAAGAAAATTCCACACAAGAACTTTTGTTCACCCACGTTCTTTCTATTGTTTTTCCATTTAGGAACATTTTCTCTTTGAGACAAACAAAGGCCGCATATCTTCATTTACTCATATCTATGTTATCCGAATTCAGGGTTCGAAGATAGGTGTCAAATTTGAATATGTATTTGACACAAATATTTTTATTTTTTTTAAATTTGTTTTCATATATTTAGAAAATCATACTTTCATAAATGTATCCATACATAAATACGTGTATTTTAAAATTAAAAAAAAAATAAAAAATCGGGTAACATTAACTGAAAAAACCTTAATTTTTTATTGTTTTCGGAAAAAGTGGAAAGTCCTAGGTGATAACTATGGTGTTGTCCAAGGAACGCCAATGTTATAATTTCGTTGCAAACTATAGATTTGAAAATGTAATGCGTTGAATTCATAATTTGAATATGTTATTTCTTTTGTTCCCATTATTGCCTGCTCATGACTTTTATACCAATTTTTTTTTTACTCATTTAACATTGTGTTTGTGATCAGACGCAACTTTTCGAACGAAAATCTCCTGCCTCCCGGCCTCTTTGTTTGCCCGGCTTACACGTGTTTTTATTTTTACACGCATGTAAGGATGAGTAAGGACTTGTTTGGTTTTAAGCCCTAAGCTTTGAATAAACAAAACAGTAAATTTTATGTCTAAATGAACCGCAATAAAATAAATAAATAAACTTATATATTTTCTTATTTTTTTCACTTTTAATTTTTTAATTTAAATTTTTTACCTTTCTTTGATTAAAACAAATATATATATATTTTAGTTAAAATATAATTAATTAATAATTAACAAAATATATATTTGTCTTGAAATTAAATTTAACTTAAGATAGATAAATCTTTTCAATTAAACTTGACTTCATAGTTTAACACATCAAGGTGGTTAACTAGCATATTTTATCAAACCTTAAAAGAAAAATGAAAAAGTATTTTTTTCATCTAACAGGTAAGTATATATTTTTATTAAACTTCAAGGGTAAAATAATTATTTTTTTAATAAAAACAAATTTAATATTTAATATTAAATAAAAAAAAAGAAAATCAAAAATGAAAAAGAATTAGAAAACATCTGAATTTTTTCCTTCTTGTGCTTCATTTAGAAGTTTTTTTTTTTATTTTTATTTACTATTTCACTACACCAAATAAGGCCTTAAATATATGTTAGGTTAAGGATACGTGTAATTATATAAACGTTGGGGCACAAAAGGAGGTAGGGAAAGGGGGGTAGGGATTTGCGTTCAAACTTTTCACTTCAAAAACTGTAACAAACACAATACTAAACGAAGCCTAAATCTTTTTCACCACTCACACCGATTCAGTAAGGACTATTGTAATAACAAATTTTAGCCCGGGTCGGATCCGAACCCGACCCGGGCCATCTGCAGGCCCAATGCCAAGGCCCCAGTCAAAATCACCGGGCCTGCTACCTAGCAGGCCTATCCCCACGTGAGCCCCCTCCCTTACCAGCAAAACCCAAACCCTAACCCTAGGAACCCCCTTGTAGCCGCCACCCCTACAACCACCTGCCACAAGCAATCACTTGCAGCACGCCACCACTGCTACACAAGCCACCATCTCCCCCACGCCATCCCCTAGTCACAAAGCCCTACACTCAACCACCACTACACTCAACCCCCACCATCATAAAAACCCAAAAAAAAAAACAACCCCAAGCCCCACTCACGGACCCCCTCAATCAGTTTCCCCACCACCAAACCCTCTCTCGATCGACCCCCCAAACGACCCTCTAGATCGGATCCAAACCCCCTCGAAAAGATCCCAGCCCCGGTCTCGATTGAGAACCGATTCGGACCCCCCTCTATCGATTGCACCCACCAAAAAAAAAACCTCGCTCACGGACCCCTCCCCCAAATCGGAACCTGCACAAAAGAAAACAAAACATCCAAAAAAAAAAAAAAACAACAACAACAACCAAAAAAAAAAAGTTGAAAAGTTTTCTTCAGATCTAGAGGATTCTGTCAAGTTTCAGGCAAAAAGGAGGCCAGAATCGGGAAGAGGGGACCGAGACAGTTCAGGAGAAGGTGATTTAGAGTCCATCGGCCGTCGGCGAGCGACGGTCGGCGACGATGTACGACGGCCGGCGTGGTGGCCGGTCGCCGGTTTTTGGGTTTGGGGGGTGGTTTTTGGGCAGGCTTGGAGAGAGGAGGGAGGAAAGAGAGAAAGAGGGGAGGAAGAGAGAGAAAAAAAGGGAGAAATGAAAAAAAAAAGGGGCTTTTATAGCCCCATGGAGCGGGTCGCGCTGACCCCGCGCGTCGACCCGCGGGTGGACCCGGGGTCCGCGCACCCGACTCCCTGGAGCGGGTCGCGTTGACCCGTGCATCGACCAGCGGGTCGACCCGAGGTCCGCGCACCCGACCCGCTCCAGAAGAGAAAAAAAAAACGAGAGGACCCGCACCGAACCGGGTCCGAACCCGCGACCCGCGTCGAACCGGACCCGGCCCAACGCCAAACCAGGCCCTGGGCCCAGCAGCCCAGGCTCTGATTTTGGGCCAGGGAGGAAAGAAGAAAAAAAAGAGAAGGAAAGAAAGAAGAAGAAGAAAAAAGAAAAGAAAAGAAAAAAAAAAAAAAGAGGAAAAAAAAATTAAATTAAATTAAAATTAACATTAAAAAAGAAAAAAGGGAAATAAAAAATAATAGAAAAAGAAGAAAAAAATAATAAAAAAAGGAAAAATTAGAAAATATTAAAAGAAAAAAAATAAAAAAACGAGGGAAAAATTAGAAAAAAAAATAAAAAGGAGGAAAAAAATTAAAAAAGAAAAATTCACGATTATCGATTTCGACGTTTTGATTTTTTTGATTTTCGACATTTTTCAGGTGGTCGAGAAAGAACAAAGAATTTTACGAAGATCAAGTTCGGCATTTTGATTTTTGGATTCTCGATATTTTTCAGGTATGATTTTAACTTCCTTTATTATTTTTTATTATATTACTATTTTTATTTACTTATTTTTGTCCAGCATTCGACATATTTTTATTATTCGATTTTGATTTTAAAATTATAAAATAATAATTCTTCTAATTAATACATGTCTTTTAAATTATTTTTGGTAAATAAAATTCTCTAAAAACGGATTTCTTTCTCGGGATGGTCAGAGCATCAATTGTTCTTTGAAATGGTCCGAGTAAGAATAATATTCGAAATATTATAGTGATTCGAGAATTATTCTTACGTAGATAATTTCTTTTATTTCGAAAATAATTATTAAAAGCATTTTAATTTACTTTTCAAAAGAAAAAAAGGTTTTAAGAAATGTGATATACCGACGACGGAATTCGAAGGACGTTACAGTAGTAATTCCTAAGATATCTTGAGGTGAGAGAATTTCGTTAAATATCACCACGAGTGGTGGGAGTATTTAGCGATATGCTCAATACAAAAATTCATAAAAAAAATGGAAATAATAAAAATGAATAAATAGTGAATGCACTCGATATTTTACCATGCTCGTGTTTTTAATATTATGATTTGCATGTTTAATCTGATAGTTCTGTATTTAATCATATGTCTTATATGTTAAGTCGTATGCATCCGATATTTAAATATTCGCATCATACGCATTTAAATAAAAAATGGATGTAAATTGCCGACGACGGAATTCGAAGGATATTACAGTTGTGATTCTTAACATATCTTGAGGTGAGAGGATCTCGTTAAATACCACCAAGAGTGTTGGGAATATTTAATGAGTATTCTCGATAATAAATTTACGATTCGCTTTTACTTTCAAAAAAATAATAACAATTCAAAAAGAGAATAAAACATGTTTTTAAAAATAAAATAAAAAAAAGAATTAGTTTTAAATACCGATGTCAAGTCCATTAAATCGAGATTTAAGATAACACGTGATTAAATGGTACCGTTTTCTAAACGGGCGTTGCGGGGGTCCTAATCCTTCCCCGCACGTAACCGACTCCCGAACCCGATTTTGTTTTCTCTCTGGTTCAAAGCACGGACTTCGAAATTGGTTTTAAAAAAATATATTTTAATTAATTTTAAAATATTTTACTAAAACCGGTTATAATAGGTGGCCAATCACACCTAGCAAAAAAGATTGGTGGCGACTCTATTTGTGTTTTCAAAACCGTCGAGCGGTCAAAAAACCGTTATGACAGCTTGGAGACTCCACTGGGACTTTTGAGAGTCGAGCCACAAATTGATCATGTGTTATTTTAAAATCTCGAATTAATGGATTTAATTGATATTTAATTTTAATTCTCTTTATTTCTTTATTTCTTTATTTTTATTTTGCTTGCATTTACATCTTGATATTTGTTAATTCTTTATTCATATTTTTTATGTCGTTTATTTATTTTTTAATAATTATGGAATGTTTAGGATAAAGGGTCGTAGATAAATAGTCGAAGGTTTGTTTGTTCCTTCTCACACACGAGCACGTGCATTTCATACATAAGCTCTATACCCGAGCTTTATCCCTTTAGGTGAAAGTAAAGTACCTACGCTCTCGTGAGGTAATAACCTCCGCATGGGCTAGCGAAACACTTCCAGAGTAAGAAAGTACCTACGCTTTCATGAGGTGGTAACCTCCGCATAAGCCTGGAAAATATACTCCAACAAATTGATCCCGTTTAAATCGGGATGCCTTACTAGCCTTCACGGGCGACAGTGAGGAGCAATTTGGGGCCTTTTAGGACCTAATTCAACCTCATGTAGTGAATTTAGGTAGAGCCATATCGAATTTCCGATCGGATATCCCCGAAATTAGGAAGGAACATTTGTGATCTTTCGCTATACATACCGAACAAACATTGTAAATCGGGTAATGATGAACGTACATCGTGCTACCCACAATAAGTTTCATTTTTCGGGTAACATAAACTGAAAAAACCTTAATTTCTTATTGTTTTCGAAAATAGTGGAAAGTCCTAGGTGATAACTAAGGTGTTGTCCAAGGAACGCCAATGTTATAATTTCATTGCATATTATAGATTTGAAAATGTAATGCTTTGAATTCATAATTTGAATATATTGTTTCTTTTGTTGCCATTATTGCCTGCTCATGACTTCTATACCAATTTTTTTTTACTCATTTAGCATTGTGTTTGCGATGAAACACAACTTTTCAAACGAAAATCTCCTGCCCCCTTCTCCTGGCTTTTTTTTGCCCGGCTTAAACGTGTTTTTATTTTTACACTCATGTAAGGATGACTAAGGACTTGTTCGGTTTGAAGCCCTAAGCTTTGAATAAACAAAACAGTAAATTTTATGTCGAAATGAACCGCAATAAAATAAATAAATAAACTTATATATTTTCTTATTTTTTCACTTTTAATTTTTTAATTTCAATTTTTTACCTTTCTTTGATTAAAACAAAAAAATATATATTTTAGTTTAAAATATAATTAAGTAATAATTGACAAAATATATATTTGTCTTGAAATTAAATTTAACTTAAGATAGATAAATCTTTTCATATAAATTTGACTTAATAGTTAACACATCAAGGTGGTTAATTAGCATATTTATTATCAAACCTTAAAACAAAAATAAAAAAGTATTTTTTTTCATCTAACAGGTAACTTCAAGGGTAAAATAATTATTTTTTTAATAAAAACAAATTATAATTTTAAAATTAAAATTAAAAAAAATGAAAAAGAATTAGAAAACATCTGATTTTTTTTCCTTTTTATGCTTCATTTACACGATTGTCGATCACTTCTAGTGTCAGTTGCTGACCATTGCTATTCAAACCCATTGCCATCAAAGGAGAAACAAAAAAGACTCAGTAACGCATCAAAAAGTAGAAATAGAAAGTTTTATGTAAGCATCCTTTTCATATGAATCTCACTTTTATAAGAGGAATTCGTACATTTTCATTTTTTTGTCCCATCAACAGGATATAAAAGATTAGGACCCATTTGACATCACGAAGTTTCTTTTGAATGTAATTCTCAATTTTAATACAAAATAAAATTTGTGATAAAAAATCTAGATTGCAATGGATTTTTATTCTTAATTACATAATCAGATAAGGATATGCTCTTGCGATTGCCTTCAAATAATAATTTTTTTTAACATAATTACGTTATCAAACTTTAAAAAAGTTTCCATTTTTAGTACGTCCATAAACAAAAATACCTTTTGTCTAGAGTTCAAAAAATTTTCAACAAATGACAACTGATAGAACGTTTTCTATATAGAAGCTAAAAATGTTCAAGAGATATGACAAGTTAGAAGAGGTCAAGAGACTCAAAGTTGCTCAAACAATAGACTTGACCATTTGGTCACTGTCAACCACATTTATCATGTGGCATTTCGGGTAGAACTAAAAGTGTTCATGGATTGAACAAGTTCGATTGGTATTTGACTTATGTTCAAGGTTTGACCCAACCCAATCAATCGAGCCTAATAGATGTAAATTTAAAATAAAAAAAATTAAAAAATTAATATTTTTAAATATTTTTTAAAATTAAAATTAAATAAAAAATAATTTATATTTATTAAATAATATATAGAGTTGGCCCAAGTGTAAATTTCAAAATTTTTGTTCAAGATTAGGCAGGATCTATTGAGTCTACAAATAATTCGATTCGTGGACAAATCTAGTTAAAACTCAAAAAGAATATATATATAGTCACTACAGGGAAGATCTTTTTTTTGAAGGTCTTTAAACAAAGCCTATAATTGTTCCCTTTTCAATATACTTTATATTCATAATTAAATATTCTTAGAATTTGAACTCAAGATATTTATTAAGTATCTATTGTGACCGGTCAATGGGTTAGGAGCCGGTCTAGAACGGTGTAATTTTTCTGATTATATTTATAATATCAACAAAAAAATTTATTTATAATTTATTTAAAACTAAAAATTCACAAAATATTAGATGTACTGTTAAAATATTCAAGACTGGAATGATGTAAGAGACACTATTCAACAAAATTCCACAAAAGAATTTTTGTTCACCCACGTTCTTTCTATTGTTTTTCCATTTAGGAACATTTTCTCGTTGAGACAAACAAAGGCTGCATGCATATCTCCATCTATTGTGACAACCTTAATTTATTTTCTTTTCTTTTTCGGAATTAGTGGAAGGTAGACATGCTCATGTATCATATCGCGACTAGAAATTTTTAAATTTTTTTTACCCAAGTCTGACTTTGGGCGGGCTCAGGCCAAGCTGATTTATTGTTTAAAATTAATAAAAATTAAAAAATAATTTTTATATTAATATTAATATATTTTTGTAGTTAAATTTAAATAAAAAATATTTTTTTATTATATAAACAGTGAGTTCCACTCAGATCCGACCCAATACAGATTGGGCAAGCTACTCGATCCTTAAGGATGTGTAGTGGAAGGTCCTACCTGATAACTATGGTGTTGTCCAAGGAACACTAATGTTATAAATTATAGAATTGAAAATGTAATGCGTTGAATTCATATTTTGAATATGTTGTTTGTTTTGTTCCCATTATTGCCTGTTCATAACTTCTACTTACTACCCCAATCGATCTTTTCTTCGAAAGCCGAAATAGAACCAAGTTTCCAACAAAGGGAAATCTCAATACAAAATCAAGAAAACTAATCTACAAGAAAAGGAACTGTGAATCTCAGCCAGAAAGAACAACGATGCCCCTTCAAAGCTACCCAATCCATCTGATTCATATTATTATTTTTAGAGAGTATTTTCACAATAACTCTTCCAAATATAAAATGTTACAAAAATAACCATCTTTCACTTCACAATATAAACCCATAACATAGCCATTTTTTTTTTTTTTGAATAATTGAGAATTTTATCATTATATTATGGGTGAATATATTGAATTTTATTATTACACTCCATAAATTTCGTTGAATTTTGTTACTGTAATTTAGATTCATTGAATTTTGCTACTATACTTTCAATTTTATTGATATTTAGATATGAAATAGTGAAAAGAATAAAAATTACCATTTTTATTAACAAAGTATTATGTGAAAATTACCATTTTCATTAATAAAGTATTTTATGAAATTATCTAATTTCATTAATTTTTGTCCCAAAATAAATGAAATTAAAAGTATAATGATAATATATATTTACCATTTTCATTGTTATTTCGTGAAATATTCTGATTTTATTATTTTTATTCAATAATTAACGAAATTGAAAATACAGTGAGTGATAAACTTCATTAAAATTGAAACTATCATGAAAAAATTCAACAAAATTAAAATAAAATAGTAAAATTCAATATTGATTCATAGTATACTAGAAATTTTCACTTTTTTTTTTTTTTTTCAGTTGTTGGAAATCGAACTTCAATTTTACAAAAAATCTATCTCTTAGGAGATCAGGTCGATGAATCATTTAAGTTTTTTTTTTTTCCGCAGTCAATGGAGAAGTTTCATTAATAAACCAAAAAGTAAAATGTTAGAAAATTAACCGTCTTTCACTTTACAACATAAACCTATAACGTAGCCAAATGTTTTTTTTTTTTTTGGGGGGGGGGAATACTTGAGAATTTTGTCATTATACTATGGGTGAATATTGAATTTTATTATTACACTTTAATTTCGTTGAATTTTGTTACTGTAATTTAGATTCATTGAATTTTGCTACTATACTTTCAATTTTATTGATTTTTAGATATGAAATAGTGAAAAGGATAAAAATTACCATTTTTATTAACAAAGTATTATGTGAAAATTACCATTTTCATTAATAAAGATTTTATTAAATTATCTAATTTCATTAATTTTTGTCCCAAAATAAATGAAATTAAAAGTATAATTATAATATATATTTACCATTTTCATTGTTAAAATATTTCGTGAAATATTCTGATTTTATTATTTTTGTTAAATTATTAACGAAATTGAAAATACAGTGATAGACTTCAATAAAATTGAAACTATTATGAAAAAATTCAACAAAATTTAAATATAATGGTAAAAATCAATATTGATTCATAGTATACTAGAAATTTTAATTTTTTTTTTTCAATTGTTGGAATTCGAACTTCAATTTTACAAAAATCTATCTCTTAGGAGATCAAGTGGATGAATATTTAAGTTTTTTTTTTTTTTCCTCAGTTAATGGAGAAGTTTCATTAGTAAACCAAAAAGTTTACAAAACAACAAAAACTTGTCAGATAAGGTTCAAAGCCACAAACAACTCAAACTACTGAGACAACACCAAAGGATTAAAAGATTCCATACAATTACAGCCTTACTACCTCCAAACATAAAAATATCAGTTTCATCCACACCTGCAATGCCCTTTTAATAGCCCTGAACAATTCAAGAGACCCTACATCCTTCTCGAGATGACAAAAATCTAACATAACCATTAGAATTGAACTTTAAACTTCACCAGCAGGGCCAGACCAAGAGATCCCAGATAAATCATACTCCTTCCAATCAGTTATCCTAGATGTAATCAATCTCCGCAATAATCACCTTCAAAACACACAATTTGTTCATACTTTCTTCTTATCCTATATCCCACATAGAGAATTGGATTATCACACTAATCAAAATCTTAAAACACTATCACCCTTAATCATAATAAAACTATTTGATACTTTTTTACATAAATTCTTAAAATTCAGCAGACACTCCATTGATGATAATAATATGTTTGTTCAACACTTTTTAGAATCCAATCCATACCATATGAACTTCTTGTCAATTAAATGCAACTAAAATAGCTCACAAAAGGAATAAATCATTAAATCTTTAACTCATACAGCATCTGATAGACATCATGTTCCTTCTTCATAATAATAGCAAATGGTATAAGCCCCTGCAGTGCACTAATTGCTTCCAATTCACTTCACAACTGCATTAATTCCCATCATAGAATTTTCTTATCAACCCATCAAGAAGAAATTGGAACGGAGTTTATTCAAGGAGATTTTTGCATTTGCAGATTCACTTGAAAATAGGGAATCAATGGAGTTAATTAGCTGAAATTTTTTCCAAGTAAACAAGTTTATACACATATTACTATTTTTTTAAAATTCTCAGGGATTGAATTTTATCTATTAATATAATTGTGAATCTCAATTACAATTAAGAAGATTAATTACAACTTTAAAAAATATAGAAAGAAGAGATGAGAGAGACTACCCTAATCATCATCTTTTTATTGTCACATAGGAACATTTGTACTAAAGCCAAGAGGGTATAATAGCTGTGCTAAAGCGAATAGCACAAAGAATAGAGTAGAATATGTCCTCTACTTCAAGCAGAGTTGGTTTTTGCAAACTCAAGAGACTTCTTGCCATCGTGTGCATTTCCAAAAAAGCTATTCATGTCATCATGTGCCAAAGTGTCCTAATCCCAGCACCATGAAGGATTTTAGGCCTATCTCTTGTTGCTCAGTCTTCTATAAGTGCATCTCCAAGATCTTAGCCAACAGGCTAAAGATAGGGCTACCAGCAATCATCTGTGCAAATCAAAATGCTTTTGTCCCTGGTAGGTGCATTACAGAAAATGTTCTCTTGGCACAGGAATTGGTCAGAGGATATGGTCGATCATCCCTCTCCCCTCGATGTGCCATTAAAGTGGATCTCCAGAAAGCATTTGACTCCCTCAGCTGGGATTTCATCATGGGAGTTATGGAAGCAATGAAAGTCCCTGAGCTATTCCTGAAATGGACAAAGAAGTGCCTCACTACTCCTAGGTTCTCCATATGTGTAAATGGTAGAACGGAGTTTATTCAAGGAGATTTTTGCATTTGCAGATTCACTTGAAAATAGGGAATCAATGGAGTTAATTAGCTGAAATTTTTTCCAAGTAAACAAGTTTATACACATATTACTATTTTTTTAAAATTCTCAGGGATTGAATTTTATCTATTAATATAATTGTGAATCTCAATTACAATTAAGAAGATTAATTACAACTTTAAAAAATATAGAAAGAAGAGATGAGAGAGACTACCCTAATCATCATCTTCTTATTGTCACATAGGAACATTTGTACTAAAGCCAAGAGGGTATAATAGCTGTGCTAAAGCGAATAGCACAAAGAATAGAGTAGAATATGTCCTCTACTTCAAGCAGAGTTGGTTTTTGCAAACTCAAGAGACTTCTTGCCATCATGTGCATTTCCAAAAAAGCTATTCATGTAATTTGAAAATACAAATTCTTTATAACGAGCCACTCCATCTTTCTCGATCACTTGAGGCAATGGTGCAATCTTTTGTGTTGGTTGTGGGCTTGCAAATATCGGTATTGACACTCTCGATTTTGTACTTGTGGTGCGGACTCTATGTTCTGCACTTTTGTACCTTCCATTACTTAATATCTGAAGAAAAGCAAATTAAAAATGCAACAATTAGGTACTAGACTAGAGCATACTATAATTTTTTACAATCTTCCATTTGTTCAAATTCTTATATTATGATATGATTAATTTTTCATTGAAATGAAAGAAGTCCCAAAGTAAATTTTGATTCGAACCTGTAACATATCACCAATGTTGATGACTAAGGCACCGGGAACAGGAGGAATCTCTACCCACTCTCCCTTCTTTTTCATGTCTACGTCTTCTGGGACTTTTACATACAAACCACCAATCCCATCTTGTAATAAGATTGTAAGAGTGCCCATATCGGAGTGGCGTCCTACACCAACTGTGAGTTCAGGATTAGGACATGTTGGATAAAAATTCATATTAACCATCTTCTTTCCGATGAATGCATCAATCTTTGAGTCATCTAGTTCCACTCCTAAATTTCCCATCAAAGCTTCAAGCAATTTCCTGACCATCTCATGTGATGTGTTCAAATACTGAAGAGCAACATCCCTACAAAGAGAATATTGATATTTATATGAATCTCTATTAACTAGGTTTTGAAACACCAAGGAAAAGAAGAAAAGAAAGCACAAAACATATTTCATTACCTACACTCTACAGGCCAATGTTGAAGAGCTTCAGCATCATTGGTGTAGGCCATGCTAATGTAGTCTTTCCATTCCAAAGCTTTCTCTTTCTCTGGCACAAAACTCGTCCCATACTTCACTAATGGGGTTGGACCCACTTCTTTGCGATAAACAGCCTTCCTTTCTGCGGACAGGCCAAAGAAATTATGTGCGGTCTCTTTAAGGGACTCTAGTAGATCGACGGGTACCCCATGGTTCACAACTTGGAAGAAGCCAAGAGTCTCAGCAGCTTTAACAATCTCCTTCACCACTTCATCATGGTCAGGGCCATCAAGCCTCGATAAATCAATCGGTGGCATCTCACATTTGCTTGCATTTTTCTTATTAATTTGCTCAGCCGGTGGTTGAATGTAAGCCTGGGGCACCTTTGATATGCCAGAGTCCACTATTCCTTTGACGCCATTTCCATCTCGAACGACAAAGTTAAAAAGTGAGCTGCCATTATCAAAACTTGGAGCCATTTGGGTGTAAAATGTAAGTAAGCTGTTGGGGTATTTCTTTTGTATGTGGAGAGGGTTTGATTGATATGAAATTGTGTGGTGCATCAACCAAAGGGAAGGGGGCTATTTATAGTGCATGGATGGATGATTATCAAGTAATAAAATTTAAATTTTCTGTTGACCTTTATGATGAATAGTTTTGAATTTTTCAGCAAGACAAGGTATTGGGCGTTTAAATATGACAAATTTTACATTTAATGAAGAATTTTAACAATGTATAAATTCAAGGAAGCTGCCACATTAATCTAGAATGGGGGTTCTCTCCAATTCTGACCAAAAACTTAAGCAAAATGCCAAATGAAAATTAACGAAAACTAATTATTCTTTTGAAGAATAATGATATAATACATTTTCTCTATGGAATTGCGATTCGAGTACTTAGAAAATTGTTCCCTTTTCAATATACTTTATATTCATAATTAAATATTCTTAGAATTTGAACTCAAGATATTTATTAAGTCATTTAACATCTATTGTAGACCGGCCAATGGGTTAGGAGCCAGTCCAGAACCCGTGTCATTCTTATTATTATATTTATAAAATCAACAAGAAAATTCATTTATAATTTATTTAAAATTAAAAATTCACTATTCATTAATTTTGAAGCATATACTCGAGTCAATTAAAATTTGTGGTCAAGTTTTAAATACAAATTTCAATTCTGGGTGACGAGGGATGGATTTTCTTGCATGTAATCTCATCCAAAAGAACACAATTAAAAAACATATTATAAAGACTTTTGAAGGGTATAAAATGCTTCAAAAATAATGTTAATTATATTTTAAATTACAGCAAGACTGGAATTATGTAGGAGATACTATTCAACAAAATTCCACACAAGAACTTTTGTTCACCCACGTTCTTTCTATTGTTTTTCCAGTTAGGAACATTTTCTCGTTGAGACAAACAAAGGCCGCATATCTTCATTTACTCATATCTATGTTATTCGAATTCAGGGTTCGAAGATAGGTGTCGAATATGAATATGTATTTGACACAAATATATTTATTTTTTTAAAATTTTTTCATATATTTAAAAAATCGTACTCCCATATATATACCCATACATAAATATGTGTATTTAAGAAAAAAATTTCGAGTAACATAAACTGAAAAAACCTTAATTTCTTATTGTTTTCGAAAATAGTGGAAAGTCTTAGGTGATAACTTTGGTGTTGTCCAATGAACGCCAATGTTATAATTTCATTGCATATTATAGATTTGAAAATGTAATGCTTTGAATTCATAATTTGAATATGTTGTTTCTTTTGTTGCCATTATTGCCTGCTCATGACTTCTATACTAATTTTTTTTACTCATTTAGCATTATGTTTGCGATGAAACGCAACTTTTCAAACGAAAATCTCCTGGCCTCTTTTTTTTGCCCGGCTTACACGTGTTTTTATTTTTACACGCATGTAAGGATGAGTAAGGACTTGTTTGGTTTTAAGCCCTAAGCTTTGAATAAACAAAACAGTAAATTTCATGTCTAAATGAACCGCAATAAAATAAATAAATAAACTTATATATTTTCTTTTTTTTTCACTTTTAATTTTTTAATTTAAATTTTTACCTTTCTTTTATAAAACAAAAATATATATATTTTAGTTTAAAATATAATTAAGTAATAATCAACAAAATATATATTTGTCTTGAAATTAAATTTAACTTAAGATAGATAAATCTTTTCATATAAATTTGACTTAATAGTTTAACACATCAAGGTGGTTAATTAGCATATTTTTATCAAACCTTAAAAGAAAAATAAAAAAGTATTTTTTTCATCTAACAGGTAAGTATATATTTTATTAAACTTCAAGGGTAGAATAATTATTTTTTTTAATAAAAACAAATTTAAAATTTAATATTAAATAAAAAAAAGAAAATCAAAAATGAAAAAGAATTAGTGTCATAACGGTTTTTTTGACCGCTAAGACGATTTTTAAAATAAAATGCCGGAGCCGCCACCAATCTTTTTTGCTAGGTGTGATTGGTCACCTATTAAAAACCGGTTTTAGTAAAATATTTTAAAATTAATTAAAACATTTTTTTAAAATCAATTTCGAAATCTGCGCTTTAAACCAGATAGAAAAAAAAACAAAATCGGGTTCGGGAGTCGGTTACGTGCGAGGAAGGATTAGCACCCCTGCGACGCCCGTTTAGAAAACGGTACCATTTAATCACGTGTTATCTTAAATCTCGGTAAAAATTGGTTTTTAATTTTGGGTATTTAAAAATTAATCCCCTTTGAAATGATTGTGTCATTTGAGTATGATCCGGACCTTATTGATGCAAAATTTTCCATATTCCCCGACAGACCCGTCAAAACATGGAAAGTTTTTTTTTTTACTTATTTTGAAATTCTCCGAATCACTTTTTTTTTTCTTTTTTTAAAAGGGAATATTTCGTTATTAACGATAATTGATGGTATCCTCCCCGGTAGACCCAGCAGAGAACCCATGAATTAACTTAACTCGGAAATAACCTTGTTTTGTTAAAATCATTATTTTTATAAAATAATTTAAAAATGAACATGCTAATCATTAAAATATAAATATAATTTAGGCAAAATGCATAATCATTGAAGAATGGTAAACATTTTTATTTCAACACTGTACACATGGCATTGCAAAGAATTCATGGCATTATTACGGAAAATTCATACGCATGGCATTATAGTGATCAAGGTCTAGATGACAAATATAACTCTTAATTATTAAATAACTTAATTATGAAAGGAGCATAGACTGTACGTATTTTATTTATTTATTTTATTATATTTTTTGATAATTATTGATGAAACCATATAAATGACGTACGTCAACATATTTTACCGAACTTCCCGGCAGACCCGACAAAGTTTTGGAAATATATCTTCTCGCACGATACATACCTAACTTTCTAATCTCCCAGCAAACCCGGCAAAGACTTATAGTTAAATCGTTTGACCATGTATTATTTTAAAAATCGGTTTAAGGAACACAATAGTGGTATTTAAAATTGGCGTCTTTTGTCATTGTTTATTTTCACAAAAAAAAAAGTAAAAAAAAAAAGGGTATCATTGCTTTTTTTTTTTTATAAATAAATAAAAAAAACTTTCATTTTCACTATTATTATTTTTATTATTTTTTTATCTTTCATTTTTATTACTATCATTATTTTTTTTTTATTATTTTTTTTTTACTTTCATTTTTACTACTATCATTATTTTTTTACTATTTTTCTTTCATTTTTATTACTATCATTATCTTTTATTATTATTATTTTATTGTCCCATTTTTACTTTTATCATTATTTTTTATTATTTTTTTTACTTTCATTTTTACTATTATCATATTTTTCATTATTTTTTTATTATTTTTTTTACTTTCATTTTTACTATTATCATATTTTTTCATTATTTTATTATTATTATTATTATTATTATTATTTTACTTTCATTTTTTTCTTTTATCATTTTTTATTATTTTTTTTCATCTTTCTTTTTTTTTTTTTTACTTTTTATCATTATTTTTTATTAAATTTTTTTTATCTTCCTTGTTTTTTTTACTTTTATCATATTTTTATTATTGTTTTTTTTTTAAAAAAAAGAAAAAAAAAAGAAAAAAAAATATATATATACATATATATAAATTAATTAATTAATTAAAAAAAAACGTCCGGGTCGAGTTCACACGCGGACCCATACGCGGGTCTCGTGACCCGACCCGCTAGAAACCATTAAAACAAAAAAAAATACATTCGGGTCGGGTCCACACGCGGACCCATACGCGGGTCCCGTGACCCGACCCGCTAGAAACCATTAAAAAAAAAAAACATATGGGTCGGGTCCTCGCGCGGACCCACGCGCGGGTTCTGGGACTCGACCCACTAGAGACTATTTAAAGGTTTTTTTTTTATCATTCTAACCTGATTCAAAAAAAAAATTTACCTTTCTCTGAAGCTCCCCAACCGTCACGCCGCCGCCGCCTGCTCCGCCACCTCTGCCGTCGCCGGAGCTTCTTTTGGGGTTCGAAGTGAACCAAAATCACTCCTCTCGACCCCCTCTCTTTCGATCTCTTGATGGTTTCTTCCGAAAACCAACCCAAATTCGTAGATCTGAGCTTGAAGATCCGAAACTTTTCCATCGTTTCCCGAAAGCGCCGTTCGTCTTGGCCCAAACTAGCACCGAACCCGTCTTCTTGCCTCGGTCCGGGGTATTTTTTTTTTATCCTTGCTTTTTGCTGATAGTTTTAGTTTTTTTTTTTTTTGTGTTGTGGATATTTTCATTTTTTTTTGTTTCCTGACTCTTCTCTCTTTTTTCCTCCTCCGATCGGGGGTTTTTTTTATAGTGGTTGGTGGCGTGTTGGCTAGTGGCCTGGGTGGTGGAGTGTGGGAAAAGGCTATGTCCGGTTTGGGAGTGGCTAAGATGGCGTGTGGGGGTGGGCTTAGCAGGTAGGGGCTGTTTTAGGGTGGCTAGTGGTTGGGGTGGCGTGTTGGCTGGTGGTGGTGGCAGGGGGGTCGACTGCTGCAGGAGGGCTAGGGTTAGGGTTTGCCAGGTTTGGGGTTTTGGGAATGGGCCTGCCAGGTAGCAGGCCCTGTTGGGCCTATTGGGTAGCAAGCCCTGTTGGGCTTGCTGGACCAAGCAGCAGGCCTGGTGGCCTAACTGCTTGGGTGGGCCTGCTAGGCTAGCAGGCCCGATTTGGCCTGCTTGTCTAGCAGGCCTAAATGGGCCTTGGGTGAGGCCTATCGTAGGGTCTGTAAAAGGCCCTGGTCTGGTTCGGATCCGACCCGGGCTAAAAACAATTGCAACAGCTGCCCCTCTTTGCACATTGCTGAGAATCAGGAATAGGGCAAAGACATAAGCAACGTTTTTGTCTGGGATTATGCACACACGCGTTTTAAAAGGGCGTTCTCCATCGGAGGTTCTATCATTTGAAACGTAAATTGCTCTTCTTATTGGAGGCTCTATCACTTGGAAAACAAATTGCTCCTCTCATCAGAGGCTCTATCACTTGGAAAATAAATTGCTCCTCTCATCAGAGGCTCTACCACTTGGAAAATAAATTGCTCCTCTCATAAGAGGCTCTATCACTTGGAAAATAAATTGCTCCTTTCATCAGAGGCTCTATCACTTGGAAAGTAAATTGCTCCTCTCATCAGAGGATCTATCACTTGGAAAATAAATTGCTCCTCTCATCAGAGGCTCTACCACTTGGGAAAATAAATTGCTCTTCTCATCAGAGGCTCTACCACTTGGAAAATAAATTGCTCCTCTCATCAAAGGCTCTATCACTTGGAAAATAAATTGCTCCTCTCATCAGAGGCTCTATCACTTGGGAAGTTGCTCCTCTCATCAGAGGCTCTACCACTTGGAAAATAAATTGCTCCTCTCATCAGATGCTCTATCACTTCGAAAATAAATTGCTCCTCTCATCAGAGGCTATATCACTTGGAAAATAAATTGCTTCTCTAATCAGAGGCTCTATCACTTGGAAAATAAATTACTCCTCTTATCAGAGGCTCTATCACTTGGAAAATAAATTGCTCCTCTCATCAGAGGCTCTATCACTTGGAAAATAAATTGCTACCTTTTTCCTGATTATCATGATGATTTTCAACTCCCTGTTGTAGTCGATTTCCATTTTTCTTGTCTGCCTGTCATTCATACCCTTTTTTTTTGTACAATGTTAATTCCTGGTTGTTAGCAATGTCATGATGATGCAATGCATGTTTATGATAATGAGATGTATGATTTAAGGCTCGAATCATGATTCGATGCCCTTTGTGTATCTTATCAATTAGCGGTTCTCCCAAAGTTGACTTGATTAAGCTTCTCATGCTATTTTTTGTAAAGTTCTTTTCTATTTTTCCAGTTTCCTTTCTTTTCTTTCTTCGACTTGACTAACTGTTCACAACTTACTTTTTCACGATCTTTTCTTAACCGGAGTCAGAGCTTTGTACACTTCCCTCAAAACCATTTCACCTGTCAATCATTACTTTCTTTACTTCCAAAGGGTATAAATAAATCGATGTCTCATACTGCCCTGTCATTTCTCTATTATCTTTTCTTCTCTTTCTGATTTTCCAATTCTCAAATTTCCCCAGAGTAATCATGAAAGCTCTACTTATGCCGAGTTCATTTATTTATCATCATTCACATTTCATGTCAACATAATGCATTTTTTTAAAGAAAATTTCAAAGAAATAAAGATTACTTAGAGACAAAACTTCATGAATTGGGGTAAATATTTTCATTTTAGAGAGAAAAGAACATATTAGCATCAATCAAAAGGGAAATAAAGACAAAAGGGGATAGATCCCTCCATAATGAATACTTAAACAAACTCAATCGATCTAATCCGGATTAATCTTTTGAGAAGGAAATATCCATTAATGTCCTTGACTCTTCTGAGAGCGTCCAACCACGAATTACCCTTTCTGTCTTGCACAATTCAACCATGCTGCATTTTGCTATTCGCTCAAAGTTTCTATCCTGCCTTGATCTTTTGCCCCACATAATTGCTTCAGACGAGTTATTTTCGGTTGCCCCAACTCTTGTTCTTTATCTAGGCCGCCCTTTAGGGTTTTCGACCTAGATCCTTCCTTTGATTTGAACCATCCTTTCGGATTTTCAGTCCAACTCTCTCCCTTTTTTTTTACTCAAACCGCCCTGTTGGGTTTTCAGTTTGATTTTTTTTTATTTTGATTTTTTTACTTTTTTATGCATAATATTTCTTCACTGCATCAGCATTAATTGGACTTGAAAAATCTGCGCCGTCCATTTCGGCTAAAATCATTGCCCCTCTTGAAAATACTCTTTTCACCACGTACGGACCTTCCCAATTCGGTGCCCATTTTTCCCTTGGATCTTGTTGATTAGGAAGGATCTTTTTCAAAACCAAATCACCTTCTCGAAACTCTCTTCGGCGAACCCTTTTATTGTGTGTCCTCATCATCCGTCTTTGGTATAATTGGCCATGACACTGTGCCGTCATTCTTTTTTCCTCAATCAAATTAAGCTGCTCATAGCGGGCTCGAACCCATTCCGCTTCTTCTAGCTCAGCTTCCATCAAAATTCTCAAAGAGGGGATCTCAACCTCAATTGGCAAAACAGCTTCCATCCCATACACTAGGGAATAAAGAGTAGCCCCCATAGAAATACGCACCGATGTTCTGTAAGTGGGTAGAACAAACGGGAGTTTCTCGTGCCAATCTTTGTACTTATCAGTCATTTTAGCCACGATTTTCTTTATATTTTTGTTAGCAGCCTCCACTGCCCCGTTCATCTTGGGACGGTAAGATGTTGAGTTGTGATGTCTGACTTTAAACTGGGTACAAATCTCTTTTATCATGGCGTTGTTTAGATTGAAAGCATTATCTGTAATGATTTTTTTTGGGAGACCGTATCGGCAGATTACTTCATTCTTCAAGAACCTACACACCACTGACTTGGTCATACTAGCATAAGAAGCAGCTTCAACCTACTTCATGAAATAATCGATCACCACCAAAATGAAGCGATGCTCGTTCGAGGCCTTAGGGGTAATTGGCCCAATCACATCCATTCCCTACATAGAAAAAGGCCATGGCGTTGTCATGACGTGCAAAGCTATCGGAGAAGCATGTACCTTATCCGCATATATTTGGCACTTATGGCATTTTCGGACATACCTGATGCAATCCCTCTCCATTTTCATCCAATAATAACCTGCTCTCATAATCTGCTTAGCCATCATGTGACCGTTTGCATGTGTTCCACAAACTCCTTCATGAACTTCCTCGAGTATTCTCTTAACTTCATTTGCTTCCAAGCACCTTAGCAATGTATGATCTCTACTCCTCTTGTACAATACTTCTTTATCTAGAAAGAATCCCATCGCCAATCTTCTCAAAGTTCTTTTGTCATTTTCTGTGGCATGTTCTGGGTATTGCTGATGTTTTACGTATTGCAGGATGTCATGGTACCATGGCCTCCCATCCGGCTCTTCTTCAACATGCATACAGTGTGCGGGCAACTTTCGTATGCTTATCTTAATGGGCTGGACGTCAGTGCTTGTATTTATCTTGAACATTGAGGCTAACGTAGCAAGAGCGTCGGCCATTTGATTTTCCTCTCGGGGTAGATAGTTGAATTCGATCTTTTCGAATTGTTGAACCAATTCAACTATGAACTTGTGGTAGAGAACCAACTTCTAGTCCCTTGTCTCCCATTCCCCTTTTAACTGGAAAATGACTAGAGCAGAGTCTCCATACACCTCTAACTCGCTTATCTTTTTTGCAATAGCCGCTTGAAGTCCCATGACACAGGCCTCATACTCCGCCACATTGTTGGTACATTTGAAGGTCAATCTTGCAGTGATTGGGCAGTAGGTCCCTTCTGACGATATGAAAACCGCTCCAACACTGTGCCCAGAGCATTCGATGCGCCGTCGAAATACATCTTCCACACATCTTTCCTTGATTCATCGTCTTCATATTCTTCAAAAATAGCCATCAAGTCCTCATCAGGGAAATCAAACTTCACAAGCTCGTAATCTTCAGTGGCTTTATCCGCTAGGAATTCAGCCACTGCACTTTCCTTTATGGCTTTCTGCGAGACATAGGTGATGTCATATTCAGAAAGCAGAACTTGCCATCTTGCCAATCTTCCTGATAACGAGGGTTTCTCAAATATGTATTTAATGGGGTCTAATTTAGCAACAAGCAAAGTGGTATGGTATAACATATATTGTCGGAGCCTATGAGCAGCCCAAGCCAGCGCGCAACATATCTTTTCTACTGCCGAGTACTTGGCCTTGTAATCTGTAAACTTTTTGCTCAGGTAGTAAATGGCATGTTCTTTCTTGCTTGTCTCATCTTGCTATCCCAAAACACACCCCATGTATTTCTCATGTACTACCAAATAAAAAATGAGCGGTCTTCCTGGTGTTGGTGGTACCAGTATCGGTGGATTCGTAAGATATTCTTTCACTTTGTCGAAGGCCTCTTGGCAATCCTCGTCCCATTCACCCGGATCACGTTTTCCGAGGAGTCGAAAAATTGGATCACATTTAGCGGTGAGCTGAGAAATGAAACGGGCAATGTAATTCAATCTTCCCAGGAATCCTTGCACTTCTTTCTGTGTCCGAGGCGGAGATGATTCTGGATAGCACGTATCTTGTCGGGATCTACTTCAATTCCTTTCTCATTAACAATGAAACCCAGAAGTTTGCCGGATGTTACACCAAAAGTGCACTTGGCCGGGTTGAGCTTAAGTTGGAACTTCCCAAATCGTCCGAACAACTTTCTCAGATTAACCACATGATATTCATCTTCACGTGACTTTGCAATCATGTCATTGACATAAACTTCCACCTCTTTGTGCATTATGTCATGAAAGAGGGTCACCATTGCTCTTTGATAAGTTGCACCGGCGTTTTTTAACCCAAATGGCATAACCTTGTAACAAAATGTCCCCCACATTGTCACGAAAGTAATCCTCTCCATATCTTCTGGTGCCATCTTGATTTGGTTGTAGCTCGAAAAATAGTCCATAAATGAGAACAGTGAGTGTTTGGCAGTATTATCAACCAAGGTTCGATATGGGGTAGCGGGAAGCTATTTTTTGGACTAGCTCTGTTTAGGTCCTGATAATCAACGCACATTCGTACTTTCCCATCTTTCTTCGGGACTGGGACTACGTTTGCTACCCATTCGGGATACTTAGCGACTTCCAAAAATCCGGCGTTGAACTGCTTTTTTACTTTTTCCTTGACTTTTAGCAACATTTCAGGCTTCATTCGTCTCAACTTCTATTTCACAGGTTTGCGTTCTGGTTTTAAAGGCAAATGATGCACCACAATATCTGTATAGAGTCCCGGCATGTCTTGATAGGACCATGCAAACACATCCGCATACTCGTGGAGCAATTCTACCAACTCTTGCTTCTTTGTCACTGGTAGTGAAGTGCCAATTTTTACCTCTTTCTTGTTATCCTCATCTCCTAGATTAACAACTTCTGTTGTCTCCTGATGAGGCATAATTTGCTTTTGTTCTGATTCTATCAATCTCAATAGATCGGGTGGTAAATCGTAGTTCTCTACAGTCTCTTCATCGTCAATTTCACCAATATCAATACATTTCTCAAAATTGATTTCCGAATTACTGATGAGATTGTTTTCGCATTCATTATTAGGAGACCTGGAAAGGTGTAAGCAAAATAATATAGATGGTTGTATAGGAAGACAAAATAGAAGGATGGACTATAAAAGAAATGGCAAATGAATGGAGACATAATGCATCATAATCGTCATTTATTTGAATGATAAGTTCATAAAAGAAGCCCGTGCACAAAAGGAAATCTCGTAACACTCTTGGGCAGAAGTGTTTGAGAACTTAATTTGTTAACCAGAAAGATACCTAAATACAGTAGGTAAATCTACAGCACGCCAATTCTTCAATTCAAATCCTGGAGGACACAAGTAGATGGTGACTTCTTCAGCTTTGTTTACCTCTTCTCCTTCTTGTTCCATCACTTGGATGCAGAAACCTGTAAACATTCCCTCCAAAATCACGGCAGGTTTGGTCCCAACTAGTGAATCAGGAAAAATAAAACCCGCTGACAGAAATGTCTCATAGAGATGGGGGATGTACATCCTCGGGGTCTCTATCTCGTATCCCCTGAGCCTTGCAAGCCTCTACTCTTTCGTTTCTCTTATCAGTCTCTCCCTGTCTTCCCTGATCGGCTTGTATCCCAACCCGAACTTGTCTTCCTTTCCGATCACCCTTATGCTTTTCCGAATTCCTTGTAGGTTCTTCTCTAAACCTGTCCCAGCTCGACAACTCTTTCCCACGACCTGAGCAAGGCTGCTTTGAGTAGCAGAGTACAGCTGAGGTATAGGCATCTTAGAACCTTCGCTTACAAATGTAGCGTTCACAAACTCCAAGGTTCGAAAGGAGCATTCTCCTACTTTTTCGGTAGCTTCTATGTAGGGGATATTTGAGGGCTTGGATACAAGGAGATCTTCTTCTCCATCAACGATTATCAATTGCTCTTCGACCCTGAACTTCACCTTCTGATGCAAAGTGGATGGAATAGCACCAGCCATGTGGATCCACGGTCTTCCCAACAAGACATTGTATGAAGGAACGATATCTATGACCTGGAAGACAATGTCGAATATGCAAGGACCAATTTGTATTGGTAACTCAATTTGCCCCGCAACTTGTCTACGGGTTCCATCAAATGCTCGTACTACCATGTGACTGTTCTTCATTTGGGATCCATCAACGGGCAGTTTGGCCAATATAGTCATCGGCATGACATTTAGCGTAGAGCCGTTATCAATGAGAACTTTTGCAATGATATGGCCCTTGCAGCGTGCAGTGATGTGAAGGGCTTTGGTACTACCTTTCCCCTCAGGCATGATCTCATCGTCACTGAAAGCTATGAAGTTGTTAATAGCAACATTCCCCACTACTTGGTCAAACTTCTCTATAGACACATCATGAGCCACGTATGCCTCATTCAGCACTTTCAAGAGCGCCTTTCGATGGGTCTCCGAGTTCATCAATAATTCCAAGATGGATATGCGAGCCGGTGAGCGTTTTAATTGTTCAACAATGTTGTACTCGCTGTGCTTGATAAATTTGAGGAATTCACAAGCTTTTTCCTCCGTCACAAGCTTGCACATTTTTCGCTCAACAATTTTTTTTGAGACGGTCTCCTTTTCATCAGCCTTAGCTTTCCCTTTTCTGACATTTTTCGATGCTTCCGGTGTATAGCATCTCCCACTCCTAGTGAAACCCCCAACACCAGTTATGTCTACGGCAGCCGCAGAGGCAATAGAAATTGGTGTAACATCAACAGGCTCTGGTGACATAAACTTGCATTCATACCTCCAAGGTACAGCCTTATCATTTTTGTAAGGGAACGGGTTCGGCACTTCGATAGTCACCATCGGCCTTAGCACCCTTGGTGTTTCTCTTACTGGCGAGTTCTAGCTTTCCCCACAGTAGATAACCAATGGTTTCGGCTTAACCCATCTTTCAGAGGCCTTTAGGGTTTCTTCGATTACCACATCCATGGATTCTTCTTCCCATTCAGTGGAGAATTTTGCTACGTCGATATCCATTAATTCTTGAATTTTGGCTCGGAAGTCGGAGCATTAGTTAATAGTGTGTCCCACCAAACCTCCGTGATACCTGCAGAAACGTTCAAGATTTGGTTCCGACCCCGAGGATTTCTACCCCATGTTGACTGGTTTAAACAGCCCGGCCTCAATCATAGCATCCAACACTTTTCCCATATGAGTTCGGACATCCTCAATCATGGATATTACCCGACAACCTTTTTCCTCCGTTATCGCGTTTGCTCATGTTTTCCCATGGTCGGGTAACGGATTTGCAGTAACGTTAGGATCCCCCTTGGTTGTGAAACTCAAGACATCGGCCCTGATTAGGTGTTGCACTCTATGTTTAAGCGCAGTGCAATTCTCCATGGAGTGACCCGGGTTGCCTCCATGGTAATCGCAGTTCACGTCCGGGTTGTACCATTTTGGGTATAGGGGTTTCATGGGTTCGAGGAACATGGGTGCCAACATATGGTTTTGAACTAACTTGGGAAATAGATGGGCGTATGTCATGGGAATCGGGTCAAACTGGGGTCTTTGTTGGATTGGCTGAGGTGCTCTCTGGTTAGTGCTCACATTGTTTACTGGACTGGTCGGGTTGGGAGCAGGTACAGATGCTGTGTACACAGGTGCTGGCATGGGTGATGGCGTATACACCGGTGCTGGTGGTCGATAACTCATTGAATATTGGGGTTGTGTAGGAGAGTAGGAGTATGAGTTAGGGGGTAAATGTAGGGTCTGTGTGTTGGATAATGGGTATAGCTTTGTGGTGGTCAGTTTTCATATGAAGCTGCTTGCACTTCTCCTTCTTTCTTTTTTTTCGCCCCCGCCTTCTTACTGTTGGCGATTTCGTTTCCCTCGATCTTGCCGTTTTTTATGGCGTTTTCTATCATCTCGCCAGAAATGACCATATCGGCAAAGTTCTTGGTAGCACTGCCGACCAACCTGTCGTAATATGGTCCTTGCAGTGTATTGATAAACAACATGGTGGTCTCTTTTTCTGTTAGAGGCGGTTGTACTTGAGCAACTAGGTCCCTCCATTTTTGGGCGTACTCTAAATCATTCTCCTGCATTTTTCTCCATGTTTTGGAGGGATAACCTATCCGGCGCCATATCAGCCATATGCTTGTACTGGGCCAAAAAGGCTCTCGCCAAATCCGTCCACGTATGAATGCGACTGCGATCTAGTTGGTTATACCATCTTGCGGCTGATCCTTGCAGACTGTCTTGGAAACAGTGAATTAATAATTTGTCATTATGAGTGTGCCCGGCCATTTTGCGACAGAGCATGGTGATGTGAAATGAAGGGCATTTAGTTCCATCATACTTCTCAAATTCCGGGACTTTGAACTTTGGCGGTATTACCAAATCTGAAACTAAGCTCAGTTCACTGGCATCGACTTTTCCGAAGGCGTCCATCCCTTCTATTGCTTTGAGTCTCTCTTCTAACATATCATATTTATGCTTTGTTCCGACGTCCTCTATTTGTTCCGTCACGCTTCTTCTCAACTTTTCTTGTTCTAAGGGGTCATCCATGTTCGGGACGTGGACTGGGTTTGAAGGATGGGTCCCTGGGTTAGGCACGAACTGTCCTTGGGCTTGCTGGCCTGTGGGACTTGGATAAGGTTGTTCTCCCACTGGAGGTTCTCCTTGTGGATGCCCATCTTGTGTCACCTGGGAGTGGGTCGGGGTAAAACCCGGTAGGTATAGAGGATCATCGTTATTACTTCTCGGGGTTAGGGTTCTCCCCTCATCATTGAGCTTTCAGCTGGCCCTTTCCTCTTGTCATACTCATCATCATTTCCATCATCTTGGCCATTTGTTCTCGTGACTCTTCCTGGGACCTTGCTATCTGTTCCCGTAGTTCTTGTTGAGATCTGCCCAGCTGTTCTTGCAATTCTTTCTGTGCCCTTTCCATTCTCTCAATTCTTGTTGCTTGTTCGTTGTCCATGGTTTTTGCGTGTGCTCGCGTATTATACGAGTGTGGAGCACTTTTGTCCGGATACTTTAGTCGGCTCTCAATTTTTATACCTTTGTTCAAGTATCCCGGATTAGAACCTTATGATATATTATTCTTTATTCTTTATTAAGTGCATGAACGAATGAAAATATAAATTGATGAACCAATAATTAATTAAGCAAATGAATAAATGGCTAAATGAATGCGTATGAATGTATCGAAAGTATTGGTCTTGGGATAATTCCAACTGAACAGTCTTTCATTAAACACTGAGTTTCATTACATCAACGATAAAAATGTTGAACTCGTTCGTATTGCCTAATAGCCTCGTCTAGGAATTCTAACATTTGTTGCCCATGTGTCCCTAATGGAATGACTTGACACCTTAGGTCTTTGGCCCTATCAGCCATTTCTTCAGCTTTCCAACCCGCTTCATAGACTTGAGCCATTATGTGCTCAATGAGGTCATTCCTTTTCAAGCAGGCTTCGGTGGTCATCTGGTGGGTGACTTGCCATTCTCTTTCCTTCTCATCTAATGCTCTTAGCAGAGTATCAATGTGACTTTTGTGGCCTCGAAGTGACCCTTCTAATTCTTGTACCTTCCTCCAAAGGGCTTCTTTCTCGGATTGCTGCTCCTTTTCAATCTTCAAACTGGCTTGCAGTCTCTCGTTCTCTTGTTGGCATTTCAATAATTTAGCGGACACAGTGGAATTCATGGCTTCTCTCGCTTGCTTCTCTCGTGAAAGCCTAACAGTGGCTTCCTCTTTCTTGGCTTTATCTTTCCAGTGGTCACCTTTTTTTTTGAGTTCGTCGATTTCTTCTCCCCATTCTTTGGAAGACTTAACGGCCCCTTGATATTTCATTTCGAACCGGAACCTCTTGTTCTCTAAGTGTAGATCCCAGAGATCTTCCTTTGTTATGTCCCGGTCTTTTCTAACATCTTTCAACTTAGCTTCCTGGGCTGAGCCTTTAACCTTCAAATCACTAATTTCTTCTTGGAGTCGGAGGATTTCCTGGTTCATTCGGGCCTTTTCCTTTTTGAACTCCAATTTCGCTATCTCTAACTCAAATGGTACCTTTTTCGATTGCGGATCCATTTTTGGAACATCTTCCCCATCGGGTGCTAATATTTTGTCGTTAACCGTCTCAGCTCTCCACACCATATAACCTGATGTGACATTATCGGCATACCGAGCCACTTATATCTGATATGTCTGCCTCCATGCTTCTATAATATCTCGCACCTGTCTCATATACCCGTCTTCCCCATAAAAAAATTCCAACATACCGTATCCATGAGTCATAGGAGTGAATTGGCGAGATTCGAGCTGCCTTTGCACCATCAATGGTGCGTAACTCACACCCCCCCATATTCCTAACAAAGGAACCCAAGCCATGTCTCCACATTTGTACAACATCGGCATGGGACATATCCACAGTGCTCTCCAAGTTATTTCCTCTTTCTTGAGATTTCGGAGAGTGGCAATCCATTGCTTCTCAGTCTTAGTTTCGGGCCGTTCTTCCTTTAGAAATTCTTTCATCGATGCAAACGATTTCCAATATGGGCGAAGTTGGGCCTTCCAAAAATGGCTCTGGATCCATACATATAGAAGTTGTGCACAACCTATGAACCGCTCTTTTTCGGCCCTTCTACATAAATTCAAGGATCGGATCGTTTCCACCACAATTGCGGGGGATGGATCTATTTTTTGCCCCAATCTTTCAAAGATATCGAATACGGCTATTTCCACATATCCCAAGGTCTTCGGTAGATAACCAAACCATACACGGCCAAAGCGAAAATATCTCGGGCTTTGTCCTTACTTGGGTGATTCTGAATCAAGGCTCGTAGAACATCCCATGAGACGCATTCGCTTTTTCCTTTCTTTATCACATGGCTCTCGACCCAGCCCATATCCACGCCTAAGATCTTGGCTATCTTTTTCTTGGACCCCGATGTTTTTGTATTTTTCAAATAGATTCGATATGGGATGGAATGCTCGATATGAAGCAGGACCGAGTATTCTCGACGATGGGAGTCATGTCCTCTTGGTTGAAGGTGAAACAACGATATGCCGGGTTCCAAAATTGTACCATGGCTCGGATTAACCCATCATCGACCTTAACCGGGATTAATAGTGCTATATCCCCGTATAGTTGAGTGAAAACTTATTTTTCTGCGGTGCTCCACTGGTTCCATATACTTATCAACCCCACTGAGATCATTGTGTCGGATAACAAGGTCGACCTTGTCCGGTAGTGTTGACACATAGCCTTTTTTTAGACAATCCCCATTCTTCTGCTGTGCTTTTTCTGAACGTTCTCTAACCACTGCATGTTTCTCGACCATTAAGACAACTTGTTCTTCCATGAAGGACCCTTCGGTTGAAAATTATCCCGATACCAAAGACTTTCAATGTGCATGGATGATAACAATGATGCATGCAAAAAGAAAGAAATGAATTAGTAGGGAAATGAATCCAAAAGTATGAAGTAAATTAGTGCAGAAATGAATTCAAAGGCGCGACACATATTATGCATGGTACAACAGTTATTTGTCCCCAACACTAGTTAGGCGTCATGATGCCTCCGGGGTCAGGTATTAAATTTATTACGGGCAAAACGATGTACGTTCATCATCGCCCGATTCATGAAACTAGTTTGGGGTGAAAGTTAGATAGCAAAAGATTGGAAGCGTTCCTCCATGTGTACCTAGTTCTGGTACATTTAACGAAAATTCGGCATGGCTCTATCTAGGTTTGACTTTGTAGGGTTCTCTATATGCGGTTTGGTTGAATTCTAAAGGCCCCAAATTGTTCCTCACCATCGCCCGTAAGGGCTAGTAAGGCACCCCGATCCGAAGAACGAGTTCAATTTGTTAGAGTATTTATTCTTAGCCCATGCGGATTGTTAATCACGAAAGCATAGGAATATCATACTCCGGGAGTGTTTCGCTAGCCCATGCGGATTGTTAGTCACGAAGGTGTAGTTTACTTTACTTCCACTTAAAAAGGAAGAAACTCGGGTATAGAGTTTATGTTATGCGAATGGAAGTGTAGTGTGTGAGGAGGAACAAACGAACCTTTTATCACCTACTCTATAACCCATATTTCAAATATCCCGATAATATACCAAGGCAAAGAATAAAAAATGTAAGATAACAATTTAATCAAAGAGCACCAATAATATATAAAATTAAGTAACCAAAGAACAATAGTAACGTATGCACATGAACATGGACATATTTAAAAATATTTTATTATTTTCAAAATTCTCTTTATTAATAAAAATATGGGAATTAAAATTAAATATCAATTAAACCAACAAAACCGAGACTTTGATAACACGTGATCAATTTTAGGCCTGACTCTCTTGTGGGTCCCCAGTGGAGTCGCCAAGCTGTCATAACAGGTTTTTTGACCGCTAAGACGATTTTGAAAATAAAATGCGGGAGTCGCCACCAATCGTTTTTGCTAGGTGTGATTGGCCACCTATTAAAAACCGATTTTAGTAAAATATTTTTAAATTAATTAAAACATTTTTTTAAAACCAATTTCGAAGTCTGCGCTTTAAACCAGAGAAAAAAAAAACAAAATCGGGTTCGGGAGGATTAGCACCCCCGCGACGCCCATTTAGAAAACGGTAAAATTTAATCATGTGTTATCTTAAATCTCGGTAAAAATTGGTTTTTAGTTTTTGGTATTTAAAAATTAATCCCCTTTGAAATGATTGTGTCATTTGAGGATGATCCGGACCTTATTGATGCAAAATTTTCCATATTCCCTGACAGACCCGGCAAAACATGGAAATTTTTTTTTTTACTTATTCTGAAATTCTCCGAATCACTTTTTTTTCTTTTTTCTTTTTTAAAAAAAGGGAATATTTCGTTATTAACGATAATTGATGGTATCCTCCCTGGCAGACCCAACAGAGAACCCATGAATTAACTTAACTCAGAAATAACCTTGTTTTGTTAAAATCATTATTTTTAAAAAATAATTTAAAAATGAACATGCTAATCATTAAAATATAAATATAATTTAGGCAAAATGCATAATCATTGAAGAATGGTAAACATTTTTATTTCAACACGGTACACATGGCATTGCAAAGAATTCATGGCATTACTACGAAAAATTCGTACGCACGACATTATAGTGATCAAGGTCAAGATGACAAATATAACTCTTAATTATTAAATAACTTAATTATGAAAGGAGCATAGAGTGTACGTATTTTTTTATTTTTATTATTATTGTAATAACCAATTTTAGCTCGAGTCGAATCCGAACCCGACCCGGGCCATTTGCAACAGGGCCTGCTATTTAGCAGGCCCAATCTGCAGACCCAACCAGCAAACCCAACCCCAACAGCTTGTCCAAGGCCCAATCCCCAAGCCTAGCCCAAACCAGGCCCAACCAGCAAATCCTATCCCCAAACCCTAGCAACCCCCCTACCCCTGCTGCTAACCTAAACCCTAGCCGCCTCTCACATTTCCCTAAACCTAACAGCCCTCTGACACCATGGCAGCCACCCCTAACACGCCACCAGTTGCCGTCTACGCCACCCCTCAACCACCACCACACTCAACCCCACCATAAAAACCCCAAAGATTGGACCCCAAAAAAAGGGAAAGGGAGGTTTTTCCCACCACCAAAAAACCCTCTCTCAACCCCGACCCCGAACCGACCCCCCGAAAGAGATCCGGACCCCCCTCAATCGGTTCCACCCCGATTTCGAATCCCTCCAGACTAAAAACCCCATCGCCGAAATCACAACCAAAAGCCCTCAACACATCCCCCCTCACGACCTGCACACACACAACAACAAAAAAAAAAACCCACTAAACAGCAAACAACCAAACAGCAAACAAAAAAAATAGAAAAAAAAACAAAAAGTCGGTTGGGTTTCGAAACCCAGATCTAGGGGTTTCGGTTGGGATTCGGGCAAAACGGAGCCCGAATCCGAGGAGAGGAGGTCGAAACCCCAATGGGTGCGAGATTTGGAGAGCATCGGCCGCAGGCGAGTGGCGGCCGACGGCGGAGCACTGCGGCCGGCACGACGGTCCGGCGCCGGAGTCTGGGAAAATTTTAGAGAGAGGGCAGAGGAAAGAAGAAGAAGAGAGAGAGGGGAGAAAGAAAAAATAAAAAAAAAAGTTTTTTTTTTAATATATATAAGCGCCGAAACGACGCCGTTTTGCCCAAGGGAGGGTCCGCGCGTGGACCCGTATCCGACCCGGGGTCCGCGCGCTCTACCCGGGGCATAAAAAATAAAAAAAAGAGGTGATCCGGCCCGCTTCGAACTGGATCCGACCCACGTCGAACCGGACCCGACCCGCGCCTTCACCAGCCCAAGCCTTGGGCCCAACAGCCCAGGTGTTGGTTTTGGGCCATGGGAGAAAGGAGAAAAAAAAAGAAAAGAAAAAAAAAAAAGGGAAAAAAAAAGAAAAAAAGAAAAATTTAAAATTAAAATTTTTAAAAAAATATATAGAAAAGGAAAAAATAAAAAAAAGGGAAAAATAAAAAAACATAAATAAATAACTAAAAAGTAAAAAAAAAAATAGAAATAAAAATAAAAGAAAAAAAAATGAGAAGAAAAAAGAAAAATTTTAATTAAAATCAAAATAAAAAAAAGAGAAAAAAGAAAAAATTAAAATTAAAATAAAAAAGGGGAAAATTAAAAAAAAAAAGGGAAAAGAAAAAAAAAGAGTAATCAATTCTCTCGACAAAATTCATCCAAACACTCAAATCCCGGCTTCACGCAGCTTCTGAAGGTAAATTTTTATTTTATATTAATTTATTTATGTTCATGTTCATGTTCATGTTGATGTTGATGTTCATGTTTATTTATTTATTTATCTATCTTTAATTTTATTTTATGTCATTTTGATTTTTCTAATGCTTTTTATTTATTTATTTTGTTATAGTTGTTATTATTTTTAACATATTATTAGTTTTACTTTTTTTTATTATTATTATCATTTTCGTGCTTTTATTTTATTATTATTATTTTTGTAAAATGCGTTATTATTATTATTATTATTATTTTTAAATAATAAAAATAAAAATGGCACTTTGATTCATTCGAAAATAAGAAGTGAACGTGAATAACCGACGATGGAATTCGAAGGACGTCACGATAGTGATTCCTAAGATATCTTGAGGTGAAAGAATTTCGTTAAATATCACCACGAGTGGTGGGAGTATTTAGCGATATGCTCAATACAAAAAAATTCGTTTTCATTTCAAAAATGGAAATAATCAAAATAAAAAATGAATAAAGAAAGAATATTTTGCCATGCTCGCGGTAAATACTACGCTTCGTACGTTTAATGGTGAAATTATGTATTTAATCATATGTTTTATATGTTTAACCGTGTACATTTCATGTTTAAATATTCGCATCATACGTATTTTAATAAAAAATGGATGTAAATTGCCGACGACGGAATTCGAAGGATATCACAGTTGTGATTCTTAAGATATCTTGAGGTGAGAGGATCTCGTTAAATACCACCAAGAGTGTTGGGAATATTTAACGAGTATTCTCGATAATGAGTTTACGTTCACTTTCATTTTCAAAAAGATAATAATAATTCAAAAAGTCCGAATAATAAACATGTTTTTGTTTTTTAAAAAATTAAAAAAAAAGATATAAAAGAGAAATAATTTTAAATGCCGATATCATGTCCATCAAATTGAGATTCAAGATAACACGTGATTGAATGGTACCGTTTTCTAAACGGGCGTTGCGGGGGTGCTAATCCTTCCCCGCACGTAACCGACTCCCGAACCCAATTTTGTTTTTTCTCTCTGGTTCAAAACGCGGACTTCGAAATTGGTTTTACAAAATATTTTAATTAATTTTAAAATATTTTACTAAAACCGGTTTTAATAGGTGGCCAATGACACCTACAAAAAAGATTGGTGGCGACTCCATTTTGTTTTCAAAATCGTCTTAGCGGTCGAAAAAACCGTTATGACAGCTTGGCGACTCCAGTAGGGATTTTTGAGAGTCGAGCCACAAATTGATCATGTGTTATTTTAAAATCTCGAATTAATGGATTTAATCGGTATTTAATTTTAATTCTCTTTATTTTCTTTCTTTCTTTATTTTTATTTTGCTTGCATTTACATCTTGATATTTGTTCATTCTTTATTCATATTTTTTATGTCTATTTATTTTATAATAATTATGGAATGTTTAGGATAAAGGGTCGTAGACAAATAGTTGAAGGTTTGTTTGTTCCTTCTCACACACGAGCACGTGCATTTCATACATAAGCTCTATACCCGAGCTTTATCCCTTTAGGTGAAAGTAAAGTACCTACGCTCTCCTGAGGTAATAACCTCCGCATGGGCTAGCGAGACACTTCCGGAGTAAGAAAGTACCTACGCTTTCGTGAGGTGGTAACCTCCGCATAAGCCTGGAAAATATACTCCAACAAATTGAAACCGTTTGAATCGGGATGCCTTACTAGCCTTCACGGGCGACAGTGAGGAGCAATTTGGGGCCTTTTAGGACCTAATTCAACCTTACGTAGTGAATTTAGGTAGGGCCATATCGAATTTTCGATCGGATATCCCCTAAATTAGGAAGGAACATTTGTGATCTTTCGCTATTTGTTTACATTCCGAGCAAAAACTGTAAATCGGGTAATGATGAGCGTACATCGTGCTACCTGCAATAAGTTTCATTTTTCGCCCCAAAGGCACCGTGATGCCTGAATAAGTTGATACTGTTGGGGCAAATGTTCGTTAACTTTTTGAATTTGTAAATATGAAAATTCTTTCTTTTCGTACATCTCGTATATTTCATGCATTAATGCACTTGTAAATAAAGCATTTACATTTATAATTGTATTTTTGATTTCACGGTGATAATAATCTCATTTGATAAATTGCATAAACACTTGTTGTTGATTAAATGAGAATTGCAAACCAGTAGTGTTGAATAAATATTTGGACATCTGTGCCATAATAAGACCCACTACCCCAAAAGTTTTTGATAGAAATTGGTTTTTGAAAATAATATTGTGGTTTTTGCGGGAAAAATATGTTTAAAAAAAAAATTGTGGATTGAATTTGGGGGCAAAGTTTGTGCAATGAAATTGTTGAATAATTAAGTTCAGTCCAAATCATGTTAATCCAATTATCGAATACTTTTCTGTACATATTCGTGCATTAATTTGTTTATTCTTCAGACAAATCAAATTAGCACCATATTGCAATCATAACATGCATGGTCATTCATTGTAGAATGCATTAGTGACATACATGATCGTTCTCCGTATATACCAGTATATCAATTTACTTATTCTTTACATGCGTCATATCGACATCGTGATTGCATTCATTACAATAAGGTCATGCATTCGTGACATACATGGTCACTCATTGTATATGCTCATGCATTAATTTGTTTATTCTTTACATGCATCATATGGGCATCGTGTTACATTCACGGCATTCATAGCTCATGCATCACGAAACACACTTGGGGAATAAAAAAGAAGTCGGCTTAGTTTTGAAAACTTTGAAACGATTTCCCTTTCAAATCAGAGGTATAAGAATTACTGCGTACTCTACGACATTTTTCAGGCCGGAACCATGGAGGATGAACAAAATAGACTAGATAGAGTGAAAAGAGCACAGAGGGAATTACAAGAACAGTTAGCCAGATCTCAGCAAGAAGCACGAGAACAAATAACAAAATCTCAAGAGGAGTCACGCGAGCAAATAGACAAGATGATTGAAATGATGACTAGGCTGACCCGAGGAAAATGGGTTGTTGAAGGATCGATCATAGGGGGAGAACCTCGACCTCAAGTAAACAACAACGAAGATCCGATTTACCTACCAAGTCAACCAGGCCGAGGACAATTTCAATCGAACTCGGAATTTCACCCCTCAGACCCAGTTATTATTCCAAGCCAAGATGGTTCACTAGAACAAGAAAAGCTGAAAAAACGTGTGGCAAAGCAAGTGGAAGACACAGAAGTGCAACAGAAGTATGATCTGTTTGAAGAGAGACTCAAAGCCATAGAAGGGATAGACGTTTTCGGGAATACGGATCCGAATGAGCTTAGCTTGGTCCCAGATTTGGTGATTTCGCTAAAATTCAAGGCCCCTGAATTTGAAAAGTATGACGGATCAAAATGTCCATCAACCCACATCACGATGTTTTGTCGAAAAATAGCTGGCTACACTAACAATGACAAGCTGTTAATCCACTGCTTCCAAGACAGTCTAACAGGGTCAGTTGCGAGATGGTATAATCAGTTGGATCGGGGCTATATCCGTTCTTGGAAAGATCTGGCAAAAGCTTTCAAGACTCAGTATAAGCACATGATCGACATGGCACCAGATAGGTTAACATTGCAGAATATGGGAAAGAAGCATACTGAAGGTTTTAAGGAATATACCCAACGATGGAGGGATATGGCAACACAGGTGCAACCACCACTCTCTGAGAAAGAAAATACTGTGCTGTTCATCGGTACATTAACGGCACCTTATTATGGCAGGATGGTTGGTAATGCCTCAAGAAATTTCGCTGATATGGTTATTTCTGGTGAGATGATCGAGAATGCTATCAAGAACAGAAAACTCGAAGGAGATAAGACATCCAATGCCGAGAGAAACGAGGCACCTGAAAGGAAGGAGGAACATGTCCAGGCTATGGGAGAATTCACTCCATATCCCCAGGTCTCTCCATATCAATCATGTTACTCTGCCAATGTCTCTCCAAGTCATTATCCTTACCTTCCAAATATTAAAACACCTAATCCTATGTCAGCCCCTGCAACTAGGCCTGCTTCCCAGAAACGATCGCAGGGCAACCAAGAGAAATTTTCAATCCCAATCTCCGACCTGTTGCAATTACTAATGAGGAACCAATACCTCACCCCTGTGCCTTTGAAAACAACTCCAAACCCATCAGCAAGGAGTTATGACCCAAACAGTAAGTGTGAGTATCACATGGGGGCGATTGGACATTCAACTGAAAAATGCAGACAACTGAAGGAAAAGATTGAAGGTCTTGTCCACGATGGCATTTTGACTCCAGAGCTATTCGAACAGTGGAAATCCGCATTGCCATAAATTGGTTTCTTCGCCATGGGTTTTGAGGATGAGAATGGTTACCTTTAAAAGCATGTCAACAAGCATTAAGGAATACGCATGTAGTTCTATGCCTCATCATGAAAGCACTTGTCTTATGTTGGATCCACATGAAATAAATAAATTTTGAATTTCAAATGCTTTGTGTTTATTGTGTTTTAATAATAATTTGAATTTGCAAAAAATAAACATTAAGGAAATTCTTGATCTTGAAGAATGCGTTCTTAAAAGAAAAAAATCTTTCTTCACGTTAAGAAATGACGGGGAGTCTTGAGATTATTGATGATCAATGTTAGAAATGACCCAACACCCTTCCACCTCTCTTTTGGACTTGCCTATGCTTGAATCCTTTGAGTTTGGAAAAATCAATGCTTCCAGAAATATATTGTTGAATTTCAGAAACCATAGTCGGTGAAATAAGAAAAATGCAGATCCTAGTTTAGGTTATGAGCAATGGAACAAACTTTTTGAAAAAAAAAATCCGAGCTCTTTGGTGTCTCAAACAAGTGAAACCTTTTTCTAGAATCTGGATTATGGTAAATTGATGTGTGTCAAGGTTATGCCAAAACCATTCACATCCCTTTCCGTAACCACAAAACAAGAGTTGCCCAGACGTCACTTCATGATTAACGTCTCAGGTAACAATGACTAAACCTGATTTTCTCATGTTCCTAGAAAAAAGCTATTTTTGAGCCATATTCTTTCTTGTCCCTTCGGAGAGCAAAAAAAAAAAACTTGAGGTGTTTCTCGTTTTGTATGACCAATCAAATGGTGCATCCTTTGTAGATACGGAGGACATGTGGTGAATAAAGATGAAGTAATTTTCGGGGCATGCAAAAAAAAATTGAAAAAATGAGTATGACATCATGCATTTATGAAATTCACGATGGTTTCAAGAAAGGGAAACCTTTTCCTTATTTTTCTCTAGGGAATGACTCTTCGATTTACATGCTTGTGTTTGAGATGAAAAATGGCCATCTTTCATCATCCTTTCACAAATTATAAAATATCCTTTAGCTACCCCTTTTGAGCCTAATGAATGCTTTCGTTCTTTCAACCCCGATCAAGGATCACCCTCCACACTAGGGGGCAAATGCGAGGAAGGATCTTTTCAAAGGTCACAGATAATGAAGTCTTGGTTCAAAGACGAAAAAAGAATGCCTTGAATCAAAGACAAATTTGAGCTTCCAAATAACTACGGGTTCACCTTGACAAAATAGAAATGCCAAAAAAAAGGAGATAAAAAGAAAAATGAAAGCAAAAAAAATTGAAAAGGAAGAAAAGAACGGATGAAAATCATCGGATAAAGAGAAAAGCTCAGAAAAGAAAAATGCTTCAAAAAGAATCCTCTTCATGAAATAATCCTTGATTTGATCATCTTCAAACACATGTTGGGCCTATTTATCTTATCTTTCAGTACCTCGAACCTCGGCCTACATTACGTACCTGGAAAAGACCATTTTGATCGAGCATGGTCATTTAAATTGATGAGTCTATTCTTAGAGAAATGCATGAGACTTCGGTCTCCTTTCTGGTTAAAAATCCTTTTTGGATAAGTCTTGATTTCTTGAATGCATGGTGAAACATTTAATGAAAAAAAATGAAAAAATGGAAAGAAGGAGATTCTAGGGTGAAAACTCAAAATGGGCAGTCTAGAGTAAAATGGGAGAATTTCGGTGCCGCTTATGGTATTGTCAAGGCCATAACAAAAGAAGAGGTCATTTTAAAGAAATCAAGGAACATTTGGGAATTCCAAAATATCCCAAAACTGTCAACTCTCGTTTCGAGGTTTGACTTTAAAAACTGAGATCGTTTTCCTTTCCAGAATTAACTTTCCAGTTTGAACATCCCAGCTAGTCTTGACGTTTGTCAAAACGCCATGATTTGGAAACTAAAAGAAGGTTGAATTTGTTTGATTCCCAAAGAATTCATGTTCTACAAAACCTGTTCCATTTGTGAGTCTAGAAAGGATATACATTTTTCTGTTGTGAAGTCTCATTGGCTCAACCAAAGTCTTGTGGTACTGAGCCTTTCAACTCAATTTGAAAAAAATCCGAATTGACACTCAGAAAAACTTCTAACAGTGATCATCAATCTTCAAGAGATTTGGATATCACAACATGAGGATGACATTTTCAGCTCAAAAGTTTTCAGTGAATAAGCAAATACTTTTCAAAAAAAGAGAGCAAGCAAAAGCAAATAAAAAATGCAAATATTTTCAGAAGAAACCATTTTGATTAAAAATGATGTTGGCATGAGGCAAAGGTTTTTCTGGTCCAAAGGTATGGAACTATTGAGATAGAAGAAATGAACACTCAGACTCAAGTTGATAAAATTTTGAAAAACTATCGGGGCAAAGAGATAGTTCCAAAGTGAAGAAAAGGGTTGATCTCTTACGAGGCACGAGCATTTCAGGATACACTTTGTTTCGAAGAGGAAAAACGACTTGGAAAAGCTAAACCAAGATCAGGAAAAACAATTGGGAACATTTGCATCATTCATGAACATTCACATATTTATTGAGTTTTGCATCTGCATCGTGTCGTAAAACATTTACATTATTCATGGGTACTTGCACATGCATCATCAGGGGGCATATGCATTGACTTCGCATGACATTCACATTTCATGCATGACATTGACTATTTGAAATTTTGACATTTGAATTCGAACATTCAGTGAGATTTTCTTCCAATATATGATTGTGAAAGATCTTCAAGTATGATCACTAAGACCTCCGGGCACCTCTTTTAAAACCTCCGGGTTACCTCTCTCTTAAGTCCTCCGGACACAGGAAAAGAAAAAGAAAATTAAAAAAGAAGACCTCCGGGCATCTGTTTTAAAACCTCTGAGTTACCTTTTTAAGACCTCCGGGCACAGCAAAAAAAAGAGAAATTAGAAAAAAGACCTCCAGGCACCTGTTCCAAGACCTCCGGGCATTTTTTTTAAGTCCTTCCGGCACAGCGAAAGAAAAGGAAAATTAGAAGAAAGAAGACCTCCAGGCATCTATTCTAGGACTTCCGGGCACCTCTTTTAAGATCTCCGGGCACCATTTTCAAAGAAAAGGTAATTTTTATAAGACATCCGGGCATCTGTTCTCAAGACCTCCGGGCACTATTATCAAAAATCATGGATAAGACCTCCGAGCACCATTTTCAAAGAAAATACATTTTTAAAGACCTCCGGGCACCTGATTCAAGACCTCCGGGCATTATTCTCAAAAATCATGTTTTCAAGACCTCCGGGCAACATTATAAAAAATCATTGATAAGACATACGGGCACCATTTTCAAAGAAAAGACATTTTTAAGACCTCCGGGCAACTGTTTCAAGACCTCCGGGCATTATTCTCAAAAATCATGTTTTCAAGACCTCCAGGCATCTTTCTAAAAAAAATCATTGATAAAGACCTCTGGACATCATTCTCAAAGTCAAGAATAAGACCTCCGGGCACCACTTTCAAAGAAGTAACATTTTTTAGACCTCCAAGTATCTGCTTTCAAAAACCTCCGGGTAACATCTTTCAAAACGACATTTTTCAAAACCTCCGGGTACCATTTTCAATTCTTGCAAAGTCGAACTCATTTCCTTAAGACGGGTCGAGCCTTGGAGTTATGACCCCTGTGCCTTTGAAAACAACTCCAAACCCATCAGCAAGGAGTTATGACCCAAACAGCAAGTGTGAGTATCACATAGGGGCAATTGGACATTTAACTGAAAAATGCAGACAACTGAACGAAAAGATTGAAGGTCTTGTCCACGATGGCATTTTGACTCCAGAGCTATTCGAACAGTGGAAATCCGCATTGCCATAAATCTGTTTCTTCGCCACGGGTTTTGAGGATGAGAATAGTTACCTTTAAAAGCATGTCAACAAGCATTGAGGAATACACATGTAGTTCTATGCCTCATCATGAAAGCACTTGTCTTATGTTGGCATCCACATGAAATAAATAAATTTTGAATTTCAAATGCTTTGTGTTTATTGTGTTTTAATAATAATTTGAATTTGCAAAAAATAAACATTAAGGAAATTCTTGATTTTGAAGAATGCGTTCTTAAAAGAAAAAAAAAATTCTTTCTTCACGATAAGAAATGATGGGGAGTCTTGAGATTATTGATGATCAATGTTAGAAATGACCCAACACCTTTCCACCTCTCTTTTGGACTTGCCTATGCTTGAATCCTTTGAGTTTGAAAAAATCAATGCTTCCAGTAATACATTGTTGAATTTCAGAAACCATAGTCGGTGCAATAAGAAAAATGCAGATCCTAGTTTAGATTATGAGCAATGGAACAAACTTTTAAAAAAAAATCCGAGCTCTTTGGTGCCTCAAACAAGCGAAACCTTTTTCAAGAATCTAGATTATGGTAAATTGATGTGTGTCAAGGTTATGCCAAAACCATTCACATCCCTTTCCGTAACCACAAAACAAGAGTTGCCCATACGTCACTTTATGATTAACGTCTCAGGTAACAATGACTAAACCTGATTTTCTCATGTTCCTAGAAAAAAGCTATTTTTGAGCCATATTCTTTCTTGTCCCTTCGGAAAGCAAAAAAGACTTGAGGTGTTCCTTGTTATGATGCGAATTCTCATTTGTATGACCAATCAAATGGTGCATCATTTGTAGATACAGAGGACACATGGTGAACAAAGATGAAGAAATTTTCGGGGCATGCATCAAAAAAAAATGGAAAAAAAAAGAAAAGAAAGAAAATGAAAAACGAGTGTGATATCATGCATTTATGAAATTCAATAATGAAAAAACCTTTTCAATATTTTCCTCTAGGGAATGACTTTTCGATTTACGTGCTTGTGCTTGAGATGAAAAATGGCCATCTTTCATCACCATTTCATAAATTAAAATATCCTTTTGTTACCCCTTTTGAGCCTAATGAATACTTTCGTTCTTTCAACCCCGACCAAGGATCACCCTCCACACTAGGGGGCAAATGCGAGGAAAGATCTTTTCAAAGGTCATAGATAATGAAGTCCCGGTTCAAAGACGAAAAAAGAATGCCTTGAATCAATGAGAAAATTGAGCTTCCAAATAACTACGGGCTCACCTTGTCAAAATAGAAAGGCCAAAAAAAAAAAAGAAAAAAAAAAGAAAAATGAAAGCAAAAAATAGAAAAGGAAGAAAAGAACGGATGAAAATCATCGGATAAAGAGAAAAGCTCAGAAAAGAAAAAATGCTTCAAAAAGAATCCTCATCATGAAATAATCCTTGATTTGATCACCTTCAAACACATGTTTGGGCCTATTTATCTTTTCTCTCTGTACCTCGAACCTTGGCCTACATTACGTACCTGGAAAAAACCATTTTGATCGAGCATGCTCATTTAAATTGATGAGTCTATTCTTAGAGAAATGCATGAGACTTCGGTTTCCCTTCTGGTTAAAAATCCTTTTGGATAAGCCTTGATTTCCTGAATGCATGGTGAAACATTTAATGAAAAAATGAAAAAATGAAAAGAAGGAGACTCTAGGGTGAAAACCCAAAGTGGGCAGTCTAGAGTAAAATGGGAGAATTTCGGTGCCGCTTATGGTATTGTCAAGGCCATAACAAAAGAAGAGGTTATTTTGAAGATATCAAGGAACATCTGAGAATTCCAAAATATCCCAAAACTGTCAACTCTCGTTCGGAGGTTTGACTTTAAAAACTGAGACCGTTTTCCTTTCCAGAATTAACTTTCCAGTTTGAACATCCCAGCTAGTCTTGACGTTTCTCAAAACGCCATGATTTGGAAACTAAAAGAAGGTTGAATTTGTTTGAGTCCAAAAAAAAAATCATGTTCTATAAAATCTGTTCCATTTGTGAGTCTAGAAAAGATATACATTTTTCCTGTTGTGAAGTCTCCTTGGATCAACCAAAATCTTGTGGTACCAAGCCTTCCGACTCAATTCGAAAAATTCGAATTAACACTCAGAAAAACTTCTAATAGTGATCGTCAATCTTCAAGAGATTTGGATATCACAACATGAGGATGACATGTTCAGCTCAAAAGTTTTCAGTAAATAAGCAAAGATTTTTCAAAAAAAGAGCAAGCTAAAAACAAATATAAAATGAAAATATTTTTGGAAGAAACCATTTTTGATGTTGGCATAAGGCAAAGGTTCTTCTGGCCCAGAGTTATGGAACTATTGAGGTAGAAGAAATGAACATTTGGCTCGGACTCCAATTGATAAAAATTTGAAAAACTATCGGGGCAAAGATATAGTTCAAAAGTGAAGAAAATGGTTGCTCTCTTACGAGGCACGAGCGTTTCAGGATACACTCTGTTTCGAAGAGGAAAAATGATTTGGAAAAGCTAAACCAAGATCAAGAAAAACAATTGGGAACATTTTCATCATTCATGAACATTCGCATATTTATTAAGTTTTGCATCTGCATCGTGTCGTAAAATATGTACATTATTCGTGGGTACTTGCACATGCATCATCAGGGGCATATGCATTGACTTCGCATGACATTCACATTTCATGCATGACATTGACTATTTGAAATTTTGACATTTGAATTTGAACCTTCAGTGAGATTTTCTTCAAAGATATGATTATGAAAGATTTTCAGGTATGATCACCAAGACCTCCGGGCACCTTTTTTTAAAAAAACCTCCGGGTTACAATTTTTAAGACCTCCGGGCACCTCTTTTTCAAAGACCTCCGGGCACCTCTTTTAAAACCTCCGGGCACATCGAAAGAAAAGAAAAATTAGAAAAAAGAAGACCTCCAGGCACCTTTTTTAAGACCTCCGGGCACCTCTTTTAAGACCTCCGGGCACCATTTTCAAAGAAAAGATAATTTTTATAAGACCTTCGGGCATCTGTTCTCAAGACCTCCGGGCACTATTATCAAAAATCATGGAAAAGACCTCCGGGCACCATTTTCAAAGAAAAGACATTTTTAAAGACCTTCGGGCACCTGTTTCAAGACCTCCTGGCATTATTCTCAAAATTTATGTTTTCAAGACCTCCGGGCACTATTCTCATAAATCATGGATAATACCTCCGGGCACCATTTTCAAAGAAAAGATAATATGACCTCCGGGCATCTGTCTCAAGACCTCCGGGCATTATTCTCAAAAATCATGGATAAAACCTTCGGGGGCCATTTTCAAGGAAAAGACATTTTTAAAGACCTCCGGGTATTATTCTCAAAAGTTATTTTTTCAAGACCTCCGGGCACTATTCTAAAAAATCATTAATAAAGACCTCCGGGCATCATTCTCAAAGTCAGGAATAAGACCTCTGGGCACCATTTTCAAAGAAGTAACATTTTTTAGACCTCCAAGTATCTGCTTTGGAAAACCTCCGGGTAACATCTTTCAAAATGATATTTTTCAAAACCTCCGGGTACCATTTTCAATTCTTGCAAAGTCGAACTCGTTTCCTTAAGACAGGTCGAGCCTTGGTATGATTAGTCAAGGTAACCTCTTTAAGGAAAATCATTTTATCACAAGCTTCCAAAAAAAAAAAAACACCTGATCTTTCCTCAACGATTAACCAAGAGCCTCGCTAAATATGGATCTCTATAACCGGACAAAATTGGTTATATTGTCTTTGCCCTATTCCTGATTCTCAGTAATGTGCAAAGAGGGGCAGCTGTAATAATCAATTTTAGCCCGGGTCGGATCCGAACTATACCCGGGCCATCTGCAGGCCCAATGCCAAGGCCCCAGTCAAAATTACCGGGCCTGCTACCTAGTAGGCCAATCCCCACGTGAGCCCCCTCCCTTACCAGCAAAACCCAAACCTTAACCCTAGGAACCCTCTTGTATCCGCCACCCCTACAACCACCAGCCACAAGCAATCACCTACAGCACGCCACCACTGCTACACAAGCCACCATCTCCCCCACGCCATCACCTAGTCACCAAGCCCTACACTCAACCACCACTACACTCAACCACCACCATCATAAAAACCCAAAAAAAAAAAAACAACCCCAAGCCCCACTCACGGACCCCCCCTCAATCAGTTTCCCCACCACCAAACCCTCTCTCGATCGACCCCCCAAACGACCCCCCAGATCGGATCCAAACCCCCTCAAAAAGATCCCAGCCCCGGTCTCGATTGAGAACCGATTCGGACCCCCTTCTATCGATTGCACCCACCAAAAAAAAACCTCGCTCACAGACCCTTCGCCTAAATCGGAACCTGCACAAAAGAAAAACAAAAACATCCAAAAAAAAAAACAACAACAACCAAAAAAAAAAGTTGAAAAGTTTTCTTCAAATCTAGAGGATTCTGTCAAGTTTCAAGCAAAAAGGAGGCCAGAATCGGGAAAAGGGGACCGAGACGGCATAGGAGAAGGTGATTTAGAGTCCATCGGCCACCGACGAGCGGCGGCCGGCGCAGTGGCCGGTCGTCGTTTTCTGGGTTTGGGGGGTGGTTTCTGGGCAGGCTTAGAGAGATGAGGGAGGAAAGAGAGAAAGAGGGGAGGAAGAGAGAGGAAAAAAATGGAGAAATGAAAAAAAGGGGCTTTTATAGCCCCTAGGAGCGGGTCGGGCTGACCCGCGCGTCGACCCGCGGGTCGACCCGGGGTCCGCGCACCCGACCCGCTCCCGAAGAGAAAAAAAAAGGGAGGACCCGCGCTGAACCGGGTCCGGACCCGCGGCCCGCGTCGAACTGGACCCAACCCAACGCCAAACCAGGCCCTGGGCCCAGCAGCCCAGGCTCTGATTTTGGGCCAGGGAGGAAAGAAGAAAAAAAAGAGAAGGAAAGAAAGAAGAAGAAGAAAAAAAAAGAAAAAAAAAAGAAAAAAAGGAGGAAAAAAATTAAATTAAATTAAAATTAAAAAAGAAAAAAGGGAAATAAAAAATAATAGAAAAAGAAGAAGAAAAAATAATAAAAAAAAGGAAAAATTAGAAAATATTAAAAGAAAAAAAAATACAAAAATAAAAATACAAAAACGAGGGAAAAATTAGAAAAAAAAAAACAAAAAAGGAGGAAAAAAATTAAAAAAGAAAGATTCACGATTATCGATTTCGACGTTTTGATTTTTTTGATTTTCGACATTTTTCAGGTGGTCGAGAAAGAACAAAGAATTTTACGAAGATCAAGTTCGGCATTTTGATTTTCGGATTCTCGACAATTTTCAGATATGATTTTAACTTCCTTTATTATTTTTTATTATATTACTATTTTTATTTACTTATTTTTGTCCAGCATTCGACATATTTTTATTATTCGGTTTCGATTTTAAAATTATAAAATAATAATTCTTCTAATAAATACATGTCTTTTAAATTATTTTCGGTAAATAAAATTATCTAAAATCGGATTTCTTTCTCGGGATGGTCGGAGCATCAATCGTTCTTTGAAATGGTTCGAGTAAGAATAATAATCGAAATATTATAGTGATTCGAGAATTATTCTTACGTAGATAATTTCTTTTATTTCGAAAATAATTATTAAAAGCATTTTAATTTACTTTTCAAAAGAAAAAAAAGGTTTTAAGAAATGTGATATACCGATGACGGAATTCGAAAGACGTTACAGTAGTAATTCCTAAGATATCTTGAGGTGAGAGAATTTCGTTAAATATCACCACGAGTGGTGGGAATATTTAGTGATATGGTCAATACAAAAATTCATAAAAAAAATGGAAATAATAAAAATGAATAAATAGTGAATGCGCTCGATATTTTACCATGCTCGTGTTTTTAATATTATGATTTACATGTTTAATCTGATAGTTCTGTATTTAATCATATGTCTTATATGTTAAGTCGTGTGCATCCGATATTTAAATATTCGCATCATACGCATTTAAATAAAAAATGGATGTAAATTGCAGACGACGAAACTCGAAGGATATCACAGTTGTGATTCTTAAGATATCTTGAGGTGAGATGATCTCGTTAAATACCACCAAGAGTGTTGAAAATATTTAATGAGTATTCTCGATAATAAATTTACGATTCACTTTTACTTTCAAAAAAATAATAACAATTCAAAAAGAGAATAAAACATGTTTTTAAAAAAAGAAAAAAAAATTAGTGTTAAATACCGATGTCAAGTCCATTAAATCGAGATTTAAGATAACACATGATTAAATGGTACCGTTTTCTAAACGGGCGTTGCGGGGGTGCTAATCCTTCCCCGCACATAACCGACTCCCGAACCCGATTTTGTTTTCTCTCTGGTCCAAAGCACGGACTTCGAAATTGGTTTTAAAAAATATATATATTTTAATTAATTTTAAAATATTTTACTAAAACCAGTTTTAATAGGTGGCCAATCACCTAGCAAAAAAGATTGGTGGCGACTCCATTTGTGTTTTCAAAACCGTCGAGCGGTCGAAAAACCGTTATGACAACTATTTTATTAGTAAACATTTATGAACAAATCTTTCCTGCTTTGTTAACCTTTAATTTATGAATATGAAACAAAAACAATATAAGGTTCTCGTTTGTACACAACTCCAACAATATTTGTGTTATGAAAAAGAAAGAGATTGCTACACTTTGGTCAGGGGGCAATTTTCGTCAACAAGATTACAGGTGACTCATTCAATTAGCCATGTTTTATGGGGCATAAAGCGACAGAATTGTCAGTCACTTGTGTCAGCTGACCATTGCTATTCAAACCCATTGCCATCAAAGGAGAAACAAAAAATACTAAGTAACGCATCAAAAAGTAGAAATAATTTTTTTATTTAAGCATCCTTTTCATATGAATCTCGTTTTTAGAAGAGGAATTCGAACATTTTCATCATCTTCTCCTTTCAAAAGGATATAAAAGATTACGACCCATTTGACATCACGAACCTTCTTTTGAATGTTCAAGAGATATGACAACTTAGAAGAGGTCAAGAGACTCAAAGTTGTTCAAACAATGGACTTGACCATTTGGTCACTGTCAACCACATTTATCATGTGCCATTTCGGGTAGAACTAGAGGTGTATCCATGGATATGAACAAGTTGGATTGGTATTTGACCCATGTTGAAAGTCTGACCCGATTCGCTCAATCGGGCCTAATAGATGTAAATTTTTTAAAAAGTATATTAAAATGTTAATATTTTTAAATATCTTTTAAAGTTAAAATTAAATAAAAAATAATTTTTATTTATTAAATAATATATAGAGTTGGCCCAAGTTTGAATTTCAAAATTCTTGTTCAAGATTAAGCCGATCGAATCTATTAAACTTATAAATAATTTGATCCATGGACAAATCTAGATAAAACTCAAAATGAATATATATAGTCACTATACAGGCTGAAGTTTTTTTTTTTTTTTTAGGTCTTAAAATAATGCATGGATCCCAAATGAAATCTCTAGCAAAAAAACCCACAACACTGTACAAGGCAAAAAATTATTGTATTGATAAATTATCGGTAGAAATTAAAATATTGAATAATAATAGATAATTGTTCAATTGGACTCAATTTGATTTTTTTAAAAAAAAAAGTTTAATGAATTTATTATTCTTAAAAAAATAAAAATAAAACCTAGTTAGCATAGAAATTTAATCACCTCTAACCAATTTTCATAAATTCAAATAGATTAGACATCAATTTTTTAAATTTAAAAATCTTCATTTTTTAATATTATTTTAAATTTATAAATAAAAATATATTTTTATTTTCTAAAATATATAAAAAATCAAATAATAAATAATAAAACCGAATCAAATAAATTTTTTTATTATCTGAACGGACTTAACCTCAACCATATGCTGTACAAACATTTTTTATTTTGATATGTACATAATATAACTATCTTAACATTTTGCTCAACCAAAACATCACAAAATCTAAACACTAGTATATATAGAAATTATTCCCTGCACCGAGACATTTTCGCAATTAGAACTTAAAACTCTAATTTGTTTTTCGCAAATTTGAATCCAAAGTTGAGTGTGATGATATTTATGAAATAACAGAAGATTAACTCAATGTCATTTGAATCCAAGATTGAGGGTGGTGAGATTTATGAAATAAGAGGGATTAACTCAGTATCATTACGTAACTCAATATTATATGTGCAAAATAATTTACAAAACAAGTAAAAGTGATAAGAAAATGGAAAAGAATTTTTGTAGTAATCGGCCTGCATTCGTTTGAGACTAGAGTTAGCAAATCAAACTTGAATCCGACAATCCGTCTGAGTCAATCCGAGATTGAATTCGATACGATCCGGTCTAAAAGTTAAAGATCTGAATCGAAAAAAGAACTTGAAAATACTTGAATCCGAGAAAATTCGAATCCAAAAAAAATTAAACTCGTAAAGATATGAGAGAGACTACCCTAAATCATCATCTTTTAATTGTCACATAGGAACATTTGTACTAAAGCCAAGAGGGTAAATAGATGTGCTAAAGCAAATAGCACAAAGAATAGAGTAGAATATGTCCTCTACTTCAAGCAGAGTTGGTTTTTGCAAACTCAAGAGATTTCTTGCCATCATGTGCATTTCCAAAAAAGCTATTCATGTAATTTGAAAATACAAATTCTTTATAACGAGCCACTCCATCTTTCTCGATCACTTGAGGCAATGGTGCAATCTTTTGTGTTGGTTGTGGGCTTGCAAATATCGGTATTGACACTCTCGATTTTGTACTTGTGGTGCGGACTCTATGTTCTGCACTTTTGTACCTTCCATTACTTAATATCTGAAGAAAAGCAAATTAAAAATGCAATAATTAGGTACTAGACTAGAGCATACTATAATTTTTTACAATCTTCCATTTGTTCAAATTCTTATATTATGATATGATTAATTTTTCATTGAAATGAAAGAAGTCCCAAAGTAAATTTTGATTCGAACCTGTAACATATCACCAATGTTGATGACTAAGGCACCGGGAACAGGAGGAATCTCTACCCACTCTCCCTTCTTTTCCATGTCTACGTCTTCTGGGACTTTTACATACAAACCACCAATCCCATCTTGTAATAAGATTGTAAGAGTGCCCATATCGGAGTGGCGTCCTACACCAACTGTGAGTTCAGGATTAGGACATGTTGGATAAAAATTCATATTAACCATCTTCTTTCCGATGAATGCATCAATCTTTGAGTCATCTAGTTCCACTCCTAAATTTCCCATCAAAGCTTCAAGCAATTTCCTGACCATCTCATGTGATGTGTTCAAATACTGAAGAGCAACATCCCTACAAAGAGAATATTGATATTTATATGAATCTCTATTAACTAGGTTTAGAAACACCAAGGAAAAGAAGAAAAGAAAGCACAAAACATATTTCATTACCTACACTCTACAGGCCAATGTTGAAGAGCTTCAGCATCATTGGTGTAGGCCATGCTAATGTAGTCTTTCCATTCCAAAGCTTTCTCTTTCTCTGGCACAAAACTCGTCCCATACTTCACTAATGGGGTTGGACTCACTTCTTTGCGATAAACAGCCTTCCTTTCTGCGGACAGGCCAAAGAAATTATGTGCGGTCTCTTTAAGGGACTCTAGTAGATCGACGGGTACCCCATGGTTCACAACTTGGAAGAAGCCAAGAGTCTCAGCAGCTTTAACAATCTCCTTCACCACTTCATCATGGTCAGGGCCATCAAGCCTCGATAAATCAATCGGTGGCATCTCACATCTGCTTGCATTTTTCTTATTAATTTGCTCAGCCGGTGGTTGAATGTAAGCCTGGGGCACCTTTGATATGCCAGAGTCCACTATTCCTTTGACGCCATTTCCATCTCGAACGACAAAGTTAAAAAGTGAGCTGCCATTATCAAAACTTGGAGCCATTTGGGTGTAAAATGTAAGTAAGCTGTTGGGGTATTTCTTTTGTATGTGGAGAGGGTTTGATTGATATGAAATTGTGTGGTGCATCAACCAAAGGGAAGGGGGCTATTTATAGTGCATGGATGGATGATTATCAAGTAATAAAATTTAAATTTTCTGTTGACCTTTATGATGAATAGTTTTGAATTTTTCAGCAAGACAAGGTATTGGGCGTTTAAATATGACAAATTTTACATTTAATGAAGAATTTTAACAATGTATAAATTCAAGGAAGCTGCCACATTAATCTAGAATGGGGGTTCTCTCCAATTCTGACCAAAAACTTAAGCAAAATGCCAAATGAAAATTAACGAAAACTAATTATTCTTTTGAAGAATAATGATATAATACATTTTCTCTATGGAATTGCGATTCGAGTACTTAGAAAATTGTTCCCTTTTCAATATACTTTATATTCATAATTAAATATTCTTAGAATTTGAACTCAAGATATTTATTAAGTCATTTAACATCTATTGTAGACCGGCCAATGGGTTAGGAGCCAGTCCAGAACCCGTGTCATTTTTATTATTATATTTATAAAATCAACAAGAAAATTCATTTATAATTTGAAGCATATACTCGAGTCAATTAAAATTTGTGCTCAAGTTTTAAATACAAAATTCAATTCTGGGTGACGAGGGATGGATCTTCTTGCATGTAATCTCATCCAAAAGAACACAATTAAAAAACATATTATAAAGACTTTTGAAGGGTATAAAATGCTTCAAAAATAATGTTAATTATATTTTAAATTACAGCAAGACTGGAATTATGTAGGAGATACTATTCAACAAAATTCCACACAAGAACTTTTGTTCACCCACGTTCTTTCTATTGTTTTTCCAGTTAGGAACATTTTCTCGTTGAGACAAACAAAGGCCGCATATCTTCATTTACTCATATCTATGTTATCCGAATTCAGGGTTCGAAGATAGGTGTCGAATATGAATATGTATTTGTCACAAATATATTTATTTTTTTTAAATTTTTTCATATATTTAAAAAATCGTACTCCCATATATATACCCATACATAAATATGTGTATTTAAGAAAAAAATTTCGAGTAACATAAACTGAAAAAACCTTAATTTCTTATTGTTTTCGAAAATAGTGGAAAGTCCTAGGTGATAACTATGGTGTTGTCCAAGGAACGCCAATGTTATAATTTCATTGCATATTATAGATTTGAAAATGTAATGCTTTGAATTCATAATTTAAATATGTTGTTTCTTTTGTTGTCATTCTTGCCTGCTCATGACTTCTATACCAATTTTTTTTATTCATTTAGCATTGTGTTTGCGATGAAACGCAACTTTTCAAACGAAAATCTCCTGGCCTCTTTTTTTTTCCCGGCTTAAACGTGTTTTTATTTTTACAGTCATGTAAGGATGAGTAAGGACTTGTTTGGTTTTAAGCCCTAAGCTTTGAATAAACAAAACAGTAAATTTTATGTCGAAATGAACCGCAATAAAATAAATAAATAAACTTATATATTTTCTTATTTTTTCACTTTTAATTTTTTAATTTCAATTTTTTACCTTTCTTTGATTAAAACAAATATATATATATTTTAGTTAAAAATATAATTAATTAATAATTAACAAAATATATATTTGTCTTGAAATTAAATTTAACTTAAGATAGATAAATCTTTTCAATTAAATTTGACTTAATAGTTTAACACATCAAGGTGGTTAATTAGCATATTTTATCAAACCTTAAAAGAAAAATGAAAAAGTATTTTTTTCATCTAACAAGGTAAGTATATATTTTTATTAAACTTCAAGGGTAAAATAATTATTTTTTTAATAAAAACAAATTTAATATTTAATATTAAATAAAAAAAAAGAAAATCAAAAATGAAAAATGAAAAAGAATTAGAAAACATCTGAATTTTTTTCCTTCTTGTGCTTCATTAGAAGTTTTTTTATTTTTATTTACTATTTCACTACAACAAATATGGCCTTACATATATGTTAGGTTAAGGATACGTGTAATTATATAAACGTTGGGGCACAAAAGGAGGTAGGGAAAGGGGGTAGGGGATTTGCGTTCAAACTTTTCACTTCAAAAACTGTAACAATAACAATACTAAATGAAGCCTAAATCTTTTTCACCATTCACACCGATTCAGTAAGGACTATTGTAATAACCAATTTTAGCTCGGGTAGGATCCGAACCCGACCTGTGCCATCTGCAGGCCCAATACCAAGGCCGCAGTCAAAATCACCGGGCTTGCTACCTAGCAGGCCTATCCCCACGTGAGCCCCCTCCCTTACCAGCAAAACCCAAACCCTAACCCTAGGAACCCCCTTGTAGCCGCCACCCCTACAACCACCTGCCACAAGCAATCACCTGCAGCACGCCACCACTGCTACACAAGCCACCATCTCCCCCACGCCATCCCCTAGTCACCAAGCCCTACACTCAACCACCACTACACTCAACCCCCATCATCATAAAAACCCCAAAAAAAAAAACAACCCCAAGCCCCACTCACGGACCCCCTCAATCAGTTTCCCCACCACCAAACCCTCTCTCGATCGACCCCCCAAACGACCCCCCAGATCGGATCCAAACCCCCTCAAAAAGATCCCAGCCCCGATCTCGATTGAGAACCGATTCGGACCCCCCTCTATCGATTGCACCCACCAAAAAGAAAAACCTCGCTCACGGACCCCTCCCCCAAATAGGAACCTGCACAAAAGAAAAAAAAAACATCCAAAAAAAAAACAGCAACCAAAAAAAAAGTTGAAAAGTTTTCTTCAGATCTAGAGGATTCTGTCAAGTTTCAGGCAAAAAGGAGGCCAGAATCAGGAAGAGGGGACCGAGACGGTTCAGGAGAAGGTGATTTAGAGTCTATCGGCCGCTGGCGAGCGACGGCCGACGACGAGGTACGACGGCCGGTGCGGTGGTCGGTCGCCGGTTTTTGGGTTTGGGGGTGGTTTCTGGGCAGGCTTGGAGAGAGGAGGGAGGAAAGAGAGAAAGAGGGGAGGAAGATACAAAAAAAAGGGAGAAATGAAAAAAAAAGGGCTTTTATAGCCCCATGGAACGGGTTGCGCTGACCCGCGCGTCGACCCGCGGGTGGACCCGAGGTTCGCGCACACGATTCACTGGAGCGGGTCGCATTGACCCGTGCGTCGAACCGCAGGTCGACCCGGTGTCCGCGCACCCGACCCGCTCCATAAGAGAAAAAAAAATGGGAGGACCCGCGCCGAACCGGGTCCGGACCCGCGACCTGCATCGAACCGGACCCGGCCCAACGCCAAACTAGGCCCTGGGCCCAGCAGCCCAGGCTCTGATTTTGGGCTAGGGTGGAAAGAAGAAAAAAAAGAGAAGGAAAGAAAGAAGAAGAAGAAAAAAAAAAGAAAAAAAAGGAAAAAAAATTAAATTAAATTAAAATCAAAATTAAAAAAGAAAAAAAGAAAAAAAGGAAATAAAAAATAATAGAAAAAGAAGAAAAAAATAATAAAAAGGAAAAAGGAAAAATTAGAAAATATTAAAAGAAAAAAATCAAAATACAAAAACGAGGGAAAATTAGAAAAAAAAAACAAAAAGGAGAAAAAAAATTAAAAAAGAATTATTCACGATTATCGATTTAGACGTTTTGATTTTTTTGATTTTTGACATTTTTCAGGTGGTCGAGAAAGAACAAAGAATTTTACGAAGATCAAGTTCGGCATTTTGATTTTCGGATTCTCGACATTTTACTGGTATGATTTTTACTTCCTTTATTATTTTTTATTATATTACTATTTTTATTTACTTATTTTTGTCCAGCATTCGACATATTTTTATTATTCGGTTTCGATTTTAAAATTATAAAATAATAATTCTTCTAATTAATACATGTCTTTTAAATTATTTTTGGTAAATAAAATTCTCTAAAAACGGATTTCTTTCTCGGGATGGTCGGAGCATCAATTGTTCTTTGAAATGGTCCGAGTAAGAATAATATTCGAAATATTATAGTGATTCGAGAATTATTCTTACGTAGATAATTTCTTTTATTTCGAAAATAATTATTAAAAGCATTTTAATTTACTTTTCAAAAGAAAAAAAGGTTTTAAGATATGTGATATACCGACGACGGAATTCGAAGGACGTTACAGTAGTAATTCCTAAGATATCTTGAGGTGAGAGAATTTCGTTAAATATCACCACGAGTGGTGGGAGTATTTAGCGATATACTCAATACAAAAATTCATAAAAAAATGGAAATAATAAAAATGAATAAATAGTGAATGCGCTCGATATTTTGACATGCTCGTGTTTTTAATACTATGATTTGCATGTTTAATCTGATAGTTATGTATTTAATCATATGTCTTATATGTTAAGTTGTGTGCATCCGATATTTAAATATTCGCATCATACGCATTTAAATGAAAAATGGATGTAAATTGCCGACGACGGAATTCGAAGGATATCACAGTTGTGATTCTTAAGATATCTTGAGGTGAGAGGATCTCGTTAAATACCACCAAGAGTGTTGCGAATATTTAATGAGTATTCTCGACAATAAATTTACGATTCGCTTTTACTGTCAAAAAAATAATAACAATTCAAAAAGAGAATAAAACATGTTTTTAAAAATAAAATAAAAAGGAATTAGTTTTAAATACCGATGTCAAGTCCATTAAATCGAGATTTAAGATAACACGTGATTAAATGGTACCGTTTTCTAAACGGGCGTTGCGGGGGTGCTAATCCTTCCCCGTACGTAACCGACTCCCGAACCCGATTTTGTTTTCTCTCTAGTTCAAAGCACGGACTTCGAAATTGGTTTTAAAAATATATATTTTAATTAATTTTAAAATATTTTACTAAAACTGGTTTTAATAGGTGGCCAATCACACCTAGCAAAAAAGATTGGTGTCGACTCCATTTGTGTTTTCAAAACCGTCGAGCGGTCGAAAAACCGTTATGACAGCTTGGCGACTCCACTGGGGACTTTTGAGAGTCGAGCCACAAATTGATCATGTGTTATTTTAAAATCTCGAATTAATGGATTTAATTGGTATTTAATTTTAATTCTCTTTATTTCTTTATTTTTATTTTGCTTGCATTTACATCTTGATATTTGTTAATTCTTTATTCATATTTTTTATGTCGTTTATTTATTTTTTTAATAATTATGGAATGTTTAGGATAAAGGGTCGTAGACAAATAGTCGAAGGTTTGTTTGTTCCTTCTCACACACGAGCATGTGCATTTCATACATAAGCTCTATACCCGAGCTTTATCCCTTTAGGTGAAAGTAAAGTACCTACGCTCTCGTGAGGTAATAACCTCCGCATGGGCTAGCGAAACACTTCCGGAGTAAGAAAGTACCTACGCTTTCGTGAGGTGGTAACCTTCTTATAAGCCTGGAAAATATACTCCAACAAATTGATCTCGTTTAAATCGGGATGCCTTACTAGCCTTCACGGGCGACAGTGAGGAGCAATTTGGGGCCTTTTAGGACCTAATTCAACCTCATGTAGTGAATTTAGGTAGAGCCATATCGAATTTTCGATCGGATATCCCCGAAATTAGGAAGGAATATTTGTGATCTTTCGCTATTTGTTTACATACCGAACAAACACTGTAAATCAATTAATGATGAACGTACATCGTGCTACCCGCAATAAGTTTCATTTTTCGCCCCAAAGGCACCGTGATGCCTGAATAAGTTGATACTGTTGGGGCAAATGTTCATTAACTTTTTGAATTTGTAAATAAGAAAATTTTTTCTTTTCGTACATCTCGTACATTTCATGCATTAATGCACTTGTAAATAAAGCATGTACATTTATAATTGTATTTTTGATTTCACGGTGATAATAATCTCATTTGATAAATCGCACAGACACTTGTTGTTGATTAAATGAGAATTACAAACCGGTAGTGTTGAATAAATACTTGGATATCTGTGCCATAATAAAACCCACTACACCAAAAGTTTTTGATAGAAATTGATTTTTGAAAATAATATTTTGGTTTTTGCGGGAAAAATATGTTTAAAAAAAAATATATATGGATTGAATTTGGGGGCAAGTTTTGTGCAATAAAATTGTTGAATAATTAAGTTCAGTCCAAATCATGTTAATCTAATTATTGAATAGTTTTCTGTATATATTCGTGCATTAATTTGTTTATTCTTTAGACAAATCAAATTAGCACCATATTGCAATCATAACATGCATGGTCATTCATTGTAGAATGCATTAGTGACATACTTGATCGTTCTCCGTATATACCAGTATATAAATTTATTTATTCTTTATATGCATCATATCGACATCGTGATTGCATTCATTACAATAAGGTCATGCATTCGTGACATACATGGTCACTCATTGTATATCTTCATGCATTAATTTGTTTATTCTTTACATGCATCATATGGGCATCGTGTTACATTCACGGCATTCATAGCTCATGCATCATGAAACACACTTGGGGAATAAAAAAGAAGTCGGCTTAGTTTTGAAAACTTTGAAAAGATTTCCCTTTCAAATCAGAGGTATAAGAATTACTGCGTACCTCTATGACACAGGCCGGAACCATGGAGGATGAACAAAATAGACTGGATAGAGTAGAAAGAGCACAGAGGGAATTACAAGAACAGTTAGCCAGATCTCAGCAAGAAGCACGAGAACAGATAACAAAATCTCAAGAGGAGTCACGAGAGCAAATAGACAAGATGATTGAAATGATGACTAGGCTGACCCGAGGAAAATGGGTTGCTGAAGGATCGATCATAGGGGGAGAACCTCGACCTCAAGTAAACAACAACGAAGATCCGATTTACCTACCAAGTCAACCAGGCCGAGGACAATTTCAATTGGGCTCGAAATTTCACCCCTCAGACCCAGTTATTATTCAAAGCCAAGATGGTTCACTAGAACAAGAAAAGCTGAAAAAACGTGTGGCAAAGCAAGTTGAAGACACAAGATGTGCAACAGAAGTATGATCTGTTTGAAGAGAGACTCAAAGCCATAGAAGGAATAGACGTTTTCGGGAATACGTATCCAAATGAGCTCAGCTTGGTCCTAGATTTGGTGATTCCGCTAAAATTCAAGGCTCCTGAATTTGAAAAGTATGACGGATCGAAATATCCATCAACCCACATCACGATGTTTTGTCGGAAAATGGCTGGCTACACCAACAATGACAAGCTGTTAATCCACTGCTTCCAAGACAGTCTAACAGGGTCAGCTGCAAGATGGTATAATCAGTTGGATCGGGGCTGTATCCGTTCTTGGAAAAATCTGGCAAAAGCTTTCAAGACTCAGTATAAGCACATGATCAACATGGCACCAGATAGGTTAACATTACAGAATATGGGAAAGAAGCATACTGAAGGTTTTAAGGAATATGCCTAACGATGGAGGGATATGGCAACACAGGTGCAACCACCACTCACTGAGAAAGAAAATACTGTGTTGTTCATCGATACATTAACGGCACCTTATTATGACAGGATGGTTGGCAATGCCTCAAGAAATTTCGCTGATATGGTTATTTCTGGTGAGATGATCGAGAATGCTATCAAGAGCGGAAAACTCGAAGGGGATAAGACATCCAATGCCGAGAGAAACGAGCAACCTAAAAGGAAGGAGGAACATGTCCAGGCTATGGGAGAATTCACTCCATATCCCCAGGTCTCTCCATATCAATCATGTTACTCTACCAATGTCTCTCCAAGTCATTATCCTTACCTTCCAAATATTCAAACACCTAATCCTATGTCAGTCCCTGCAAATAGGCCTGCTTCCCAGAAACGACCGCGGGGCAACCAAGAGAAATTTTCAATCCCAATCTCCGACCTGTTGCAATTACTAATGAGGAACCAATACCTCACCCCTGTGCCTTTGAAATAAACTCCAAACCCATCAGCAAGGAGTTATGACCCAAACAGCAAGTGTGAGTATCACATGGGGGCGATTGGACATTCAACTGAAAAATGCAGACAACTGAAGGAAAAGATTGAAGGTCTTGTCCACGATGGCATTTTGACTCCAGAGCTATTCGAACAGTGGAAATCCGCATTGCCATAAATCTGTTTCTTCGCCACGGGTTTTGAGGATGAGAATGGTTACCTTTAAAAGCATGTTAACAAGCATTGAGGAATACGCATGTAGTTCTATGCCTCATCATGAAAGCACTTGTCTTATGTTGGCATCCACATGAAATAAATAAATTTTGAATTTCAAATGCTTTGTGTTTATTGTGTTTTTATAATAATTTGAATTTGCAAAAAATAAACATTAAGGAAATTCTTGATTTTGAAGAATGCGTTCTTAAAAGAAAAAAAATCTTTCTTCACGATAAGAAATGATGAGGAGTCTTGAGATTATTGATGATCAATGTTAGAAATGACCCAACACCCTTCCACCTCTATTTTGGACTTGCCTATGCTTGAATCCTTTGAGTTTTCGATAATGAAAAAACCTTTTCAATATTTTCCTCTAGGGAATGACTTTTCGATTTACGTGCTTGTGATGAAAAATGGCCATCTTTCATCATCATTTCATAAATTAAAATATCCTTTTGTGACCCCTTTTGAGCCTAATGAATACTTTCGTTCTTTCAACCCCGACCAAGGATCACCCTCCACACTATGGGGCAAATGCGAGGAAGGATCTTTTCAAAGGTCACAGATAATGAAGTCCTGGTTCAAAGACGAAAAAAGAATGCCTTGAATCAAAGAGAAACTTGAGCTTCCAAATAACTACGGGCTCACCATGTCAAAATAGAAAGGCCAAAAAAGAAAAAAGAAAAATGAAAGCAAAAAATAGAAAAGGAAGAAAAGAACGGATGAAAATCATCGGATAAAGAGAAAAGCTCAGAAAAGAAAAAAATGCTTCAAAAAGAATCCTCCTCATGAAATAATCCTTGATTTGATCACCTTCAAACACATGTTTGGGCCTATTTATCTTTTCTCTCAGTACCTCGAACCTCGGCCTACATTACGTACCTGGAAAAAACCATTTTGATCGAGCATGGTCATTTAAATTGATGAGTCTATTCTTAGAGAAATGCATGAGACTTCGGTTTCCCTTCTGGTTAAAAATCCTTTTGGATAAGTCTTGATTTCCTGAATGCATGGTGAAACATTTAATGAAAAAAATGAAAAAAAATGAAAAGATGGAGACTCTAGGGTGAAAACCCAAAGTGGGCAGTCTAGAGTAAAATAGGAGAATTTCGGTGCCGCTTATGGTATTGTCAAGGCCATAACAAAAGAAGAGGTTATATTGAAGAAATCAAGGAATATCTGAGAATTCCAAAATTACCCAAAACTGTAAACTCTTGTTTGGAGGTTTGACTTTAAAAACTGAGACCGTTTTCCTTTCCAGAATTAACTTTCCAGTTTGAACATCCCAGCTAGTCTTGACGTTTGTCAAAACGCCATATTTGGAAACTAAAATAAGGTTGAATTTGTTTGAGTCAAAAAAAAATCATGTTCTATAAAATCTGTTCCATTTGTGAGTCTAGAAAAGATATACATTTTTCCTGTTGTGAAGTCTCCTTGGATCAACCAAAATCTTGTGGTACCAAGCCTTCCGAGTCAATTCGAAAAATCCGAATTGACACTCAGAAAAACTTCTAATAGTGATCATCAATCTTCAAGAGATTTGGATATCACAACATGAGGATGACATGTTCAGCTCAAAAGTTTTCAGTAAATAAGCAAAGATTTTTCAAAAAAAGAGCAAGCTAAAAACAAATATAAAATGAAAATATTTTTGGAAGAAACCATTTTTGATGTTGGCATAAGGCAAAAGTTCTTCTGGCCCAGAGGTATGGAACTATTGAGGTAGAAGAAATGAACATTTGGCTCAGAGTCCAATTGATAAAAATTTGAAAAACTATCGGGGCAAAGAGATAGTTCCAAAGTGAAGAAGAGGGTTGATCTCTTACAAGGCACGAGCGTTTCAGGATACACTCTGTTTCGAAGAGGAAAAACGATTTGGAAAAGCTAAACCAAGATCGGGAAAAACAATTGGGAACATTTGCATCATTCATGAACATTCGCATATTTATTAAGTTTTGCATCTGCATCGTGTCGTAAAATGTGTACATTATTTGTGGGTACTTGCACATGCATCATCAGGGGCATATGCATTGACTTCGCATGACATTCACATTTCATGCATGACATTGACTATTTGAAATTTTGACATTTGAATTTGAATCTTCAGTGAGATTTTCTTCAAAGATATGATTATCAAAGATTTTCAGGTATGATCACCAAGACCTCCGGGCACCGTTTTTAAAAATACCTCCGGGTTACAATTTTTAAGACCTCCGGGCACCTCTTTTTCAAAGTCCTTCGGGCACCTCTTTTAAAACCTCCGGGCACATCGAAAGAAAAGGAAATTAGAAAAAAGAAGACCTCCAGGCACCTCTTTTAAGACCTCCGGGCACCTCTTTTAAGACCTCCGGGCACCATTTTCAAAGAAAAGAAAATTTTTATAAGACCTCCGGGCATCTGTTCTCAAGACCTCCGGGCACTATTATCAAAAATCATGGATAAGACCTTCGGGCATCATTTTCAAAGAACAGACATTTTTAAAGACCTCCGGGCACCTGTTTCAAGACCTCTGGGCATTATTCTCAAAATTTATCTTTTCAAGACCTCCGGGCACTATTCTCATAAATCATGGATAAGACCTCCGGGCACCATTTTCAAAGAAAAGATAATATGACCTCCGGGCATCTGTCTCAAGACCTCCGGGCATTATTCTCAAAAATCATGGATAAAACCTCCGGGGGCCATTTTCAAGGAAAAGACATTTTTAAAGACCTCCGGGCACCTGTTTCAAGACCTCCGGGCATTATTCTCAAAAGTTATGTTTTCAAGACCTCCGGGCACTATTCTAAAAAATCATTGATAAAGACCTCCGGGCATCATTCTCAAAGTCAGGAATAAGACCTCTGGGCACCATTTTCAAAGAAGTAACATTTTTTAGACCTCCAAGTTTTTGCTTTCAAAAACCTTCGGGTAACATCTTTCAAAATGATATTTTTCAAAACCTCCGGGTACCATTTTCAATTCTTGCAAAGTCGAACTCGTTTCCTTAAGACAGGTCGAGCCTTGGTATGATTAGTCAAGGTAACCTCTTTAAGGCAAATCATTTTATCACAAGTGATGGAGACTCAATTAAGAGTTGTAAACCCAAGTGCAGGTTATGTTCAAGTAATAAATTCTCGGGTGTCTGAGGTCGAACCACAGGGAAGCGTATTAGTAAGTATAAGTTTATAAATATATAAGAAAAATAAAGTAAACAAGATATTAGGGAATCAACAACAAAACAAGATAAACAAGATATTAGAGAACAAAATAAACAAAATAAAAGAAAAGAAATTAAACAAGATATAAAAACAATAAGAAAAGATGTTGAGGTTAGAGAATCCACTCTTGGTGTTATGCTAAGATAAATCTTGTTTTATTACACAATTGAAATTCACACATAAGGGAGATTCCAATCGGAAGGTTTAGCAATTCAGTCCAAATTGTCCAACGTCCATAGCATATGATATTATGTTCATTTGGTGTCCTCAAAACTCACAAAAAGAGTCCAAGCATTCCTTATGCCAAGGTATATGTCTACAACAAATCAAGGTTATGAAACCAACCATTTACTGTGCCATTTTCATTGTCAATAATGAATCAAGATCCCTACTTTGCAAGTATGATTTTAAACCAAAAGAAAATATTATCTATACTAGTGTTTATAAATGATGATTCATTTTAGCTCATGTTTAAGAGACTAACCTTAGCATTTACCAAAAGCTTCACCTCATCACCTCAACAATATGATTAGCAACACATACTAGATATGAATAAAATGAAAAGAAATGTAAGAAGCATAAGTAAATAAAAAAAGAAAACTAGAGAAAGGAAAGAAGAAGAAAACTTAGAGAATTTTATTACAATGGCTAATATCCTACCAATGTACCTTTAATGCTCATCCAAGGCCCTCTATTTATACACATTTTGGAGAGCTAAATGACAAGAGACAAGCTTTATAAATTTCAAAGGTAGGTATAATAGGTGGGTGCATTTTTCTAACAATTTTCGTCATATTGTATGACAATTCTGATCAGCCAGCTTGATGGTCGATTTTGTCAATGTTGGAGGCTCGATCTGATCAAATGGTCTTCTAGAAAAATATACCCCTATCAGTTACGGATCCATAGCCGTTGGAATCAGATCATTTGCTCATGTGGATCGGAAGATATGGTCAAAATACCAAAACAGGTCAGCACAGACGTCATTGCACATCAGCCAACTTGATGGTCGATTTCGCTAGGGAAAACGACTCCGTTTCAAGAAGTGTAAAACATGAAAAAGATAGATATGCCTCATAACTGTGCACTGTAAAAATTTCAGCCTTAATGCTTCAGTGAAACTCCAGATATAGCTGATATGGCAAAAGGTTTCGGAACTGGAACTGAACTGGATTTGCCCTTAATTCTTGATTTAACCTAGTAATCTGAAATCACTCAAAGAAACTCGTAAAAAACACCAAATTACATAAAAATATAAAATATCATAAACACAATTAGACTAAGCAATAATAACTCGTATTTGACACAAAACAATAATAAAACATAACTAAGAACTATATAATTATACGAGTTATCACACCCCCACACTTAGATTGTTGCTAGTCCCTAGCAACGACTCAATAAAAATAAAATAAGAAAATCTAATCTAATCCATTTTCATTGGAAATCACGGTGGCACTTAGCATGTGACACAAGCCTTTAAACCCCTAGGTGTCCCTAGTGGACGAGTTTAGTCTCGTGAGGGTTTGCTAGAACGATACCCACAAACATTGAAAAACTAAAATATAAGTAAACTACATACACTAAAAATATTTACTCCTAATCCTTTCAATATAAATTAGAGACAATCTTTGAACAAGTCTTATAAACTAATCAATAGCTCAAAGAATTTCACAAAAATTCATGCTTGAATGTAAATAAATGAGTTAAGCCAATATTAACATAACATATTTCAATCAAAATAGTGCATATTCAACTTAATCTCAACTTCTCACTATACTCTCATGATTTTCACTCTTTAAAGTAGTGGTAAAGTGTTTACACTCAATCAATCTCATGAAAACAGTTCTACCATATGCTTGCTTGTCCACCTATTCTCCACTATTTAGATCATACAACTTCATAAATCAAGAGGTCTTTTTTCAAGGTTGTAATGGGGCCAAAGGGTTATAATGTGGTTAAAGAACAAAAGGATAAAGATATCACAAAGGTTCCAAAGAGTTCATAGAGTTTAGAGACATAATAAGATCACACAAATAAAACTTCTCAAAACTCTTATAAAGCACATAATAACATAGGCTAAATATTCATGTTGAGCCTTTGCTTCATTCTAACCAACTTTGTAACATCTTTTTCTTTACTTTAACTAGAAGTTCAAGAGAAGATTTTTTTTTTTTTTTTAATATGGGAATGTATTTGACAATGATCCCTTTCTTTTTCTCTTGACTTTTGCCTCTCTCCTTCCCCACACTTATCTTTCGTTCTAACCCAAATTTTCAAAAAGTATCCCTTGTTTTTGCAATATGTCTCAAAATATATAATCCATCTTTAGAACAAGGGTAAGGATATAAGTATATTTAGGCTAGGTGTAAGTTCTGGTTACCAATAAAATAGCATATTTAATGTAGGCTCAAATTGGCTCACTAGTGGGGATGTTCTCTTAGAACATTAATAATGGATGGCTGTTTGGCTCTGGTTATAATCCTAATGCCTCTATCATATTCATGTTGTCACATGTATCAATATAGTCTCAAACGGTTTAAAGCAAGTTCTAGAGAATCATGTAATCATAAGAGCACTCAAGAAAGAAATTAGATTGATTTGTATAATGCATCAATCATTATAGGCTCAAAAACTCACAAGGATGATTATACAAGTCAGATTAAGTCTAAACATGCTTCTTTCTCAATCAACATATCATATTAACATTGGCTCATAAAAAGGTTGACATCAAGCTCAATTCTCATGAAAATCTTCTCACTAATAAATCTGTTTTAGACTTATGCAATTCATATCTCATCATTGTATTAAAAAGGAACTAGAACACATTAAAAATAATAATAATAATAATAAAGACTCATAAAAAAAAATAGTAGACAAAAATAAAAGAAATCCTAAATCGTTCCCCCCACACTTAATTCTTACATTGTCCTCAATGTAAGTCTATTAACCCAAATGAAAGAATCATGTGTAAGAGAAAAGAACTAATAACATAAGAATAGGAATAACTAAGACTCAAAACAAAACAAACTCATGCAACCTAAATAATCCTAAAATACTTAACAAAAATTAACAAGTAAACATAAAAAGATTAAAATCAAACTGACAAGGTATGTCTCAAGTCTCCCTTACTCAGACCTTGTTCAGAATGAATACTTCTAAATGGCTTAAAACACATCAATTTTTTTTTTTAAATTAGCAAAATATGTCCCTTACCCCCTACTAAAGGTAGAATTTAGGAGATATTACCTGCAGAAGTTGCTAACCACTTATTATAACTGAGACACAACAAACAAAATGTTAGATAATGTCACAAAGACAGAGTGCAATCCACTCCTTGCTCGTCCATATCTTTTTTTCTTTTTCCGAGCGTTTGCGAAACAACCGTAGCAGATAAATACTCATAAGCTTGGAGCTTTTTGAGTAAATCTTCAATGGTTGTAGTAGAAATTATGGTTCTCCTTGCCTCTGAAAACATGAATCCATTATCCACAGCATTATCTAAATATGAAAGCAAATTACTAAAATAACCATTAATATTAAGCAAACCAATGGGTTTCTTATTTGTGACCAAAGATGACCAAGAAGCCACGCAAGCTATTTCTTCCAATGTACCCAGACCTCCTGGTAAAGCAATGAATGCATCGGCAGAATGGTACATGATTGTCATCCGTTCAGGGATACTCCAGACTTGTATTTCCTTACCCACGGTAGGTCCACAAAAACCTGTGAATAGTTTTGGCACGATTCCTAGAACTGGACTTCCTCCGGCGTGTGCTGCTGTAGCGACTGCTCCCATTAAACCCGTACTACCGCCTCCATAAATCAACTGGATCTTTTGTTGGGCAAGTATTACTCCAACTCTTATGGCTTCATCAGCGAATATGTTATTTTTCCCTGGATAAGCACCTCCAAAGAAACAAATTTTTTTAATGCGCTGGGACGAAGTACTTTCCATTTTTTTTTCAAGTGCCTGAAAGAGAATGAGTACATGGTGTAATATATAGAGGACTGAGTAGTGAATCAGACAAGAGTAATAATGTCGCCGAAAGTGTATTTGACCTGTCAGAAGAAAATGTTAACCTAACAAAAGATTTTTGCGTGATTTCAGGAAGAAAATCAAAAAGAGAAGAAAAATCAGCCGTAAAAGACCAATGCAAAAAAAAAAATAATAACGAAAATAATTACACAAATCGAACAACACGTAATTTAAACCGAAATGAAGTTATTGCAAATCAAACCAAAAGCTGAGAAGTCATTTATTGTAGTTGTGATTGTGGCTCACATCTTCCTCTCGTTTTACGTCCAGAAACGGCTTAAACGCCTTCTATGAGTCGAGGATATGCTTCCCATCCAGTTTTCTTACAAGCTGGCAAACAGGGTCTTTTAACATCAGATTCCCAAGATGTTGCCATTCCCTTTGGAATTGCGGCCATAAATCAAGAATTTCTCTTTGTACGTCTCCACTAGGATGCGTCTCAAGAGAAAGTTGGATATTACCCAAATTCTCCTTACTCAGTCCATCCTTAATGAATTCAATTTTATCATCTCGATTAGAGGACGGAATCCCAATAGAACGACATTTACCGTTACACGCCCATCGTGCACATTTGTGGCAATTTGAACTCATGCGCTTTGCTCGTCGCTTCTTTGCAAAAGTGCTTCTACCTGTACCTGGTAAATGCAAAACAGGAAGATATTCATCTTCACGTACCTTGGCTTCAATTATCCAACGTATGTCTTCAGGAATCCCTTTGTGCATAAGCATTCTTAATCTTTCAAATCGAACTTGGTAAAGCTTCAGTAAAATATTTCGAGGAAAAGGAGGGAATCGTTTCTGCAATCTTTTGAGAATATCATCCATCCTGAAAAAAAATAATAAAAATGAAAGAGAAATTTATATACAATATCAGTTTTGTGGGTAGCTGATGGAACCGACTTAAATAATCACGGAGTACCGTTATCCGCCATTTAACCGGGGTTAAAAAAAATTAAAAATTATATTTACATCTAGTTATTTTCAAAACAAGGATCAGAAAGAAAAACAACCTCTTCTTGAGTAACATGATTTTCCAAAAAGAGTTTGAGTCTTTGTCCATTTACCTTGAATACGTTACCATTTTGAGGATTCTCAATGTCAACTGCTCCATAATGATACACATGCTTAACCACAAATGGGCCAGTCCATCTTGATCTCAACTTACCAGGAAATATGTGAAGTCTAGAATTATAAAGTAGAACTTTTTGCCCAACATCAAATGTTTTTCTTGAAATTAACTTGTCATGAAAGGCTTTAGTTCTTTCTTTATGAATTTTAGAATTCTCATATGCATCTTTGAATAAAGTTGGCCAGTAAAATCCACACTGTAAAATTTTTGCAGCAGTTTTCTTTGATGAAAAATGACCACCACATGCCTCGGAATGACAAAACTTAATTACACTACTTACCTCATTGTCGGGAATGCATCTTCGAAAAATCTGATCAGGACAATATTTGAACAAGTAAGGGTCATCCCAGTAGAACTTCTTTACCTCATTCAGAAACTTCCTTTTATCTTGGGGGCTCCATTGAGAAGGAATTTTTCCCAAAAAGGAATATTTTAGCTCGGATGGCAATGGTTTTAAATCCAGCTTGGGCGGTTCAATAGTTGATGGTACAGTGACATTTGTGAGTGATGGGAGTTCTTCAAACTTTTGTTTCCAACGATGCTTATCCTGAAAAGAATTTAACAAAGAATCAGTGTGTGAAATTTCTGAAGCATTATCAAACTCACATTCAATTAAATAAGCTTCTAAAGGATCATGGAATGTGGTAGTGGTGAGATGTTCATGAACAAGTTCTTCAATGAAATCCACTTCATGTACTTCTGAATCATCACCAGGTTGCTTGCAAATGTTGAACACATTTAATTCTAAAGTCATATTTCCAAAAGAAATGTTCAAAATACCATTCCTGCAATTTATCAGAGCATTAGAAGTTGCAAGAAATGGACGGCCTAATATAACAGGAATTTGAACATTTGGATTTGAAACAGGATGTGTGTCCAAAACAATAAAATCAACAGGGAAGTAAAAATTTTCAATTTGAACCAAAACATCTTCAACTATCCCTCGAGGAATTTTTATAGAACGATCAGCTAGTTGAAGTGTAACAGGTGTTTCCTTGAGTTCACCTAAACCTAACTGTTGATAAACAGAAAAAGGCAAAAGATTAACACTAGCACCAAGATCAAGCAATGCACGTTCTATTCTAGTGTTTCCAATGATGCATGAGATTGTTGGACATCCAGGATCTTTGAATTTTGGTGGAGTAAGGTGCTGAATGATTGAGCTCACACTTTCCGTCAGAAATGCTTTCTTTTGTACATTATGTTTCCTTTTAACTGTGCACATGTCCTTCAAAAATTTAGCATAAGATGGAACTTGTTTGATTGCATCCAATAAAGGAATGTTAATCTTAACTTGTTTGAAAAGTTCATAAATTTCTGCATTTTGATTCAAATTCTTTATTGTTTGCAACCTTTGAGGAAAAGGAGCAGGATGCATACCTTTTTCTTTGTCCAAATTTTCAAGAAGTTCAGACTTACCATCATCCTTACCTTTACTTTTCGGAGGGGAAGGAGGATCTTGGTCTTTTGATGGAATGTTTTTGTCAATTGCCTTTCCACTTCGAAGAGTTGTGATAGAACTGGCATTTTCCTGTTGAGTTTCATTGGAGCAAGAAACAAGACATTGAGTAGAAGGGTTAGGCTGAGGTTGAGCAGGAAACTTACCTTTTTCTTGAGTGCGTAATGAAGCTGTCAATGTGGACAAGGTGTTTTTGATCTCATTGATGTCTTGTGAAGTTTGGTTATTCATATTTGCTTGTGTTTGCATGAATGCTTGCAATGTCTCTTCCAAGGTTTGTACACGTGAAGGTTGATAGGAAAAAGTGTTGCCCGGCTTTTGAGATTGTGGTACCTGAACATGATTATTATTCCGCCAACTGAAGTTGGGATGATTTCTCCATTCAGGGTTATACGTTTCAGAGTAAGGAGAAGGAAAAGGCTTTTTAAATGTGTTTATGGAATTTACTTGATCATGCAACGCTTCTTTAAGAATGGGAATGTTTGGACATTCAGAAGTGGGGTGTCCCATGATTTCACAAATTCCACAACTTTCTTCATTTTTAACCGTTTTGACTTCTTTTACTTCTCTAAGTTCCATGGCTTCAATCTTTCTAGCCAAATTAGCTACTTTAGCTTTTATCTCATCTTCTTGACTAAAATGATATTTACCTCTGTTAGAAAAAAGATTAGATCTATTGGAACTTTCAGAGGAATTATCTGTGTGCCAGGCTTGAGAGTTATCTGCCAAATGGTCTAGGTAGTCAAAGGCTTCTTCAAGTTCTTTTTCTAGAAACTCACCGTTACACATTGTTTCAACAAATTGTTTAGTTTCGGGAGTTAAACTTTCATAAAAGAAACTAATAAGACGCCATTTTTCAAAACCATGATGTGGACAAGAACTTAACAAATCTTTAAAACGCTCCCAGCACTGAAAAAATGCTTCATTTTGATTTTGATTGAAATTTTGAATCTGTCTTTTCAAAGCAGTAGTTTTATGTGCTGGGAAAAATTTCTTTAGAAACTCAGTTTGTAAATCTTGCCATGTGCCAATTGACCTTGGTTTTAAATTATGAAGCCAAATTTTTGCTTTATCTTTTAAAGAAAAAGGAAATAATTTTAGCTTGACAATTTCATTTGTGCATTGTTGGTCATTAAAGGTGACACATACATCTTCGAAGTCTTTTAGAAACGAGTAAGCACTTTCCGATTCTAACCCATGGAAATTTGGAAGCAAAGCTATCATACCTGGTTTAAAACGAAAGTTGTTTGCATTGAGAGGAAAAATAAAACAAGAGGGTGATGAGCTTCGAGTTGGTTGCAAGTAGTCACGCATGGTGCGTACTTGTCTGTTCTCATCTTCAGCATGAACACTTTCATTGTCAGCCATGGTAGGAGTTGTATTAGAAAGATTACCTGAAAAAGTTTCACAATAAAATCTAACTAAACGACGAGATCTAAAATCACGTCGCCAAACAAGCATAAAACAAAGTTAATATACAAATTAGGCGGTATAACCAGCCAATAAAAATAAAACAAAGTTAATATACAAATTACGCGGTATAACCAGCCAATAAAAATAGAACAAAGTTAATATACAATATAAATACAAATATATAGAAAATTAGGCGGTATAACCAGCCAATAAAAATAAATATACTTATAAACTTATATACTTAGTATTGCTTCCCCGGCAACGGCGCCAAAAACTTGATGGAGACTCAATTAAGAGTTGTAAACCCAAGTGCAGGTTATGTTCAAGTAATAAATTCTCGGGTGTCCGAGGTCAAACCACAGGGAAGCGTATTAGTAAGTATAAGTTTATAAATATATAAGAAAAATAAAGTAAACAAGATATTAGGGAATCAACAACAAAATAAGATAAACAAGATATTAGAGAACAAAATAAACAAAATAAAATAAAAGAAATTAAACAAGATATAAAAACAATAAGAAAAGATGTTGAGGTTAGAGAATCCACTCTTGGTGTTATGCTAAGATTAATCTTGTTTTATTACACAATTGAAATTCACACATAAGGGAGATTCCAATCGGAAGGTTTAGCAATTCAGTCCAAATTGTCCAACGTCCATAGCATATGATATTATGTTCATTTGGTGTCCTCAAAACTCACAAAAAGAGTCCAAGCATTCCTTATGCCAAGGTATATGTCTACAACAAATCAAGGTTATGAAACCAATCATTTACTGTGCCATTTTCATTGTCAATAATGAATCAAGATCCCTACTTTGCAAGTATGATTTTAAACCAAAAGAAAATATTATCTATACTAGTGTTTATAAATGATGATTCATTTTAGCTCATGTTTAAGAGACTAACCTTAGCATTTACCAAAAGCTTCACCTCATTACCTCAACAATATGATTAGCAACACATACTATATATGAATAAAATGAAAAGAAATGTAAGAAGCATAAGTAAATAAAAAAAGAAAACTAGAGAAAGGAAAGAAGAAGAAAACTTAGAGAATTTTATTACAATGGCTAATATCCTACCAATGTACCTTTAATGCTCATCCAAGGCCCTCTATTTATACACATTTTGGAGAGCTAAATGACAAGAGACAAGCTTTATAAATTTCAAAGGTAGGTATAATAGGTGGGTGCATTTTTCTAACAATTTTCGTCATATTGTATTACAATTCTGATCAGCCAGCTTGATAGTCAATTTTGTCAATGTTGGAGGCTTGATCTGATCAAATGGTCTTCTAGAAATATATACCCCTATCAGTTACGGATCCATAGCCGTTGGAATCAGATCATTTTCTCATGTGGATCGGAAGATATGGTCAAAATACCAAAACAGGTCAGCACAGACGTCATTGCACATCAGCCAACTTGAGTGTCGATTTCGCTAGGGAAAACGACTCCGTTTCAAGAAGTGTAAAACATGAAAAAGATAGATATGCCTCTTAACTGTGCACTGTAAACGTTTCAGCCTTAATGCTTTAGTGAAACTCCAGATATAGCTGATATGGCAAAAGGTTTCGGAACTGGAACTGAACTGGATTTGCCCTTAATTCTTGATTTAACCTAGTAATCTGAAATCACTCAAAGAAACTCGTAAAAAACACCAAATTACATAAAAATATAAAATATCATAAACACAATTAGACTAAGCAATAATAACTCGTATTTGACACAAAACAATAATAAAACATAACTAAGAACTATATAATTATACGAGTTATCAACAAGCTTCCAAAAAAAAAAAAATTCCTGATCTTTCCTCAACGATGAACCAAGAGCCTCGCTAAATATGGATCTCTATAACCGGACAAAATTGGTTATATTGTCTTTGCCCTATTCCTGATTCTCAGCAATGTGCAAAGAGGGGCAGCTGTAATAACCAATTTTAGCCCGGGTCGGATCTGAACCCGACCCGGGCCATCTGCAGGCCCAATGCCAAGGCCCCAGTCAAAATCACCGGGCCTGCTACCTAGCAGGCCAATCCCCATTTGAGCCCCTTCCTTTACCAGCAAAACCCAAACCCTAGGAACCCTCTTGTAGCCGCCACCCTACAACCACCTGCCACAAGCAATCACCTGCAGCACGTCACCACTGCTACACAAGCTACCATCTCCCCCACGCCATCACCTAGTCACCAAGCCCTACACTCAACCACCACTACACTCAACCCCCACCATCATAAAAACCCAAAAAAAAACAACCCCAAGCCCCACTCACGGACCCCCCCTCAATCAGTTTCCCCACCACCAAACCCTCTCTCGATCGACCCCCCAAACGACCTCCCAGATCGGATCCAAACCCCCTCAAAAAGATCCCAGCCTCGGTCTCGATTGAGAACCGATTCGGACCCCCCTCTAATGATTGCACCCACCAAAAAAAAACCTCGCTCACGGACCCCTCCCCCAAATCGGAACCTGCACAAAAGAAAAAAAAAACATCCAAAAAAAAAACAACAACTAAAAAAAAAAAGTTGAAAAGTTTTCTTCAGATCTAGAGGATTCTGTCAAGTTTGAAGCAAAAAAGAGGCCAGAATCGGGAAGAGGGGACCGAGACGACTCAGGGGAAGGAGATTTAGAGTCCATCAGCCACCGAAGAGCGGCGGCCGGCGCGGTGGCCGATTGTCGATTTCTGGGTTTTGGGGGTGGTTTCTGGGCAGGCTTAGAGAGAGGAGGGAGGAAAGAGAGGAAGAGAGAGGAAAAAAATGGGAGAAATGAAAAAAAGGGGCTTTTATAGCCCCCTGTAGTGGGTCGCGCTGACCCGCGGGTCGACCCGCGGTCCGCGCACCCGACCCACTCCCGAGGAGAAAAAAAAAAGGGAGGACCCGCGTCGAACCGGGTCCGGACCCGCGACCCGCGTCGAACCGGACCCGGCCCAACGCCAAACCAGGCCCTGGGCCCAGCAGCACAAGCTCTGATTTTGGGCCAGGGAGGAAAGAAGAAAAAAAAGAGAAGGAAAGAAAGAAGAAGAAAAAAGAAAAAAAAAGAAAAAAAAAAGAGGAAAAAAATTAAATTAAAATTAAAAAAGAAAAAAGGGAAATAAAAAATAATAGAAAAAGAAGAAGAAAAAATAAAAATAAAAAAGGAAAAATTAGAAAATATTAAAAGAAAAAAAAAGAAAAAAATAAAAATACAAAAATACAAAAACGAGGGAAAATTAGAAAAAAAAAACAAAAAAGGAGGAACAAAAATTAAAAAAGAAAAATTCACGATTATCGATTTCAACGTTTTGATTTTCGACATTTTTCAGGTGGTCGAGAAAGAACAAAGAATTTTACGAAGATCAAGTTCGGCATTTTGATTTTCGGATTCTCGACATTTTTCAGGTATGATTTTAACTTCCTTTATTATTTTTTATTATATTACTATTTTTATTTACTTATTTTTGTCCAGCATTCGACATATTTTTATTATTATGTTTCGATATTAAAATTATAAAATAATAATTCTTCTAATTAATACATGTCTTTTAAATTATTTTAGGTAAATAAAATTCTCTAAAAACGGATTTCTTTCTCGGGATGGTCGGAGCATCAATCGTTCTTTGAAATGGTCCAAGTAAGAATAATAATCGAAATATTATAGTGATTCGAGAATTATTCTTACGTAGATAATTTCTTTTATTTCGAAAATAATTATTAAAAGCATTTTAATTTACTTTTCAAAAGAAAAAAAAAAGTTTTAAGAAATGTGATATACCGACGACGGAATTCGAAGGACGTTGCAGTAGTAATTCCTAAGATATCTTGAGGTGAGAGAATTTCGTTAAATATCACCACGAGTGGTGGGAATATTTAGCGATATGCTCAATACAAAAATTCATAAAAAAAATGGAAATAATAAAAATGAATAAATAGTGAATGTGCTCGATATTTTGCCATGCTCGTGTTTTTAATATTATGATTTGCATGTTTAATCTGATAGTTTTGTATTTGATCATATGTCTTATATGTTAAGTCGTGTGCATCCGATATTTAAATATTCGCATCATACGCATTTAAATAAAAATGGATGTAAATTGCAGACGACGGAATTCGAAGGATATCACAGTTGTGATTCTTAAGATATCTTGAGGTGAGAGGATCTCATTAAATACCACCAAGAGTGTTGGAATATTTAATGAGTATTCTCGATAATAAATTTACGATTCACTTTTACTTTCAAAAAAATAATAACAATTCAAAAAGAGAATAAAACATGTTTTAAAAAAAAATAAAAATAAAAATTAGTTTTAAATACCGATGTCAAGTCCATTAAATCGAGATTTAAGATAACACGTGATTAAATGGTACCGTTTTCTAAACGGGCGTTGCGGGGGTGCTAATCCTTCCCCGCACGTAACCGACTCCCGAACCCGATTTTGTTTTCTCTCTGGTTCAAAGCACAGACTTCGAAATTGGTTTTAAAAAATATATATTTTAATTAATTTAAAAATATTTTACTAAAATCGGTTTTAATAGGTGGCCAATCACACCTAGCAAAAAAGATTGGTGGCGACTCCATTTGTGTTTTCAAAACCGTCGAGCGGTGGAAAAACCGTTATGACAGCTTGGCGACTCCACTGGGGACTTTTGAGAGTCGAACCACAAATTGATCATGTGTTATTTTAAAATCTCGAATTAATGGATTTAATTGGTATTTAATTTTAATTCTCTTTATTTCTTTATTTTTATTTTGCTTGCATTTACATCTTGATATTTGTTAATTCTTTATTCATATTTTTTTATGTCGTTTATTTATTTTTTAATAATTATGGAATGTTTAGGATAAAGGGTCGTAGACAAATAGTCGAAGGTTTGTTTGTTCCTTCTCACACACGAGCACGTGCATTTCATACAAAAGCTCTATACCCGAGCTTTATCCCTTTAGGTGAAAGTAAAGTACCTTCGCTCTCGTGAGGTAATAACCTCCGCATGGGCTAGCGAAACACTTCCGGAGTAAGAAAGTACCTATGCTTTCGTGAGGTGGTAACCTCCGCATAAGCCTGGAAAATATACTCGAACAAATTGATCCCGTTTAAATCGGGATGCCTTACTAGCCTTCACGGGCGACAGTGAGGAGCAATTTGGGGCCTTTTAGGACCTAATTCAACCTCATGTAGTGAATTTAGGTAGAGCCATATCGAATTTCCGATCGGATATCCCCGAAATTAGGAAGGAACATTTGTGATCTTTCGCTATTTGTTTACATACCGAACAAACACTGTAAATCGGGTAATGATGAACGTACATTGTGCTACCCGCAATAAGTTTCATTTTTCGCCCCAAAGGCACCGTGATGCCTGAATAAGTTGATACTGTTGGGGCAAATGTTCATTAACTTTTTGAATTTGTAAATATGAAAATTATTTCTTTTCGTACATCTCGTACATTTCATGCATTAATGCACTTGTAAATAAAGCACGTACATTTATAATTTTTGATTTCACGGTGATAATAATCTCATTTGATAAATCGCACAGACACTTGTTGTTGATGAAATGAGAATTGCAAACCGGTAGTGTTGAATAAATACTTGGATATCTGTGCCATAATAAGACCCACTACACCAAAAGTTTTTTATAGAAATTGGTTTTTGAAAATAATATTTTGGTTTTTGCGGGAAAAATATGTTTAAAAAAAAAAAAAAAAAACTATGGATTGAATTTGGGGGCAAGTTTTGTGCAATAAAATTGTTGAATAATTAAGTTCAGTCCAAATCATGTTAATCTAATTATTGAATAGTTTTCTGTATATATTCGTGCATTAATTTGTTTATTCTTTAGAAAAATCAAATTAGCACCATATTGCAATCATAACATGCATGGTCATTCATTGTAGAATCCATTAGTGACATACATGATCGTTCTCCGTATATACCAGTATATCAATTTATTTATTCTTTACATGCATCATATCGACATCGTGATTGCATTCATTACAATAAGGTCATGCATTCGTGACATACATGGTCACTCATTGTATTTCTTCATGCATTAATTTGTTTATTCTTTACATGCATCATATGGGCATCGTGTTACATTCACGGCATTCATAGCTCATGCATCATGAAACACACTTGGGGAATAAAAAAGAAGTCGGCTTAGTTTTGAAAACTTTGAAAAGATTTCCCTTTCAAATCAGAGGTATAAGAATTACTGCGTACCTCTATGACACAGGCCGGAACCATGGAGGATGAACAAAATAGACTTGATAGAGTAGAAAGAGCACAAAGGGAATTATAAGAATAGTTAGCCAGATCTCAGCAAGAAGCACGAGAACAGATAACAAAATCTCAAGAGGAGTCACGCGAGCAAATAGACAAGATGATTGAAATGATGACTAGGCTGACCCGAGGAAAATGGGTTGCTGAAGGATCGATCATAGGGAGAGAACCTCGACCTCAAGTAAACAACAACGAAGATCCGATTTACCTACCAAGTCAACTAGGCCGAGGACAATTTCAATTGAGCTCGGAATTTCACCCCTCAGACCCAGTTATTATTCCAAGCCAAGATGGTTCAATAGAACAAGAAAAGCTGAAAAAACATGTGGCAAAGCAAGTGGAAGACACAGAAGTGCAACAAAAGTATGATCTGTTTGAAGAGAGACTCAAAGCCATAGAAGGAATAGACGTTTTCGGGAATACGGATCCGAATGAGCTCAGCTTGGTCCCAGATTTGGTGATTCCGCTAAAATTTAAGGCTCCTGAATTTGAAAAGTATGACGGATCGAAATGTCCATCAATCCACATCACGATGTTTTGTCGGAAAATGGCTGGCTACACCAACAATGACAAGCTGTTAATCCACTGCTTCCAAGACAGTTTAACAGGGTCAGCTGCAAGATGGTATAATCAGTTGGATCAGGGCTGTATCCGTTCTTGGAAAGATCTGGCAAAAGCTTTCAAGACTCAGTATAAGCACATGATCGACATGGCACCAGTTAGGTTAACATTGAAAAATATGGGAAAGAAGCATACTGAAGGTTTTAAAGAATATGCCCAACGATGGAGGGATAGGGCAACACAGGTGCAACCACCACTCACTAAGAAAGAAAATACTTTGCTGTTCATCGGTACATTAACGACACCTTATTATGACAAGATGGTTGGCAATGCCTCAAGAAATTTCGCTCATATGGTTATTTCTGGTGAAATGATCGAGAATTCTATCAAGAACGGAAAACTCGAAAGGGATAAGACATCCAATGCCGAGAGAAACGAGCAACCTGAAATGAAGGAGGAACATGTCCAGGCTATGGGAGAATTCACTCCATATCCCCAGGTCTCTCCATATCAATCATGTTACTCTACCAATGTCTCTCCAAGTCATTATCCTTACCTTCCAAATATTCAAACACCTAATCCTATGTCAGTCCCTGCAAATAAGCCCGCTTCCCAGAAACGACCGTGGGGCAACAAAGAGAAATTTTCAATCCCAATCTAAGACCTGTTGCAATTACTAATGAGGAACCAATACCTCACCCCTGTGCCTTTGAAAACAACTCCAAACCCATCAGCAAGGAGTTATGACCCAAACAGCAAGTGTGAGTATCACATAGGGGCAATTGGACATTCAACTGAAAAATGCAGACAACTGAAGGAAAAGATTGAAGGTCTTGTCCACGATGGCATTTTGACTCCAGAGCTATTCGAACAGTGGAAATCCGCATTGCCATAACTCTGTTTCTTCGCCACGGGTTTTGAGGATGAGAATAGTTACCTTTAAAAGCATGTCAACAAGCATTGAAGAATACACATGTAGTTCTATGCCTCATCATGAAAGCACTTGTCTTATGTTGGCATCCACATGAAATAAATAAATTTTGAATTTCAAATGCTTTGTGTTTATTGTGTTTTAATAATAATTTGAATTTGCAAAAAATAAACATTAAGAAAATTCTTGATTTTGAAGAATACGTTCTTAAAAGAAAAAAAAATTCTTTCTTCACGATAAGAAATGATGGGGAGTCTTGAGATTATTGATGATCAATGTTAGAAATGACCCAACACCCTTCCACCTCTCTTTTGGACTTGCCTATGCTTGAATCCTTTGAGTTTGAAAAAATCAATGCTTCCAGTAATACATTGTTGAATTTCAGAAACCATAGTCGGTGCAATAAGAAAAATGCAGATCCTAATTTAGATTATGAGCAATGGAACAAACTTTAAAAAAAAAATCCGAGCTCTTTGGTGCCTCAAACAAGTGAAACCTTTTTCAAGAATCTAGATTATGGTGAATTGATGTGTGTCAAGGTTATGCCAAAACCATTCACATCCCTTTCCGTAACCACAAAACAAGAGTTGCCCATACGTCACTTTATGATTAACGTCTCAGGTAACAATGACTAAACCTGATTTTCTCATGTTCCTAGAAAAAAGCTATTTTTGAGCCATATTCTTTCTTGTCCCTTCGGAAAGCAAAAAAGACTTGAGGTGTTCCTTGTTATGATACGAATTCTCATTTGTATGACCAATCAAATGGTGCATCATTTGTAGATACAGAGGACACATGGTGAATAAAGATGAAGTAATTTTCGGGGCATGCATAAAAAAAATGGAAAAAAAAAAAGAAAAGAAAGAAAATGAAAAACGAGTGTGATATCATGCATTTATAAAATTCAATAATGAAAAAACCTTTTCAATATTTTCCTCTAGGGAATGACTTTTCGATTTACGTGCTTGTGCTTGAGATGAAAAATGGCCATCTTTCATCATCATTTCATAAATTAAAATATCCTTTTGTTACCCCTTTTGAGCCTAATGAATACTTTCGTTCTTTCAACCCCGACCAAGGATCACCCTCCACACTAGGGGGCAAATGCGAGGAAATATCTTTTCAAAGGTCACAGATAATGAAGTCCCGGTTTAAAGACGAAAAAAGAATGCCTTGAATCAAAGAGAAACTTGAGCTTCCAAATAACTACGGGCTCACCTTGTCAAAATAGAAAGGCCAAAAAAAAAAGAAAAAAAAAAGAAAAATGAAAGCAAAAAATAGAAAAGGAAGAAAAGAACGGATGAAAATCATCGGATAAAGAGAAAAGCTCAGAAAAGAAAAAATGCTTCAAAAAGAATCCTCCTCATGAAATAATCCTTGATTTGATCACCTTCAAACACATGTTTGGGCCTATTTATCTTTTCTCTCTGTACCTCGAACCTTGGCCTACATTACGTACCTGGAAAAAACCATTTTGATCGAGCATGGTCATTTAAATTGATGAGTCTATTCTTAGAGAAATGTATGAGACTTCGGTTTCACTTCTGGTTAAAAATCCTTTTGGATAAGCCTTGATTTCCTGAATGCATGGTGAAACATTTAATGAAAAAAATGAAAAAATGAAAAGAAGGAGACTCTAGGGTGAAAACCCAAAGTGGGCAGTCTAGAGTAAAATGGGATAATTTCGGTGCCGCTTATGGTATTGTCAAGGCCATAACAAAAGAAGAGGTTATTTTGAAGATATCAAGGAACATCTGAGAATTCCAAAATATCCCAAAACTGTCAACTCTCGTTCGGAGGTTTGACTTTAAAACTGAGACCATTTTCCTTTCCAGAATTAACTTTCCAGTTTGAACATCCCAGCTAGTCTTGACGTTTGTCAAAACGCCATGATTTGGAAACTAAAAGAAGGTTGAATTTGTTTGAGTCCAAAAAAAAAATCATGTTCTACAAAATCTGTTCCATTTGTGAGTCAAGAAAAGATATACATTTTTCCTGTTGTGAAGTCTCCTTGGATCAACCAAAATCTTGTGGTACCAAGCCTTCCGACTCAGTTCGAAAAATCCGAATTGACACTCAGAAAAACTTCTAATAGTGATCATCAATCTTCAAGAGATTTGGATATCACAACATGAGGATGACATGTTCAGCTCAAAAGTTTTCAGTAAATAAGCAAAGATTTTTCAAAAAAAGAGCAAGCTAAAAACAAATATAAAATGAAAATATTTTTGGAAGAAACCATTTTTTATGTTGGCATAAGGCAAAGGTTCTTCTGGCCCAGAGTTATGGAACTATTGAGGTAGAAGAAATGAACATTTGGCTCGGACTCCAATTGATAAAAATTTGAAAAACTATCGGGGCAAAGATATAGTTCCAAAGTGAAGAAAATGGTTGATCTCTTACGAGGCACGAGCGTTTCAGGATACACTCTGTTTCGAAGAGGAAAAATGATTTGGAAAAGCTAAACCAAGATCAAGAAAAACAATTGGGAACATTTGCATCATTCATGAACATTCGCATATTTATTAAGTTTTGCATCTGCATCGTGTCGTAAAATATGTACATTATTCGTGGGTACTTGCACATGCATCATCAGGGGCATATGCATTGACTTCGCATGACATTCACATTTCATGCATGACATTGACTATTTGAAATTTTGACATTTGAATTTGAACCTTCAGTGAGATTTTCTTCAAAGATATGATTATGAAAGATTTTCAGGTATGATCACCAAGACCTCCGGGCACCTTTTTTAAAAAAAACCTCCGGGTTACAATTTTTAAGACCTTCGGGCACCTCTTTTAAAACCTCCGGGCACATCGAAAGAAAAGGAAAATTAGAAAAAAGAAGACCTCCAGGCACCTCTTTTAAGACCTCCGGGCACCTCTTTTAAGACCTCTGGGCACCATTTTCAAAGAAAAGATAATTTTTATAAGACCTCCGGGCATCTGTTCTCAAGACCTCCGGGCACTATTGTCAAAAATCATGGAAAAGACCTCCGGGCACCATTTTCAAAGAAAAGACATTTTTAAAGACCTTCGGGCACCTGTTTCAAGACCTCCGGGCATTATTCTCAAAATTTATGTTTTCAAGACCTCCGGGCACTATTCTCATAAATCATGGATAAGACCTCCGGGCACCATTTTCAAAAAAAAGATAATATGACCTCCGGGCATCTGTCTCAAGACCTCCGGGCATTATTCTCAAAAATCATGGATAAAACCTCCGGGGGCCATTTTCAAGGAAAAGACATTTTTCAAGACCTCCGGGCACCTGTTTCAAGACCTCCGGGTATTATTCTCAAAAGTTATTTTTTCAAGACCTCCGGGCACTATTCTAAAAAAATCATTGATAAAGACCTCCGGGCATCATTCTCAAAGTCAGGAATAAGACCTCTGGGCACCATTTTCAAAGAAGTAAGATTTTTTAGACCTCCAAGTATCTGCTTTCGAAAACCTCCGGGTAACATCTTTCAAAATGATATTTTTCAAAACCTCCGGATACCATTTTCAATTCTTGCAAAGTCGAACTCGTTTCCTTAAGACAGGTCGAGCCTTGGTATGATTAGTCAAGGTAACCTCTTTAAGGCAAATCATTTTATCACAAGCTTCCAGAAAAAAAAAAATCCTGATCTTTCCTCAACGATGAACCAAGAGCCTCGCTAAATATGGATCTCTATAACCGGACAAAATTGGTTATATTGTCTTTGCCCTATTCCTGATTCTCAGCAATGTGCAAAGAGGGGCAGCTGTAATGATCAATTTTAGCCCGGGTCAGATCCGAACTCGACCCGGGCCATCTGCAGGCCCAATGCCAAGGCCCCAGTCAAAATTACCGGGCCTGCTACCTAGTAGGCCAATCCCCACGTGAGCCCCCTCCCTTACCAGAAAAACCCAAACCTTAACCCTAGGAACCCTCTTGTAGCCGCCACCCCTACAACCACCTGCCACAAGCAATCACCTGCAGCACGCCACCACTGCTACACAAGCCATCATCTCCCCCACGCCATCACCTAGTCACCAAGCCCTACACTCAACCACCACTACACTCAACCCCCACCATCATAAAAACCCAAAAAAAAAACAACCCCAAGCCCCACTCACGGACCCCCCTCAATCAGTTTCCCCACCACCAAACCCTCTCTTGATCGACCCCCCAAACGACCCCCCAGATCGGATCCAAACCCCCTCAAAAAGATCCCAGCCCCAGTCTCGATTGAGAACCGATTCGGACCCCCCTCTATCGATTGCACCCACCAAAAAAAAACCTCGCTCACGGACCCTTCGCCCAAATCGGAACCTGCACAAAAGAAAAAAAAAACATCCAAAAAAAAAACAACAACAACCAAAAAAAAAGTTGAAAAGTTTTCTTCAGATCTAGAGGATTCTGTCAAGTTTCAAGCAAAAAGAGGCCAGAATCGGGAAAAGGGGACCGAGACGGCTTAGGAGAAGGTGATTTAGAGTCCATCGGCCACCGACTAGCGGCGGCCGGCGCGGTGGCCGGTCATCGATTTCTGGGTTTGGGGGGTGGTTTCTGGGCAGGCTTATAGAGATGAGGAAGGAAATAGAGAAAGAGGGGAAGAAGAGAGAGGAAAAAAATGGAGAAATGAAAAAAAAAGGGCTTTTATAGCCCCCAGGAGCGGGTCGGGCTGACCCGTGCATCGACCCGCGGGTCGACCCGGGGTCCGCGCACCCGACCCGCTCCCGAAGAGAAAAAAAAAGGGGAGGACCCGCGCCGAACCGGGTCCGGACCCGCGGCCCGCGACGAACTGGACCCAGCCCAACGCCAAACCAGGCCCTGGGCCCAGCAGCCCAGGCTCTGATTTTGGGCCATGGAGGAAAGAAGAAAAAAAAGAGAAGGAAAGAAAGAAGAAGAAGAAGAAAAAAAAAAGAAAAAAAGGAGGAAAAAAATTAAATTAAATTAAAATTAAAAAAGAAAAAAGGGAAATAAAAAATAATAGAAAAAGAAGAAGAAAAAATAATAAAAAAAAGGAAAAATTAGAAAATATTAAAAGAAAAAAAAGAAAAAAGAAAAATGCAAAAACGAGGGAAAAATTAGGAAAAAAAAAACAAAAAGGAGGAAAAAATTAAAAAAGAAAAATTCACGATTATCGATTTCGACGTTTTGATTTTTTTGATTTTCGACATTTTTCAGGTGGTCGAGAAAGAATAAAGAATTTTACGAAGATCAAGTTCGGCATTTTGATTTTTGGATTCTCGACAATTTTCAGATATGATTTTAACTTCCTTTATTATTTTTTATTATATTACTATTTTTATTTACTTATTTTTGTCCAGCATTCGACATATTTTTATTATTCGGTTTCATTTTAAAATTATAAAATAATAATTCTTCTAATTAATACATGTCTTTTAAATTATTTTCGGTAAATAAAATTCTCTAAAAACGGATTTCTTTCTCGGGATGGTCGAAGCATCAATCGTTCTTTGAAATGGTGCGAGTAAGAATAATAATCGAAATATTATAGTGATTCGAGAATTATTCTTACGTAGGTAATTTCTTTTATTTCGAAAATAATTATTAAAAGCATTTTAATTTACTTTTCAAAAGAAAAAAAAGGTTTTAAGAAATGTGATATACCGACGACGGAATTCGAAAGACGTTACAGTAGTAATTCCTAAGATATCTTGAGGTGAGAGAATTTCGTTAAATATCACCACGAGTGGTGGGAATATTTAGCGATATGGTCAATACAAAAATTCATAAAAAAAATGGAAATAATAAAAATGAATAAATAGTGAATGCGCTCGATATTTTGCCATGGTCGTGTTTTTAATATTATGATTTGCATGTTTAATCTGATAGTTCTGTATTTAATCATATGTCTTATATGTTAAGTCGTGTGCATCCGATATTTAAATATTCGCATCATACGCATTTAAATAAAAAATGGATGTAAATTGCAGACGACGAAACTCGAAGGATATCACAGTTGTGATTCTTAAGATATCTTGAGGTGAGATGATCTCGTTAAATACCACCAAGAGTGTTGAAAATATTTAATGAGTATTCTCGATAATAAATTTACGATTCACTTTTACTTTCAAAAAAATAATAACAATTCAAAAAGAGAATAAAACATGTTTTTTAAAAAAAAAAAAATTAGTTTTAAATACCGATGTCAAGTCCATTAAATCGAGATTTAAGATAACACATGATTAAATGGTACCGTTTTCTAAACGGGCGTTGCGGGGGTGCTAATCCTTCCCCGCACATAACCGACTCCCGGACCCGATTTTGTTTTCTCTCTGGTCCAAAGTACGGACTTCGAAATTGGTTTTAGAAAAATATATATTTTAATTAATTTTAAAATATTTTACTAAAACCGGTTTTAATAGGTGGCCAATCACACCTAGCAAAAAAGATTGGTGGCGACTCCATTTGTGTTTTCAAAACCGTCGAGCGGTCGAAAAACCGTTCTGACAACTATTTTATTAGTAAACATTTATGAACAAATCTTTCCTGCTTTGTTAACCTTTAATTTATGAATATGAAACAAAAACAATATAAGGTTCTCGTTTGTACACAACTCCAACAATATTTGTGTTATGAAAAAGAAAGAGATTGCTACACTTTTGTCAGGGGGCAATTTTCGTCAACAAGATTACAGGTGACTCATTCAATTAGCCATGTTTTATGGGGCATAAAGCGACAGAATTGTCAGTCACTTGTGTCAGCTGACCATTGCTATTCAAACCCATTGCCATCAAAGGAGAAACAAAAAAGACTATGTAACGCATCAAAAAGTAGAAATAATTTTTTTATTTAAGCATCCTTTTCATATGAATCTCGTTTTTAGAAGAGGAATTCGAACATTTTCATCATCTTCTCCTTTCAAAAGGATATAAAAGATTACGACCCATTTGACATCACGAACCTTCTTTTGAATGTAATTCTCGAATTTAAAACAAAATAAAATTTGTGATAAAAAAATCTAGATTGCAATGGATTTTTATTCTTAATTACATAATCAAATAAGGGTATGCTCTTGCGATTGCCTTCAAATAGTACTTTTTTTTTAATCATAATTACGTTATCAAACTCGACCATAGTATATTGAAAGAAATCTAAAAAGTTTCCTTTTGTAGTACATTCATAAACAAAAATTCCTTTTGTCTAGAGTTCAAAAAAATTTCAACTGATAATACGTTTTCTAGGAGCTATTAATGTTCAAGAGATATGACAACTTAGAAGAGGTCAAGAGACTCAAAGTTGTTCAAACAATGGACTTGACCATTTGGTCACGGTCAACCACATTTATCATGTGCCATTTGGGGTAGAACTAGAGGTGTATCCATGGATATGAACAAGTTGGATTGGTATTTGACCCATGTTGAAAGTCTGACCCGATTCGCTCAATCGGGCCTAATAGATGTAAATTTTTTAAAAAGTATATTAAAATGTTAATATTTTTAAATATCTTTTAAAGTTAAAATTAAATAAAAAATAATTTTTATTTATTAAATAATATATAGAGTTGGCCCAAGTTTGAATTTCAAAATTCTTGTTCAAGATTAAACCGATCGAATCTATTAAACTTATAAATAATTTGATCCATGGACAAATCTAGATAAAACTCAAAATCAATATATATAGTCACTATACAGGCTGAAGATTTTTTTGTTTTTTGAGGTCTTAAAATAATGCATGGATCCCAAATGAAATCTCTAGCAAAAAAACCCACAACACTATACAAGGCAAAAATGCAAATGGAATGGGACGATACTTCCACCCGACGAGAGAATCATAAAAAGTTGAATTCTGCTTAGAAATCTGCAGAACATATACTCGAGCATCAAGATTTTTAATGTTTCTGATAGGTTTCAAGAAGAGATCGGAACGGAGTTTATTCAAGGAGATTTTTGCATTTGCAGATTCACTTAAAAATAGAGAGTCAATGGAGTTAATTAGCTGAAATTTTTTCCAAGTAAACAAGTTTATACACATATTACAATTTATTTAAAATTGTCAGGGATTGAATTATATCTATTAATATAATTGTGAATCTTAATTACAATTAAGAAGCTTAATTACAACTTTTGAATAAAAATATAGAAAGAAGAGATGAGAGAGACTACCCTAAATAATCATCTTTTAATTGTCACATAGGAACATTTGTACTATAGCCAAGAGGGTATAATAGATGTGCTAAAGCAAATAGCACAAAGAATAGAGTAGAATATGTCCTCTACTTCAAGCAGAGTTGGTTTTTGCAAACTCAAGAGACTTCTTGCCATCATGTGCATTTCCAAAAAAGCTATTCATGTAATTTGAAAATACAAATTCTTTATAACGAGCCACTCCATCTTTCTCGATCACTTGAGGCAATGGTGCAATCTTTTGTGTTGGTTGTGGGCTTGCAAATATCGGTATTGACACTCTCGATTTTGTACTTGTGGTGCGGACTCTATGTTCTGCACTTTTGTACCTTCCATTACTTAATATCTGAAGAAAAGCAAATTAAAAATGCAATAATTAGGTACTAGACTAGAGCATACTATAATTTTTTACAATCTTCCATTTGTTCAAATTCTTATATTATGATATGATTAATTTTTCATTGAAATGAAAGAAGTCCCAAAGTAAATTTTGATTCGAACCTGTAACATATCACCAATGTTGATGACTAAGGCACCGGGAACAGGAGGAATCTCTACCCACTCTCCCTTCTTTTCCATGTCTACGTCTTCTGGGACTTTTACATACAAACCACCAATCCCATCTTGTAATAAGATTGTAAGAGTGCCCATATCGGAGTGGCGTCCTACACCAACTGTGAGTTCAGGATTAGGACATGTTGGATAAAAATTCATATTAACCATCTTCTTTCCGATGAATGCATCAATCTTTGAGTCATCTAGTTCCACTCCTAAATTTCCCATCAAAGCTTCAAGCAATTTCCTGACCATCTCATGTGATGTGTTCAAATACTGAAGAGCAACATCCCTACAAAGAGAATATTGATATTTATATGAATCTCTATTAACTAGGTTTAGAAACACCAAGGAAAAGAAGAAAAGAAAGCACAAAACATATTTCATTACCTACACTCTACAGGCCAATGTTGAAGAGCTTCAGCATCATTGGTGTAGGCCATGCTAATGTAGTCTTTCCATTCCAAAGCTTTCTCTTTCTCTGGCACAAAACTCGTCCCATACTTCACTAATGGGGTTGGACTCACTTCTTTGCGATAAACAGCCTTCCTTTCTGCGGACAGGCCAAAGAAATTATGTGCGGTCTCTTTAAGGGACTCTAGTAGATCGACGGGTACCCCATGGTTCACAACTTGGAAGAAGCCAAGAGTCTCAGCAGCTTTAACAATCTCCTTCACCACTTCATCATGGTCAGGGCCATCAAGCCTCGATAAATCAATCGGTGGCATCTCACATCTGCTTGCATTTTTCTTATTAATTTGCTCAGCCGGTGGTTGAATGTAAGCCTGGGGCACCTTTGATATGCCAGAGTCCACTATTCCTTTGACGCCATTTCCATCTCGAACGACAAAGTTAAAAAGTGAGCTGCCATTATCAAAACTTGGAGCCATTTGGGTGTAAAATGTAAGTAAGCTGTTGGGGTATTTCTTTTGTATGTGGAGAGGGTTTGATTGATATGAAATTGTGTGGTGCATCAACCAAAGGGAAGGGGGCTATTTATAGTGCATGGATGGATGATTATCAAGTAATAAAATTTAAATTTTCTGTTGACCTTTATGATGAATAGTTTTGAATTTTTCAGCAAGACAAGGTATTGGGCGTTTAAATATGACAAATTTTACATTTAATGAAGAATTTTAACAATGTATAAATTCAAGGAAGCTGCCACATTAATCTAGAATGGGGGTTCTCTCCAATTCTGACCAAAAACTTAAGCAAAATGCCAAATGAAAATTAACGAAAACTAATTATTCTTTTGAAGAATAATGATATAATACATTTTCTCTATGGAATTGCGATTCGAGTACTTAGAAAATTGTTCCCTTTTCAATATACTTTATATTCATAATTAAATATTCTTAGAATTTGAACTCAAGATATTTATTAAGTCATTTAACATCTATTGTAGACCGGCCAATGGGTTAGGAGCCAGTCCAGAACCCGTGTCATTTTTATTATTATATTTATAAAATCAACAAGAAAATTCATTTATAATTTATTTAAAATTAAAAATTGACAATTCATTAATTTTGAAGCATATACTCGAGTCAATTAAAATTTGTGGTCAAGTTTTAAATACAAAATTCAATTCTGGGTGACGAGGGATGGATCTTCTTGCATGTAATCTCATCCAAAAGAACACAATTAAAAAACATATTATAAAGACTTTTGAAGGGTATAAAATGCTTCAAAAATAATGTTAATTATATTTTAAATTACAGCAAGACTGGAATTATGTAGGAGATACTATTCAACAAAATTCCACACAAGAACTTTTGTTCACCCACGTTCTTTCTATTGTTTTTCCATTTAGGAACATTTTCTCTTTGAGACAAACAAAGGCCGCATATCTTCATTTACTCATATCTATGTTATCCGAATTCAGGGTTTGAAGATAGGTGTCGAATATGAATCTGTATTTGACACAAATATATTTATTTTTTAAAATTTTTTTCATATATTTAAAAAATCGTACTCCCATATATATACCCATACATAAATATGTGTATTTAAGAAAAAACTTTCGAGTAACATAAACTGAAAAAACCTTAATTTCTTATTGTTTTCGGAAATAGTGGAAAGTCCTAGGTGATAACTATGGTGTTGTCCAAGGAATGCCAATGTTATAATTTCATTGCATATTATAGATTTGAAAATGTAATGCTTTGAATTCATAATTTGAATATGTTGTTTCTTTTGTTGCCATTATTGCCTGCTCATGACTTCTATACCAATTTTTTTTACTCATTTAGCATTGTGTTTGCGATGAAACGCAACTTTTCAAACGAAAATCTCATGGCCTCTTTTTTTGCCCGGCTTAAACGTGTTTTTATTTTTACACTCATGTAAGGATGAGTAAGGACTTATTTGGTTTTAAGCCCTAAACTTTGAATAAACAAAACAGTAAATTTTATGTCGAAATGAACCGCAATAAAATAAATAAATAAACTTATATATTTTCTTATTTTTTTCACTTTTAATTTTTTAATTTCAATTTTTTACCTTTCTTTGATTAAAACAAAAAATATATATATTTTAGTTTAAAATATAATTAAGTAATAATTAACAAAATATATATTTGTCTTGAAATTAAATTTAACTTAAGATAGATAAATCTTTTCATATAAATTTGACTTAATAGTTAACACATCAAGGTGGTTAATTAGCATATTTTTATCAAACCTTAAAAGCAAAATAAAAAAGTATTTTTTTCATCTAACAGGTAAGTATATATATTTATTAAACTTCAAGGGTAAAATAATTATCTTTTTAATAAAAACAAATTATAATTTTAAAATTAAAAAAAAATGAAAATACAAAATGAAAAGGAATTAGAAAACATCTGAATTTTTTTCCTTTTTATGCTTCGTTTACACGATTGTCGATCACTTCTAGTGTCAGTTGCTGACCATTGCTATTCAAACCCATTGCCATCAAAGGAGAAACAAAAAAGACTCAGTAACGCATCAAAAAGTAGAAATAGAAAGTTTTATGTAAGCATCCTTTTCATATGAATCTCACTTTTATAAGAGGAATTCGTACATTTTCATTTTTTTGTCCCATCAACAGAATATAAAAGATTAGGACCCATTTGACATCACGAAGCTTCTTTTGAATGTAATTCTCAATTTTAATACAAAATAAAATTTGTGATAAAAAATCTAGATTGCAATTGATTTTTATTCTTAATTACATAATCAGATAAGGATATGCTCTTGCGATTGCCTTCAAATAATAATTTTTTTTTATCATAATTACGTTATCAAACTTGACCATATAGTATGTTGAAAAAAGTTAAAAAAGTTTCCATTTTTAGTACATCCATAAACAAAAATACCTTTTGTCTAGAGTTCAAAATTTTTGCAACAAATGACAAATGATAGAACGTTTTCTATATAGAAGCTAAAAATGTTCAAGAGATATGACAAGTTAGAAGAGGCCAAGAGACTCAAAGTTGCTCAAACAATAGACTTGACCATTTGGTCACTGTCAACCACATTTATCATGTGTCATTTCGGTAGAACTAAAGGTGTTTATGGATTGAACAAGTTCGATTGGTATTTGACTTATGTTTAAGGTTTGACCCAACCCAATCAATCGAGCCTAATAGATGTAAATTTAAAATAAAATAAAATAAAATAAAAAAATTAAATTAAAATTAAATATTTTTAAATATTTTTTAAAATTAAAATTAAATAAAAAATAATTTATATTTATTAAATAATATATAGAGTTGGCCCAAGTTTAAATTTCAAAATTTTTGTTCAAGATTAGGCAGGATCTATTAAGTCTACAAATAGTTCGATTCGTGGATAAATCTAGTAAAAATTCAAAATGAATATATATAGTCACTACAGGGAAGATCTATTTTTTGAAGGTCTTTAAACAAAGCCTATAATTAAACCTACTGAGAGATAACAAGGATACAGACTCAATACAATAAAGAAATCAAGAATAAATATAAAAAATAAAGCATGGATCCCAAATGAAATCTCTAGCAAAAAGAACCCACAACACTATACTGGGCAAAAATGTAAAAAGAATCGGACAATACTTCCACCCGTCGAGAGAATCATAAAAAATGCAATTCTGCTAAGAAAACTGCAGAACATATATACTCAAGCATCAAGATTTTTACTGTTTCTGATAGGTTTCAAGGAGAGATCGGAATGGAGTTTATTCAAGAGGCTTTTGCATTTGCAAATTCACTTGAAAATAGGGAGTCAATGGAGTTAGCTGAAAATTTTCCAAGTAAACAAGTTTATACATATATTACTATATATTTAAATTTGTTAGGGATTGAATTCTATCAATTAATATAATTGTGAATCTCAATTACAATTAACAAGCTTAATTACAACTTTTGATTCAAAAATATAGAAAGAAGAGATGAGAGAGACTACCCTAAATCATCATTTTTTTATTGTCACATAGGAACATTTGTACTAAAGCCAAGAGGGTATAATAGATGTGCTAAAGCCAATAGCACAAAGAATAGAGTAGAATATTTCTTCTACTTCAAGCAGAGTTGGTTTTTGCAAACTCAAGAGACTTCTTGCCATCATGTGCATTTCCAAAAAAGCTATTCATGTAATTTGAAAATACAAATTCTTTTAACGAGCCACTCCATCTTTCTCGATCACTTGAGGCAATGGTGCAATCTTTTGTGTTGGTTGTGGGCTTGCAAATATTGGTATTGACACTCTTGATTTTGTACCTGTGGTGCGTACTCTATGCTCTGCACTTTTGTACTAGACTAGAGCATACTATAATTTTTTACAAGCTTCCATTTGTTCAATTTCTTATATTATGATATGATTAATTTTCCTTTGAAATGAAAGAAGTCTCAAAGTGAATTATGATTAGAACCTGTAACATATCACCAATATTGATGACTAAGGCACCAGGAACTGGAGGAATCTCTACGCACTCTCCCTTCTTTTTCATGTCTACATTTTCGAGGACTTTTTCATACAACCACCAATCCCATCTTGTAATAAGATTGTAAGAGTGCCCATATCAGAGTGGCGTCCTACACCAACTGTGAGTTCAGGATTAGGACATGTTGGATAAAAGTTCATGTCATAATGTGCCAAATGCGAATTTAGCAAGCTAGACACAAACATGGAGTCGCCACTAATCATCTAACTAGGTTTGATTAGTCACCTTTATGAATTTATCCTTTTTAAAGTTATCCTAACCTTGACTAAGGCATCCTAGAAAGAATAGGTTCTGATCTGCGTTTCAAAACTAAGTTCGAGAGTTCAGTTATGTACGGGGAAGGATTAGCACCCCCACAAAGCCTATCCTAAAGATGTACCACATCATCATATATTATTCTAAACTGGTCTTATCTAAACCGTCTTAATTAATCTAAGTCAATTTTTATTTCCCAAACATGCATACTAATCAAAAATAAAAGAAAATAGAAAATCACCAAATCATGCCGTCAAAAAACTTAATCATACCCCTAAAAAATAAAATAATGAAAAACTAAACATGCTCCTAAAAAATAAAAATAATAAACCTAAAATGCAAAATCTAAAAACTATCATAAAAAAAATCATAAACATGCAAAATCTAAAAAATATCATTAAAAAAATCATAAACATGCAAAATCTAAAAAATATCATAAAAAATTCCTAAACATAAAAGATATCATAGAGTAAAAATCCAATCATGCTTTCAAAGAAACAAAATAAGAAAAACCTAATTCATACTTCTAAAAAATATAAAATATACAATAAACCTAACATATAATTCTAAAAACAATAAAAATATAAATCCTAAATCATGCAATTCTAAAAACAATAAAAATATAAATCCTAAATCATGCAATTCTAAAAAACAATAAAAATATAAGTCCTAAATCATGCAATTCTAAAAACAATATAAATATAAGTCCTAAATCATGCAATTCTGAAAACAATATAAATATAAGTCCTAAATCATGCAATTCTAAAAACAATATAAATATAAATAAACCTAATGTAATAAATAAACCTAATATCATGCTAAAATAATAGAAAATAATTAATCTTGAAAATATACCTGTAAAAACTAAAAAATAATTAGTCCAAAATAAATAAACTAATAATAATATAATTAAATGAAATGAAATAATAATTAAAAAAAAAAAAACAAAGCAAAACGTTAGTCAAATAAACAACACTGACTCAACAAATAAAATAATCAAACAATTAAATGAATGAAAGTATACCACACGTATTGGGCTTGTCCCAATCGAACAACGTCCAATGCAAACGGGCTATAGCTATTGGGAGTGGATTGAAACAAAGCGGGTTATGCAACTGGATCCGGTCCGAGTCGAAACAAAGCGCGGGTCAAGAAACAGGTCAAAAACAATCTCCTTCAAAACGGCGTCGTATTGGCTAGACTATAAATACCCAAAAATAAACCATTCCCTTCATTTTTAGATTTTCCTTCTCTCACTAAGCTTAAAAAATAAACTATGCCTTCTCTCTAGATTGCCAACCAGCAACCAACATGTTCTTCGTTTCCAGAAATCGATCACCTCTGTAGCCGCTCGCCGCTGTCTATCGTAGGTCACCGTCGCCGTCTGTCAAGCTCGGAAAAATCTCAAAAAATTACCAAAAAATTCCTTTCGATCTCATTTTCCTAAAAATCAACCTAGTTTTATTCGAATCTCACCCAAAAAGCTTAGATCTAAGTTTTATACCCGCAACTTCCACACCTCTGATCTCCTCCGGTGACCACTCGATGAACACCAAACTCCGCCTAACACTCCTCTCCTCTTTTCCAACATACCCACAGTTGGATTTCGCCAAACAACTACCAAACTTCACAAAACCCAAAGATTTCAAAAACCCTAAAAATAATTGCTACTCACTTCCCCCAAATTCTAATGCTTTTAATTTTTGAAACTCCTTGAAGGTAGTCTGATGTGTTTTCCGAATCTCCTCCTTGTATATCCCCTTTTTCTACTAATTTATAAACCTTTTTTATAGGAAAAGAAATCATAGGGTTTTTATTCAAATGGGTTTTGATTTCTCATCTTAATCAGATAAAACTTCATCACATTCTGATCCAAAGAAAGAGTTTTGGTTTGATCCAATTTGTTTTTCCTTTTTTGATTTATCTTTTTTTTTTTTTAGTAAATCCGAAATTTAAAATTTAGAAACTAAAATTTAGAAATTAAAAATAAAAATAAAATTAACATTAACATTAACCTAAAATAAAATAAAATAAAATAAAAATTAACAAATAACAGATCCGGATAATTGTCGGTGTCTATAGTTGCCCCACTTTGTGAATTCCCTGAGAAACAGGTGATGTGCAAAGACGTAGACACTTTACATGCTCTCAAAAATTAAAAGCAAACCTTATCATAGAAACGCTCCTCCGAATGAGGCATAAACTTTAAATAACTTAATGAGAAAAAACTCCTTCCAACGAGGCATAAACTTTAAATAATTAACAAGAAAAAACTCTTCCCAACGAGGCATCAACTTTAAATATCAAACAATGAAAACTACCAGCGAGGCATCAACTTTAAATATCAAACAATAAAAGACTCCTACCAGCGAGGCATCAACTTTAAATATCAAACAATAAAAACTCCTACCAGCGAGGCATCAACTTTAAATATCAAACAATAAAAACTCCTACCAGTGAGACATCAACTTTAAAATATCAAACAATAAAAAAAAAAAAACTCCTACTAGCGAGGCATCAACTTTAAAATATCAGACAATAAAAAAAAAACTCCTACCAATGAGGCATCAACTTTAAAATATCAAACAATAAAAAACTCCTATCAGCGAGGCATCAACTTTAAAATATCAAAAAATAAAAACTCCTACCAGCGAGGCATCAACTTTAAATTTTTCAACGAAATTGGTAAACTCATCGAAGACAAAACAATGTCAAGAATCTTACTTTGAATCCCAAAAGAAGTTACTAACCTTGTAAATTGAAATTTGAAATTGAAATTCCTGTCCAAATTATGTTGAATATCTGCAAAACCCTTCTTGAATGTAATGCATGACTGCAATGCAATGAATGAAATACAGATGCATATCATGCAATGGATGTCAATGAATGCATTTTACTAAATAATATCAACTCCCTGAATCTCTAATCAAAATAAAATGTTCTCAAGCTCATCATTCATCTTTATCTGTACTTGACTTCAAACTGGTAGAGTGAACCTTACTGTTTCTTTCCTTTTCAAAAATTTGCTGAATGTAAACAATTTTCTTCCTCAAAAGTTTCAAAACAACAATCAATTCATGTCTCACCATATGTCAGCTTAATCGGACTTAATATCTCATCATAGAAATTCTTATCACAAAAATTCTCATCCTATCTCCCTACTTTTCTGTTCAGTTATCCATAGATTTCTCATAAAAATAAATGCAGGGATCTCTTATCATTCCAATTTATCAATCATTATTCTAATTCCATAGCAAACGCAATGCATGATGCATTCCCTCTATTCAATGCAAGGGGTAATCAAATTGAGAATAACAAATGGTGAAAGGCAAAATAATCTGGAAAAGAAAGGTCTTTATTAACAAAAAGAATTCATCTTGAAGAAATAAAAGAACATATCAAAAGTTTATCACAAAGATGTTGGGATAGCAAATCAGTATCCAAACAAATGAATACTCATACAATCTTAACAATTCATCCAAAATTCTCTTTCCAAAATCAATCCCATTGGTGTCTTCAATCCTTCAGAGTTCATCAGACTAGACATTGCCCCCATCCTTATGAGACTTTTCAAACGAAGCTGTTCCTCCTCATATCTAAGTCGCCCTTTCTGGTTTTCAACTTAGATATCCCCCAATGACCCAAACTACTCTTTGCGGGTTTTCAATTTGAGTCCTCTTTTTTTGTTTCTCTTTTTTTTTTTCAAGCAAAATATTTCTTAACAGCATCTGAGTTAATTGGATTCGGCAAAACATCCCCATCCATTTCAGTCAAAATTAAAGCTCCACCTGAGAAAGCTTTTTTCACCACATACGGACCCTTCCAATTCGGCGTTTATTTCCCTCGATGATCATGCTGATATGGAAGAATCTTTTTCAAGACCAGCTCTCCCTCCTTGAAATATCTGGGACGGACATTCTTATCATGCGCTCGCATCATTCGTTTCTGATACAACTGACCATGGCAAAGCGCTGTAAGTCTCTTCTCTTCAATAAGATTCAATTGCTCAAAACGATCTCGTACCCATTCTGCTTCTTCCAATTCAACCTCTTTCAGCACCCTTAAAGAAGGAATCTCTACCTCAACAGGCAACACGGCCTCCATTCCGTACACTAACGAAAACGGGGTTGCCCTTGTGGATGTGCGAACCGAAGTTCTATAAGCATGCAGAGCAAAAGGCAACTTCTCATGACAATCTTTGTAGACATCAGCCATCTTCTCTACAATCTTCTTAATGTTCTTATTGGCTGCTTCCACTACACCATTCATCTTGGAACGTTATGGCGCTGAGTTGTGATGCTTGATCTTGAATTGTTCACAAACCTCATTCAACATCTTGCTATTCAGATTACGAGCATTATCAGAAATGATTCTCTCTGGTAGTCCATATCGAAAAATTATCTATTTCTTTATGAACTTGCAAACCACTGCTCAAGTTACACTTGCATATGAGGCCGCTTCTACCCATTTCGTGAAATAATCAATCATCACAAAAATGAATCGGTGCCCATTCGTAGCCTTTGGGGTGATAGGTCCAATCACATCCATGCCCCACATTGAGAATGGCCATGGAGGTGCCAAAACAAGCAACTCATTTGGAGGAGCATTAATCTTATCTGCATAGATATGGTATTTATGACATTTTCGGGCATAGTCAATACAGTCATTCTCCATTGTTAACCAATAATAACCCGCTCTCATTATCTGCCTAGCCATCATGTGACCATTCGTATGTGCCCCACAAGTTCCATCATGTACTTCTTCCAGTATCTTCTTTGCTTTTATATCGTCAACACATCTCAAAAGCACCAGATCTCGGCTTCTTTTATACAATATTTCTCCATCAAGGAAGAAACCCATAGCCAATCTACGGATAAGCCGTTTATCATTATCTGAGGCATGTTCTGGGTATCGCTAATATTTGACGTATTGCATGATGTCAAAATACCAAGGCTGACCATCAACTTCTTTTTCAACATCCAAACAATGTTCTGGAGACCCTTACATATCCAACTTGATTGGTTGAATCTCGGCTTTTGCATCCATCTTAAACATTACAGCTAAAGTGGCAAAGCATCAGCCATCTGATTTTTCTCCCGAGACAGGTGTTGAAACTGAATCTTCTTAAAATGCTTGATTAATTCAGTTGTGTATTTCTGGTATAGGATCAACTTCGAATCCCTCGTCTCCCATTCTCCTTTCAACTGATAAATAACCAAAGCTGATTCACCATATACCTCCAACACATCAATCCTTCTTTCAATTGCTGCTTGCAAGCCCATGACGCATGCTTCATACTCAGCCATATTGTTGGTGCAATTAAAATCCAATCGTGCAGTAATTGAATAATATTGACCATATGGGGATATCAAGACTACCCCAATTCCATGCCCAAAAGCATTAAAAGCTCCATCAAAGAACATCTTCCAGGGTTTTTCTTCACACTCTTCATCATCTCCTCCTGAAATTACCATCAAATCCTCATCCGGGAAATCAAATTGCATTGGCTCATATTCTTCAGAAGCCCGATCCGCCAGGAATTCAGCTATCACACTTCCCTTTATTGCATTCTGAGTCACATAAATAATGTCATATTCGAACAAAGTGACCTGCCATCTTGCAATTCTTCCTGATAACGAAGGTTTCTCAAAAATGTACTTCAACTTATCTAGCCTTACTATAAGCCAAGTTGTGTTGTACAACATGTGCTGTCTGAGTCTGTGAGCTGTCTATGCTAGAGTGCAACACATCTTCTCCACTGATGAGTATCTAGATTCATAATCAGTGAACTTTTTACTCAGATAATAAATGGTCTGCTCTTTCTTTCCTGTTTCACCTCGTTGCCCCAAAACACATCCCATGGACTTCTCAAACATCGTTAAGTACAGAATCAATGGCTTCTTGGAATCAGAGGAACCAACACTGGAGGATTCGACAGGTATTCTTCGACCTTATCAAAAGCTTCTTGACATTCTTCAGTCCATTCACCAGTATCATGCTTGCGAAGAAGCTTGAAGATAGGATCATGTTTTATGGTTAGTTGGGAAATAAAACGTGCTATGTAGTTCAATCTTCCCAAGAAACCTCTCACTTTTTTTTTTTTTGCGTACAAGGGGGAGAAAAATTTTGAATCGCCCGTATCTTATCTGGATCCACTTCAATTCCTCTATCGCTAACCACAAAACCCAACAACTTGCCGGACTTGACACCGAGCATGCAATTAGCAGGATTCAATCTGAGCTGGAACTTCCTCAATCACTCGAACAACTTCTTGAGATTAACTAAATGATCTTATCCCTCTTGGGATTTCGCGATCATGTCATCCACATATACCTCAGTCTCTTTATGCATCATGTTGTGGAAAAGAGTCACCATCGCCCTTTGATAAGTAGCTCCAGCATTTTTCAAACCAAAAGGCATGACTTTATAACAAAAGGTTCCCCATATTGTAACAAATGTGGTTTTCTCCATATCCTCCTGAGCTATTTTAATCTGGTTATACCCTGAAAAACCATCCATGAATGAGAATGTGGAATACCTGGCAGTGTTATCCACGAGAGTATCAATGTGAGGCAAAAGAAAATTATCCTTGGGACTTGCCCTGTTCAAATCTCGGTAATCGACACACATTCTCACTTTTCCATCTTTCTTAGAAACTGGAACTATGTTGGCTACCCACTCTATGTATTTAGCTACCTCCAAAAGACCTGCATCAAACTATTTTTTCACTTCCTCTTTAATTTTCAACAACATTTCTAGCTTCATTCGTCTCAATTTTTGTTGCACCGGTTTGCATTCTGCCCTTAAAGGCAATTTGTGTTCCACAATATTTGTATCCAAACTCGGCATGTTTTAGTATGACCAAGTGAACACATCCACAAATTCTCTAAGCAACTATTTTAATCTTCTCTTTTGAGCAGGCAGTAAAGATGCACCAATTTTCACGTCTTTTCTATTTTCCCCATTTCTCAAATCGATCATCTCAGTAACCTCTTGATGTGGCTCAATCGGTTTCTTTTCTTATTCCATTAATCTCATTAATTTCGGAGACAAAGTATAATCATCCGAATCCTCTTCATTATCAAATTCATCGACATAAACTGAGTTTTCAAAACCGAATCCCAAATTATTGTTATGATTGTCTTTGTATTCATTACTTGGAATCCTGAAATTGAATGGATTTGAAAAAACAAGTATTGGTATAGAAAGAATGGCAATAATGAAAGAAGAAAGAAAAACAAAAATAATGAATGAAAGAGGGAATGAAAATGCATCTCGTTCCTATTTTATTAAAATAATAAGAAATAAATTAGCCCATACATAAAAGACCATCCCCAATGCCCTTGGGCACGAGCAACTAGGGATTTGACTCACTGCATTACATTTTATGAGGTTCAAGGATAACCGGCAGTTTTGTCACTTTCCAATTACCCAACTCCATTTCTGGTGGGCATGGGTATACCAACAACTCTCCTTCACTATCAGATTCCACTTCTCCCTTCTCTACCATTTGAATAAAAAGCCTAGAAAATGCTTTCTCTAAGTTCAGTGGGGACATATCTGGATAAATACATCCTTCTGAATGAAAAGTGGAGTGAAGATAAGGAGTAACCATCTTCTTCAGCTCCCATTCATAACCCATCACACGAGACATCTCTTTTTCCTCTCTTTTCAACTTCAATCTTTTCTTTATCCTTCCTGGTAGGCTTATAACCTACCCCAAACCTTTCCTTGTTTCCTTGTATAATCGACGTCTCCCTGATCCCTTGGAGATCCTTTCCCAATCCAAAACCAACCTGCCAACCCATTCCAACAGTCTGCTTGAACAACATGCTAACCATCCGAGAAAAACATGGAGTAGGCACTTTAGATCCTTCCCCTACATAAGTCGCATTGATGAACTCAAACGATCTGAATGAACACTCCAGCGCTTCATCAGCCGTCTCCACATAAGGCATAGTTGGGGACTTGGTTACCAACAAATCCTCTTCCCCATTAACATACACAAGATAATCCTCCACAATGAACTTGATTTTCTGATGCAACGATGATGGGACTGCTCCTGCCATATGAATCCATGGCCTTCCAAACAAACAACTGTAAGATGGTGAGATCTCCATAACCTAAAATTTTATGTTGAAAGTGCAAGGGCCAATCTGCAAAGGCATCTCAATATCCCCCAAAACTGCCCGACGAGTTCCATCGAAAGCACTCACAATCATGTGACTAGGTTAGAGATGAGACACATCAATCGGCAGCTTGGACAATATAGACATTGGCATGACATTAATGGAAGAACCATTATCAATAAGAACTTTGGCCATTACATGACTCTTGCATTTTATCGTGATATGGAGGGCTTTGGTACTGCCTCTGCCTTCCGGAGGAATCTCGTAATCATTGAAGGTTATGAAGTTAGCAGCTACCAAATTCCCTGCAATGTGATCCACATTCTCAACGAAAATGTTGTGAGCCACATATGCCTTGTTTAGCACTTTCAACAATGCCTCCCTATGAGGCTCGAAATTCAACAACAAAGACAACAGTGAAATTCGAGCTGGCATCTTATTCAATTGTTCCACCATGTTGTACTCACTATGTTTTATTAGCTTCAAAAGCTCACAAGATTCTCTCTCTGTTATCGGCTTTTTATACTCCACATCCTGAACCACCAATGGGTTCGTCTTGTTCCCTGACTCTTCAATCTCTTGTCCTTCTTTTGCTTTCCCTTTCTTGTCCTTTTCAAATGTTTCAAGCGAATAACAATGCCCACTCCTAGTCATACCCCCTATTCCAGTCAAATTTGCTGTCTTGGCGATTTCAGAATTAATCACAACTGGACCACCTTGCGGGTCTTTGGTTATGACATCACATCCATATCTCCAAGGTACCGTCTTACTGTCTTGGTATGGAAAAGGACACAGGATACTGATTGTAACCACAGGCTTCTTAACACCAACAATTTTTCGTTCTCAATCTGACTTTTTTCTTCTCATAAAAGAAAGTTATTGGTTTCACCACAGGCAATGGAGGTCTGGAAACAAGTCTGCATATGACATGGGAATTGGATCTATAGGTGTTCTTTCTTGGCCACCTCTTGGGTTGCTTGTGGGCTGATTGGTTTGTATTGGTGGTCTGACTGGAGGGACCAATGGCCTGGGGCAAAAGTTTGGTGGGAATGCTTGTGGTGGTGCTGCTGGATAAGCATATGGGCCAGGGTTGATGGCATTGGTACTTGGGTAATACGGCTGGTACATAGGTTGTGGGAAATGCGGGACGTAACCTCCCATTTTTTGCCTTCCATATGCAATAGTCTGGACATCAACTTCTTTCTTCTTGGAAGTAAAACTCTTCTTAGCAGTGGACTCCCCTCCCTCAATCTTACCATTCTTGATGGCGTTCTCTATAATTTCCCCAGAAATTACCATATCAGCGAAGTTTTTGATGGCATTCCCAATCATTTTGTCATAATATGGGGCTTTAAGAGTACTCAGAAACAGTCTTTCTCAGTCAGGGGTGGTTGTATTTGGGAACCTCTGAGCATAGTCCTTAAAACTTTCAGTGGAATTTTTCTCCATATTCTGTAGAGACAAACGATCTGGGGCCATATCGACAATATGCTTATACTGGTTGATGAATGTCTTGGCCAACCCCTTCCAAGTACGAACCCGATTTTTATCGAGTTGAACATACCACCTAGCAGTGGAACCTGTAAGACTATCCTAAAAAACATGAACCAGCAACTTTTCATCTTTGGTGTGAGCGGCCATCTTCCGACAATATATGGTAACATGGGATATGTGGCATTTGGACCCGTCAAACTTTTCAAAATCTGGTGTCTTGAACTTCGGCGAAATTATCACATTTGGGACCAAACAAAGCCCCTCAGCATCCATGGAACCATAAAAGTCTAGCCCTTCAACAGCTTGAAGTCTCTCTTCTATCAGCTTCATTTGTCGAGACTCAATCTCTTTTGTTACTTTCAACTTCTCTTGTTCGTTAGGATCATCTAAGTCTGGGACTGGAATTGGATCCGTCTTCGCCTCAGGAGCAAGAATAGTGTAGCCTGGGACCTGAGGTTGGATGTATGGATAAGTGAATCCTCCCATAAACGGCATCTGTCGCCACTGTTCCTGTTGGGACATCTGACCTTGAAACTGAAAGCCTGGTGGATACAAGGATTCCCCCATATTTTGATTCTTCTCCTGAGAACTGGACTCATCCACATTCTGGTTCTTCCCCTGAGAACGGAACTCATCTGCTTTATCCTTTCTTTTCATACTTTTCATCATTTCCAGCAAAGCGCCCAACTGCTCCCTAATCTCATCTTGGGTTTGTTCCACCCTATCTAATCCCGAAGCTTGTTCTTCGGCCATTAGTCTGGCTTTTAACCTTGTATTATAAAAATGCCGAGCGGACTATCCCGAAGATTTTGACTCTCGAGCTATCCTTGAACCTTTATTTATCAAAATTTTCAAAATTAGAATGTTGTATTACTTAGCAAAAAATTTGATCATGAAAACAAACTTGTATGATGATGAAAATGCAAGTATGGAGGACTATTGGCCACATAACAGTCGTTTTAATAAAAAAAAATCTTAATAGAATCTGTCACTAATATCCATGAAAATCCCATAACATAAACAATAGAAAAAATCTTAAAATATAAAAACATGAAAATCAAAAATCCTAACAATATGAAAATCTCAAAAATTCTTAGAATCTAAAAAGTCCTAAAAATATGATGATGAAAACCCTAAGCAGAATGTCTCCAGAGAAACTTCATGAGTCATCGGTAGTGAGCTTGAGCCTCTTCCAAAAGCTTGAACAAACGCTGGCTATTTGGATAGAAAGGATAGACCCCTGTCTTCAACTCTTCAATTTTGTCATTCATTTCATCGGCCTTACGGGCTGCCACATTAAGCTGGTCAAACATATTCTTCAAAAGGTTTGATCTTCTTAGCTCTGTATTCCGAAGCCGTTCACATTCGACCTCTGACGTCATCAAGTTCTCAAACAAATCTTGGCATTCTTCTTCTGACTTCATACATTCAGATCACAACTTGTCAATTTCTTCTTCCATCTGTACAAGCTCAAATTTTTTTAATGTAGATGTCTCATCCAACTCTTTGAAAGCTGTCTTCCATGTGTTGTAGTTTTGCTTGAGTTTTTGAATTCTTCTATCATGTCCGGTCAAGTTGTCTTCCAGTTTTCTAATATCCACTCGTAATTTCTCAACCTTTCCATCACGTTTTGCTAGATCTTCTTCAGTTTCCTTACCTTAGCTTGAAGTTTCTAATTTTCTTGCCCCAGTTCATTATTCTCTTCACGCAATTTTCTCTTAGCTAGTTCTATCTTCAACATGGGATCTGGTGGTGGAATTCGGGTTGAACTGTTAGAGCTATCTTCTTGAAAGAACACCACATCTTTAGCTCGTCTAGCATGCCATATCGAATACTCAGGTGAAGTGCTATATGTGAACTTCCCACTACCAACTCTAAATGTTTGTTTCCATGCCTTAGCAACTTCTTGTCTTTTCTTTTGAGCTTCTTTGTCAATGTAGGAGAACTCACACTGATTAAGCCCTTTAGTCATCGGTATGAATTGTTCATACCCTGCTTGTCTTCGAACTAAAATGGGAGCGTAGCTAATAGCCCCCCATAAGCCTGGAAGAGGTACCCATGGTTTATCTCCACATCCGTACAACATTGAATCATGACGCATCCAAAAGGCTTTCTAAACAACTTCTTGACTTGTAAGCTTCCATAAAAAGGAAACCCAATCATTCTCGGACTTAGTTTCGGGCCATATACTTTCTAAAAACTCCTTGATAGGAACGCTGGTGGTGAAGTATGGCTTTTGAAACCTCGATTCTTTGCATTCAAAATGGCACTTCATCCAAACATACAACAGTTGTATGCACCCAGTGAAACGTCCTTTCCCGATTCGTCGCCAATAATTCAAAGATCTTATAATTTCTGCCAGAATAGATAGAGCTGTATTAAACTGGTACTTCACTTGATCAATTAAGCCCACCACATTCAATTCAACATGTCCCAAAGCTTTGGGAAAAATCATCATCCCATGTATAGCCAATGCCAAGATATCGATGCATTTTTCATCATCTGGGTGCTTCTTGATAAAATCGCCAAAAAAGCTCCAAGGAATGCAATTATTTTTACCCTTTACAATTATATGTCACTCAATTTCTGGTATGCTAATCCCCATCAACTCAGCCAACCTCTTGTGGTAGACTTTTTATTCTTCAAAAAGATCTCATTAGGCTTTGAATAATCCAAACGGAGCAATACTGAGTACTCCTCAATTGTGGGCACCATATCTGCTTCATTAAAAACAAAACATTGGTAAGAAGGGTCCCAAAATTGCATCATGGCCCTGACCAAGTTTTTATCTATCTCAACTGGGAGAAGTAGGGCTATGTCACCATATTTCTTCGAAAACCTCTCTTGTCTAGCCTCTTCTCATGATTTCCAAATGTTGATCAAGTCGATGAAGTCATTCTGTGTGAGATCCAAATTAATTCTTTCGGGGAGAATGGAAACATAGCCTGTCGATAAACAATCCCCTGTTTCTCGCTGAACTTCTTCGGACCTAGCCTTCAAGCTAATTGACGACTCGAACTTTACAACTGATGGGCTTTCCATGGATAATGTGAAATTTTGATTTATCAAGCAACTACTATGTGGCACAATATTCCTATGATGATGATGATGCAAATGTAATAAGAAAAAAGAAAGAAAGAAAGCAAATAGTCAGTATCATTATATAATAGATAAATAAAGGAAATAAACAAAATAAAATTTTAAAATGTGAGACAAAGGTAAGAGGTGTCCCTTTATGTGTCCTAATTTGGGTTATCCTCTATGAAATAAGTGGATATGTCTCTAACTTAGGCTGGGCTCTTATATGTTATCTATATGCTTGGCTTTAAGATACTAGACATCTAAAAGGTCCCCAAGTCGCTCCTTAACTTCATCCATGTAGGATGAGTAAGGCACCAAATCCTCACCCATTATAGGCTCATTGGAAAGGTTCAAGTTGGGTGAGAGTATTATCCTTGCCCATACGGAGGTTATTACCCCACGAAAGCATAGGTACTTTACCCCCTGAGAGTGTTTCGCTAGCCCATACGGAGGTTATTACCCCACGAAGGCGTAGTTACTTTACCCCCTCCTAAAAGGAAGAGCCGAGTTTAGGGCTTATGTTCATGAAAGTATGGTGTGTGCGAAGGAACATACAAAACCTTTGACTCACGAAAAATCCTGAAAAATAAAAACAAACTAAAAGAAAAAATGATTAAAATGTTAGAAATCAACAAAAAATAAAAAAAAATAAAAAAAAAATTTAAGACCAAATTTAAGACCAAAAATAACATGTGACTAACCTATGGCTCGATTCTCTAAATTCCCCAGTGGAGTCGCCAAACTGTCATAACGTGCCAAATGTGAATTTAGCAAGCTAGACATAAACATGGAGTCGCCACTAATCATCTAACTAGGTGTGATTAGTCACCTTTATAAATCTATCATTTTTAAACTTATCCTAAGCTTGACTAAGCCACCCTAGAAAGAATAGGTTTTGATCTGCGTTTCAGAAGTAAGTCCGGGAGTTCAGTTACGTGCGGGAAAGGATTAGCACCCCCACAACGTCAATCCTAAAGATAGTACCACATCAATCACATATTGTTCTAAACTAGTCTTATCTAAATGGTCTTAATTAATCTAAGTCAATTTTTATTTCCTAAGCATGCATACTAATCAAAAATAAAATAAAATAGAAAATCACCAAATCATACCATCAAAAAACTTAATCATACCCCTAAAAAGTAAAATAATAAAAAACTAAACATGCTCCTAAAAAATAAAAATAATAAACCTAAACATGCAAAATCTAAAAAATATCATAAAAAAAATCATAAACATGCAAAATCTAAAAAATATCATAAAAAAAAATCATAAACAAGCAAAATCTAAAAAATATCATAAAAAATTCCTAAACATAAAAGATATCATAATAGAGTAAAAATTCAATCATGCTTTCAAAGAAATAAAATAAAATAAACCTAATTCATGCTTCTAAAAAATATAAAATAAACCTAACATATAATTCTAAAAACAATAAAAATATAAATTCTAAATCATGCAATTTTAAAAACAATAAAAATATAAATCCTAAATCATGCAATTCTAAAAACAATAAAAATATAAATCATAAATCATGCAATTCTAAAAACAATAAAAATATAAATCCTAAATCATGCAATTCTAAAAAACAATAAAAATATAAATCCTAAATCATGCAATTCTCAAAACAATATAAATATAAGTCCTAAATCATGCAATTCTAAAAACAATATAAATATAAATAAACCTAATATCATGCTAAAATAATAAAAAATAATTAATCTTGAAAATATACCTGTAAAAACTAAAAAATAATTAGTCCAAAATAAATAAACTAATAATAATATAATTAAATGAAATAAAATAAAATAAAAGATAAACAAACCAAAACGTTAGTCAAATAAAAAACACTAGCTCAACAAATAAAATAATCAAACAATTAAATGATTGAAAGTATACCACACGTATTGGGCTTGTCCCAATCGAACAACGTCCAATGCAAACGGGCTATAGCTATTGGGAGTGGACTGAAACAAAGTGGGTTATGCAACTGGATCCGGTCCGGGTCGAAACAAAGCGCGGGTCAAGAAACGGGTCAAAACCAATCTCTTTCAAAACGGCGTCGTATTGGCTAGACTATAAAAACCCAAAAATAAACCCTTCCCTTCATTTTCATATTTTCCTTCTCTCACTAAGCTTAAAAATAAACTATGCCTTCTCTCTAGATTGCCAACCAGCAGCCAACATGTTCTTCATTCCCAAAAATCGGTCACTTCTGTCGCCGCTCGCCGCCGTCTACCGTCGGTTATCGTCGCCATTGCTGTCGTCTGTCAAGCTCGGAAAAATCTCAAAAAATTCCTCTCGATCTCCTTTTCCTAAAAATCAACCTAGTTTTATCCGAATCTCACCCAAAAAGCCTAGATCTAAGTTTTATACCCGCAACTTCCACACCTCCGATTTCCTCCGGTGACTACTCGATGAACCCCAAACTCCAGCCTAACACTCCTCTTCTCTTTTCCTATGTACCCACCGTTGGATTTCGCCAAACAACTACCCAAACTCCACAAAACCCAAAGATTTTGAAAACCCTAAAAATAATTGCTACTGACTTCCCCCAAATTCTAATGCTTTTAATTTTCGAAACTCCTTGAAGGTAGTCTGATGTGTTTTTCGAATCTCCTCCTTGTATATCTACTTTTTCTACTAATTTATAAACCCTTTTTATATGAAAATAAATCATAGAGTTTTTATTCAAATGGTTTTTGAATTCTCATCTTAATCAGATAAAACTTCATCACATTCTGATCCAAAGAAAGAGTTTTGGTTTGATCCAATTTGTTTTTCTAATTTTTCTTTTTTTTCTTTTTTCTTTTTTTAATAAATCCGAAATTTAAAATTTAGAAACTAAAATTTAGAAATTAAAAATAAAGTTAACATTAACCTAAACTAAAAATTAACAAATAACAAAACGGATAATTTTCGGTGTCTACAGTTCATATTAACCATCATCTTTCCAATGAATGTATCAATCTTTGAGTCATCTAGTTTCACTCCTAAATTTCCCATCAAAGCTTCAAGCAATTTCCTCACCATCTCATGTGATGTGTTCAAATACTGAAGAGCAACATCCCTACAAAGAGAATATTGATATTTATATGAATCTCTGTTAATTAGGCTTTGAAATACCAAGGAAAAGAAGAAAAGAAAACACAAAACATATTTCATTACCTACACTCTACATGCCAATGTTGAAGAGCTTCAGCATCATTGGTGTAGGCCATGCTAATGTAGTCTTTCCATTCCAATGTGTCATATCGGTTTTTCGACCGCTAGATGAATTTAAAAACATACTTGGAATCACCACCAATCTTTTTTGTTAGGTATGATTTGCCACCTATTAAAATCGGTTTTAGTGAAATATTTTAAAATTAATTAAAATATTTTAAAACCAATTTCGAAGTCTGCGTTTTAAACTAGAGATGAAGTAAAATCGGGTTCAGGAGTCGGTTACGTGCAGGGAAGGATTAGCACCCCCACGACGCCTGTTTAAAAACGGTACCAATTAATCATGTATTATCCTTTAATCTTGATAAAACGATTTTAATTTCGATATATTAAAATTAATTCCCATCACACTCTTTATTGCAAATTTTTGTATTTCTAGAAAAGAACAAATTGTTTTATTTAGGAATAAAATGAGAATCTTTGGCATCGGAAATTTTCACCGAATTCTCCAACGTCAAGGTAGAATTTACGAAGAGTTTCTTTGCTTACAAATTCGCATAATATTCCTATAAATCAAGTAATGTTCATTCGTAAATAACAATTATTCAAAATCCTCCAACGTCTAGGCAGGATATTAATATTTGTTTTTACTCGAAATATCATTTTATTTTTTTATTTCGTAAGACTCTCTTAAAACTCTTGTTTGTTTTTTTATTTTAAAAAATTTGATATGCAATGAAGGGAATAATCAACTATAGTGAAAGAGCGTACATAGAAAAAATCATGAACAATAATTTAAATAAAAACTTGTTTAATTTTAAAAAATGAAATTTTCATTTGAGTGAGGATAAGAATCTTCGGTGTGAGAACTTTCCCAAATTCCCCATCGTCTAGGCGGAATTTGGAGAAGATCTCTACATTTGAAAATTCTTACCCCGGTCCTTAAAATCGACGTGTTTCTATTTTTTGATCCGAAATATACAACAACGTTGACGATGAATTAATTTAATTGTAAAATGGAATATTTTCTTTTTTTAAAGGCAATATGAGAACCCTCAATGTGAGATCTTCCTCAAATTCCCCATTGTCTAGGCGAAATTTGAAGAAGATCTCTGCACTTGAAAATTCTCATTATAAGTATATTATTATGAGTAATCGAGAGAACTCTTTTCTTTATTTTTTTTTTAAAATTTATATAATGTTTGTGTTGCGTAACCTATTACGAATAGTATTAACATGCCAACCAAGAACGATTAAATAAGCACAAATAACTAGATGACATAATGAATTGAATAAAAATTTATTTTATTTTATTTTATTATTTTTATTATTATCTTTATTATTTATTACTTATTTTAATTATTATTTTGATTATTATTTTATATATATATATATATTTTTGTATTATTTTTTTGTATTATTTTTTTTTGAGAAACAGTTTCACTTTATTTTTATTCCAATTTTGGGTGTAATTTTTTTTTTCTTATTTCCCCAATGTATAGGCGAAAACTAGAAAAATTATCGATGCTTTGATTTTCTCGTAATTTCGGAAATTAAAAGAATTTCTTTTTTAAAGGAAATTCATTCGAGGGATCCTCGATTTTTATTTAATTATTTGCAAAGATTGTTTTATTTATTTTTATTTTATAAGAACATGTAGAAAAATTTTGATACGAGAACTTTTTAATTTCCCCAACATCTAGGCGGAAAACAAAATAAATCTCATACTTAAAGTTTTTCACTTTTTTTTTAATATTTATTGCAATTAATGAACTTTTTTTTTTTTTTGCAAAAATTAGCTCGGGAATTCCTCCAATATCTAGGCAGGATCCTTGAAAGATTTTACTCCATGGTGAGAAAGTTATTTATTATTACCATTTTTATTTGCAAAAAAAAAAAAAAACTTATTTTTATCCATCTCGTATTTTACATTCATAATCAAATTTTATATTTATTTTTTATTTTTTTAAACAAACATCTTATGATCCGAGAATTTTCAGCTTCCCCAACATCTAGGGGAAATTGAAAATATTTCTCGTCATTTAGTAATATTAGATTTTTGAAAATACTCGTTTTTATAAATTTTTCCTAATTTTTAAATTTTTTATACATTTCCATATACTTTGTATATTATTTTTTTTTATACTATAAACCTTTTTTTTCTACTTTTAATATTTTTTATTTATTTTATCCTAATTGAAAAGATATGAAAAATAATAATGGAAAGAAATAATAATAATAATAAAAAATAAAGAGAATATATAAAATAAATGAATAAAAAAAAACCAAAAAAAAAAGGAAAACTATATATGGGTCAAGTCCAGGCGCGAACCCGCGCGCGAGTCCAGCTACCCGACTAGGAAGTAGCCTATCAAAGGCCCTTATTTTTTTTGACTCATTTTTCCAGTTCTAAAAAAAAAAATCACCCCTTCTTTGAAATTTCTCAGATCCAAACCAGCCACCGTCGTCGCCCTCCGCCGCTCGTCGGCGTTGAATTTTGACCAAAATGCCCCTAAAGCCTTCTTTTTGGCCTCCTCTCCTCGACTATGGCCTTAGCTTTCCCGAAATCGTAGCTGAAAGTCCTAGATCTAAACCCCAAGGTTGCGGTTTTCTTCTCTCCGATCTCCTCTGACCACCTTTGAATAAGCTTCTAATCTGAGCCTTGGCCTCCCCTCACCCTAAACTACCTACTGATGGTTCAGTTTTCCTAACCGAGGCCTAGAACACCTCACACTGAATCAAAAAAAGAAACCCCAAAACCCATTTTGTGTTTTCGATTCTGGTTGCTGGGTTTTGTGAGCCCTTTTTTGTGTTGTTTGTTTTGCAGGGGGGTTGATAGCTGCCGGATGTGGGTTCTTGAGTGGGGAGTTGAGGCTCTGGCTTCAGGGTTTCTACCTCTTGTGAGGCCTGGGATCCGAATCTCTTCCCTCTTTTTTGATGGCTGCTGGTTTTATGGTGGTTTTGGGTGTTGAGTGTAGTGGTGGTTAAGTGGTGGCGTGGGGGAGAGATGGCTAGGGTTACCGTGTGTAGGGGGAAGGTGGTGACGTGTGCAAGTGGGTGCCAATGGAGGGTGCTGTCATGTGCTAGGGCTCCGGCAGCTAGGGTGGTTGCTGCAGGAGGGAAAGGCTGGCTGGGCTAGGGTTTGGGGATTGGGCCTGCTAGGTGGGCCTAGGGTGCAGGCAACAAGATGGGCTAGCAGGCCTGGTGGGATGGCCATTTGGGCCGTTGGCTACAGGCCCAGTTGGCCTGCTGGGTAAGGGTACAGGTCCTATTGGGCCCCGCAAATAGTTTGGGCCTAACTCGGGTTAGGCCCGGATTAAATTCGGTTGCTACACAATGCTTTCTCTTTCTCTGGCACAAAACTCGTCCCATACTTCACTAATGGGGTTGGACTCACTTCTTTGCGATAAACATCTTTTCTTTTTGGGGGGCAAGCTAAAAAAGTTATGTGCGGTCTGCTTAAGGGACTCGAGTAGTTCTAATGGAACTCCATGGTTGACAACTTGGAAGAAGCCAAGAGTCTCAGCAGCTCTAACAATTTCCTTGACCACTTCATCATGGTCAGGGCCATCAAGTCTCGACAAATCAATCGGTAGCATCTCACATTTGCTTGCATTTTTCTTATCAATTTGCTCGGCCGGTGGCTGAATGTAAGGCTGAGGCACTTTTGATATGCCAGAGTCCACTATTCCTTTGACGCCATTTCCATCTCGAACGATAAAGTTAAAATGTGAGCTGTCATTATCAAAACTTGGAGCCATTTGGGTGTAAAATGTAAGTAAGCTGTTGGGATATTTCTTTTGTATGTGGAGAGGGTTTGATTGATATGAAATTCTGTGGTGTATCAACCAAACGAAAGGGGGTCATTTATAGTGCATGGATGGATAATTATGAAGTAATAAAATTTTAATTTTCTGTTGACCTTTATGAAGAATAGTTTTGAACTTTTCAGCAAGACAAGGTGTTGGGCGTTTAAATATAACAAATTTTACGTTTGATGAAGAAATTTAAGAATCTATAAATTCAAGGAAGCTGCTCAATAATCTAGAATGGGGGTTCTGTCCAATTCTGACCGAAAACTTAAGCAAAATGTCAAATTGAAATTAAGGAAAACTAATTATTCCCTTGAAGAATAATGATATAGTACATTTTCTCTAGGGAATTACGCATAGGAATACTTAGAAAATTGTTCGCTTCTCAAGATACTTTATATTCATAATTAAATATTCTTAGAATTTGAACTCAAGATATTTATTAAGTCCTAAAATATCTATTGTAGACCGGCCAATGGGTTAGGAGCCAGTCTAGAACCGGTGTAATTTTTCTTATTATATTTGAAATATCAACATAAAAATTCATTTATAATTTATTTAAAATTAAAAAATTCGTCGATCTTTCATTAATTTTTAAGCAATTACTCGAGTCAATTAAAATTTGTGTTGGAGTTTTATACCCAAAATTCAATTCAGGGTGACGAAGGGATGGATCTTCATGCTTGTAATCTCAACTATGGTAAAATTGACGCTATCCTTGTTTGAAATAATCCACAAAATCTTATATGTACTGTTAAAATTTCAAGACTGGATGATGTAAGAAGATACTATTCAACAAAATCCCACAAAAAGATATTTTGCTGACCCACGTACATTGTTTCCATTGTTTTTCCATTTAGGAACATTTTCTCGTTGAGACAAACAAAGACTGCTCGCCATCTATTGAGACAACCTTAATTTCTTTTTTTTTTTTCCCTTTCGGAATTAATGGAACGTTCTACCTGATAACTGTTGGAATTGGTTTTATAAAATATAGTTACTGGACACTTTTGAGGTCAAATTATTTGTGAGGGTTTATTCATATTTGTGGTTAAAATTTTGCTGGATTTTTGTACTTCAACATGAGTTATTTAACATGGAACATTAACATGTTTAAAACCAATTATAAGTGAATAAAAAATTGATATCAAGGACCTTTGGATGACAAAATGACAAACCCAAAAATTGTCAATTATTTTATAGATTACAAGCTTGTCTTGTGGTTTGGATCGTGGACCCGTGAGCTCGGGTTTGGTTAGTTGGAATATTTTTAATCCCCATTTGATCAGTAACATTTCAATCCGTATAATGTCTTAAGACAGGAACCAAAACATTAATTATGGTGTGATATACATGAATGTTATTTATGGATATTCATGAATTATGGAGATTCATGAATTATAGAAGTTCATTAATTGTGGACATTCATGAATTATGAACATTCATGAACTATGAACATTCATGGATTTGTGGATATTCATGGATTATGAAATTCATGAACTTAATTTATGTATATTTATGAATTTGATTATTCATGTACTGTGTATACTCATCATAATTAATGTGCATTCATGTTTTATGTACATTCATGTATCATGTACATTTATTTGGGTTATTAATGTTTAGGTTCCTAAAATCCTATAACTATATGCTTTGATAGTATGAGAAACTCATTCAAATAAATCAACTATTTTTAAGCTCTTTTCTTCCTTAGTTATTCCAGTTCTAAGACTCTTGTTTTATTTGTTCCTTCTACTCTAAAGTTTAGGAATTTGTCATTGTAGAGAGAAAATTGAGTCAAATTTCATAAGTTCGTGGACCTTGAAAAGGTATGCAATTTTTCAAGGTGGTGTTGTTGAAATCCTGGGAGGAAATTGCATTGAAACTGTGTGCACCAAGTGACGGGCAATTTCACCTTAAGGACAAAGGGTTCAATCCTTGGCAACAACGTTAAGTTTTTTATTCTTCAATTTTGTCTTCTAAAAGTAAGTTCTCTAATATTCTATTTAAGGGCATACTATTTAATTGTTGCAAGTAAAATTTTCCAACAAGGTTATACAAATATACAAAATATCTCCAACAATCTTAAGGTGAAATTTATCTACCTTTTATTTTGTTTATTTGTTTGTTGAGTTACTTGCTTGTCATATCCCATATTTATTTTGTTTATAAATATTGGTTCTTGGGTTTTCTTATTTTATATACATGTTTAAAACTAATATCTTAATTTATTAGTGTTTTGTTTTGATTATGTTATAATCAATATTTATTGATTTCAAATAACATGACATATATTTCTTCTCATACTTCTGAAAGTGTTGTGGCTAAGACTTCTTTGGAAGGGAGGATTCCACCATCACCCTTGTTGGTGCATGGAGAGAAACCTAAAAAGTTCGATGGGTTGAACTTTAAGAGGTGGCAGCAAAAGATGTTTTTTGGAATCAAGTACATTCCTTTAAATACCTCAAAGTATGAGGGTGTCTTGCTAAGGTAGCAATATCTGATCCCAAAAGGATCATGATAGGACTAAAACTGTGTTCAGTGCCTCATTTGATGGGATCATGACCTAGTCCTTGAGGGTAAGAGAAGGACATGTGGGATAATGTCAACTTTATGCAACAATGGCTACTCGGGTTTGATCTTGGCGTCGATGAGGGCATCAACATAGGAAGTGGGAAGAGTGTCATGGTCTGGCATCGGCATGTCTTGGTGCTACCATGACTACCCCAATGCAAAGCAGCGGATGAGACCTTGTCCATGGGATGGGTGATCCCTGATGGTGCCAGGAGTGGCACAGGTCTTAGAAGCAAACCATTAGGCTGTAAATGAAAGCTGATAGGAACTATTGACAAATACAAAGCTAGGCTTGTTGTTAAATGATAAAAACAACAAGTAAGTGTGAATTATTTTGATACATACTCACATGTATCAAGAATTACATCCATACGGACGTTAATAGCCTTTGCTGCTATTAACAAGGTAGAAATACATCAAATGGATGTAAAGACATCTTTCCTAAATGGTGATCTTGAAGAAGAGGTTTATATGCAACAACCCAAGGGATTTGTTGTTAAAGGAAAGTAAAATAAAGTGTGTAAACTTGTCAAGTCTTTGTATGGCTTGAAACAAGCTCCTAAACAATGGCATGAAATCTTGAAAAAGTTATGTTGTCAAATGGCTTTAAAATCAACGAGGTTGATAAGTGTGTCTTTGTGAAGAACACTGATAAGGGCTATGCCATTGTATGTCTATATGTAGACGCCATGTTGATTTTTGGCGACAATGAGTACATGATCAAGTTTACAAAGAACATGTTAACTAAAAGGTTTGACATGAAGACTTGGGTGTTGCAGATGTCATACTAGGAATCAAAATTTTCAGGACATCTGATGGTTTTGTATTGTCCCAATCTAATTATGTTGAAAAAATTCTCGACAATTTTTCTAAAGGTGACAATAGCATTGTCAAAACACCAATGGACTTGAGTGTACATCTGTCCAAAAATAAAGGTAAGGGAATACATCTCAATCTATAGGCTTCTCTTATACTGGATACCTTTTAGTTCTAGAGGGTACTCAGAGTTTATTGCTCTTGATAAAGTTGGAGAAGAAGCTGAATGGCTTCAGAATTTCTTAGAGGATATTCCATGTTGGCCAAAGCCAGTGCCAACAATTTGTATCGATTGTGACAGTCAGTCAGCAATTGAAAGGGCACAATATTATGGTAAGTCTAGACAGATACGTCGTAGACATAATACTGTTAAACACTTGCTCTCGAATAGAATTATTTTCATTGACTATGTAAAGTCAAAAGGAAAATATTACGGATCCACTAACAAAAGGTTTAACAAGAGAGCTTGTGTATAGTTCATCGAGGGGAATGGGCTTAAAGCCTTTAAGAGATAAAAAGTGTTATGATGGTAACCCTACCTAGTTGACTGGAGATCCCACGATCTAGGTTCAAAGGAAAAACTAAGTCATATTGCACTTTTAGTGGCACTTGGAAATTATTATTTTCTGCCTATTCCTATGGTGAAAAAGTGCTAGCTGCAGTGAGATAAGGATGAGTTGTGCTCTTAATGATTCTCATATCTTGGTTTCCAAGTGGGGTATAAGCAGAATACTCTTAAATAGAGATCACCTATATGAATGAGAAATATGATCGTTTCTTTGAGAATTTTTAAAAGGCTAAATTCTTTAAAGCATTCATGAAACTAGGAGTTGTTCAGGGCCAAAATAAACACAATCGTGAGAACTACTGGAATCTCTAGATAGAAACTATGTGAGTAATATTGTCTTGGTTTACACGAAAGGCTAAATAGTTTAAGACATCGCGTTCACTAGTTAGCCGAGTAAATCCGATGGTATTTCACTAGGGAAGGTTCAAAGCCAAAAGCTACCTCTCCTGATTTAGTTTTCTTTCACTTCAATTTTCTCTCAACGAATTCTTTGCGTCCTTATACTGGTCCGACAATTTTCATTCATGTAGGGGATTGTTGGAATTGATTTTATAAAACATGGTTAATGGGCATTTTTGTAAATTATTTGTGGGGGTTCACTCACATTTGTGGTTAAAATGTTGCTGAATTTTTGTACTTCAACATGAGTTATTTAACATGTAACATTAACATGTTTAAAACCAATTGTAGGTGAATGAGAAATTGATCTCAAGGACCTTTGGATGGCAAAATGACAAACCCAAAAATTATCAATTATTTGATAGATTACAAGCTTGTCTTGTGGTTTGGACCGTAGGCCCGTGAGCTCGGGTTTGGTTAATTGGAATATATTTTGCTGTTTAATCTTCGTCTGATCAGTAACATTTCAGTCCGTATAATGTCTTAAGACATGAACCAAAACATTAATTATGGTGTGATACACATGAATGTTATTTATGGATATTTATTAATTATGAAGATTCATGAATTATAGAGATTCATGAATTATGAAGATTTATGAATTATGGACATTAATGAATTATAGATATTCAGGAATTGTGGACATTCATGAATTGTGGATGTAGACACCTAATTTTGTCCGGACCCCTAAATCAGGTACGTTTTCTTCCTTAATTGATATTTCAGAATGCTAAAAGGCTTTTCTCATCCTGCAGGTGGTACTCCGAGACTTAGTCTAAGAAAGCAGACAGAAAAGGTCAAACTCGAAAAAGTCAACCCCAAAAAAGTCAACCCCAAAAAATTCAACCTCAAAAAAGTCAACTACTGAAAAAGTCAACCCACTTTCAAAATCAAGATTTGAGGTTCAATTGAAAAACGGTGAAAGAAATTTTATAATCCGAGGTCTACATTGAAAGATATGGAGTTCGAAAGTTGGGTTACGGAGATTCGGTAGAAAGGACACCCTAGTTCGGGAAATTTGGAGAAAAGTGCTTAAACGATCAAATTGGTCAGAATTAAAGGTTCCAAATGAGAAATAAGTACTGACTACGGATAATGGAGAAGCCACTTGGAAGAAAAACTGATAGAAAAGTCAATTCGAAAGAAAATCGAGAATTAGGGTTTTTGGGGGATTTCGGTGAAATTTGGAAGAATTACAGAAATGGCTAAATTCGGTAGGACTAAAGCCCCTAATTGATGAGGAATAATTAAACAAGGATAGCCTAAGGCTCATTTTGAAGAAAATCTGAAAATCAGACTTGTTTTGAGCAAAATCGGGTTTCGGAGGCAAAAAGGTAAAATTGGAAAATTTGGGAAAAATAGCAAATGAACTCCAAAAATTTTGAAAATTTTCAAATCTCATTCTTAAATATTTTTGAAGAGATTGGCAAAATAAAATCTTGATTCAGAGTTCGTTTGCAAAATGGCCAAATCTCGGGTCCCTTATGTAGAAATTAAACAGGATAAATCCCGAAAAAATAGCAAACGAGTCCCAAAAATTCTAAACATTTGCAGATCTCATTTTTAAATTATTTGAAAGAGATTGGAAAAATAAAATCTTGATTCAGAGTTCGTTTGCAAAATGGCCAAATCCCAGATCCCCTATGTAGTAATTCAAGCAGATAAATCCCGAAAAAATAGCAAATAAGCTCCAAAAATCATGAAAACTTCTAGATCACATTTTTAAATTATTTGGAAGAGATTGGTGAAGAAAAATATGGATTCGAAGCTCGTTTAAAAAATGGGAAAATTCGGGTGCATAAAAAGGGCAATTTTGAAAATAAATCTGAAATAAATAGCAAATGGACTCGAAAAATTTTGAAAACTTCCAGAATTCAATTTTTTATTATTTTAGAAGTATTGGAAAAATAAAATTTGAATTTGGAGCCCATTTGCTATTTAGTTAGCTTCAGGGGGCAAAAAAGTAATTTCACCGAAAAAACCAAAAATGGCAAATTTGTAATTGAGAAAAATATCAAAGGAGAAGGAATTGCTGGGATTTTTCTTCCTTTAATCACCAGCATAGAGGAGAAGAAGGAAGCTTGAACAATTTAATTCCTTCGTCACTATCAAGCCACATTCTATCATTAACACCTTGCAAATGGTCCCCCTTCATCCAATGGCTTAGGTGCCTTGTAGGAAAGTTGAATGCACCATCCAATGGCCAAGTTTAAATGCCAAGATGACATTTTTATTTGTCATGAATGAACCCTCATCTAATGGCCAATAATGGAGGAAAAAAGATGAGCACAATTCATCCAAGGGTGAGCATCCATTCGGCCAAACAAGGGAGTGCATGGGATTGTCTCTTTTCATCCAATGGCTTAGGCCATGTACAAGGGCTGAGTACACATGTTGAGGTCTGGGTTTAATCTACAATATGTCATTTTTATGTTGTCCTCATCCAATGACCAAGAATGGAAGAACACAACTCATCCAAGGGTAGGCACTCAAGGGGGCAAGCAAGAGAGTGCATGGGATTGGTCCTCTTTTGCATCTAAGGGATGAGGTTATTACAAGGGCTGAGTATACATATTAAGGGCTCCTATCAATTGGCAAGATGACATTTTTATGTTGTCATCAAAATATCTTAATCTTAGGGCCAAGATTGGAGGAGAAAAAGTGAAAATTTCATCCAAGGGTGAGAGGGCCATTCGGCCAAGCCATTAGAGAGGGGGTGAGTTCATTTTTCTTAAGTTTTTGGCTGAAGTCAGTAGCTAATTTAGTAAGAAAAAAGGTTTTGAAAGAAAGAAAAAAAAGGTTTTCTGTAGAGAGCTTGAAGGTAGTCATCTCTACCAAGCTCTAGAATAGCTTTCTTCTTGTTTTCCATGGTGATTTCTTGATTTTCTATCTTGTTTTTCCACTACATTTTTCATAAAAATAAAGTTTTTTAAATGTTTACTTGAGTTTTCATCTCTTCTTCTTCATCAAAAGGGTTGAAAACAATATTTTTTTCCATGTCCTTGCTTTGGCCGAATATGGCATGTTTGTTTGCCTTGGGTTTTTTTTTTTTTTCTTCCTTGCATGTTGTTGTGGCAAAATGATTTTTAGAAGGTTTTTTTTTTTAATTTTTAATATTCTGATTTTTTTTTACAAAAAGATGAAGCAAAAAGGTTGAAATGGCTACCTGATCTTGGCAAGACCAAGTGACCATGGTTAGGGGAGAGGCTATGCCCATTTTTACCTACCATGAAGCTCACCTTAATTTTGTTATTTAACATGGTTTATTTTTTATTTTTAAAATGGAAAGGCTTCATGATCTTGGCAAGACCAAGTGATTATGGTTAGGTAAGAGGCTATGCCCATTTTATACCAACCATGGAGCTTAACTTTCCTTGTTTTATTTACTAGTTTTGCTTGTTATTTGTTTTGCATGTCTATGTTTAATTTTTTATATGTTCTTTACATTATTTTCTATGCAATATTTGCTTCTATGTTTCTATTCCATGCTTAATAATTTTTCTTGAAGATTCGGCCATTGTGTTCTTATGCTCATATTGAGCATTTTTTTTTCATGTATCATGTCTTATATTATAAACATGTTTGCATTTTCATATTTTGTCATATGGCCATTCGGCTACTCCATGTTGCTATGCCTTACATGTGCATTTTCATCTTGCTTCTTGACTTGTTTGCATCTCCATGCCATGAGCTTGTGCATTTTGATTTTAGTATGTCATATGCTTGTGAAAATGTCATGACATTATGCATCTTGATATGATTTGTCATATATTTATGTCATTTACTAGATAGGATTGCATTAGAGTCTCATGTGACCATTCAGCCTCTTCATGTATTCCTTGCCTTGTCATGCATTTGCATTTTTTTTAGGTAATATGTTTTGCATTATCATATCTTGAAATTTTGTATTAATTGCTGTTTGTTCCAGCATTACCTTTAGTTTCATTGGTCATTGTATGTTCATAGTATTGCTATGCATGTTCATTACATTTTAGGTCTTAAATCATATTGGTATTGCCATGCATTGCTATGCTACTTAGGTCTTAGGTTACATTAGCATTTTCATGCATATTCATAACATATTAGGTCCAATTCATATTTGCATTATCAAGCATTGCATGCATATCAAGTTAGGATAGCATTTATTGCCATGCAAACTCATGCTAGGCATTTAGGTTATTTTGAATTGTCATGCATTTCCTTTACCATTTATGCTTTAGACCATACATTTCATTTGCTGTATGTTCATGCATTCCATGTCATTGCCACATGATTTATGACTTAGGCCAACCAATGGCTCAAAGTCATGCTCTCTTGAGCATACGTGTGGAAAATTAAAGAGTTGTCAAATTGATTGTTCTACCTTCGTGATTTTTTTTACTTAGCCAATTTTTGTCCAAGGTTTTTAAATGTTTTAGCTACTATTTGTAGGTCTTTAGGTTGATCTCCAACAATTTTACTTTGATTTTTAAATGATTTTATCAAAGGTAAAAAAAATGTGTTTTGACAAAACAGTTTTTTTTCACCTAATACTCGAACTTCTCTGATTTTTCTGGGTAGTCACCTTTAATCAGAAAATTAAGCCAATTTTTTCTCGTCTAGTTTTACATATTCTGAGTCTTCAATGTTTTTTTTAGATTTTTTAAAATTTTTAAAAATAGGCTAAAAAATCGTGTGCAAAACCAGACAGTAGAGGCAGATTTGAATTCACAAGAAGAATAATGGTTGAATTTGGCTGAGGCATTTAGAAGGGGTTGTTTAGAAGCTTTAGCTACTATCTTAGGGTAGTTTCTAAGCCTTTTTAAACTTTAAAAATGATTTTATAAATCTCGGGTTAAGGGTGGTCAAGTCCGGAATTTTAAACTTAGGAAATTAGAGCCATTTTAAAAGGGTTTGGTAGGGGTTTTAATCTTCATTCAAGTTTTTCTTCTAAATTGTTTTCAAACAATCACAAAGTTTTGTTTTTAGAAAATCTGATTTGACATATTTTCTTAAAGTAGCCGGATATCTTTTTAGATATACAGATTTCTTTATTACAGGAAAAAATACATTTTCATGCATTGTTTTTTCCATGTTCATGCATTTTATTTAATATGTGCTTTTTGCTATGATATTTTCCATGGTATTATTATTATTTTGATTTACATTTTATGAGGTTATATTGTTTGTCATATGATTTTGAATATTTCATGATATCCTATATTATTTATTTAGTCATTTATTTTTGTCACATTATTTAGCATATACTATGTTCACACATTTTTTATTTTATTTTCATGCATATTTTATGATAGCATTATTTTATGTTTCATGTCACTTAGATCATATTCCATGTTATTTAAAATATGTCATGTCATTTAAAATATGCCATATCATTTAAAATTGCCATGTCAATTAAATCATTTTATTTCATTTAGAATATATCATGATACTTAGGATTTTTTATTTCATCTAGAATATACTATGCCATTTAAATTATGTCATGTCATTTAGGTTGCATAATATTATTTAGACTTTGCTATGTCATCTTATTTATGTCATACATGTTCATGTTCATATTTTTTAAATGTTTTGAAAAAGATAATGATTTTCAATAAAAATAAAGATATTCCCGAGTTAAAATAATTCATGCGTTCTCTATCGAGTTTGCTGGAGGGGATATCATCAATTATCATTAATAAAGGAATATTTTTCTTTCAAAAAATGAGAATGATTCGGAAAATTTTCCAAATAAATAAAAATTTCCAGATTTTACCGATTTTGTTGGGGAATATAGAAAAATTTTGAATTAATAAATTCCGGATCATTTTTAATTAAAAATGGAATTATTTTTCTTTAAGTTGGGATTTAATTTGAATACTAAATCAAAAAACAACTTTTTACCGAGACTTGAGATAACACATGATTAATAAGGTACCGTTTTATACGGGCGTTGTGGGGGTGCTAATCCTTCCCCGCACGTAACCGAGTCCCGAACCCGATTCTTCGATTTTCTCTAGTTTATAACGCAGACTTGAAATTGGTTTTAAAATGTTTTAATTAATTTTAAAATATTTTATAAAACCGGTTTTAATAGGTGGCTGATCACACCTAGCTAAAAAAAAAATTGGTGATGACTCCATGTCTTTTTACGAGGCCGTTTTCATACCCCTACGACCTTTTATTTCAATATAGAGGAATTAAGTCATCTTTTCCTCTGCTTTTGTTTTTCCCTCATTCGAACTGGTCCCCGTGATTCGGGATCACGTATCGACAGCTTGGCGACTCCACTGTGGACTTTTTAGAGAGTCAGGCCTAGAGCTAGTCGTGTGTTATCTAAGTCTCAATTTTGTTGGTTTAATTGGTATTTAATTTTAATTCCCATATTTTTAAAATAATAAAGAGAATTTTGAAAATAATAAAATGTTTTAAATATGTACATCTTCATGTGCATTCATACTATTATTTGTTCTCTGGCTATTTTGTTGCGTATATTTATATGTTTGCATGACTAATGCTTTACATTGTTTGATTTTAGTGGGGTATTTAGAATAAAGGGTGTAGAATAGGTGGTGACAGGTTTGGTTTTTTTCCTCCACACATACTATATTTTCATTTGCATAACATGAACCCTCTACCTGGGTTCCGTCCTTTTAAGTGGGAGTAAAGTAACTACGCCTTCGTGATGATCCTCCGCATGGGCTAGCGAAACACTTTTGGAGTATAAAGTACCTAATGACTTTGTGATAATCCTCCGTACAGGCATAGGAAAATATACTCTAACGAATTGAACCCGCTTTTATCGGGGTGCCTTACTAGTCTTCACAGGCGACAGTGAGGAACAATTCAGGGCCTTAGAACCAATTCACCTTTGTCGATACTTGATCCCGAATCGCGGGGGACCCGTTCAAGTGAGGGGGAAACAAAAGCATAGGAAAAGACGACTTAATTCCTCTAGATTGAAATAAAATAAACGATCGAGGGTATGAAAATGGCCTTGTAAAAAGACATGAAGTCGCCACCAATCTTTTTTAGCTAGGTGTGATCGGCCACCTATTAAAACTAGTTTTATAAAATATTTTAAAATTAATTAAAACATTTTTAAAACCAATTTCAAGTCTGCATTATAAACCAGAGAAATCAAAGAAGCGGGTTCGGGAGTCGGTTACGTGCGGGGAAGGATTAGCACCCCCACAATGCCCGAATAAATCGGTACCTTATTAATCGTGTCTTATCTCAAGTCTTGGTAAAAAGTTGTTTTTTGATTTATTTCAAATTAAATCCCAAATTAAAGAAAAATAATTCCATTTTTAATTAAAAATGATCAGGAATTTATTAATTCAAAATTTTCCTATATTCCCTGACAAAATCGGCAAAATCTGGAAATTTTTATTTATTTGGAAAATTTTCCGAATCATTCTCGTTTTTGGAAAGAAAGATATTCCTTTATTAATGATAATTGATGATATCCCCTCCAGCAAACTCGATAGAGAACTCATGAATTATTTTAACTCGGGTATATCTTTTATTTTTATTGAAAATCATTATCTTTTTCAAAACATTTAAAAAATATGAACATGAACATGTATGACATAAATAAGATCACATAGCAAAGTCTAAATAATATAATGCAACCTAAATGACATGACATAATTTAAATGTCATAGTATATTCTAGATGAAATAAAAAATCCTAAGTATCATGATATATTCTAAAATGAAATAAAATGATTTAAATGACATGGCAATTTTAAATGATATTGTATATTTTAAATGACATGGCATATTTTAAATGACATGGAATATGATCTAAGTGACATGAAACTTAAAATAATGCTATCATAAAATATGCATGAAAATAAAATAAAAATGCATGAACATAGTATATGCTAAATAATGTGACAAAAATAAAATTCAAAATCATATGGCAAACAATATAACCTCATAAAATGTAAATCAAAATAATAATAATACCATGGAAAATATCATAGCAAAAATCACATATTAAATAAAATGCATGAACATGGAAAAAGCAATGCATGAAAATGTATTTTTTCCTCTAAATAAAGAAATCTGTATATCTAAAAAGATATCCGGCTACTTTAAGAAAATATGTCAAATTAGATTTTCTAAAAACAAAACTTTGTGATTGTTTGAAAACAATTTAGAAGAAAAACTTGAATGAAGATTAAAACCCCTACCAAACCCTTTTAAAATGGCTCTAAATTCCTAAGTTTAAAATCTCGGACTTGATCGCCTTAACCCGAGATTTATAAAATCATTTTTAAAGTTTAAAAAGGCTTAGAAACTACCCTAAGACAGTAGCTAAAGCTTCTAAACAACCCCCTCTAAATGCCTTAGCCAAATTCAACCATTATTCTTCTTGTGAATTCAAATCTGCCTCTATTGTTCGGTTTTGACACACGATTTTTTACCCTATTTTTAAAAATTCAAAAAGAATCTAAAAAAACTACTGGACACTCAGAACATGTAAACCTACACGGGAAATAATTGGATTAATTTTCTGATTAAAGATGGCTGCCCAGAAAAATCAGAGAAGTTCGAGTACTGGGTAAAAAAAACTATTTTATCAAAACACATTTTTTGCCTTTAATAAAGTCATTCAAAAATCAAAAAAAAAAAAAATTGTTGGAGATCATCCTAAAGACCTAAGGACAGTAGCTAAACGTTTAAAAACCTTGGAAAAAATTGGCGAAGTAAAAAAATCACAAAGATAGAATAATCAATTTGACAATTCCTTAATTTTCCACAAGTATGCTCAAGAGAGCATGACTTTGAGCCATTGATTGGCCTAAGTCATAAATCATGTGGAAATGACATGGAATGCATGAACATACAGCAAATGAAATGTATGAAATGCATGGTCTAAAGCATGAATGGTAAAGGAAATGCATGACAATACAAAATAACCTAAATGCCTAGCATGAGTTTGCATGGCAATAAATGCTATCCTAACTTAATATGCATGCAATGCTTGATAATGCAAATGACTTGGACCTAATATGTTATGAATATGCATGAAAATGCTAATGTAACCTAAGACCTAAGTAGCATAGCAATGCATGGCAATACCAAGATGATTTAAGACCCGATACACATGGCAATACCAATATGGCCTAGACCTAACATATAGTGAAAATGCATAGCAATACTATGAACATACAATGACCAATGAAACTAATGCTAATGCTGGAACAAACAGCAACTAATACACAATTTCAAGATATGATAATGAAAAGCATGTTATCTAAACAAAATGTTAATGCATGACAAGGCAAGGAATGCATGAAGGGGCCGAATGGTCACATGAGACTCTAATGCAATTCTATCTAGTAAATGACACCAATATATGACAAATCATATGAAGATGCATAATGTCATGACATTTTCACAAGCATATGACATACTAAAATCAAAATACATAAGCTCATGGCATGGAGATGCAAACAAGTCAAGAAGCAAGATGAAAATGTACATGCAAGGTATATCAACATGGAGTATCCGAATGGTCATATGACAATTATGAAAAATGCAAACATGTTTATAATATAAGACATGAAATATGAAAAATGCACAATATGACTCCAATAGGCAACAAGGCCGAATCTTCAAGGAAAACATATTAAGCATGGAAATGAAATATAGAAACAAATATAGCATAGAAAATAATGTAAAGAACATATATAAAATTAAACATAGACATGCAAAGCAAAAAACAAGCAAAACTAGTAAATAAAACAAGGAAAGTTAAACTCCATGGTTGGTATAAAATGGGCATAGCCTCTCACCTAACCATAACCACTTGGTCTTACCAAGATCATAAAACCTTTCCATTTCAAAAATCAAAAAATAAACCATGCTAAACAGCAAAATTAAGGTGAGCTTCATGGTAGGTAAAAATGGGCATAGCCTCTCCCCTAACCATGGTCACTTGGTCTAGCCATGATCATGTAGCCATTTCAACCTTTTAGCTTCATCTTTTATAAAAAAAATACTCTAAAAAAACCTTCTAAAAATCATTTTCCACAACAACATGCAAGGAAGAAAGAAGAAGAAAACCAAGGCAAGCAAACATGCCATATTCGGCCAAGCATAAAACCATGTAAAAAAAATAGTTTTCCACCATTTGATGAAGAAGAAGAGATGAAAACTTAAGAAAATGTTAAAAAACTTTATTTCTATGAAAAATGCAATAGGAAAACAAAATAGAAAATCAAGAAACACCATGGAAAACAAGAAGAAAGCTATGCTAGAGCTTGGTAGAGATGACTACCTTCAAGCTCTCTATTGAAAACCTTTTTTTTCTTTCTTTGAAAACCTTTTTCTTTGCTAAATTAGCTACTTACTTCAGCCAAAAAACATATGAAAAAATGAAACCAACCCTCCCTCTTTAGCCTCGGCCGAATGGCCTCTCACCATTGGATGGAAATTGTATTTTTTTCTCCTCCAATCTTGGCCTTTAGATTAAGATATTTTGATGACAACATAAAAATTTCATCTTGCCAATTGATATCAGCCCTCAAGATGTGTACTCAGCCCTTGTAGTAACCTCATCCCTTAGATGCAAAAGAGGACCAATCCCATGCACTCCCTTGCTTGCCCCCTTGAGTGCCTACCCTTGGATGAGTTGTGCTCTTCCATTCTTGGTCATTGGATGAGGACAACATAAAAATGACATCTTGTAGATTAAATCCAGCCCTCAACATGTGTTCTCAGCCCTTGTAGATGGCCTAGGCCATTGGATGAAAAGAGACAATCCCATGCACTCCCTTGCTTAACCGAATGGATGCTCACCCTTGGATGAATTGTGCTCATTTGTTTTCTTCCATTCTTGGCCATTAGATAAGGGTTCTTTTTTGACAAATAAAAATGTCATCTTGGCATTTAAAGTTGGCCATTGGAAGGTGCATTCAACTTTCCTACAAGGCACCTAAGCCATTGGATGAAAGGGGGACCATTTGCAAGGTGTTAGTGGTAGCATGTGGCGTGATAGTGACTAGGGAATTAAATTGTTCAAACTTCCTTCTTCTCCTCTATTTTGGCTGACCAAGGGAAGAAAAATCCCAGCAATTCCTTCTTCTTTCATATTTTTCTCAATTACAAAATTGCTTTTTTTTTTGTTTCTTCGGTGAAATAACCTTTTTGCCCCTCGAACCTAAATAAATAGCAAACGGACTCCAAATTCAAATTTTATTTTTTCAATACTTCCGAAATAATAAAAAATTGAATTCTAGAAGTTTTCAAAATTTTTCGAGTCCATTTGCTATTTATTTCGGATTTATTTTCGAAATTGCCCCTTTTATGCACCCGAACTTTGCCATTTTTTAAACGAGCTCCGAATCCAGATTTTTCTCCACCAATCTCTTCCAAATAATTTAAAAATGTGATCTGGAAGTTTTCATAATTTTTGGAGTTCATTTGCTATTTTTTTTAGATTTATCTGCTTGAATTACTGCATAAGGGACCCCGAATTTGGCCATTTTGCAAACAAACTCCAAATCAAGAATTTCTTTTGCCAATCTCTTCCAAATAATTTTAAAATGAGATTTGCAAATTTTTAGAATTTTTTGGAGTTCATTTGCTATTTTTTCGGGATTTATCCTGTTGAGTTTCTGCATAGTGGGCCTAGTATTTGGCCATTTTGCAAACGAACTCCGAATCAAGATTTTCATTCGCCAATCTCTTTGAAATCATTTAAGAATGAGATTTGTAAATTTTTAGAATTTTTGGAGTTCATTTGCTATTTTTCCCACATTTTCCAATTTTGCCTTTTTCTCTCCAAAACCTGATTTTGCTCAAAACAAGTCTGATTTTCATATTTTCTTCAAACTGAGCCTTGGGCTATCCTTTTTTTAATCATTTCTCATCAATTAAGGGCTTTAGATCTATCGAATAAGGCCATTTCTGTAATTTTTCCAAATTTCACCGAAATCCACCAAAAAACCCTTATTCTCGGTTTTCTTTCGAATTGACTTTTCTATCAGTTTTTCTTCCAAGTGGCTTCTCCATTACCCGTAATTAGTACTTATCTTTCATTTGGAACCTTAAATTCCGACCAATTTGATCATTTAAGCACTTTTCCCCAAATTTCCCGAACTAGGGTTTTTTTTCTACTGAATCTTTGTAACCCAACTTCCGAACTCCATATCTTTCAATGTACACCTCGGATTATCAAAATTATTTCACCGTTTTTCAATTCAACCTCAAATATTGATTTTGAAAGTGGGTTGACTTTTTTAGTAGTTGACTTTTTGGGGTTGACTTTTTCAAGGGTTGACTTTTTTGAGTTTGACTTTTTCTATCTGCTTTCTTAGACTAAGTCTCGGAGTACCACCTACAGGATGAGAAAAGCCTTTTAGCATTCTGAAACATCAATCTAGGAAGAAAATGTACCTGAATTAGGACTCCGGACAAAATTAGGTGTTTACAACCTTCATATAGTGAACCTAGGCGAAGCCATGCCTGATTTCTGTTAGATACCCGAAGTTTAAGAACACATGGAGGAACATTTCCAACCTTTTACCATCTTTCTATATGTTAGATTTTACAAACTGGGTGATGATGAACGAACATCATAATCACTCGTAATAAATTTATTATTTTGTCCCATAGGCGTCGTAAACTCAAAGCTCTGTTAAAATTTTTGGGACATTTTTTAAAAGCATGTTGTTATTTATGTTATATTTGTGAATTCATTTCTTTACTAATCTATTTCTTTTTGTTTTCTTTTCTTTGACATGCATCATAGACATCATCATACACTTGAAGTTTATTGGCCTTAGGATAGTCATCAACCCAAAGGACTTTCATGGAGTGTCAGGTTATTTCAGTAATAGAAGATCATGCAGTAGTCAGGGCACAGTCGAAAAAAGATCAGAGGGAGGATGGTGATTGCCTGAAGAAAGATTATGTGTCAATATTGCCGAAAAGGGTCAAAGTGGATTTTAGACAGAATAATCTCTGAGAGTTAGCCGACATTTGGAATCAGTGGAATGTATCAGAGAAAGAAGCCTTTACTTAGAAATATAGAGATATAGCACTCTTAATTCCGATTAGGGTCAATTGTAGGTTGATTTAGGCTATGGTACAGTTTTGGAATCCTGCTTATAGATGTTTTACTTTTAACAAGGAGGATATGACCCCACTGATTGAAGATTCAGCACTATTATGTATTGAATGTCCTAATCCTGATCGGGTTTATTTGAAGGAAGTGAAACCTTCAGGTTTTAAGAGGAAAGTGGCTAGGATCACAGGAATGGATACAACATGGGTTGAGAGTCATATGGATACAACGCAGAAAGATGGATGCATTCCGTGGGAAACTCTCCGACAATTAATATTGGGTTATTCCGACAAAGAAAAAGCTAGGGACATCTTTGCTCTAGCCATGTACGGATTAATCATATTCCCGGAGATATTGGGTCATGTGGATATAGCCATGTTTGATTTCTTTGAAAAGTTGGAACAGAAGATCATTCCATCTTCGGTCATCATAGCTGAAACTATCCAATCTTTGAATTTTTGTAAAAGGGCAGGACAAGGGAGAATCAAGGGGTGTGCACAACTCCTTTATATTTGGATTCAAAGTCACTTTTGGAAGATAGAAGAGGTTTCCTTCAAACCGTACATGAAGTCTTTAGTTCTGATCAGGGAATTCCTTCGAAATGATTGGCTTGAAGACGGAGATGAAGAGAAATGGGTCAACATGTTCCAAAATCTAAAAGGGGAGATGGTGACTTGGAGAGCTCCATGGATGGTTCCTAAGCCGATTATGTATAAATGTAGGGACAACTCGGGAGTTCCACTACTCGAAATTTGGGGTTTGTGAGTTATGCGCCTCTGTTGGTGCAAAGACAGGTTGAGTCTCGACAATTCACACCCGTGACTCATAAGCTAGGATCATCAGAGTTCACTTATGGAGAGGATGGGTATTCTGGAAAGGTGCGGGCAGTGATTGAAGCATGGTAGAAAACTCACCGAATAAAAGTGGCCAGATATGCCGACATCGTCACACCTGATTACCTGGTATGGAGGCAATTAAGGGTTAATGAAGGATGTTGACATCAGATAAGGAAGAGGTCCAGTTCATGAATCCGCCATCGAGGGAAATGCCATCAGAGCTAGAAATAGCAAGGGTGGAATTAGAAAAAGAAAAGGCCCAGATGAGCAAGGAGATTGCCCGACTACAAGAAGAGCTTGAGGACATGAAAAATAGGGAATCAGCTCAAGAAAGAGAAAAAAAAAGATCAAGAGAGAAAGGGACACTACTAAGGGCGATCTTCAGGAATTACACTTGGAGAACAAGAGGTACCGCTTTGAGCTCAGATTTTAGGGGACCCTCAAGACTTTCGGGGAATAGGAGCATGAGATCAAAAACCTCAAAAAGGAGAATAACTACTGGAAAGAGGGAGCGAAGCATGAGGAAGCCTGATCCAATCAACTAGAGAAGCAAGCTAAGGAAAGCTTACACGGTGATACTTCTGCTAACATGTCAAGGGGCCGTGAACAAGTAGGGGTCAGATTAAAGAGCAAGGCAATCAAAAGGAGACTGTGAAAGAAAGTCCAAGATCCGAAGAAGTCACAATAGGACTAATTTTGTAATAGCACTTTGAAAGGCGAATTACGGGCTTATCTCAGGCAGTGATCTTTTTATTCTATCTGTGATGTATTTAGTTCCAAGAAATCAATGAAAGACTGTTCGATTGAAATTATCACAGTGCCAATACTTTCAAATACATTCATATTTTATACATTTTGTTTGTTCATTTGTACATTTATTCGTGTTTATAATCATTCATTTTTGAAATTCATTCATATTCATACACTTAACCACTTATTTATTCCTTTTACTTGTTCATTCATTCATATTCATACACTTAACCAATTATTTATTCATTTCGCTTGTTCATTCATTTATTCTTTCATACTCATATACGTAGTCAGGTACTTATTCATTTTATTTGATTCATTCATTCACATTTAGTCATTCATTCATTTTTTATAAAACATAAAAAAGATGTGTCAATAAATTCTAATTTATGGTTTTCAAAACTAAAGGTACAATTGGTCGCACTCAGAAAGAATCGGATTTTCGACACCCTTACAATACTCTATCTCAAGCTAGAGCTATGGAGAACGATAAGCTTGTTAGAATTGAAAGAATGGAAAGAAATCAAAGGGAACTGCAGGAACAGTTGGCTAAATCTCAGGAGGAGTCACGAGAACAGATGACTAAACTCATAGAAATGATGAGTGCCATGATGAAACAAAAAGGGCAGGGAGAGAATTAGGTCACCAGGATAAGGGTGGTAATTGAAGAGGATCAACCTAAAAACATAAGCAAAAGGGCCAAGAGCTGCCAATTGGGGCAGCCTCCTATGTTTATATCCAGCCAGCTACTGAGGCACAGAACTATGTACCCGGAAGAGGTAATATGGGAGCTGACCCAAATGATGTTAACGTTCTAGACTTTGAGGAGCTAGCTGAAAAGGAAAAATCAAAGATGACTGAGCTGAAGAGGGTCAAAATAGTAGAATCACAGAAAAAAATATCAACTGCTGGAGGAAAGGCTGAGGGCCGTTGAAGGGGCGGAGTTATTTGGCAGTCTGGATGCCAAAGAGATGAGCTTAGTACACGATCTAGTAATTCCCCCAAAGTTCAAAGTACTAGACTTTGAAAAATATAATAGGACTACCAACTCATCAGCACATCTGACCATGTACTGCAGAAGAACGACGGGGCACGATGATAATGAGAAATTGCTTATCCATTGTTTCCAAGATAGCTTGACAGGGGCTGCAACCCGATGGTACAATCAACTGAGTCGTACCAAGATTCGTTCATGGACGGATTTAGCCAGGGCTTTCATGGAATATTACAAGCATGTATCTGATATGGTACTTGATAGACTGTCACTACAGAACATGAAAAAGAGGACCACTGAGAGTTTCAAGGAATACTCACAAAGGTGGAGGGATCTGGCCACATAAGTGCAACCCCCTTTGACCAGCAAAGAAACTACAGTGCTTTTCATCAATACATTGAAAGCACCATATTATGATAAATTGGTAGGGAGTGTCACCAAGGACTATGCAGACATGGTAATATCTGGGGAGATGATAAAGTCGGCCATTAAGAATGGGAAAATGGAAGGGGGTGAGTCTTCTACTCCGAAGAAGGTATTCCCTGCCAGGAAAAAAGAGGAGACCCACGCAGTTAGTATCAACCAATACCCATATACACCTCCTACACCATATACACCACCAAGGCCCTATACTCCTACTACATCTTATGCACCTCCTACACCCTACACACCTTACCCAGGGTATAATCCTTACTACCCCAATGTGAACCACCTTACCCAAAATCCCTTCCCTTATACCAATATACCACAACAGCCGTTTCCAACTGGCATATCCCCACAGATAAACCTTCCTTGAAACACTGTCCCAAACACTCAGGAAGCCGGGCACAATGACCAACGTTCACCAAGGAACGATCAAAAACCCCAATTTGATCTGATTTCTACCACCTATGGTGAGCTATATCCCAAACTATTGCAAGGTCAACTTGTTGCACCCGTGTACCTCAGACCTCTGACACCGCCATATCCAAGATGGTACAATGCAAATACTAACTGCGCATACCATGCGAGAATTCAAGGACATCCGATTGAAGATTGCCTGGCCTTTAAAAAAAAGTCCAAAGCCTAATCAAAGCCGAAGTTGTGAAGTTTGGGTCAAAGAATGGGCCGAATGTAGAGAAAAACCCATTGCCAAATCATGCTGGGAATCGGGTAAATGCAATATGGACAGGGGAAGTCAGAATGGTAAAAAGGGATGCCAGGGAAGTCAACACTCCAATGTTAACAGTGTGGGTCAAGATGGTTAAGGCAGGAATGGTGGGGGATGCAGACAGTTTAAAAATGGTTGCAAGGGTGCAGAATTGGTGCCCGTTCCATAAATGTGGAAGTCATATCATACAGGATTGTGGGGACTTTCTGGCTAAAGTCCAAAAGATGATGGATGATGGGGAGGCCCAGTATTACGAGGAGATGGAAGAGAAAGTAGAGGTTATTGAGAATGCAGCTGGCTACGGGATAGGAAAACCCTTGATCATCTATTATGATGAACCAGAGGAGAAAGTCATGTCAGTTATTGAGGAAAGTGCACCTAAGTTAATCATTGATTTGCCTGTTTTCTTTTCGTACAAGGAAAACAAAGCTGCACCATGCAAATATGACTGCAACATGGTTATGCCTGGGTCTTCAAGTCAGCAAGATATCACAGGTGTGAGGCACTTAACACGAAGTGAAAGGTGTTATGCTCCTGAGGCTGTTGAACAGGGGTTAACAAGAAAAGATAGAGGAATGGACAAAGGAAAGAAAGCAGTTGAACCAATCCATATTGAGATGGATTTGTCAAAAGAAGTAGAAAAGGGGATCAGCCTTGGTAAACAGAATAAAAGAGCCGGTGAATGAGAAAAAAGCCTGCGAGTTCTTAAAATTCATAAACCATAGTGAGTATAGCGTGGTTGAGCAACTGCAACGTCAACCAGCTAGAATTTCAATATTATCTTTGCTTTTGAACTCGGGGCCATACAGAAATGCCTTGTTGAGAGTGTTGAATCAGGCATATGTGGCTAACAACATATCAGTAGAAAAATTAGACAGGCTGGTGGGAAATATTGCAGCAAACGATCACATATATTTTAGCTATGGGGAAATACCACCCAATGGTATTGGGTCAACAAAGGCTCTTCACATAACTACCACTTGCAAGGGGCATATATTACCAAGGAACCTTTTGGATAATGGTTCTTAATTAAATGTGATGCCCCTGGCAACCCTGTCCAAATTGCCAGTGAATATTTCTTATATGCTACCAAGCTGCACGGTGGTCAAAGCTTTTGATGGTACTAGGAGAGATGTAATGGAATCTATTGAGGTTCCTCTGGAGATAGGCCCATGCACTTACACGGTGAACTTTCAAGTAATGGATATTAATTCGTCCTTAATTGCTTGTTGGGAAGGCCATGGATACATTCGGTAGGGGCTGTACACTCATCTCTCCACCAAAATCTGAAATTTGTGATAGAGGGGCGTTTGATCACTGTATCAGGAGAAGAGGACGTAATAGCCTCTACATCTACTGAATCTCCTTATGATGAACCCAATGAAGATGCCGTAGAATGTTCCTTTCGGTCTTTGGAATTCATAAATGTAGTTTTCGTCGCTGAATGACAAAAAATTCCAAAACCAAGGTTGTCCAAGAACACAAGGCTGGGGGTAAGAACTACCGTGGGAAAAGGCTGCAGGGCTTGAAAAGGTCTTGAAAAATATCTTCAGGGGATGGCTCGAGTAATGGAAGTGGTAGGAAAGAAAGATCGGTTTGGCCTAGGGTATCTTCCAAAGGCCCATGAGAAGAGAAAACAAATTGAAAAGAACCGACAAAGGAGGATGGCTCGTCTCGCGAGTAAGGACATTGAATGGGAGCCTATGATATTCCCACCTATCCTTCACAGCTTTCGCTCAGTTGGTTCTCTGTTTGGAGAAAAGAATTCTGATGATGTACTCGTAATGAGCGAACAAGCCTTCGAGAGATTCCAGGTGAATAGGGATGAGCAGATGTATGATATGGAGATCTACATGACCAGGGAGGAAAGAATTGAAAGTGAGAATATTAACTGGATGGTGCGACCTTGTCCGCCAGGATATAGACTGACCAATTGGAGTGCAACCGAGCTGTCCCTAGTTTTTAGGTCTATTCCAACGTAATGCTTTTAAACAAATCTTAAATATTTTTGCCCGAAGATATTAAGAATTTCTTTTGTAATGGGCTTTTGTCTAAAATTTTTCATTCAATAAAACACGATGCATTTCCTTCATATTGATGTGTACATATTCTTTCACTTATGCTATTTATTTTGCTTCGATTGTATATATGTTTTCCTATATTGTTTCTTCCCCACCTATTTACAGGTGTACGGATGCGGAATATGAGGACCTTCTTGTCAGTAATTCTGAAATTGATTTTGAGAGACCCATTTGCACGGGTGATTTTGAGGCCGACGAAGATATTGAGAATTATGGTCTACCTCCGGACTTATTAAGAAAAATAGAACAAGAAGAGAAACAAGTACTTCCTCATGAGTAGCTATTGGAATTGTTGAATTTGGGAAGTAGTGAGGAGATAAAAGAGGTTAAAATTAGGACAACATTGCCGTCATCAATAAAGGGTGAACTCATAGCCTTGCTCCGGGAATATGTAGATGTATTTGCATGGTCATACCAAGACATGCCGGGTTTGAATCCAAACATTGTGGTTCATAAGCTCCCTTTAAGGCCAGAGTGCAAGCCAATTCAGCAAAAGTTGAGAAGAATGAGGCCGGACATGCTATTAAAGGTAAAAGATGAGGTAAAGAGGCAGTTTGATGCTGGATTCTTAGAGGTGGCAAAATATCCGAAAAGGGTGGCAAACATTGTTCCAGTACCAAAAAAGGATGGCAAGGTGCGTATGTGCGTCGATTACCGAGATTTGAACAAAGCCAATCCCAAAGATAATTTCTGTTTGCCTCATATTGATACTTTGGTGGATAATATGGCGAAGAGTTCCTTATTTTCTTTCATGGACAGATTCTCGGGATATAATCAGCTTAAGATGGCACCATAAGATATGGAGAAAACCACATTTGTTACAATGTGGGGAACATTCTGGTACAAGGTAATGTCGTTTGGGTTGAAGAATGATGGGGCAACATATCAGAGAGCCATTGTGACTTTGTTTCATGACATGATGCATAAAGGAATTGAGGTTTATGTTGATGATATGATTGCAAAGTCACAAGGAAAAGAGGAGCATTACGAATCTTAGGAAACTCTTTGAAAGACTAAGAAAGTTTCAACTCAAGTTAAACCCGGCAAAATGCACTTTTGGAGTCACCTCAGGGAAATTGTTAGGTTTTGTTTTTAGCAAAAGGGGAATTGAGATTGATACGGATAAAGTGAAGGCCATCCAGAATTTGCCACCTCCACGTACTCAAAAAGAAGTAACAGGCTTTCTAGGGAGATTGAATTACATTACTCTATTTATTTCTCAGTTAACCGATAAATGTGATACAATATTTAAGCTACTTCGAAAACGTGATCCAAGAGAGTGGGATGAAGGGTGTCAGATTGCTTTTGAAAAGGTTAAGCATTATCTATCAAACCTACCAGTATTAATGCCACCGACTCCAGATAAACCGATGATATTGTATCTATCAGTATTTGAGAGATCCATGGGTTGTGTTTTGGGGCAGCTTTATGAGACTGGAAAGAAAGAACATGCAGTTTACTACCTCAGCAAGAAGTTCACAGATTATGAGTTGAGATATTCGTCAATAGAAAAGCTGTGTTATGCCTTAGCTTGGACTGCTCGGAGGCTTAGACAGTACATGCTATACCACACGACGTGGTTGATCGCCAAACTAGATCCAATCAAGTACATGTTGGAAGGACCTTCTTTTTCAGGGAGGACGACGAGTTGGCAGGTTTTGTTGTCAGAATACGACATTGTAATTGTGAGTCAGAAAACTATCAAGGGCAGTGCAGTGGCTGAATTTTTAGCAAGTCGAGCAGTGGAAGATTATGAGTCGTTGAACTTTGATTTCCCAAATGAAGATTTGATGTATGTGTCGCAAGCAGATGAGGTTCCCTTGAAGAAGAAAATATGGAAGATGTACTTTGATGGTGCATCTAATGCCATGGGGCACGGAATTATGCAATGCTTATATCCTCAGAAGAAGATTATTATCCTTTCACTACTAGATTGGATTTTGATTGTACAAACAATACTGCAAAATATGAGGAGTGTATTATGGGCCTTCGTGCTGCAGTGGATAGGAAAATCAAAGTTTTGGAAGCTTTTGGAGACTAAACCTTAGTGATATATCAATTACGCGAAGAATGGAAACCCGAGATACAAAATTAATCCAATACCGAGAACTCATACTGAGTTTATTGGAGGAGTTTGAAGAAGTAAGTTTTAATTACTTCCCCCGAGAAGAAAACTAGATGGAGGACGCTCTGGCTACTTTGTCATCAATGTTTAAAGTGAATGAAGGGGATGAAGTTGTGCCGATCAAGATGAGCATATATGAGTCTCTTGCCCACTGCTTGAGTATTGAAGAATAAGCAGATGGTCTCCCTTGGTACAACGACATCTTGCAGTACATCAAGAATCAACAGTACCTATAACGAGCAACAGAAAATGACAAGAGAACTCTGAGAAGGCTAGCAATGAGTTTTGTTCTAGATGGGGAGATTCTCTACAAGAAAGGGAAAGATCAAGTCCTGTTGAGATGTGTCGGGTCTGTCGAAGCTCGAAGAATCATAGAGGAAGTCCATGAAGGGATATATGGCACCCATGCCAATGGTCACATGCTTGCTAAGAAAATTATGAGGGTAGGATATTATTGGCTGACGATAGAAGGAGATTGTATTAGTTATTCCTGAAAGTGCCATAAATGCTAGATATATGCAGATAAGATCCATGTGCCTCCATCGCCATTGCATGTCATGACCGTACCATGGCCTTTTTCAATGTGGGGAATGGATATGATTGGGCCTATTACCCCAAAAGCTTCAAATGGACATCGTTTCATCCTGGTGGCCATAAATTATTTCACAAAGTGGGTGGAAGCTGTTTCTTATACGAATGTAACAAAGACGGTGGTATGCAGATTTGTTAAGAAGGAAATCATATGCCGATATGGATTGCCAGCAAGAATTATTTCAGATAATGCTCTCAATCTAAATAATAAGATGATGAGAGAGGTATGTACTCAGTTCAAGATCACACATCACAATTCGGCACCTTATCGTTCGAAGATGAATGGGGCAGTAGAAGCAGCCAACAAAAACATCATGAAGATTGTCGAGAAGATGACTGATGTGTACAAGGATTGGCATGAGATCTTGCCTTTTGCTCTCCACGCATATCGCGCTTCGGTTCGCACATCTACAGGGGCAACATTGTTTTCTTTGGTATATGGTATGGAAGCAGTGCTACCTATTGAAGTTGAGATTCCTTCACTTCGGGTTTTGATGGAGGTTGGCCAAAAAGAGGCAGAATGGGTTAGAGCTCGTTATGAACAGCTGAATCTCATCGAGAAGAAAAGATTGAAGGCTATTTGTCACGGGCAGTTGTATCAGAAAATGATGATTCGAGTCAATAACAAGAAGGTTCGACCGAGACAGTTCCGAGAAAAAGAGTTGGTACTGAGGAAAATTCTCCCCATAGTGAAGGATTCGCGAGGAAAATGGGCTCCAAATTGGAAATGACCCTATGTTGTAAAAAGAGCTTTTTCTGGAGGAGCATTGATTCTAACTCGGATGGACGGGGATGATTTTAGACATCCCGTGAATGCTGATGAACTAAAGAAGTATTATGCTTAAAAAAAAGTGTAATGCTATGCACATGGGAATTCGAATGATTCCAAGTGTAGAAATGGAAATTTTATATATCTATCTTCCCTAAGAATTGCTTTTCAAAGAAAATATCCATGCTTGATATGATGAATGGCCATCTTTAATATTCCTTTCACTAAAAAGAAATTATCACTAGTCACCTCTTTGAGCTTCAGGAATTATTTCTTTCGTTGAACCCTGATCAAGGATCAACCTCTACACTGGAGGGCAAATACGAGGAAAATAATCAAAATCATGGCAAAAAAATAGAGCCATTGGAAAATGTGAAATCAAAGAATGGCAAATGAAAGCCAGCAAAAAAAAAAAAGGGACAAATGTCTCAAGAACGAATTCTCCTCAGGAAATGATCCTTGATCCAATCACCCTTAAACACATTTTGGGCCTATTTTATCCTTTCCTTATAAACCCGAACCTTGGCCTACATTATGTACTTTAAAAGTCCATTTTGATCAAGCATTGATATTTAATTTGAAAGGTCTTTCTCAGAATTCATCCTATCTTTTGAATTGACATTTTTACCTTGGAAGCATTTCAAATGCATGAAAAAAAATGAGGTTTAAGCCGAAAACCCGCAAAGGGCGACTTAATACCGAATGGGGGACACCTGATTTGAAAACCTGTAAAGGGCGGCTCAAGTACTGATTAAGGTTTGAGTCAATGCTCCGTGTAAAAGGGGAGAAAGTATTTGAAAATCAGAGAAAAGGGGAACAACTCAATCTGACGTAACTACGAAAATTAAGGGATCACCCAAGTTAATTAACCGTTCAAGAGAAATTTCAAATGATTTGAAAAAGGAGGGGTCCAAGATATTCCGCATCTGGGGCATCAATAACCTATAACTTTACATTTGTTTCTTATATCCTTGATATCCACTTTTATCATTTTAAAACATTTGTTGCAATAAATTTTTGTTACCCCTTTTATGATAGTTGCTTGTTTCATACTTTCTTTCGTATATTTTTGAGATTGCATTTTGTTTGTTATTAAATTTAATGATGATTAGTAAACATAAATTTTTTAAAAATAAAAGGGAGTTTTAAAAGTGTCACTAAGGAATAGATCTAAATCTCAAAAAAGGTTTGGAACCACTAATCCTGATGGAAAATTCACCGAGTAAAGGAAAACAGTGAATGTGTTGGAGACTCCATCATGAAGTCAAAAATTTATGAATTTTAGCGAAGTCAGAAACTGGGATTGTTTGACAATTTATCTTGAGTAAAGGGTTCCTTAAGTGGGGCATCAGTGAACAATTGAAGACTCCGTCATGAAGTCAGACAATCTGTGAACCTCAAAGAAACCATGGATTAGAAATCATGACACAATCATTTGATTGCATTCATCCTTAGGAAACATACAAGCATTCGCAAAGCATGTCATTCTCATCATTGCATTTAGCTAACATTGCAGGAATCAAGAAAACTTTGGCTTCCCAAATCGAACTCGTTCTGCTTCTCCAATGAGTCGAACCCCGAGACCACCGTCGAGGTATTTCCTTTTGTTTTAAATCGAATTCATTCTGTTTTATCAAATGAGTTGAGCCTTGAGACCACCGTCGAGGTATTTCCTTTTGTTTTAAATCGAATTCATTCTGTTTTATCAAATGAGTCGAGCCTTGAGACCACCATCGAGGTATTTTCTTTTGTTTTAAATCGAATTCATTCTGTTTATCAAATGAGTCGAGCCTTGAGACCGTCGTCAAGGTATTTTCATCACGGGTAAGGCCTCCGGGCAGCATTTTTAAGACCTCCGGGCATCATTTTTAAGACATTCGGGCACCATTTTTAAGACCTTCAGGCATAATTTTTCAAATCACGGGTAAGGCCTTCGGGCACCATTTTTAAGACCTTCGGGCATAATTTTTCAAATCACGGGTAAGGCCTCCAGGCACCATTTTTAAGACCTTTGGGGACCATTTTTAAGACCTTTGAACATAATTTTTCAAATCACGGGGAAAGCCTTCGGGCACCATTTTTAAGACCTTCGAGCATCATTTTTAAAACCTTCGGGCATAATTTTTCAAATCACGGGTAAGGCCTCCGGGCATGATTTTTCAAATCACGGGTAAGGCCTCTAGACACCATTTTTAAGACCTCTGAGCATTATTTTTAAGACCTTCGGGCATAATTTTTTCTTTTGCAAATCGAACTCATTTCCTTAAGACGGGTCGAGCCTTGATTAGTCAGGGAATTCAACTAAAAGACAAAATCTTCAATTTACAGCTTTTTCAAAAAAAAAATATGATGATTGAAAACCCCTTTCCCTTTCCTTCACATGTGATTTCACTAACCGTACAAAATTAGTTTTTGTTTATCTTTGTCTGATTCCTGATTCTCAGCAATAGCCAAAGAGAGGCAGCTGTAGACACCTAATTTTGTCTAGACCCTTAAATCAGGTATGTTTTCTTCCTTAATTGATATTTCAGAATGCTAAAAAGCTTTTCTCATCCTGCAGGTGGTACTCTGAGACTTAGTCTAAGAAAGCAGACAGAAAAAGTAAAACTCAAAAAAGTCAACCCCAAAAAAATCAACTACTAAAAAAGTCAACCCACTTTCAAAATCAAGATTTGAGGTTCATTTGAAAAACGGTGAAAGAATTTTGATAATCTGAGGTCTACATTGAAAGATATGGAGTTCGGAAGTTGGGTTACGGAGATTCGGTAGAAAGGAAACCGTAGTTCGGGAAATTTGGGGAAAAATGCTTAAACGATAAAATTGACCAGAATCAAAGGTTCCAAATGAGAGATAAGTACTAACTAAGGTAATGGAGAAGCCACTTGGAAGAAAAACTGATAGAAAAGTCAATTTGGAAGAAAATCGAGAATTAGGGTTTTTGGGGAATTTCGGTGAAATTTGGAAGAATTATACTAATTCGGTAGGAATAAAGCCCCTAATTTATGAGGAATGATTAAACAAGGATAGACCAAGGCTCTGTTTGAAGAAAATCTGAAAATCGGACTTGTTTTGAGCAAAATCGGGTTTCAAAGGAAAAAGGGCAAAATTGGAAAATTTGGGAAAAATAGCAAATGAACTCCAAAATTTTTGAAAATTTGCAAATCTCATTCTTAAATAATTTCAAAGAGATTGGCAAAATAAAATCTTGATTTGGAGTTTGTTTCAAAATGGCCAAATCTCGGGTCCCCTATGCAGAAATTCAACAGGATAAATCCCGAAAAAATAGCAAATGAGTCCCAAAAATTCTGAAAATTTTCAGATCTCATTTCAAAATTATTTTAAAGATATTGGCGAAAGAAAATCTTGATTCGGAGTTCGTTTGCAAAATGGCCAAATCCCAGGTCCCCTATATAGTAATTCAAGCAGAGAAATCCCGACAAAAAAAAACAAATGAGCTCCAAAAATTATGAAAACTTCCAGATCACATTTTTAAATTATTTGGAATAAATTGGTGAAGAAAAATCTGGATTTGGAGCTCGTTTAAAAAATGGTAAAGTTCGGGTGCATAAAAAGGACAATTTTGAAAATAAATCCGAAATAAATAGCAATGGACTCGGAAAATTTTGAAAACTTCTAGAATTCAATTTTTTATTATTTTGGAAGTATTGAAAAAATAAAATTTGAATTTGGAGCCCGTTTGCTATTTATTTAGGTTCGGGGGCAGAAAGGTCATTTCATCGAAAAAACCAAAAAGGGCAAATTTGTAATTGAGGAAAATATGAAAGAATAAGGAATTGCTGGGATTTTTCTTCCTTTGATCAGCCAGCATAGGAGAAGAAGGAAGCTTGAACAATTTAATTCCTTAGTCACTATCAAGCCACATGCTATCACTAACACCTTGCAAATGGTTCCCCCTTCATCCAATGGCTTAGGTGCCTTGTAGGAAATTTGAATGCACCATCCAATGGCCAAGTTTAAATTCCAAGATGACATTTTTATTTGTCATGAAAGAGCCCTCATCTAATGGCCAAGAATGGAGGAAAAAAGATGAAAACAATTCATCCAAGGGTGAGCATCCATTCGGCCAAGCAAAGGAGTGCATGGGATTGTCTCTTTTCATCCAATGGCTTAGGCCATCTAAAAGGGCTGAGTACACATGTTGAGGGCTGGATTTAATCTACAAGATGTCATTTTTATGTTGTCCTTGTCCAATGACCAAGAATGGAAGAGCACAACTCATCCAAGGGTATGCACTCAAGGGGACAAGCATGGGAGTGCATGGGATTGGTCCCCTTTTGCATCTAAGGGCTGAGGTTATTACAAGGGCTGAGTACACATCTTAAGGTCTGATATCAATTGGCAAGATGACATTTTTATGTTGTCATCAAAATATCTTAATCTTAGGACCAAGATTGGAGGAGAAAAAGTGAAAATTTCATCCAAGGGTGAGAGGGCCATTCGGCCAAGCCATTAGAGGGGGGTGAGTTCATTTTTTCATAAGTTTTTGGCTGAATTCAGTAGCTAATTTAGCAAGAAGAAAGGTTTTGAAACAAAGAAAAAAATGTCTTCAATAGAGAGCTTGAAGGTAGTCATCTCTACCAAGCTCTAGCATAGCTTTCTTCTTGTTTTCCATGGTGATTTCTTGATTTTCTATCTTGTTTTCCTACTACATTTTTCATAGAAATAAAGCTTTTTAAATGTTTACTTGAGTTTTCATCTCTTCTTCTTCATCAAAAGGATTGAAAACAATTTTTTTTTTTTACATGTCCTTGCTTTGGCCAAATATGGCATGTTTGTTTGCCTTGGTTTTTCTTTTTTTTCTTCCTTGCATGTTGTTGTGGAAAAATGATTTTTAGAAGGTTTTTTTTAAGTATTTAATATTCTGATTTTTTTTTACTAAAAGATGAAGCAAAAAGGTTGAAATGGCTACATGATCTTGGCAAGACCAAGTGACCATGGTTAGGGAAGAGGCTATGCCCATTTTTACCTACCATGAAGCTCACCTTAATTTTGTTATTTAGCATGGTTTATTTTCTGATTTTTGAAATGGAAAGGCTTCATGATCTTGGCAAGACCAAGTGATTATGGTTAGGTGAGAGGCTATGCCCATTTTATACCAACCATGGAGCTTAACTTTCCTTGTTTTATTTACTAGTTTTGCTTGTTATTTGTTTTGCATGTCTATGTTTACTTTTTTATATGTTCTTTACATTATTTTCTATGCAATATTTGCTTCTATATTTCTATTCCATGCTTAATAATTTTTCTTGAAGATTCGGCCATTGTGTTCATATGCTCATATTGTGCATTTTTTTTTCATGTATCATGTCTTATATTATAAACATGTTTGCATTTTTATATTTTGTCATATGGCCATTCGACTACTCCATGTTGCTATGCCTTACATGTGGATTTTCGTCTTGCTTCTTGACTTGTTTGCATCTCCATGCCATGAGCTTGTGCATTTTGATTTTAGTATGTCATATGCTTGTGAAAATGTCATGACATTATGCATCTTGATATGATTTGTCATATATTTATGTCATTTACTAGATAGGATTGCATTAGAGTCTCATGTGACCATTCGGCCTCTTCATGCATTCCTTGCCTTGTCATGCATTTGCATTTTGTTTAGGTAATATGCTTTGCATTATCATATCTTGAAATTGTGTATTAGTTGCTGTTTGTTCCAGCATTAGCATTAGTTTCGTTGGTCATTGTATATTCATAGTATTGCTATGCATGTTCATTACATTTTAGGTCTAGCCATATTGGTATTGCCATGCATATTGGGCCTTAAATCATATTGGTATTGCCATGCATTGCTATGCTACTTATGTCTTAGGTTACATTAGCATATTCATAACATATTAGGTCCAAGCCATATTAGCATTATCAAGCATTGCATGCATATCAAGCTAGGATAGCTTTTATTGCCATGCAAACTCATGCTAGGCATTTAGGTTATTTTGAATTATCATGCATTTCCTTTGCCATTTATGCTTTAGACCATACATTTCATTTGATGTATGTTCATGCATTCCATGTCATTGCCACATGATTTATGACTTAGGCCAATCAATGGCTCAAAGTCATGCTCTCTTGAGCATACTTGTGGAAAATTAAAGAGTTGTCAAATTGATTATTCTACCTTTGTGATTTTTTTTACTTAGCCAATTTTTGTCCAAGGTTTTTAAATGTTTTAGCTACTGTTTGTAGATCTTTAGGTTGATCTCCAACAATTTTACTTTGATTTTTAAATGACTTTATCAAAGGCAAAAAAATGTGTTTTGACAAAACAGTTTTTTTTCACCTAGTACTCAAACTTCTCTGATTTTTCTGGGCAGTCACCTTTAATCAGAAAATTAAGCCAATTTTTTCTCATGTAGTTTTACATGTTCTGAGTCTCCATTTTTGTTTTTAGATTTTTTTTTGAAGTTTTAAAAATAGGCTAAAAATTGGACAGTATAGGCATATTGGAATTCAAAAGAAGAATAATGGTTGAATTTGGGTAAGGCATTTAGAGGGGGTTGGTTAGAAGCTTTAACTTCTGTCTTAGGGTAGTTTCTAAGCCTCTTTAAACTTTAAAAATGATTTTATAAATCTCGGGTTAAGGGTGGTCAAGTCCGGGATTTTAAACTTAGGAAATTAGAGCCATTTTAAAAGGGTTTGGTAGGGGTTTTAATCTTCATTCAAGTTTTTCTTCTAAATTATTTTCAAACAATCATAAAGTTTTGTTTTTAGAAAATATAATTTGACATGTTTTCCTAAGGTAGCCGGATATCTATTTAGATATACGGATTTCTTTATTTAGAGAAAAAAATACATTTTCATGCATTGCATTTTCCATGTTCATGCATTTTATTTAATATGTGATTTTTGCTATGATATTTTCCATGGTATTATTATTATTATTTTGATTTACATTTTATGATGTTATATTGTTTGCCATATGATTTTGAATATTTCATGATATCCTATATTTTTTATTTAGTCATTTATTTTTGTCACATTATTTAGCATATACTATGTTCATGTATTTTTATTTTATTTTCATGCATATTTTATGATAGCATTATTTTATGTTTCATGTCATTTCATGTGACTTAGATCATATTCCATGTCATCTAAAATATGTCATGTTATTTAAAATATGTCATATCATTTAAAATTGCCATGTCATTTAAATCTTTTTATTTCATTTAGAATATACCATGATACTTAGGATTTTTTATTTCATCTAGAATATACTATGCCATTTAAATTATATCATGCCATTTAGGTTGCATTATATTATTTAGACTTTGCTATGTCATCTTATTTATGTCATACATGTTCATGTTCATATTTTTTAAATGTTTTGAAAAAGATAATGATTTTCAATAAAAATAAAGATATTCCCGAGTTAAAATAACTCATGAGTTCTCTACCGGGTTTGCTGGAGGGGATATCATCAATTATCATTAATAAAGGAATATCTTTCTTTCAAACAACGAGAATGATTCGGAAAGTTTTCCAAATAAATAAAAATTTCTACATTTTGCCGATTTTGTCGGGGAATATAAGAAAATTTTGAATTAATAAATTCCGAATCATTTTCAATTAAAAATGGAATTATTTTTCTTTAAATTGGGAATTAATTTGAAATACTAAATCAAAAAACAACTTTTTACCGAGACTTGAGATAACACATGATTAATAAGGTACTGTTTTATACGGGCGTTGTGGGGGTGCTAATCCTTCCCCGCACATAACCGAGTCCCGAACCCGATTTTTTGATTTTCTCTGGTTTATAACGCAAAATTGAAATTGGTTTTAAAATGTTTTATAAAACCGGTTTTAATAGGTGGCCGATCACACCTAGCTTAAAAAGAATGGTGGCGACTCCATGTCTTTTTACGAAGCCGTTTTCATACCCTCGACCTTTTATTTCAGTATAGGGGAATTAAGTCGTCTTTTCCTCTGCTTCTATTTTCCCCTCACTCGAATGGGTCCCCGCGATTCGAGATCATGTATCGACAGTGGACATTCATGAATTATGAACATTCATGAACTATGAATATTCATTAATTATAAAATTTATGAACTTAATTTATATATATTCATGAATTTTCGTCAACAATGTTACAGGTTCAATTAGCCATATTTACAAATTGTCGATCACTTCTGGTGTCAGCTGACCATTGCTATTCAAACCCATTTCCATCAAAGGAGAAACAAAAAAGACTCAGTAACGCATCAAAAAGTAGAAATAGAAAATTTTATTTAAGCATCCTTTTCATATGAATCTCACTTTTATAAGAGAAATTCGTACATTTTCATTACTTTGTCCCTTCAAAAGGATATAAAAGATTAGGACCCATTTGACATCACGAAGCTTCTTTTGAATGTAATTCTCCAATTTAACCCCGAACATAATACTAAACAAAATAGAATTTGTGATAAAAAAATATCCAGATTGCAATGGATTTTTATTCTTGATTACATATATGCTCTTGGGATTGCCCTCAAATAGTGATTTTTTAAATCATAATTACGATCATAGTATGTTGAAAGAAATCTAAAAAATTTCTTTTTTTAAGTACATTCATAAAGAAAAGTACCTTTTGTCTAGTAAAAAAAAGTTCAACAAATGACAACTGATAGTACGTTTTCTAGAGGAGCTAAAAATGTTCAAGAGATGACAACTTAGAAGAGGTCAAGAGACTCAAAGTTGCTCAAACAATGGAGTTGATCATTTGGTCACGTTTATCATGTTCAATTTAAGGTAGAACTAGAGGTGTCCATGGATAGAGAAAGTTCGATTGGTATTTGACCCATGTTAAAGGTCTGACCCGACTTGATCAATCGGGCCTAATAGATGTAAAATTTTTAAAATGTAAAAAGTAAAATTAATTATTACATTTGAAATTAAAAAAAAAATGTTTATAGCTTAAAAAATTTAAATTTATTCTAGACCTGTGCGAACTCGAATCAATCCGAATACGAAATCCGCAAATATCCGAATCCAAAATTATCCGAATTCGAAATAAACCCAAATCCAAAATAATTCAAATTCGTCTTGAGACCCATAACTCATGAAGCAATAGAAAACAGAATGAGAAGCATTCCACGTACACTGCTCAAACCCCATCGTCCTTAATTTGACAATTCCAAAGAAGAAGAAAACAAAATAAAACAAGGAAAAAAACTGAAATTGTTGACTACGCTTGAAGAATTTAGTTTGAAACAATGGTAGTTTTCTTTGGTAACAAAACTTATGCTATGTGCTTTCCTCTCTTTCCTGATGCCCATGTTCTAAACTCTTTGTTTTTTTTATTTATTTTCAATATTGACAGACAAGAGGTTTATTTGTTTCCCAAGCAAAAGACTAGACTTCAAAATACTTTTAAAAATGATTAATTACATTAATGATCACTTAAATTTATATAAATATATATATATATATATATAAATTCATTTTTTTGGTTCAAGTAATTTTTTTCTTCAGGGCAATGACAAGGAATAAAAGAAAATAAAAATGTATACTAATTAATTACATTCACTCTTCAAATTTATTTTCTATCCTATTTATTTTCCTCCTAAATATATTTTTTAAAATTTTGATTTTTTTTTTTTCAACAACAACTTTCATAAGAAAAAGTGAAGTGTTCAATTGAAAGAAAAAGGACCCCTCGATTGGTCATTATGACAACGGGTAGACCTGCTCACGTGCGGGCAGTTCGTCAGTTCGGCAAGTCCGGCCCATATTGGGCGAGCCTGGGCAGAAAAATTTTGTTCTGGGCCGAGCCGGCCCGGTCTGGAACAATATTTTTTGTATTAAAATAATATTATTTTATTTAATTTTAATTATAAAATATTAATAAAAAATATTTTTTATTTATTAAATGTGATGAACAGTAGTCACGGGTCGGCGAGCCGGCCCGGGCAAAGGACTTTGAAAAAAATTCAGGCCTCGGCCCGGCCCATAAGCACCTCTAACAACCGGTAACTATGGAATTATAAATTTTATAAACTTTGACGACGACAATGTAATTTAAAAAATTAAGGCGACAAAATAGAAAATTTTATAAATTTAAATTACTTTTCTTTTCTCTAAAGATTGATAAATCAATAGCCAATATAATTGATTAATAAGCTAATCTTATATATTTGTTATAGCCGACTATTGTAAATAAATTGATTTATGAGTAATCATCAAAGTGAAGGAATTGAGTAGAATTTCTGATCTGTTGCTATTTGAGAATTGGTACCAAGACTAATTATACTTCAATATTTATAAAATTGGATCAAAGGTTGAACTAAACCTACTCAAGAGTCATGTAGTCCGTCCGGTCCGACAGATCTGATCCAAATTTAGTCGGATTTGGGTAATTCTTTTTGTAATTCAGGTCAATCCGACTCGAAATACTTTTATTAAATAAAAAAATATTTTAATTTAATTTAATTATAAAATATATATATATATATATATATAAATATTAATATTAATATAAAAAAAAATAAAAATAAAATAATATTTTAATAATTAATGAACAGTAAAATGAGCTAACAGGCCAACCCGGGCCTGAAACGGGCTTGGACAAAGAAAAAAAAAATTCCAAGTCGCGGCCCGGCCCATGAGCAAGTTTTGAATCAATGAGACTCTAATTCTCGATTCAACCGGTCACAGGAACACAACATGAATTACCAAATCTACCTCTAAGTCTTAACTTAAATGTCGTAATTTATTTAATTAATTTGATTAAATGCATTCAATTGGAATGTTGAATGGTGTATAACTAAGTAATTTAGACACAATACAATGTTTAAAAGGAAAATTATTCATAAAAAAGAAGATTCACTTACATAGTGTGAAATTAATTTAATTTTATATATTTCGTAATTTTTATAGGATTTATATTTATTTAATCCGACCGTTATATTTCATGTTCTATTTATGTAGCACGTCAAATTTTGAGTAAATTAAAAATGTCTAACTATTTGTTTGATGTAAAAAAAAATTTAACCGTTAAATATATATAAAAAAATATGATATTCTCAATTGACACGATATATATATATATCATATCGATTTGAAACTTTACATGCACGACGAGTGCGATATTACTAAATTAAACGATCGATTTGTTAAAATATCAACTGTACATAAAATTATAAAAACATGTAAAACTAATTAATTTTACACCAATGTAATTGATCCATCCTCATTCATGAATATTTGCAACTAATAAGTAAACTTGGTCTATCAACCAAAAAACAGTCTAAATAGTCAATCAATTTACAAAATGGATGCTAAACTTAAAAATTAGAATTCTTACAAAATCAAGATTTTAAATTAATTGATATGATATTGATCTAATTTTAAACTTCGACCAGGATATGGTTCAAAGCTATTTTTTTCAATTATTGTTTACTTATTTATTATTATATAATTCATCAAGTTCATTTTATTATGTTTATATAATTATTAAATATAAATTCAAAATTTGACTAAGAATCAAGTCAAAACATGAAAATTTACATCGTAATAATATTTTATAAATAATCACAAATTTTTCTCAATAATTATTAAATTTTTCATTTTTCTAGTAAATAGTTAATTCTATGGTAGCAAAATCAAAATATTTTCAGTCCATCTTTTTCTTAATTCTTTTTTTTTTTTTTCCAAATTAGATCACCTATGTGACCATCTCACCAACTAAGGCTTCGTTCGTTAATTAAGATTTCTTTTTGATTTTTTATTTAAAAATTGTGAAATAATTTTTTTAATTTAATATAATAATTAAATTTTATTATTATATAATAAATTAATAAATATAATAATTTTATTATTATATAATTAATATGAGTTAATTAAAAAATAAATAATTACATAAATAATAAAAATAAAAAATATTATTTTATATATTATTATCATTTTTATTAATTTTCAATTATTTCTTAATAAAATTATTATTTGATATAAATATAATTTTAATAATTTTTAATAATTTATTAATTTTATAAATATCAAATAATCTAAAAATTTTATTATATACAAATTTTGATCTAATATCTACAATGATAATTTTCTCTTTTCACTATAATTTATCTCGCTGTCATCATTTATTTTTACATTCAAATATATATTCAACTATTGATTTTAATTTCAACACTATAATAACCTTTCGCACATACAATAATTAATCTAATCGTTTTTCAATTTACTAAAACCAATCCGTTCAATGAACCTAAGAAAAAGCTAAATTCAATGATCCACAATTACATCATCATAATCGAACGGTCAATATTAAACGGTCAATCTCACCACAATTACCTCAACAAAATTGACTTTCTTGTTCTTTCTCAATTTAATATTCATCTTATATCTTAAAAGTCCATCAATCAATAAAGGTCCTGAGAAAAGAGGCGATCTAGGTTTTTTTTTTTTTTTTAAAAAAACTGATTTATAAACATATTTTATACGCATAAATTATAAATGTATGTATTTTCTCTTTCAAGTTTTTTTTTTTTTAATTTAGTCTTTATATTATCTATTTTTATGCATGTGTATGAAATTTGTGTAATTTTTATATGTACGTATAATTTTTCCCTTTAAAAATTTCTTTTTATTTAAGAAATGAGATAGGAATATAATTTTTTAACAGACATATATGCAATAATTGTTAAGCCAAATGTTCAACCAATTATAATCTCTTAGTCATAAATTGTTAATTGATTTTTAAGCTTTACATTCAATGCAAGAAAGAGAGTTTTTAGAGGAGACTAACGTTAAAATTGGTTTAATTTAGAACTTGAGAACCCATTATTAAAGTTAATGAATATATAGAAATAGTTTACTTTTCAGTAGATCTGTTCATGGGTTAAGTTGGTCGGAGCCCGAATTTGAAAGAATTTTTTTTTTTTTTCAGAATTGATTTGGGCCAAGCCAGAAAACTCATTTTATTATTTAAAATAAATTAAAATAATTATTTTATATTAATATTTTTTATAATTAAATTTAACTAAAAAATAATTTTATATTATTTAAACAATAATTCCGACTGAACCGAAACGAATTATTAAAAACTTATTCTAAACCCGACCAAATTTAAATTAGATCAAACGAGTAATCTGATTTATGAATAAATCTACTTTTCAGCATGTAATTTAAGATTTGATCGACTTCAAAACGTACCAATAAATTAAAGTACATAGCACTTTAGACTTTTGTTTCGGGGAGAGATACAAAGGGTTGGAGGGGTTTCGAAAATTAGAACTTAATCCTCTTAGTTTATGAATCGAGTCGGGTAAGATTTAAATAGTAAAAAATTTGCTTGTCCAAGATTTGGTTCAGTTTGATAAATTCAAAAAATCCGTTTTACAGTATTAAAAAAAAATTATATTAATATTTATATTTTTTATAATTAAATTTAAATAAAATATTTTTATTGATTAAATAATAATTTATATTGATTTTTTTATTTTTAACTTTCAAATAATATATAAGCTGATAAAATTTAGACTTATTTACCAACCAAGTATCAATCAAATGTTAATCAAGCTTGGTTCATGCGTACTCTATAAATTAAATAACAAGCTGTGTTATAACTGAAGTAATTTAGATTTTGTTTCATTGGTACTTTTGATATTTGTTTTTTGTTATTTTACTTTTTACTTATATTATATATTTTCTTTCTTTTACTTTCTATTATTATTTTATTTTTCCTTTTACTTCCTATTTATTATAATAAATAAATATTAAAAGTATCACCCAAGCATATAGTCTTGTTAAAATTAAATTGATCATAGATATATATTTTTACAAATCTTTTAATTAATGCAATAATTATTTTAGACGTGCAGCATAGAGCTGCTCATGGGCCGGGTCGGGCCGGGCCACGGCCCGGTTTTTTTTATTTTCTCTACCCAGGCCTAGCCCTGGGTCGGCCCGGCCCGCCCGTTTAGGCCCGAAACACTGTTCATTGGAATAAAAAAATAAAATTTTTTATTTTTTTATAATTAAAATTAAATAAAATAATATTATTATAATAAAAATTACTGTTCCGGGCCGGGCCGGCCCGGAACACAAAATATCTTGCCCAGGCCCGGCCCGATACGGGCCGGGCGGGCTGCCCAGCCCGTGAGCAGGTCTAGTGCAGCATGCTTTGACCCAAATTTATTTTATTTACAAATATAAAATATTCAACGTTTTATATTAAATATTTGATTGATTTTAGTAAGCATTTCAATTTTCAAAGATTTAGATTCAATTTTGGCATTCTCCTTATTATAAAATGTTTTTCCTCAACCATTCAGAACAAAGTCTATGAATTTACTTACAAAAGCAAAACTGTGAGTTTGTGACCTTTAGATGTAGATGTTACCCCAAGTGGAGAGCTAAAAATCACATAGGCGGAAGTTTCGCCCATCTTTCTTTTTCTAGTTCGTCATGGTATAAGGACTTGAATTTTAAAATAATAAAATAAAATTTTCTTTATTTATGGAAAACGTACCTGATTAAAATAATAATACTATTTGTTGTTTTTTATTAGATTTGATAATTTTAGATATGATACATGTCATAACGTGTCAAACGCGAATTCGACATGCTAGACGTAAATCATTGAGTCGCCACTAATCTTTTTTATTTATTAGGTGTGATTAGTCACTTACATGAATCTATTTTTTCTAAAGTGATCCTGAGCTCTACTAAGGTTCCTTAAAAAAATAGGTTCCGATCTACGTTCAGAACTAGGTTTATGAGTACGGTTACGTCTGGGGAAGACCCCCACGACACCTATCCAAAGATAGTACCTAATTAGCCTAATGTTCCTGTAGGTCCTAACATTTTAATGGTTTTTATTTTTTAGGTTAATATTTAAATATTGGAGAAATTTTCCAAGGAATTTTCCATCGTGCTGGTGAAATTCCAAGGAAAATTTTCTCACCTCAAGAGAAACCATTTGCTCTCCCGAAGAGGCTTTAAAATCTTATGGAAAAGAAATTAGCTATCTAAATTCTATGGATTGAGGTTTCTAATCACATTGAATGCTTACAAATTATTATCAAAAAATATATCTCAATCCATGATATAGAAATCTCCTCTTAAATTTTTCATCATACTGGGGAAATTTAGAAGGATTTTTCTCACCTAGGACATTCTTAGAAATCGACCATTTGCAACTGCTTCGAGTTTCATCATCGGATAGATCTTGATTTATTCTCAATTTTTAACCTAATACGTTTGATTCATAAACACTCTTTTTGCTACAAATTATTAATAACCAATAAAATAAATCTTGATTTGTGATATTGAAATTTTCAATTAAATTTTCCATCGTGCTGGTGAAATTTAAAAAGATTTTTCTCACCTAGAAAATTCATAGAAGTCAACCGTTTGCGACTTCGTCTTATCATCATCGGAAATTTTGATTTATTTCCTTGATTAAAATTTAACACATTTGATTCTTAATTATTTCTTTTATTTTTATTATTAATTATCAATGATCAATAAAATAAATCTTGATTTATTATATTGAAATTTTCAATTAAATTCTCCATCATGCTAGTGGAATTTAAGAGATTTTTCTCACCAAGGAAATTTTTAGAAGTCAACCGTTTGCGATTCCTTCGAATTCCATCCTCGAAAAATCTTGATTTATTCTCGATTTTTAATGATTAGAAAATATAAAAGGAAGCATAAAAGCTAATTAAACTTAATTATTCTAATTAACAGAACATGATAAATAAATAATTAAAAAAAATCAACTCATAAAATAATTTGCAAATAAATAAAGATTAATTAACAAAAAAAGTAAATAAACAAATAATAAAAAAATTATAAATAAAAAAAATACTTGCAAAATAACAATAATAATAAAATGGAAAAAGAAAAAATATAAAAGAAAAAAATATAAAATAATTAAATAAAAGAAAGAAAAATGAAATAGAAGTGGACGGGTCGGGTCGAGTCCAAGGGCTAACCCGCGCGGGTCGACACGTGGACCCTGCGCGGGTCGGCTCGACCCAACCCGTTTAAATTATAAAAGAAACTTTGTTTTTTTAATTTCATTCTTTCCTTTTAAGAAAAAAAAAGATCCTAAAACTCTCTCTTTTCTTTCAAGAACAGCCAAGAACACCCACCCAAAACCCAAAAATTTCCCAAATTCGACCCAACCCAGAAATTTCGCAAATTCGACCCAAATGTTCCTTTTGATCTCCTCTACCCCGATATCTAGCTAGTTTTCCCAAAATCAATCTCAAAATGCCTAGATCTAGGATTGAAGCCTGCGGCTTCTACTCCACCGATCTCCTCCGACAAAAGTCGGATAGTTATTGAATCCTCACACGACCCTCTTCTAGTCCTCCTCTAGGTTTCTATGGTTTGATTCTTCCAAATAACAACCCAAACCCCCCAAAATCCCTTAGCCTGAATTAAACACTTAAAAAAAGAATTCTTTCAGATTCTTTTTTTTTTATGATTGTGCTACCCCATTGATTTCGTCCTCTAGCAAAATCTCCTTGGCCAAATCCCCCCTCCTGGTGTTGTGTAATCTGCTCTTTTTATGGAAATGGGAAAGTAAGGAAAATAAGTGTGTCGGATGGTTGGGTGGTGAGTGTAGTGGGTGGTAGCGTTGGGAATTTTTTTGGGAGATGGGGAGTGGCATGGGAGTGGGAGCTGGCAAGCAATGTATGCTGCCTTTTCCACTCCCTCATTTTTTTTAATTTTTCTCTTTTTTATTCATTTTTCATTTTTTGGGTGTCTACAATATAAAAATATGATATTAATGTTGAACCCACTCGGCCCACCAAGCACGAGCCCAGTCCGCCAGGCAAAGGCCCAACAGACTAGCCCAACCAGGTAAACCCAGCATCCACTAAGAACAAAGGCCTGGGACACGTGGGCGCCTCCCTTTTCCTTAGAGGTCACACCTCCAGTCACCTCGGCGTCCACCTGGAGCAGTGCGAGGCATTAAATGCCACAGTCTGCAGACGACGGGCATTAAATACGGCCATCTCCTCGACAAGGCCCCCCGAGGTCGCTTACATCAGACGACCTATCAAAGTCAGGCACGTGGTACTAGTAGGGCGAGCACCAGGTCGCACAACCTCCTCTATATATAGCCCTCCTCAGGGCTATTCCCGGTTAAGCTCTCTCTCTCTCTCCCTCTCTCCTCTAGCCCTAATCTCTCCTTCTCAAACCTCTTCTTCCTCCTATGAACATTGACTTAAGCATCAGAACGTGTCCCAGAGCTCAATCTCTGGTTCCCTCTGACTTGTTTTCCTTCCTCTCAGAGCCTCCGACCACTAAGATCAACAAGAGCACCACCTCGACATAAAAAGACATCAATATTTGGCGCCGTCAGTGGGAAACGACAAGCCATGTCTTTACCACCAATCCAACAAACCTCCTCACCCGGAGACCCAGGTACCATTCCCCTCATTACCAGCTCCTCCGCACCCCCGGTTACAAGCAGCTTTCAATCTCCTCCCCCACGAACTTCCCTCAATCTACTGGGACCTGGCACCAGCTATCAAGCACCTTTTGTGCCTAATTTTTGGCCCCAACAGCCTTACTACCCCCAGCCCTACTACCAGAGCCTACTCACAACTGCCTCCCCAATATTCTCAACCCTTACGACTCCGTTGCGATATACCCCTCCAGCCACCCAACAAACCACCCGCATAGCCCTCACCAACACCCTAGAAACTCAGTTCAATGCCTCAGGACAAATGAGCATCTCCTTCGTTCCCAGGGTAGACCCCTCACCAGCTGGCCAAGAGAATGCACCAACCACATTACCACCAAACACCGCCACCGGGCCACCACTAACAACGAATCCCACCATCCAACCACCCAACACCACCTTCCAACCCCTTGTGCTGCCCTACGTCAACCTAAGATACCAGATACTCATGAGCCAGACACAAACCCTCCAGGCTCAGTTAGCTGAGCAACAGCACGTTGCCCGCCAGGCCAATCAGAAAGTGGGGCCGAACCAAAAGGGCAACAATAACAACCAAGAAGAAAACGGTGCCAACTCATCTTATTGAGGCAGCCACCGAACAGCTGTAAGCAGGACGCACAGACAAAGCAGGGGACAGCGCTCAGAGGAGTAACCCCGAAACCAGGAGAACGTGCCTGCCAATAAAGAGATGGCTGCTTGAACTGTCGAGGCCCAGATGGCGGCCTTAAGAAAAGAAGTCCACGGCATGATGAAAGACAAAACGGAGGAAGCAGAATGGCTGACGAACGATAACAGTCCCTTGACCTTGGAAATCCAATAAGAACCGGTGCCCAAGAAAATCAAGCTCCCCAAACAAACCTATGATGGCACCAAGGACCCCACGGCCACCTCATCCAATACAAAAATTACATAGACCAGCTAGGGGCCACTGACGCCCAAAAATGTCGAGTGTTTCTCATGACACTCAGAGTGCACTCCAGAACCTGGTACCACTCATTGTTGGCAGGGTCCATTGACAGCTTCCAAAAGCTTGGCAGAACCTTCATTACCACTTCCTCGCCAACTAGGCAACTTTTAAAACCCCGACCAGCCTCCTCTCGATAAGACAGAAGAAAAGTGAAACCCTCAGAGAGGTTCAATTCCGCCACCATGGAGATCAAGGACCTGCACGATGACTGGGTCATACAGGCGTTCATCTGCGGGGTCCGCCACGATCACATCTGATACGCCTTGACAGACGACAAACCTGAAAAACTCTATAACTTGTATGAGAAAGCTCAAAGGTATGCCGAAATAGAAGAAATAAAACTGGCGAAGGGCCCCGACAAAATAACGAACTACCAACAGGGTCAGGGGTGCCCCCCGAAAAATAGACAGGTATATGAAGACAACAGAAGACAGTTGGGTCTTGACTCACATCGCCAAAGGTCCAGGTCGCTCGAACGAATGACCTGCCAGAATAACACAAATAGAGTCAACCAGGGGCACGGGCGAAGAGGGGAAAGGACTTTAAGTTTGATGAATACACTCCCTCAATGCCTCAAAGGCGTACATCCTGAATGCAGTAGCCCACAAGGGTATCTTGGGAATATCGTACCCCATGAAGGACAACCCGTCACGCCTTAACTTCAAGGAAAGGTGCAACTATCATAATGATGTGAGGCACAGCACGGAAGATTGCAGGTCTTTAAAAGATGCAATTGAGATCGCTATCAGAAAGGGGCAGATCAAATAGTTTGTAAAGAAGACAGAGGCCCAATAGGGGCATTCGTTGGCGAACAATCAAAGGAACATAGGCATGGCAGAAGGGAAGAAACTAGTACATGGGGTGATAAACATGATAGTTTGGGGCACAGAAGAATGGACCACTAGTAATTCCAAGAGAAAGGCCCAACTAAGAAGTATAATGGCAATCGATACAACCCTTAAACGAGCAAAGCAGAATGAAGACTGGATGGTAGACTTCACTGATAATGACGTCGACATCTTGGAAGACGATGGGAATGACCCGATTTTTGTGGCGGCCACAATCAAAAATTTCACAGTAAAAAGGGTCCTCGTTGACAGCGGTAACGCAGTGGAAGTTATCCAATAGGAGGCATTCAAGAAGATGGGCATCCCTGAGAAATATCTTAAGCCAGCAAGCCCAATTTTGGCTTTGCAAATCAGTCAATTACAGTCAAAGGGTCAATCACCCTGCCAGTAACAATGGGAGACGGCGATCACACCCTCACCGTCATCTCTGAGTTCCTAGTGGTCGACCAGCCTTCGGCCTACAATGCCATATTTGGAATGCCTGTGATGAGAAAGGCAAGGATGGTAGCTGCCGTCTACTGTCTGACAGTGGAATTCCCAACACCCATATAAATTGGCTACATGAAGACAGATTAGCAAACGGCACGGCAGTGCCACGTTTTGTCCATATAGATTTCAAAGAAATACCAAAATGTCGAGCCTGACCTCGACATGGCAGAAGTAGAGGTAAGGAAAAAACTGGGGGGGCAACTAGTAGAAGCTCAGGTCAACCTAATAGACAAAACTATGCTCACCTTGGAAAGCCTGGACAATAGGGCAAAGACAAGTCAGTATAAGACGGAGCCGGCAAAACAAACAAAGACGGTCCATTTGGATCCTAAAAACCCGTCTAAGACAACCAAGGTCGGGTCTTCTCTGGAAGGTAAAGAAAGGAGGCTCTTGGTGGCCGTGTTGTAGGAAAACGCCGACATATTTGCATAGTCGACGGCCGACATGCCCGAAATAGACCTAAAAATAATCACCCACTTCCTGAATGTGAACCTAACAGCAAAATCGGTCAGACAGAAGAAATGCGAGTTCGCCCCTAAACGAGTCAGGACGGTCAGAGAAAAAGTCAAAAAATTGCTCGCCGCTGATTTCATCAAAGAGGTGGTCTACCCGGATTGGCTCGCCAACGTAGTTATGGTGAAAAAGGCTAGTGGTAAATGGCGAATGTGTGTAGACTTCACAGACTTGAACAAGACCTGCCCTAAAGATAGCTTCCTCCTACCAACCATAGATCGAATAGTTGACTCCTCAGCTGGGCACAAATACCTGAGTTTTATGGATGCATTCTCCGACTACAACCAGATAAAAATGAACCCCGAAGACCAAGACAAGATGTCTTTTGTGACAGATGAGAGTTTTTTTTGCTACCAAGTTATGCCCTTCGGGCTAAAGAACGCAGGAGCCACCTACCAAAGGTTAGTAAACATACTCTTCAAAGACCAAATTGGGCGGAGCATGGAAGTATATGTGGATGACAGGCTGGTTAAAAGCTCCTCGCTAGACCAGCATGTCCGGGATCTCGAGGAAGCCTTTGGTGTCATCAGGAAGTACAACATGAGATTGAATTCAGAAAAGTGTGCATTCGTAGTGGGAGCAGGGAAGTTCCTTGGTTTTATGGTTTCCAACTGAGGAATATAAGCAAATCCGAAAAAGATTCAGGCAATCTTGGGAATGTGTCTGCCAAGAAATACTAAAGAAATGCAAAGGCTTACCGGCAAGGTGGTCGCCCTCAACAGGTTCGTCTCCAAACTCGCTGATAAGTGCTTATCTTTCTTCAAAGTGCTCAGAGATCCTCCCGGTATCAATGGACTGAAGATTTCCATAAGGCTTTCGAAGAATTAAAGAAGTACTTGTGCTCGCCACCTCTGCTCACCAGCCCCTTACCAGGAGATCAGTTATACATCTACCTGGCAGCCTCGGATGAGAATATAGCTGTCGTGGTCCTTAAGGAAGAAGAAGGCTACCAAACACCTATTTATCAGGTCAGTCGAGCCTTGCAGAATGGAGAAATTAACTATACTCGGCTATAAAAAACCACTTTCGCACTGATAGTGGCGGTCAGGCGCTTGAGGCAATATTTCTAGGCCCATTCCATCGCGGTGTTGACGGATCAACCACTAAGGGAAGTCCTGCAAAAGGTAGACACGGCGGGCAGAATGGCCAAATAGAGCATCGAACTGAGTGAATTTGGCTGGGAATATAAGCCAAGGAGGGCCATCAAGGCCCAGTCTTTAGCAGACTTTATAGCTGAGTGCTCCTTTAAAAGCGTCATCACAACGCCAATCCACTACCCGAAAGAGTCACCACCAAACCTTGGCAAGGGGGGACAACCACCACCCATAGAGCCAACCCTGATACAAAAATCCCAGCAACTAGAGCCCGTCCCAAGCGGCACATGGACCTTATATATAGACGGATCCTCAAGAAAAGAGGGATCAGGGGCCGAAATTTTGTTGACTGACCCCCAGGGAAGTGAATGGAAGTACGGTTTATCTTTGGTTTTCCCCGCCTCAAACAATGTAGCAAAATACGAGGCCCTCCTAGCAGGGCTCGAGTTGGCACTCAAACTCGAGGCCGCAAGACTATCTGTGTCTACTGAGTCCCAATTGGTGGAAAAGCAGGTGAATGCGGAATATGAAGTAAGGGAGCCAGCCTTGGTAAAATATCACAAAAAAGTCATGGACCTAAAGCAGCGCTTCAACCAGTTGATAATTCAGTAGATCGCTAGATAAGAAAATGTCATGGCAGACTCTCTATCCAAGCTCGCCTCCACCATTGAGATAAGACAAAAAGGAAAGATCCTCCTTGAACACCGTCTTTTGCCAAGCCACCAAGAAGGGGCAGAGATCCTCCCAATAGCTAATGAACAAAGTTGGTTAACAGGCATTACAGACTTCCTCACAAATGGAACCTCGCCAGACGACCCCAAAGAACAACTCAGACTAAGAAGAAGAGCTGCCAGGAACACGATAATAGGCGATATTCTGTACAAAATATATTTCAGTGAACCCTTATTGAGGTGTTTAGCGCTAGCAGAGGCTGATTACACCCTTCGGGAGATCCATGAAGGAGTATGTGGAAATCACATGGGGGTAGGTCTTTGGCACAGAAAGCATTCAGACAGGGTTTTTACTGGCCAACAGTGAAGAAAGATGCCACAGAGTTGGTAAAAAAGTGCGAAAAATGCCAGAAGTTCGCCACTGTCCTAAGGCAGCCAGCAGAACTGCTTAAACAGTTGTCGAGCCCATGGCCCTTTGCGATGTGGGGGATAGATATCTTGAGACCTCCCAGTTGCCACAGGGCAAAAGACGTTTGTGGTCGTCACCTGCGAGTACTTCACTAAATGGGTAGAAGTAGAGGCCGTGGTGACCATTACAAAAAGGGTAATTGAGAGCTTCGTCTGGAAGTCTATGGTGTGTAGGTATAGAGTCCCCAACACCATTGAGGCGGACAATGGTGTACAGTTCCAGGATGGCAAGTTGAAAATTTTTTATGAAAACTTGAAAATCCTACTCACGCACAGCTCGGTCAAGCACCCCCAAACGAACGGACAAGTGAAGGCGATGAACAAGAAAATCCTCCAAGGCCTGAAAAAGAAGCTCGATGACGCCAAGGGGGCATGGCTAGAAGAAATGCTAGGAATACTATGGGCCATCAGGACCACGTCCCACTCCGGCACAGGCGAGACCCCTTTCAATTTGATGTATGGAACAGAGGCTGTGATCCTAGTCGAGATAGGCATCAATTCCTTGAGAACGGCTCACTATGACCCCACCACCAAAGAATAAGCACTTAGAAGAAATCTGGATCTCCTAGAAGAAACTAGAGACTGGACACAAGTCAGACAAGCCTCCAGATCATATCAGGTCGCTCAGTACCATAATTCAAAGGTCAAAGACAGACAGTTCCAAGTTGGCGACCTTGTCCTTGGAAGTTGCGAAGTCAGCAAGCCCACGGGCGAACAAGAAACCAGAGACTGGGCACAAGTCAGACAGGCCGCCAGATCACATTAGGTCGCTCAGTACCATAATTCAAAGGTCAAAGACAAACAGTTCCAAGTTGGTGACCTTGTCCTTAGAAGTTGCAAAGTCAGCAGGCCCACGGGCGAACAAGGAAAGATGACCCCAAATTGGAAAGACCCTTACAAGGTGACAAAGAAGATTGGCTTCAGAGCCTATGCGTTGGAGCGAATGGATGGAAGCCCTGTGCCAAGGACTTGGAATGCAATCCACTTGAAGAAATATTTCCTGTAAATTTATGTACAAGTTATACCTTCCCTCATAAGATTAATAATGCAGCTTGCCTTTTGCAGGAAAAATAAAAGCCAACACTTTGCCCAATGGCCTCTAACTGGCCTACCCATCCTCGCGTCCACCATGTGCGCTCGCAATAAGATGCCATGCTGCATGCCCAATGGCCTCTAACTGGCCCATCCATCCTCGCATCCACCATGTGCGCTCGTAATAAGACGCTATGTTGCACGGCCAATAGCCTCTAACTAGCCCGTCCATCCTTGCGTCCACCATGTGCGCTCGTAATAAGACGCCATGCTGCAGGCCCAATGGCCTCTAACTGGCCCATTTATCCTAGCATCCACCATGTGCGCTCGCAATAAGATGCCATGTTGTACGCCCAATAGCCTCTAACTGGCCTATCCATCCTCGTGTCCACCATGTACGCTCGCAATAAGACGTCATGCTGTACGCCCAATGGCCTCTAATTGGCCCATCCATCCTGATGTCCACCATGTGCGCTCGCAATAAGACGCCATACCGCGCGCCCAATGGCCTCTAACTGGCCCATCCATCCTTGCGTCCACCTAGTGTGATCGTAATAAGATACCCTGATGTATACCAATTGGTCTCTAACCAACCCTTGCGCTCACACGCACAGCTAGCAAAGTAGCAACCTGCAACAAGATTAATAGTTTGCCAACACACTAACAATATGCCAAAATGAATAACAAGACAAACTAAACAGAAAATAAGGCAAACAAAAGGCAAGCAAACAAGTTTTTCATTGATATAAAAAGAGGATTACAAATATCCTAAGTATTATGTACAAGGTCCTCGACTAAAGGACCACTATCCGCCCCAGTTACATCACTCCCCCAACTACAATAGCTGGATCCCTAACCTCACCATTTTCAGAGGGATCAACAATAAGATCATTAACCACAAGCATCTCCTCTATAGCTATAGCAGACGGGAGCAGTTCACCTTGTGGAGCTGGAAGCACCTCCTTTGTACCTGTAGTAGACGAAGACAACTTGTCTTGTGGAGTGGTGGGGCACGCCATCAACTTGAGGCGTCGCATGGACAGCAGACCCAGGAGCCATCTCATAATCTACCCTTAACCTCTCCAAGGAGGATACTTCAGGGCATATAGGGTCAAAGCCCTCAGGAGCATTCGTAATGGCACCAAAGTCTATACCCCTGCAATCAAGGGGCCCATACATCAATTGGACCCCGATAAGGGTGGTCGCCCTAAACTCGTCCACCATGCCAAGAGCCACCTCGCCCTCTTTTGCCTCCAAGGCTTCGTCAGCGCGAGAGCATACTCCCTCTTCTCAGCCTCCACAGCCTTGGCAACAACGGCCTCTTTCTCCTTCTTCGCCAAACTCTACTTCAGGACTTTGATTTCTTTATCCCTGGCTTAACGCGGTCCTCTGCTTTGGCGAGTTGACCGCGAACTAGCGTGGCCTGCTTCTCAGACTCTGTCACTTTGGCCAGGAAGACTGTTTGATGGAGACTGCCTTGTCCTCCTCAGCCTTCAAAAGCATCTTCAGCTCTGTCACACGGGCAGCCTTGAGCTGGAGATCCCTCTCCACGTTGCGAAGACGGGCATCTGCCTCCCCGATACGGTTATATACAGCTAGGGTAACGGCCAGAGTCTGAAACAAAACAACAAACCAAGTTAGAAAGATTGGCCAGCACCAACTAACAGATAACCTGCAGAACATAGCTCACCTCTATCATGTTCGACATGATGCAGCGCTGAATAGTTTGCACCCCAAAGCTCTCGATAACCTTCACCTCCTGGGAGGAAAGATGACTATGAGATAAGCTAATACACCCGTTGACGTTGTCAAGCAAAGACTCAACAGGCATACGGCTCTGATAGACGAAATAAGAGTTGGACCCCTGACGTACATCGCGGAGTGCGCCCCCGTGAGGCGAAGAGAGCATAGAGTACGTCGCAGCGTCATCGTGGGTGGAAGAGGACCCGTCCTTGCCCGACGAGGCTGGTATGATAGGTAAAGACTTGCCACCCTTAGCAGGCTCCGTGGTTCTCTTGGATTTGGAAGGCACAACAGTGGGAGCATCATTTTTCCCCACCTTCATCGATGGTTGCAAAGAACCTTGACCCATTTTTTCTTTAGCTGCGCCAAGGCCCGCCTATTTAGCAGGCAAAAACGGAACAGACTTCTGTTTCTTCTGGTCTACGTCAACCCTCTGCTTTTTAAGGGCAGGATCGACGGGCAAGCTATCTCGCTTATGCTTTTTGGGGGATTGTGTGCCCTGACTTTGGCTTTACCCCTTTCCTTCGCCGCCTGGCAAATCCTCTCGGCGATGCCACCACTTGACATACCTGCACAGAACAAAATAATCAAAATGAGAGCTCATCAAAGCCCAAACACCGAGAGCATGCAAAATATACCAGGTCGCCAAAGATTTAGAAACAACGCCACTGCAGTAGAACTACCACGCCAAGCACCATTTTCACCGACGGAGCTATTAGAGCTCATAGAATCCCCATATTGAACACCATCTTCTCATCACTGGAGTCATCCAAAACAATAACTTCAATCGACTTTGTTCCAGCTCTTAAACCGTCACCACCTTCAATCTCAGCGGAACTAGGAGAGGGTAGCAGTTCTATCACAACAGGGGTTGAAGCAAGAGGGGTAGGCTCAGGAACCCAAGACACTAAAGCAAGCGTATGGCTGGATGACCCAAGGCTATTACCTTCATCGACACTGTCCACCTTTTCAGAAACCATCTCGCCAAGAGAGGCAACACTTGCCTTCCCGAAGGAACAACCCCACGTCAGCGAGAGGTGTCCGCCTTCTTGGTCATTTTCTTCTTCTTCTCAAGCTCAATGATACCCATCAAAACCTCAACATAATAGCCAGTACCGCCCACTGGCCACTCTTTACCTTTGGGAGGAGGGACCAGATCAGCAAACTTGGCCGCCACCCTGTTTGGATTGATATTCTCCAAACAGTGCCTGTAAATAAGATAATTTGTTACGACATCCTCCTAGTTGATCTTATTCTGCATGTAATAATCGAACTGATCTTTCTCCAGATCGTCCATGGCCACATACATTTTTTGCGAATCTTTAGGGGGCTTACACCACTTTACCGGGAAACCCCAACTGCTCTCCAACTTCAACACCACAGCAAAAAACTGTGACCTTCTGATATGGTTATTGTAGGAAGCATTTTCCACGACCACCCGATGGCTAGGAGTAAGATGGCAAAACTTGTCCTGCTTCACCTTCAAATGGTAAAGATTACGAAAAGCGGCGTACAGAGGCTCCACGCCCCTCTTCTTACAATCGAGGAAGTATGCCACCATAACAGGCCAAGAAGACCCTGTCAGCTGAACACCAGCAATACCATACCCCCCAAGGCAAGTGGCGAAGAAGGAGTGCAGAGGAAAGTGGAATCCTCCTTTGGACATGTGCTCGAAGAATATCACGTCCCTCCCACCTTTCATAATCTGACTAGGGCGCCGTCCTGGGGCGGGCACGTAAAATTCATAACGATAATTGGGAATGAAAATACCACGGGTCAGCATCAGTACACCAACCTGCTCGGCGGTCATAGTACAACTGATATTATCATAAAACTAAACGCCAACATCCCCAACAACCCCTCACTTTCCTCAGAAGATGTTTGGTCTACCACCACCAATGACCTCACCCCCACCACTTTGTTTAGCCCCACCACCAATAGCCACCCTGGCCCCTTCCTCAATATCACGGTCCAGATCATCCAACACCTCGTCGATACTCCGACCATCGGCATAGGACAGACCCTCCATCCTCTCCAACGTGTCGGAACCATCTCTGTCACTCAAACCCATCCCGCAAACAACCAAACACTCAAAAACCAAAACGCAAAGCAAAGACAAGCACCGAAATACCTATGCAAACTCGACTGAACCTCGTCGGAGCAACGAACCAGCAAAATGGAGCAACCCACCAACGAAATGGACAACAGCATAAACAGATCGGAGAACTGGACACGTCCAACAACAAAAATGGCAGCACCTCGACAGGAAAAATAGAAAAATAATAAATACCCCAAAATTGGGCACCCCTATTTATAGCCAAAAAAAGACCCTGATGGCTGCCCATTGCACCACACAATGCCCGACACGTGATCGTTCCTCGAACGGCTTGCCAAGCCCTTAAGGCTGGCATTAAAGACGGGCACGTCAAACGTCATGTCGTATCTGTCAAAGGACAACAGTAAGTTCAGAGCACCTCCTTGCCCAAATTCAAACCTGCTCAAACCACTTCAACATGTTATTGCTCGACACACTCCAAGAAAAGGCAGGTCGCCACTTACACCTTAGCCAGAAAACCCAAAAACTGAAAAACAAGCCCCTTGACTCCTTGCCACTACAGGACAGTCCTTACAGCACGAAGCATCAGTTATCAACAGGCTCGTCATCAGTCACTTTATAACCTCCACCTCACCTAGGGGACAATTGTTGAACCCACTCGGCCCACCAGGCACGGGCCCAGTCCGCCAAGCAAAGGCTCAACAGACTAGCCCAACCAGGTAAACCCAGCATCCACTGAGAATAAAGGCCTGGGACACGTGGACGCCTCCCCTTTCCTTAGAGGTCACATCTCCAGTCACCTCGGCGCCCATCTGGGGCAGTGCAAGGCATTAAATGCCATAGTCTGCAGACGACTAGCATTAAATGCGGCCGTCTCCTCGACAAGGCCCCCAGAGACCACTTACATCAGACAACCTATCAGAGTCGGGCACGTGGTACTAGTAGGGCGAGCACCAGGTCGCCCAACCTCCTCTATATATAGCCCTCCTCAGGGCTATTCCCGGTTAAGCTTTCTCTCTCTCTCTCTCTCTCTCTCTCTCTCTCTCTCTCTCTCATCTAGCCCTACTCTCTCCTTCTTAAACCTCTTCTTCCTCCTACGAACACTGACTTAAGCATCGGAGCATGTCTCGGAGCTCAACCTTCGATGCCCTCTGACTTGTTTTCCTTCCTCTCAGGGCCTCCGACCACCAAGATCAACAGGAGCACCACCTTGACATAAAAAGACATCAACAATTAACATGACACGTTTAATAAACCTTAAATAGTGTAATAAATACGACAAGATATGTTTAAATATGATTAACACAGCACGTTTAATACACATATCATATTTATATTTAGAATTTTGACAGATTGAATAATTTTTATTATGTTAAGTTTACACAAGAAAAAATACGAAACTAACAAGTATATATGAATTACGAGATCTACTTTTAATATATAAAAATGGAATTGAATTGTCAATATTCGTGTGATTTAAATACTCGACTTTTACCTCTCTTTTTTTTTTCAAATAAACAAATGCAGGATCTCTGTACAAATTAACATTCTACAATGGAATTTTGATCATTGAATTAGTTTTCTTCTTACTTAACCTATAATTGTGTTTGTAATAATGTGAAGCCAAATTTCTTTCTAGTGCTCTTTTTTATTATTAGTTTGGGAGAAGATGATTCAAATTCAATTTTTTGAATCGAGTGATACATATAAATATAATTGAATTAAATTAAATGCTCAAATTGCAAAATTTATTTTAATTTTAAATAAACTTGAAACACATTTGCACATCAAACTTTCATTTTGATCCATATACAAGTTTATATTAATTATATATATAATATATTTTTAATATATTGATAGTGAAGTTTTTTAACTCCACAAACAAAGACTAAGAAATTGTCGTCTCATTTTTTTCTTTTATTTTTATGAATTTTTTTTCTTGTTTTTCTAATACTTCATATATATATATATATATGTATATATATATATATGAGCATTATAACACAATTGATAGAATAAATAGATTAATCTAATGCAAAGAATAACTTTTTTATTTTAAATAATATATTAAAAATAAAATATAGGTGAAAAAAAATAGAATGTTTTAACTAGACCTGTTTAAGGGTCAAATTATCTGTCCGGACCAACAAATCCGACTCGTATTGGGTCGGGTTTGGACATAGATTTTAATAATTCGATTTGACCCGATCCGATCCGAATTACTATTTATTAATAAAAGAATTATATTTTCTTAAACAATAAAACGAGCTTTCGAACCGACCTAAACCGAACTTGAGTGAGAAGTTTTAAAAAATTGGGCCGTGGCCCGGCCCGATCATGGCCATTAACACTTCTAGTTTTAGCCTAAAAGTGCGCATTAATGGCAGAGATGCAAGTGGATCTTAGTCTTCGAGAATTGAGAGCCTTGGGTTTTCTGCCGCTTTAATTTACTTTTTCTTCTCTAAGCAGATGCCTGGAATATTGAGTAATTCCCTGCGGCTTGAGTCGTAACTCATAAGGGTTGGTGAATATATTTTATGTTATTTTCACAATTTTATATTGTGGTAGCTGATGAACCCGAATTTCCAATTCTTTGGTTTTCTTAAAATTTTCAATCTTTCGTAATGTTTGCGTAACTAAGAATCAAAGGCAAAAGTTTTGCCTGCCTTTGTTTAAACGCCCTGAATCTTGTCTTGCTGAAAATTTCAAATCAATTCCTCAACGTCATCATAATATTATGTAATTATTAATTATTAGTTCATGAAGAAAATTTCAACCATTTCTCCTCTATTTATATGTGATCTTCTCCCTGGTTTATTCACCAATCAGTTTTCATCGAATACAATCTCTTCGTCTTCAATAATAACCATTGCCCTTTCGTTTATACTCACCAATGGCTCCAAGTTTTGACGATGGCAACTCTCTTTTTAACTTTGTTGTCCGAGATGGAAATGGTGTCAAAGGAATGGTGGATTTAGGTTTGTCGAAGGTGCCGCAGGCTTACATGCAACCACCAATAGAGCGAATAGACAAGGAAAATGCGAGAAAATATGGGCAGCCAGCGATTGATTTGTCGAAGCTAGATGGCCCTGAGCATGATGAAGTGGCTAAGGAAATTGTTAGAGCTGCCGAGACTATTGGCTTCTTCCAAGTTGTCAATCATGGAGTTCCTGTTGATCTACTAGAGTCCCTTAAGGACACCGCACATAACTTCTTCAACTTGCCCCCTGAAAGGAAGGCTGTTTATCGTACAGAAGTTAGTCCAACTCCATTAGTGAAGTACGGGACGAGCTTTGTGCCACAAAAAGAGAAAGCCTTAGAATGGAAAGATTATATCAGCATGCAATACACTAATGATGCCGAGGCTCTTGAACATTGGCCAGTAGAGATCAGGTTGAGATATATAAATTAGCTGTTTTTGTACATGTTTTGCCTTTGCATGCATCTCCTATCCTAAATAGCCAATTTTCATTAGTAATCTGCAAAATTATGAGGATATTTTGTTTATCATCATCTATTCTGATCCTTTTATTTGTTTTTTACTTTCTAGGGAGGTGGCACTTGAATTCTTGAGGACATCAATGAGCATGGTGAGAAAATTGCTTGAAGTTTTGTTGGGAAATTTAGGGGTAAAGCCAGAAGACTCAAAGATTGATGCACTCATTGACAAGAAAATGGTTAATATGAACTTTTATCCAACATGTCCTAATCCAGATCTTACAGTAGGAGTAGGGCGTCACTCTGATATGGGTACTCTTACTGTGTTATTACAAGACGGAATTGGTGGTTTATATGTGAAAATTGAAGAAAACATGGATTTTGGAGAGAAAGGAGAGTGGATAGAGATTCCTCCTATTCCCGATGCCTTGGTCATCAATGTTGGTGATATGTTACAGGTATATATCAAATATTTGATTAAGAGTTTAAGACCCTTTTTGCTTCAATTAAAAGTTAGTCATCTGAAACAAGTTGAAAAATTTTAAACAAATCCAAGTTCTAAACTTAATTACACATTTTTAATTTGTATTTTATTTGCAGATACTAAGTAATGGAAAGTACAAAAGTGCAGAGCACAGAGTTCGTACCACAAGTACAAAATCAAGGGTGTCAATACCGATATTTACAATTCCAAAAGCAACAGAAAAGATTGCACCTTTGTCTCAGGTGGTCGACAAAGATGGAATTGCTCTTTATAAAGAGTTTGTGCTTGCTGATTACATGAAAAATTTCTTTGGAAATGCACACGATGGCAAAAAGTCGCTTGATTTTGCAAAAATTAATTCTGCTTGATTGAGACTTGAGAAAACTCAATTTGCATGAACTTTTTCTTAATTTTAGTACGTCGTTTGATATATACTTCTTATATGCTTCATATGTCGTCAAATTTTCAGTATTTACCAATAAATTGAAGGGTGATTTATACACTCACTCAAATCCCTCAGTCGGTTTTGTTCTTTCTATGGACTAAGTTATATATGGAAAGATGAAGAGAGTAAAAAACGTTTATTATCCAATGTCCATAGTAAAATTTAATATGTATGTAGTATGAAACGTGTTACCTCTCTATCAAAGCTTAATAAAAGCTCCTCTTTGATGTAATTAGTGTTTGTTTAATGAAAACCAAATAGCAAGATATATATATATATATAGCATTTTCTAAGAAAATTGTTATTTTTTCTTTACATTAATATTTATTCCCCAATACAATAATACTAATGTGTGTGAGTAAATATAATGACATCAATAATTTTGTCTTTACTAGGATACAGATATAAATATCATCTACTTAATTAATATTTTTTTGGTATAAAGAAAATCGTAATCTAGAGATATATAAAGAAAGGAATTACAAGATTGAAATTGAATTTCAAATTTATTGGATGTGATATCTTTAAAACAATTAAGTAAATTAACTAAGTTAAACTCGAGTTCACTTAATTAATACTTTTCATTCTAAATCTTGGCAATCATAACAGAGAACATATTATTGATTAATATATATCTATAACTTAATATAAAAACTATTCCCAATTCAATGAGATGAGAGAATTAGATATTTTGGATTAAGAATGGATTGACACCTAAGTAAAGGTATTAAGGGGGTTGGGGGGTTAGTTTGGGTATTTTATTTATTTATTTATTAGAAAGGGAAGGAAGAAAAAAAAATAAAAAAAAATGGAAAAAATGGAAAAAAATAAAAAAATAAAAACTATCCCCAATTCAATGAGATGAGAGAATTAGACATTTTGAATTAAGAATGGATTGACACCTAAGTAAAGGTATTAAGGGGGTTGGGGGGTTAGTTTGGGTATTTTATTTATTTATTTATTAGGAAGGGAAGGAAGGAAGAAAAGAAAGGAAAAAGAAAAAAATGGAAAAAAAAAAATTATGTGTTCGTATCGTTTTTGTGCTTGTGCTATTTTTTGTGTGTTCAAAATATTATAAATTTATATAATTTTTACACATCGATAATTCGTTTTATGTAGATTTTAATACATTCTCATATTCATGTCGTATTCGTGTTATTTTTTCGTCTGTTCAAAATGTTATAAATTTATATAATTTTTACATGTTAATAACTCATTTTATGTAGATTTTGACACGTTCAGAAATTCGTTCATGTTCGTATTATTTTTCGTGTTCATGTTAATTTTTTGTGTTCAATGTATTATAAATTTATATAGATTTTTACATGTTAATAATTCATTTTATGTAGATTTTGACACGTTCGTGTATTTATGTTGTGTTCATATTATTTTCGCGTCGTGCTGTATTTTAATTATTTTTTCATGTGTTCGTTTCATATTTCAATTCATGCAAATATTTTGCATAGTTTGTCATGGTAATCCAATTTAGAGAAAATTTTGTTTGTTCGTGTCGTGTCTCATTTCATCTCATATTTTGCATAATTTGTTATAATGATTCAATTTAGAAAAAAATTGTATGTCCATAAAATGTTCGTGTTATTTTATCATGTGTTCAAAATATTATAAATTTATATAAATTTTTACACGTTAATAATTTGTTTTATGTAGATTTTGATATGTTCATATATTTGTGTCGTGTTAATGTTATTTTTTTCATGTTGTGTCTGAAATTGTCAAGTCTAACTGACACTATTCACATAACTCACAAATTTGTGTCACGCGTCATTATGTTCGTGTTATTTTTTCTGTTATAATCATATTCAAGGTATTATATATTTATATAAATTTTGACACGTTAATAAATCGTTTTATGTAGATTTTGACACGTTCGTGTATTTGTGTCGTGTTCGTGTTCATGTTCATGTTATTTTTGTGTCATGTCATATTTTAATTATTTTTTTCATATTTTGTTCGTATCGTATAATTATGTTGTCTCTGAAATTGTCGGATATAATTGACCATATTCGAATAACTCTCAATTTTATATCAGGGGTCGTATAAGAATAAAAATTATTATTTTTCTAAATTATTATCTTTACTATTCTTTCTTTTTTATCTTTCAAATTTATTACAAAATATTAATTCAAATCCGATAATATTTCGCAGCGAAGCTCGAGCATTATCTAGTACATATATATATATATATATATATTCCTCATTTAATAATTTCAAGAGAGTTATGGATCTGTTTTCTATTACCAAGTGAAGACTATCGATGCTGAGCTAGATTTCATGGTTAAGGATAAATTACACTCATGATCAATAATTTATTTTTTTTACAAAATTTCATTTCATTTATGACAAAAGGAAAATTAAATTCTTTTATCGATCTAGATCGGGTTGCGATCTGAATTTTTTTTATTTTTCTTATCCAACTTAGATCGGACCAGATCCGAGTCAGTCCAAAAGCTCATATCATTGTGTTAAAAAATATTAAAATATTATTTTTATATTAATATTAATATTTTTATAATTAAATTTAAATAAAAAATATTTTTTATTAATGAACAGTAATTCAAATCAAACCGAGCTAATTTGAATTTTAAAAAAAAATTTATCCAGATCCGACCTGATTCTTAGACAAATCTATATGAATCCTTGACCTTTTCAAAATGTGTCAAACTTAAATATTCAGGTGTCAATGAAAATGTTAAAAAATTGATGAAAATTGCCATGCTAGCATCACATTAGGGTTATTTCACATGCCTTGTACATTTAGTTATAATAATAAAATAAAAGATAATAAATTATGAAAGTTACTAAATTGATATAATGTAAATTATATAAATTTATTTGTAGAGTTTAAAAATTCGTTGTCGTATAATAACCGTTAAACAAAAGCCAAAGACCTTTCTTTGGCCAAACTCGTGTCCGAAGCGCAACTCCACCGGCAATGACATAATATGGGATCTGGCCTTGTGGAACAAGACAACCTATTTAGAAAAAAATCTAAAAGGAAGATATGAGAAAAAGGACAGAAGATATCAGATTGCATTTGTTTAATAATTTTTTATTTTACGTAGATTTTTTCTAATCAGATGTCTATTTGCACTTTTTTTCTTTGTCATTAAAAGTCAAAATTTGATTTTTCAATCATCAATTTTGATTCTTAATTGAGATTTATGTGAACAACAGAGTTAATTAAACGGTATTTTTTATATATATTTGGAGGGTAGTAGAATTTAATATGTCATATAATTAAGCTAATTAAATTGAATAATTAAGATATAAAAAAGCTTCTTTTTTTTTTTTAAATTCATATTTATTGACAGTGAAATTATTACAATTTATAAGTAGAATTAATATGATGAAATATACTTTTAAGATATACTTTATAGTAAAAAATAAATAATTAAAAAAAAATAGGACATGTGATAATATCTTAATCTACTTATTAAGTTAAAAAAAATTACCGTTAATATAAAAAAAAAATGAACTATATATATATTTTATTTTTTCAACATCAATTAAGTAATTAATTATATTCAATCAACTCGAAATTCAAACTTGACTTGGATGATTCAGTGGAATAACATGAATTATATAGCATTACAAAAAAATTAACTTATTTACATGTGGTTAATGCGTATCAAACAATATAAAAAAATATAGGAGCAATAATTGAAAATTTCATTACCATATCAAATCCTCTTTGATTTATACTTATGCTTCTCAGTTTTGACCGTTGCCTTTGGAAAGAAAGAAAAAAAAAAAATCCTCTTTCTTGTTTTTCTTCCACACATTTGAAATCAAGATTTCATTATGATATTGAGGGGATGATTATTATTAAAACTAGTATTTAAACCTCGCGATACTTCGGTCGTAGATTATGTTGAACGTTGAGTAAGTTATTAAGATAGTTATATTATGTACATATTAAAATAAAAGAGTTTGTACAACATATTATTGAAGCTAAGGAGACAGTATTAGAGTCTGAAAAGTGTGCAAAACTAAATCACATATCGATTAGAGATTCAATATCCAGTTCGGATTTTTTCGTATTCGGTTCATATCATAAGAAACTTTATTTGATTCGGTTTCATTATTTTCCATTTGATTTTTTATATATTTTATAAAATAAAAATATTTTTTATTTATAAATATAAAATAAGATTTTTAAATTAAAAAAATTGATGTCGAATCGATTTGAATTTGTGAAATTTGGTTAGAAATCGATTAAATTTCTATGCTAATTATGTTTGATTTAAAAAAAAAAAAATCATTAACCCAATTTTATTTTTTGAAATCAAATTGAGCCCAATTAAACAATTATCTATTATCATTCAATATTTTAATTTTTACCGATAATTTATCAATACAATAATTTTTTATTCAATAATATAAAAATAAAAAAATAAAGAATCAATCATTATACAATACGTGATACAAAATTAAGAGCTATTTGAACAGTGTCACACACGAATATGACATGAAAAATAACAAAAATACGACACGGAAAAATAATATGACCACGACATGAATACACGAACCATGCAGAAATTTATATAAAACGAACTTGACACAAATTTGATAATTATTTGAATAGTGCCATTTAGATCTAGCAATTTTAGACACGAAACAAATATGAAAATAACTAAAACACAATACAATACGAAAAAATAACACTAACACAACACAAATACACGAATGTGTCAAAATCTATCAGCACGACACAAAAATTACGAGACACAAAATTGAGAGTTATTTAAATAATGCTAATTAGACCTGACAATTTCGGACCCAACACGAACACGAAAAATAACTAAAACACAATACAATACGAAAAAATAACACTAACACAACACGAATGCACGAATGTGTCAAAAATTTATACATAACATATCAAAATATATATAATACCCTTAATACAATTATAATACAAAAAATTTTGACATACAACAATACAAAATAATTAAAAAAAATTAAAGCTGTTGATAACTCAATTGGGGATTACTTTTATCTATAGTTATATTTATCTATAGTTATAAGATTATAATATAAAACTTTTGTCAGATAAATTCAAAGATAGAAGAAATAAAAAAAAAACAAAGTAATGTTGGGCTCAAATTCATGAAGTCAGAAAATTCATTTTTTTATAAAAAAAGTTTAGAAGAAATATTAACTAATTAAGAAAGTTTTTTTTGTCAGAAAACTGTAAAAACGTTTCATATCTTTTGTTGCCATCAATTGTTGAATTTAATGGTCTCTACAAAAGGCATATCCTCATAGACATTTCTATCAATTAATTTATAAAAGAGAACAGTTTATTCAACCTATTGGTTTCCACTTTTTCAACATCTTAATTCTTGATCTCTATAAACAATAAAACAACAAATCAAATCAAAATTATTAATAATCGTGTGATTTATTAATAGATTGTTGAACTCTTAGTTTTAATATCCAAAAATTAAATTCTAACAATCTTAAATAAAAAAAATTAATTTTTTTATTATATATTATTTCAAGTCAATTTGATAATGAGAATTGATTAAAAAGTAATATTTTACAACATGCACACAAACCGAAAAAAAAAAATTGAAGATGCCGATATAATCATAATTAATTTTACCAATTTGGTTTGAGATAAGAGGGAATTATACCTTTTCTTATAGAATCCAAATTTTCCAAAAGCTTTCTCGTTTACCATTATTTTTTCCAAAGTTCACATTTGATCCTTTTGAAAAAGAGTACGAAAAAGATTGAGGATGAAGTAAAACCTAAGGTGTTTATATAATATGTTATATACAAACATGTTCATGGGTTGGACTATTCGTCCAATTCAACAGGTTCGAATCTAGAATAGATCTTTAATAATCCAGACTACTATGTTTTGATCTAAATTATTATTTAAATAATAAAAATATTTTTTATTTAAATTTAATTATAAAAATATATAATATTTAATATAAAAATAATATTTTAATTAATAAAGCGGGCTTTCGAATTCGACTCGATCTATTGATAGATCTAATAATATATTTACTATTTTTTTATATAAAATAATATTTTATTTTTGACTAAAAAAAGTATTTTTTTCTATGAAAAGAGGATGACTACTACAGTGAAAACTATTGCCATGAGAATCTCGTGAGAACGCCAGGGAGAAAGAGCTAAAGCTATACTATTGAGAAAATTACCAAAAAAAAAAAAATAACCATGAAAAATATTGTTACAAACAATTATAACAAAAACTTTATTATAAAAATATATATTCATGTATCAAGCTAAAAGTAAAAATAAGATATTGTCGTTAGATTTATTCATGTATCAAGCTACTTATCAAGCTTATAAGTTTGACTAATTCGAGAATAAATTTGTTAAGCTCGACCCAATTTATAATATTATTTTACTAAGAAAAACATTTTTATTTTAATAAATTTATCACATGTAGGTCTAGTAATTTCTGTATTCGGAAGTTATTCGTGTTATTTTTTGTGTAATAATCGTGTTTATGTTGTATGTTTATATATTTCGACACATTCATAATTTGTGTTATATAGATTTTCACACGTTCGTGAATTCGTATCGTATTCGTGTATTTTTTTTTGTGTCATGTCGTATTTTGTATTGTATTTTAGTTATTTTTCTCGTGTCGTGTTCAACATTGTCAACATGTTGATTTTATATGTTGGACAAGCTTTCGGATTTCGGCGAATAGCCCGACCCGTTATAGATATATATGCTCTAATTTTGAGCTTGAATTTTTGGTAGACTCAGGCTTGAGCAAGCATGTAAAGTATTGATACCATGTCTAGGTCAGACATGAGGTTTTTTTTTTATCTTAATATAGCTGTTTTTTTTTATTTACCAAAATACCGTTGCTTTCATTTTTTTTTTTCAAAATCCCTTTTTTTTAATCAGTTGGGAAATCGTCACGGGTCATGACGATTTGCCAAATAAAACTTTAAATTTTTTTAATTTTTTACATTGGGAAATCGCCATCGTGGGTGGCGATTTCCCAAGGGAAAAATTAAAAAGTAAAGATTTAATAATTTTTATATATAATTTTTATCCCATGGTGGTAGAGGTGTCCATGGGCCGGGCCCGGTTTGGGTCGGGCTCATATATGGTATCAAAATCACATTTGCTTGCCCAAACCCGGCCTGGCCCGAAATATTTTAGTCCAAGTCCATCCATATTTGTAAATGGATAGCCCAAGCCCGTTTAAGCCATCACATATTATTTTTTTTTTCTAATTTTTTTAAAAATATATATTTTTTATTATTTAATCTTTAATAATTTTAGTTTTTTTCTTTTATTAAGTTGTTAAACATGGACAACTTAACATATTTTTTTTAATGTTTACACTATAATATTATATATATTTAATTTTTATATGACATAAATTACATAATATATATAAATATAAATAATATATTATTTAATTAAAAAGGGCCTGGCCGGGCTCGGGCCTTAAATGTTGGAGCCAAGGCCCTGCCCATATTTTAAACTGGCCTAATTTTTTTGTCCAAACCCATTTTTCGAGCCTAATATTTTTGTCCAAGCCCTCCCAACTATGGGCGGGCCTTCGGGCTTAGGCGGGTAGCCCGGCCCTTGGACAGGTCTACATGTTGGTAAGTTCGACCGGGTAAACCCGGATCGTTTTTATGTAATTTTAAAATTTGTTATTATTTAAATTTGTTATTTAAATTTTATAATTTTTTAAAATTATAAATTATATAATTTTTATTTTCAGGATTGGGCAAAAAAAATAAATTTTAAATAAAAATTATATAATTTATAATTTGAAAAAATAAAAATAAAAGTTTAGTAATTTATATAATTTTTATCCCATTGTGGTAAGTCCGGTCTGGTAAACCCAGATCGTATTTATATAATTTTTAAATTTGTTATTTTTTATTTATAGTTTACAATTTATTAATTTTAAATTATAAAGTATATAATTTTTATTTTTGGGTTTGGACAAAGGAAATAAAAAAATTTCGGGCCTCAGCCCCCACCCGATAAAATATGATATTTTTATAAATGATGCATTTATTTCCTTCTTAAAATATGAATTTTTTTTTATAAATGATCAAGAGAAATCGCCATAGATTACCGGGCCGGGCTGAGGCCCGAATTTTTTTTATTTCCATTGCCCAAGCCCAAAAATAAAAATTATAATATTTATAATTTTAAAAAAATTAAAAATTATAAAATTTTAATAAAAATGTAGATAATAAAATTTTAAAAATCATAAATCATATAAATTCGATCCGGGTTTACCTGGCCGGGCTTACCACCATGAGATAAAAATTATATAAATTATTAATTTTTTATTTTTTAAAATTACAAATTATATAATTTTTATTTAAAATTTATTTCTTTTGCCCAATCCCGAAAATATAAATTATATAATTTATAATTTTAAAAAATTGTAAAATTGAAATAAAAAATTTAAAAATTATATAAATAAGATCCGGGTTTATCGGGCCAGACTTACTACCATGTAGACCTGTCCAAGGGCTGGGCTACCCGTCCAAGCTCGAAGGCCTGTCCATAGTTGGGAGGGCTTGGACAAAAATATTTGGCCCGAAAAATGGGTTTGGGCAAAAAAATTAGGCCCGTTTAAAATATGGGTCGGGCCTTGGCTCCATCATGCAAGGGCCGAGTCCTGTCCGGCTCTTTTTCTAATTAAATAATATATTATTTATATTTATATATATATATTATGTAATTTATGTCATATAAAAATTAAATATATATAATATTATAGTGTAAACATTAAAAAAATATGTTAAGTTGTCCATATTTAACGACTTAATAAAATAAAATAAAATTATTAAAGATTAAATAATAAAAATATATATATTTAAAAAAAAATAGAAAAAAATAATATGTGCTAGCCTAAACGGGTTTGGGCTATCCATTTACAAATATGGGCGAGTTTGGACAAAATTTGAGACTCATATTTCGGGTCGGGCCGGGTTTGGGCAAGCAAATGTGATGTTGATACCATACATGGGCCCGAACCCGACCCGGTCCATGGACACTTCTACCACCATGAGATAAAAATTATATATAAAAATTATTAAATATTTATCTTTTAAAATTATAAATTATATAAATTTTATTATTTAATAATTAAAAAAGTAAATAAAAAAAAGGTGAATTTTTCTCTTGGGAAATCGCCACCTTCACCTTTGTGAATTCTTTCACGTGAGAAACGTGGCGATTTTTCAAAATGTAAAAAATTAAAAAATTTTAATTAAGAAAACGTCATAGGTCATGAATATATCTTATTTTTACTTTTAGCTTGATACATGAATATATATATTATTATAATAAAATTTTTGTTATAATTGTTTGTAACAATATTTTTCATGGTTAATTTTTTTTGTAATTTTTTCAATGATATAGCTTTAGCTCTTTTCTTCCCGGCGTTCTAACGGGATTCTCATGGCAATAGTTTTAGTTCCAATTGTAATAGTCACCTGAAAAGAGGGAGAGAATGATGGAAAGAATTTTCAATAGCAGTCGTCATTGGCAAAATGGGCAAATTGGCAATTTTGTCGCAATCGATTAAGCAGATCACTGCGAAAATTGAACAAGACTTGTTGACCAAAGAATAGGCGTCTCGTTCTGGGTAACCTCAGGATTTCCGGACCAATATTTTAACTTTTCTCAACTCTAATAATTTCCTTGAATTGTTTTTTCTTTTGGATGGACAAATTAATTAAGATTTGGTTTGGTTGGTTTTTGAATTGTTTTTGAATAGGTTGAATGTTGAAAAATTAAACTAACCAATTGAATCAATCTCTATTGGCTGAATGAGGATTGAATTTATCACCATTGCTTATTAGGAAGAATTGAAAAATGGAGAGATAAAACATTTCTTTGGTAAGTTTGAGAAAAGAGAAAAAGTGAAAAAGATGAAAATTAAATGTAATATATTTTTGACTTTGTTTTTATTCATTAATAGTAAATTTTTTGTAATTCTAGAAATGAAAAAAAAAAATTGTCATATGTCTAATTTTTTTTATTATATTTTAATAAATATGTATTATCTTACTAATTTTAATTGTAAAATTTAATAATTTTATTGTCAATAAATATGATAAATTTTTATATATATTTTTTTGCATCGAGATATTTTGATTGGAAAGAAGCAAAAGAGAATTATTCTGCTAATGTAAGAGAGAATTTTGCATATAATATATATAGTTTTTGGAGAAAAAAAAAATTTATATGACATATATATTCTTTGAAGAAAATGAGACACTAGATAAAAGCCTAAAATTATTAGAAAAAAAGATAGTATTATAGAAGCAAGGCAACGTGTCTCAAACATTTACAAATCAAAATTTCCAACTTCTTCCTCAAAAAGAAGCTTGAGGACTGACACCCTCACCTCATTCAACATTAGTATTTATCACCATCTCCCCCTGAAAATTCTCTGCAAATGGAAGACAAGGAAGAGTTTCTCAAGGAATTCGGTGACTATTACGGTTATCCTAACGGCCCTAAATCCATCGACGAAATTCGTGCCACCGAGTTCAAGCGATTAGAAGGTCAACTTTTTTCTTTGAATTTTTTTTTCCAATTTTTTATTGATATTTGGTATTCCTTTTATTGTTGCCAAGTAAGAAATAATTGAACTTTTAGAAGATAGATATGGAATTTCGAATTTTTATTTGATGCTTTGAGTACTTGGATTAGTTATTTTGAGCTTTGGGTATTGTAGATACTGTGTATTTGGACCATGCTGGAGCAACCCTTTACTCCGAGTTGCAGATGGAAGCTATCTTCAAAGATCTTACAACTAGTGTTTATGGAAATCCTCGTATCCTCTTAACTCAAAAACTAGTAATCTAGTGTTGTTTTTCTCTGAATTTGATGAAATTCGAACTGTTCTTATGTTTTATTCAATGATTCTATTTCTTGTTGACTAATATCTTCCGTATTGTATGTTAATGATCTTATAAATGATTATGAGCTCTTTAAAGCACTGAGCGAAAACCCTTTAGCAATATCCGTACTGCATTGGTTTGGTTTCGATTTTTATCATGCATTAACTGCGGGTAATTGCTAATTTATTTTTGGAAGAAAAGCTAGAGACTAATTCTGTTAATCTGTTTTGATCAGTATTGTCTTACCCATGATTTGAAAATACGAGCCCTTTAGCAATATCCAGTACTGTGTTGGTATGTTTCGATTGTTACACTGCATTAACTCGGATAATTGGTGGGGTTGTTTTTTGGCTGAAAAGCTAGAGATTACTACTGTTGTTTCAGTTTTGGTCATAATTTATTGTCTTACCCGTACTTGGAAATAATGAGGTTTCATATAGACCTATACCTTATGTTCTTCTTGACTATTTTTATACTCTTTTTTAAATGGAAATTTTGTTGTGTACTTGTTTTCTTTTTTGACTATCTTTTATGGAATGGAAATTCTTTAATTTGAATCTAGATAGCCAAAGCGATTCTAGTTCAGCCACTAGTGACATTGTAAGGGAAGCACGCCAACAGGTACTATATACTTGCTAACTGATGACTGTTACTTTACTCTGTTTCCTGTTCTTGTTCTTAGTTCTTTGCTCAGCTTTGTTTTAAAATTCATAGATTTCAAATAGCCTGGTTTTGCATGGTCTATGAAGTCATAAATGAGTACTTCATAGATATTTGTAATTCTGCTCTAATTTGATTTGTTCCTGCAAATAAATCATATTTTTTTGTCTCTGATATAAAAATAATTGTCTTTTTTGTTTATTTTTCTTGATATATAGGTCCTTGATTACTGCAATGCTTCTCAAAAGGATTATAAATGCATATTCACTTCTGGGGCAACAGCTGCATTGAAGCTTATAGGGGAGAACTTTCCATGGAGCTGTCAGAGCACCTTTATGTACACAATGGAAAATCATAATAGTGTACTTGGTGTTAGAGAGTATCCTGCCACTTTTATTTTTGGGTGTACTATTTATATTGTGGCTAGTGCAGTCATGCTATGATTTTTTTTCATTCTAAATTCATCTTATATCCACAGTGATATTAGTTATAGTATGTTTTGTTTTGTATGCTATGTGGCTGAACGGGATCAGCATTCTTGTTCCTTCTCTTAGTAATCTTGAATCTATAACTTTGTTTGTCCTTAGTAATTTATTAGATATGCTCTCAATCAAGGAGCTGCAGCCTTTGCAGTAGATATAAAAGAGGCTGTGGATCAGGATGGAGCATCTAGAAGCTCTCTGACTTCAGTTAAGGTATCACATCATCCAGTGCAGAGAAGAAATGAAGCTGAAGTTTTGGAAGGGGAGCTTACAGGTAACATTTTGATAAATATGTTAACTTAAAACTAAAGATACCTGTAAGAGAAACGATTCAGGATGAAATAACTAATATTTACATATTAATTTGGGTTCCTCTGGTGGATTCACCAGATATTTAGCCAAAAGAAGCCCTTAGCTAAAAGTTCATGACTAGGGATCTTTACACAGACGCATGCTCTCTCTCTTCCGCCTTAGTTTACGGATAAAACTTAATTTAATCTAGGTCAGACTGATAGAAGTCATCTCTAGGATTTCTTTACTGCTTTCTTCTTCTATTTCTTATTTTGCATACCATGCTACTCTTATCCATACTAAACCATGTAAGTTCTTGTAGAAACCTGATCCTTTTCTATTTTCTGGCTTTAACTTAACTCTTCTATTGTTCTGGGGTTGTTTTGTGGTCTCGTTAGCGAAATTCCCATGAAACATCTTTAATCTATAGTCAATTCTAGGATATTGTCACAATTGGAGATTTAATTCTGTGTAAATGTTATCGTTTTGTATATCTAATCTTTTTATTTCAAACTTCAAAGTGTTGGATTTTTGAAATTTTGCTATATTGAGCTCCCTGTGAAGACAATTTGGCTGTTATTGTTGTTGACCACATGTTGGAAAATTTTTAGCTTGCTTTATTGAGCACCTTGTGATGCCAATTTGACTGATATATTTGATGAGTGAAAAATGATAATATGGAAAACTTGCAAAAGAATTTCGGTATTTTTTCTTATCCTTTTTTTTTTTGCTCAACCAAAAGATTTATTAATAAAGAGCCAAAAGGCTAGAAAGCTAGTATCAATACTAGCGAATACAAAGCATAAGAGGTCTACTAGTGAATACAAAGCATAAGAGTTTTTTCTAGTTGGATGCATGACTACAAATGGGAATGTTGTTTTCGAAATAATTATAATAATTTTTTTTCTTGGAATAATAACTTAAAAGGAAGGAAATCTTCTGGAGTCCTTACCACTCTTTAGCTTCATATCATTTTTTATTGTTGCAGGTGATGCTTACAATTTGTTTGCCTTCCCCTCAGAGTGCAATTTCTCTGGATTGAGATTTAGCCTTGATTTGGTGAATATTGTTAAGCAAAATGCAGAAATTTTTTTGGAAGGCTCTCCAAATTCAAAGTATGTAGTTTTCATACTATGCATCTCGTATAACAAATATATGTCTGCCTTTTATCACTAATAGCAGCACCTTGATCTGAAAAGGGCACCTTTTATGCAGTTTCTATTTGGAACCCACAAACCATAATGAAATAAAACAGTTCAGGTTAACCAAAATGGGAAAAATCTGAAGGAAACTTGATAATCACATTTAGAAAGGGGTCTGTTTTGGCTAGTTTTTAGTTGAATTGTAACAGATAACTGAGCTTTTCTTGCTCATTAAGTTCAGTTTTAATAAGATATTTTCCCCATAAATTCTTTTCCCTGGTTAATAAGTAGTTTAGTTTAGATCTTGATTGACTGAGTAGGTTTTGTTAATTTTACTAAAAATCAGCTTGGGTCAACAAGGGTAGCAATATTTTCTCCATCTGAGAGGTCTGTCTTATTGCGTAATCTAGCATTTTTGTTTTCAAAAGAAAAATAGTAATGAAGGAAAATTTATTTTAGACTAGTAGCTGTAGCTGAAATAGGCTTATTTGCTTTAGCAAGGAAACTGCACAATTATGTTTAAATATATTATATTTTAGTCAAATATGATTTTACTTTTTACTCTTTGCTCTTACTGTTTAGGAACTTTTAAGTACAGAAGCAAATAGCAAAATAACAACTGAAAAGAGCTTAAATTATCTTGTGTTGAATTTTTTCTCCCCAAAATGCATTGGAATAGTTAACATAGCAGTGGCTTCCTGCAACAAAGACCAAAGCTGGTGCCAACATGTTTGTTGTTTGTATGAAAGGCATTACAGGCATGAGGAAGTGTTAAGCAGTATAGCTTGACACTGCCCTGAAGCTCAAGCTGCCTGATAACTTTTTAAATTTGATCTTACTTAGTTAGATCATGTGGTGCATCTTGTGTTACTAATCACGTAAATTGGAAAGCTGCAGAAACGCATTTTTTTAAACTTAAAAAACCTAATAATTTCTCCGATCTGGTAGAAAAGTTCTAGACAAAGAAATTATTTTATTTAAAACTTATCAAGATAACTAAACACTCATATTCTATGCCAATATTATGCTGTGCAGTATTTACCTACTATTAATGGATTGGACTAGACTTTATAGCAGCATTGTTGCTTGAGAGAGACAAATCTTTGAAGATGCTCATGTTTCCTTGAAGTTATTATTTTTAAATGTTCTCATGTTCTCATGTTGTCTTGAAGTCTTTATTTTTAAATGTGTTTTATTTTTAATTTATTTAACTTTTTAGACATTAGTTTTTAAGCATCAATTCTGTCCATTTCTTTAGCATAGATTTGCTAATCATCACTGTTTATAATTAGGGGGCGTTGGATGGTCCTAATTGATGCTGCAAAGGGCTGTGCAACACAACCTCCAGATTTGTCACTTTATCCTGCAGATTTTGTTGTAATCTCATTTTATAAGGTAAATGTATGAGACTTTTCGGGGACTTTACTAGTGGGTAAACACTAGCTCTTGTTTTATCCTGAAAAGGGAGAGAATCAGAAGGAACTAATCTTACATAATGTTGCTTTGTTATTCTGAAGTTGTTTGGCTATCCAACTGGACTTGGTGCTCTCATAGTTCGAAATGGTAAGTGGTTGAGTCTCTAGATTACTGATTTCTGAAGTTATACCCTGATGGTGGTTTAGGAGTTTTTTGTACAAAATACTAAGATAGATCCTGTCAGATATTTTGGCTATGTGCCGGTGCCTAATTGGCTTGTTTTAATTAAAAAAGGAATCTTTTTTCATTAAGCACCATTCTTTGATTGTAAGCATGGACTTTCCTCTTCTTTCTTTTTTTCTTTTAAGCATGATTCGTTTTGCCATAAAAGATCTAGACTGGTTGAGACTACGATACATGTGTTGACCATTCAATCAGGGCTGATTTTACTGTTTCTGAAAATATGGATCACCCCTGACAATGGTAGTTTGATTTTCAAATTGGCTCTTGCTAGAATTGTCTGGAAAGGGAAAGGTTAGATGAGTTGTGAAAGAAATAGATATAATGAGTTTTGCCATTTCCTTTGCACAACCTTTTTCAGCATTACATTGATTTATATTTCTTTTCAGAATCTTTAGAATAATTCCTGATGAAGTAAATCAAAATTTAAAAACAGGAAAACTTTTTAAAATGGTTTTCTAATATCCTTTTTTCTTTTCATTTTCTTTTAGATGCTGCTAAGTTATTGAAGAAGACCTATTTTAGTGGAGGTTTGTACCTAGAAGTCTTATTGATGGTTAAATATACTGTATTTGTTTTGTTAGTTAACTATAAACTTTACAGGCACTGTTGCTGCTTCAATTGCTGACATTGACTTTGTCAGAAGACGAGAAGGTGTTGAGGAGCATTTTGAGGATGGCACCATTTCATTCCTTAGCATAGCATCTATCCGTCATGGATTTAAAATATTCAATACCCTCACTATATCTGCAATGTGCCGGTATGCAAAAATTGATTTCTATAACACTGAAAAGTTGGAAGATTTTATTAGGGTTATGAAGTTTAAGTTTATTTTCTATTATATATCTTACATCATTATGAATGTTCACATGATGGAATGTTTTCCACTTTCTTATTTCATGACTTAACTATTCTATTTGTTCATGTATATTGGGTTATGTCTCTCATGGTTTTTTATAAGTATTTGATGTCCTTTGTTTCTTTTTGGCCAATAATGGTCCTTTTTTTTATTACTCTTTTGTCTTGCTATAACTTAAGATTCTGATCAAAATTCAAATATAGAATGCCGGAGTTAGCATGTTTGCTCCTATAACTAAATATTTATGGATCATGCTTTTCCACATTTATTTTGTGTTACGGTTCATGTAGGATATGCGGGAGTATAATTCTGCTTTGCCTTTTGTATCTGTTAACCATGATGCAATGTGCTTCTGACTTTATTTTCTGATCAGTATGAACGTGATTAATGTTCCCTTCAGAGAGAGTTACATATTAATCTGCCTTTGCCATATTATGTTTTCCTCTGTCTAGACATTATGTTATTTTACTGTTTTTGTTTTCACATAGCATGTTAAAGTAATTTATAGGAATGCCTCCTATTAATATATTGCCTCCCTCCTCTCCCCTTCCACCGTTTTCTTTTAGGCATACCATGTCACTTGCCATGTTTTTGAAGAAGAAGCTCTTAGCTTTGCGACATGAAAATGGAGCAAGTGTCTGCACACTTTATGGCAATTGTACTCTGAAGGTTAGTTACATAACTTAAAGAAGTATATAGACTTGATGTCCCCAAAGAAGCATGATTTGTAGCATGTTATGACTGCTTCAGATGTACTCGAAATGGAAAATAGAAAAAGATGGGAATCTGCTCATGTTCCTTGGTTCTTGGTTTTTGTTCTAAAATACATTTATGTAAGGCATTTCAATGTTCCAGCTGGATACATGGCATATGCACAGTTCTATAATTACCATTTCAGGTTGAGTAATGCATATTAATTTGCGTGTGGGATTCCAAAATAATTTTTTGTCAAAAATTGCTTAGCCTGCTTTGTTTGGATGTGTGAACCTTGAGGCTATAAGTTGCTTTGATCGTGCTTTCCATTCTTTGCTAGTATTTTTTTTTCTGGAATTATTAACCTTTTCTAAATGTTTTGCAACTCTTCTCATAGGTTTCTAGTCATTACTCTGGCTCTATTGTCTCATTTAACCTGAAAAGACCAGATGGCTCTTGGTTTGGATATCGGGAGGTGGAAAAATTGGCATCCTTATCTGGAATTCAGTTACGGGTAAACTCTGAGAAATGTCTAGAGCAAGCATGCCTACATAAACAAACAGTAATTTGTGCTCTGGTTTAGTGATTGCTTGCTAAGTGCCTTTGTTTCGTTTTTTTTTTTTTTTTTTTTTTCTGCCTTAAATATTCGAGACCTTACAAAGTAGTTGGGTAACAGAAAGTATGCAAACACCTTTATATGCTGTTCATACCCACAAAATGCTTTGTAATAACACGAGGCAACTTTCTAGCTTTCTGCTACTGTATCAATTATCTGAAGCTTGCTTATACAATGTTCTAGGAACTGGTGACTGTTGATCTAGGGCAAGGTTAAAAGCAATAATTGACTGCAATTGTCTGAATAGCTTAGTGACCTATGTTGCTCCGACTCTTCATTTTTCTTTAAGTATCCGTGTCCGACGCATATCAGGACATGGGTATGGGGATATGACCCTCCAAGGACTCTCCTAATACATGGAAAAACTTAGAAAAAAATTGAACATACCCGTGTCAGATACGGGTCAGACACATACTCGTATCTGACACTCACACCCGAGTCCGAGTAACATAGTTAGCGACTAATTCTTTTGTCCTTTCCTTGCTGATTTGTTTTAGACAGGATGCTTTTGCAATCCTGGTGCTTGTGCAAAATATCTTGGCTTGTCTCACTCGGATCTTCTTTCTAACTTAGAGGTATGCCTTTCTTTTGGTTGGTTCATAATCTTTGTACTATATTTTAGTGGTTGAGTTATATGGACGTTGTTGATTTACTGGAAATTGAAAAAAATAAAATAAGCCTTGCTTTGAGTTCAGGCTGGGCATGTTTGCTGGGATGACAATGATGTAATAAATGGAAAACCAACTGGAGCTGTTAGAGTATCTTTTGGTTACATGTCAACTTATGAAGATGCCAAGGTAGTTGTTCTTTTGCTATCTTTTGAGTTCTACCCTTTATTTCTATTCGAGAAAATTAGGAGATCCCATTCTTTTTTTCTTTTATGGTATCCATGCATCAGCTGTTACATGACGTGGAATATAGAATTGGTTTCCAACTTTAAAGGACAATAATCTATTAGAACTTCTGCGGGGACTGTTGATTTTCAGTCTTATGGTTGCCATAGATTTGTTGGATCTTTCTAACATTCTTTCTGTTTGATGGTATTGAATAACAGTTGTTGCCTTTTCCCCCCCTAATATACAGAAATTTATTGATTTTATAAGAAGCTCCTTTGTATCAATGCCAAGTGAGTTCGAGAAAGGGTATCTGCTCAGATCAAAGTCAATTCGATATCCAACTGAAGGTTATTTTAATGTTTTAGTCGTACTATATTCTCCAATGAAATGAAACTTATTTGTTAGATTTGCAAGCTCTCCTTTGTTCGATCGGAAAATTATTTCCACTGTAAACTAATGTTATTAGACTAATATTATTAACAACTATAAGTTCATTTTAAATATCATGAATATCTATATTATTATAAACAGAAAAGAGCTAACAGAAAGAAGAAGGAGAGAAGGAGAAAGAAAGAAGACATAACTAGAGAAGAATGGAGGAGGAAGAGTGGGGAAAATATACAACGCTCAGTAATAAAACCTGCACTGGCAATAGTCTCCAAATAACATAGTTATTTGAGTTCTTTTAAACCATTTATAGGCCACAGAAATTCAAGTAAATGAAAATGAAATAATCTTCTATTTTCTGAACTTTTTCCCATGGTAGATACACCCAAAAACCTCACACGGTGCTCCTTCGTCATATAGTCTACTATTTTAGATGGATTCTGATTTTCAATGTAGATTCATCATTTAATTTTCTTATTTGGAACTGTGATAGTTGTACTGTTTTATTGTGTCGTTTTACAGGGACCGCTGTGCATCCTTAGTTAAGTTTTGCATGGTGCATCACATCCTTTTTTTTTCCCCTTTTCTTTTAAGAGGAGGGGCCTTCTGTTTCTATCATCATTTTGTACATAAAGTTTTCAATGGCATCAATGTTCCTCTAATCATGTGGCATATAGTCCCACGATTATCAAAATGACAATTTATGTAGATATTCTACTACTGGCTTTTCTGCATTTGCGGCATAACATATTGTTGTTTCTGAATTACAGGCTTTGAAAATCGACTATCAAGTTCTGGTTGCTACCTTAAGTCCATAACCATCTACCCAATAAAATCATGCGCAGGTTTCAGTGTAAAAAGTTGGCCTCTGAGCAGTACCGGTAACCTGTTATTATCTTTATGGTTAGGACATTTGCTTCTATAGTAGTATATGGTTAAACCAACACGATGTGTTTATTTTCCTTCCATTCATATAACGAAAGCTCAAACTGAATTGTTTATAACCAAGTTGATGGTTTTTGATGTTTGTATGTTATAGTTTCTCTATTCAAAATTTGTGTTATTTCCCATGGTGAGAACACTGTATCTTTATATTGGCCAAAATATATAAAAAAAAACTGCATCTTTATGATCACTTACCATCATAATGTTTACACAAATTTCTACATTGTCGTGATAATGGTATCATTTTAGTTCAGTTGAGGCCTACTCATTCCTAATTGCAATAGAATTAAGTAGGAATTAAGTGTTGCTGAAGCAAATGAATAAATATATGATACCTAACTTAAAAGTGAAGCTATTTCCATTTATATACGCTTGCCATAGTATGAGGTGAGGTCTTACATCTCACCCAAACATGTGTATGCTCTGAATGAAAAATAAACAATGCTTTTCTGTTTTAGATTCTAGAAGTTGAATCCCTCATTGGTCCTTTTTGTGCATGCATGCACTGAAGATCTTTGCTTGCTGATTTCTCTCTGGCTATGATATAGATCTAAAAGGTCTGTTCACTATTTACCTGTCAATGCAGGTCTGCAATATGATCGAGAATGGCTTCTTAAAAGCTTGACTGGCGAAATTCTTACACAAAAGAAGGTGAATAGTTTCTTTGCTTAGAACAGTCCTGTGCCTTTGCATGCTGTTGTTTTCGTAATTTTATGTTTTTTTATCCTAATTATTGGTTAATATTTTGCATTTTATGCGAAGAATAATAAGGTGGCTAACACCCTGCTCAGAGGATATTCTTCTTAGTTTGAAATACTCAGCAATTCTATATGCTATTTCTTTGATAAGCTTGCTGAAAACTATTGAATAAGCTGTGCCTGAGCAGCTTGTTATGAGCTGTTAAAAGAATTTGTCTTCCAACAGCTTTAGCATGGACCTATATTAACATAGAAGTATTCCTTCCATTAAAGTCACTCCTTAGAGATATACATGTCATTAGTGAATACACAATATAACTAGAGAGATTAGAATTGAAGTATCTGGAAGAAAAAGGGATGAAGGCTTCCATTGTTTTGTTGGGAGGAAACTTTAGGAAGTAGGAAGGATTTGCTTCCAAAGTTTATATGCACCAGAACAGTGTTATTAAGTAACCTGACAGACTGAAATGGAGGGAAAAAACTCATTTATTTAACAATCTCTTTGGTCCGGTTTTCTTTTCACCTCTTTCTTACTCTCCTTTTTTTTAGGACAAATGGATACTATATATTTTGATTGCTTCACTTGGCTGACATGGAATGTGGTGATGAATGAGATTCCATATTATAAAGATATTATGACCTTGAACAACTAAATGAAGATGATGAGCCTGGTACTAGAACCATGTAAAATTATGTCTAGGTGGTGTACAACATATGCCCTATAATATTTGTTCTATAAAATTTGGTTAACTATTGATATATATTATCTGGTCAATGAATGAATGTTAGATTGTTTAGCATTTTTCTTTCCACAAAAAAAAAGAAAAAAAAGAAAAAAAAAGAACTTAATGTATGGGAGTATCTATTTGTGGACAGGAATTCATTTTTCCAATTGATTTTAAAGATCAAATGTTAATTTATCCTGTTTTCTTTTGTAGGTTCCTGAAATGTCCCTCATTAATACCTTCATTAGCCTCAATCAGCAGATGTTGTCTGTAGAGTCATCCCGTTGCGAACGGAAATTGCAGATCAAACTAGACCCTGATTCATATCTTTCTGGGAAAGAAGAGTTTTATTTGCATAGCCAAAGGTGTGATATAATCATATGAAGCTACATTTTTGTTAGTTATTATTAAGTTATGTTATTTAATATGTTGGAATGTGATTTGCATTTATTTTTCAAGCTCCAAAAGTTCTTGCAGTTAAAATTTTTCTGTTAAAGTACTTGTTGGTTAAATATTTATAGAAAATGGTGGGTTGTAGAGGTGCCCATGGGTCGGACCATCTAGGCCAGGCTTGGTTGGCCTTTCGAAACCCTTGCCCAAGGTCCAGCCCGTCATGCCCAATAGGTCCGGAATTTTTTAAAATATAAATTAAAATATAAATTTTTAAAATACTTTAAAATATATTTTAGAATTAAAATTAAATATTTTTTATTCATTAAATAATGTCTTGGGCCGGGTTTCAAAAACCTTGTCCAAGGCCCGTGGATAGGCTGATTTCCTAAATTTTGATATTGTTATTTCATATATTGCAACATATGGTTCTTTCTTGATTATCAGATATGAAGTCCAATGTTATGAAAATGAAATCAATCAATGGTTTTGTAAAGCTGTTGGTCAACCTTGCACTTTAGTGCGATGTTGCCATTCCCAGTATTGCTCTTTGAACAAGAACAGAGGTATGGGGATGTGCAGAGATGTGGACAGCAGGGTGAATTTTGCAAATGAAGCTCAGTTCTTATTGATTTCTGAGGACAGTGTATCGGACCTCAACAACAGACTATGCTCAAGTATGATTTCCAATGAACTCTTTTACTATCATGCAAGAAGCTGAAATTGGCATTCAATGTAGTCTCATCATGGTTTTAGTGAACATCACTCTTCCTGGATGTTTAAAACCCAGTGATAAAATCTCCAACTTTTGCCATATTTTATAATTCTGTGGAATCCGGTTGGCTACAAAATTGTAGGTTAAACCTTGCTTGTGGTGATATTTTACTGTGTGATAGAATCATTCAACTACTTTAATTATTGTGACTTTTATGCCGATTCACCTTGAAATTCTACAGTCTACAGGAGCTTAAGACACATACAGCTTCTTTATACTCTTGAATTTCCTATATCAGTGACTGTTAGCTTGTGCCATATTAATTGATGGTTTTTTGTCCTTCCAAATGACTTTTGCTTGTAAAAAAAGTTCTGGTTGCTCAGACAAAATAAGTAAATGAATATACACACAGATGTAGTAGTCAGCTATGTTGCTCAGACTTTTCATTTTTCTTGAAGTACACGTATCCAACATCCGTGTTCGATGCATATTCGGACATGGGCATATGACCCTTTAAATACATAGAAAAACATTTAAAAAATTGAACATACCGGTGTCGGACACATACTCGTATCCGATACTCACACCCGAATCCGAATAACATAGTTAATCACACTAATGTGATTCATTTTATTTAATGTTACTTATAGTGGATACATTTTCCCTCTAATTATGCTATAATACTCTTGTTCAACTTTCACATGCTTCCCATTTTAGATTCTTGCATTGATCTCTATGTTAGGAAATAGATAATTGTCAGTTTAAATGACACCTTTGTGTCAGTCTTCATGCTAATGCATTCTCAGAAGTCAGAATTTGCTTTCAGTTTTATAAGATAAAATTATTTTCTTTCTGTTCTTTAAAGTTATATATATATATATATATATATATATATACAAACTAATTTTGTGGTAACAGATACTCAGAAACGCTCTGTTGGGGCCCCACCTTATGTCAACCCAATGAGATTTCGGCCCAATCTTGTCATATCTGGAGGTGAGCCATATGCTGAAGATGGATGGAGAAATCTTAAAATTGGGAACACATATTTTACTGTAAGTTCTGCACCTTTAATGATATTTTACCTGCTTTCCTATTCATCTGGAGTGGAAAATAAAGAGTTTTGGCTGACCCAGATGACATTGCATACTAATATGCTCACTTAATTTCTTTTATTTTATTTTTTTCACTTTAAGTGATTACTGCTAGCTATTTACAGTTTTTGCAATACCTTGTTGACCTGATAATTTTGGACATGACACGAACACAACACGACACGCATACACGAATGTGTCAAAATCTATACAAAACGAATTATTAACGTGTCAAAATTTATATAAATATATAACACCTTAAACACGATTATGACACCAAAAAAATACACGAATACACAGATTGTCAGGTACCTTGTAACTTCTATTCAACTTATACCCTCCAAACTGTATAACATTAATTTGCATATGTGGGGGCTAGGCAGAATAACAAGAGCTAGTAAATTGGAATTTGATTATGTGAAGGAAGAAACTGCTAGCCCTAATTTATTTTACTAGTTTGAAGGAATATGCATCACTTACGAAAAGCCAATAAACTTATATGGTATTGTTTATGCACTCTAAACATGGCCAGTCTTTCTTAATAACTATTTCTTCCTCAGTCTTTAGGTGGTTGCAACCGTTGCCAGATGATCAATTTTTATCATCAAACAGGGCAAGTGAAGAAGACAAATGAACCTTTGGCAACTCTAGCATCATACAGGAGAGTGAAGGTTAGCTATAGTTATCTAAATCGATATCTGTCGCTTTTTCGGGTTTTCGAACTGCAATGATAGTGATATTAAGTTTCGATTGATTCAGGGGAAGATTTTGTTTGGGATATTGCTGAGGTATGATCCTGGTAATAAGGCTGGGTCGGATACAAATTCATGGCTTAAGGTAGGAGAGGAAGTTTATCTAAATTCAGAATAAAAGGGGGATTAAGACAAAGAAAAACATAGTAGAAGCATGTATAGGAATTTAGCATACTCTGAAATTGTGGCATACGCATATTACACAACATAAACAAGGGCCAGACAGCATGAAAAATGATTTTTGTTATTCGTGAATGCGCAAACATAAATTCCTAGCAAAGCTATAGATGTCTAATGACGAACGATTTCCAGATATCTTGATCTCTACAGTGAAACATGCTATGAGAAGGCTTTGCTTTAGTTAATGCAAGTCTTCTCAAATGGTTGATGGTTAGCAGCCCCGCAATTTGTTGTTCTTCTTATGTGTGGCTGTGTTTATTAGTATTATTTTTTTTAAGTTAATGTACATGAAAATGAAACTGTTCTTCTAAGGGTATCATTGCTTTAAAGTTTGTTGCTTTCCCTTGTTTCCTTTTCGATGTTCCAAAAGTTAATACTACTAAAATTATAAGCCATCGATTGACAGTTAGCAAAATGAACATCTGTAACTTGATTCAATTCTTAGCATGATTAGGGACGGCAAAACTCGAACCGTCCGATGGATTTCAAATCGATTTGTTTGTTCCAAATTGAGAGGTTTTTTATGAATAGTGAAGACAAAGCGTGAAAGGATGAGTTTTTTTTTGTTTGAAAGGTGAGGATGGAGCAGTTTGTAATTGCCTGTTCTGTTTCTTCTCATCATGAATATTGAAATTATTATTTTATCATTAAATATTTAGTTTTTAAAAAATAATAAAATAATACAACTAAATTTATTCTTTTTATTCTTTTTTTTTAAAAACTTAAACTTAAATACTTTTTTTTTTTTCCCCTTAGATTAGAAACTCGTTTATATTGAATTTATATTTTAATTCTTTTACAATATTTTATTATTTGAAAATTTAAGAAATAACTAATAAATATCGGATGGAGCGAGATGGGATGATTATGGATGTAATCGATATTTTTCGAGATGGTAATGATATTGAAATTTCAACATCCACAACGAAACGAGATGGGACAGAGTATTTCAATAACGGAACAGTCCCGTTCTTTGTCATATTTAAGCATCATTGCTCTCTAAAATGGACTTTGGAAGCTTTCCAACTCAAAAATTTGCACCACCATAGGAGAAATCACAAAGAAAATGCATTTATAGCTTTCTCAATCAATAAAAAATAAGTAAACTTATAGTCATTACCAACGGAAATGTACCCAAAAAAAAAAAAAAAAGAGAGAGAGAGGGAGAGCAAGAAATAGTCATTGGGTCAAAAGTCAAAACTTGATTGGAATTTTTATGTTTTCTTTTGAGAATGCCTTTGTTGGGAAGAGAGTTGGTAGGAGAGGAATAAGATTACTTTGCAGTCAAATTTAGACCAAACAGTACATAAAATATAATATGTGACAGGAAAGGTGAGGAACAGTCACCTGGTTTGTTAATTTGTTTAGGGTAAATATGAAAAACATAGTAAATAATTGTTACTTGATCTAATGAAAAAAATTATTTGAAAAAAAAATAAACAATTAAAAATTATTATAAAGATATCGTAAAGATAAAATTATCTTTGATAAAAAAAAAAATTTCTCTGTTTTTTTTCTTATTTTTTAATTTACTTTTTAATTAAAAAATAATTTTTTCTGAAAATAATTTTTTTTAATGTTAAAAAATAAATTTTAATTTTTTTATTTACTTTTTTTAATTAAAAAATTTTAAAAAATAAAATTAATTTTTCTAAAATTAATTTTTCTTTCTTTTTTAAATTTAAAAAAAAAAAATATTTTATTTTTTAAATTTATTTTCAATTAAATTTTTTAAAAAATAATATTTTTTAATGAAAAAAAATGAAATGTAAATTTTTTTAATTGAAGGTAATTTTATCTTTACAATATCTTTTATAATAATTTTAATTGTTCATTTTTCTTTTTCAAATAATTTTTATCTATTAAATCATTTAACAATTATTTACTTATTAAAGATATATTTTTCATATTTTGCCCTTTATGAATAGAGGATTGAAGCAATCAAATTCCAATAACTACTGTACAAGTCTCAAATTAAAATAAAAAACATTATTTTACTTACTGGTTTGGACCAGACTTTTCTTTTAACATCTCTGATCTCCCCTCCTCCATCCTTCTCCTTTCTCTGACAGACTCTGCCGCACGAAGGTGGAAATGGAATGAAAGAATATGGCTGAGGTAGCTGTGAGCTCAGTTCTTGACAAGCTGATTCCTTTGCTCGACCAAGAAGTGATACTGCTGAAGGGTATTCATAAAGAAGTTGAAGACATTAAGGTTGAACTAGAATTCATTGTCTCTTTCTTAAGAGAAGCTGATGCGACAGCTGCTAAACAAGATAACAAAAGTGGATTACAAACGTGGGTGAAGCATGTCAGGGAAGTAGCTTACCGTGTCGAAGATGTGATTGACAAGTACATGCTTCATGTGGCAAAGCACTGCGACGTCCAACATGGATTCAAGGCTTTTCTGCGGAAAATAGCTGGTTTGGTCAATGGTATGAAAAAACGCCATGAGATTGCTTCAAAGATCCAAGATATCAAAAGAGCAGTGCAGGAAATTGGGGAGAAAAGTCAAAGATACGGCTTCAATACCTTACAGCAAAGGGGATTAATGAGCAACTCTGTCGAGAACAGCCTTGGGCGTGACGGACGATTGGGTCTCCATTTTGTTGAGAATGATGCCCTTGTTGCTATTGAATCTCCTAAAAGCGAGTTGGTCAGTAGGTTGCTACATGGAGCATCCACTCGAACAGTGATTTCTCTGGTGGGTATGGGTGGAATAGGTAAGACCACTCTAGCAAGAAAAGTTTACGATCACCCAATTTTGGCTGGACACTTCGATTGTCATGCTTGGATCACGGTATCTCAATCTTTCAAGGTGAAGGAGCTATTAAGAACCATGAGAAGACGATTTTATGATGCAACGAAAGAGTCCCCTCCTTATTGGATCGATGCTATGGACGAGGAGGAGCTGATCGCCAGATCTAGAGAATATTTGAAGGATAAAAGGTACATCGTTGTTCTTGATGATGTGTGGAAAGAAGACTTTTGGCAAGATGTAGAACATGCTTTTTTAAACAATGAGAAATGGAGTAGAATTGTGATTACAACAAGGAGTGTGAATGTAAGCTCAGTTTTGCAAGAAATCCTCGCCTGTTTTTGTACAACAATTGAAACCTTTGCCTCTAGAATCGGCCCAACAACTGTTATGCAAAAAGGCATTCCAACTTGACCAAGAGAAGCAATGCCCCTTAGAATTGCAGGAATTGTCTTTTGATATCGTGGAGAGATGTGAAGGATTGCCATTGGCAATAGTGGCTATTGGTGGGCTTTTATCAGTTAAAGGCAAAGATGTTTTGCAATGGAAAAACTTGCGTGATAGCCTCAGTCTACAGTTAGAAAGCAATTTGCATCTTACACATGTCAAAAAGATTATTTCCTACGGTTATCTTGATTTGCCTTATCATCTCAAATCTTGTTTCTTGTACCTTGGTATGTTCCCAGAAGATTACTCCATTAATTGTTCAAGGCTAATTCGATTATGGATTGCAAATGGTTTTGTAAAGGGAAGACAAGACATGACTATGGAAGAGGTTGCAAGAGAATACTTAACCGAACTCATTCATAGAAGCTTGGTTCAAGTTGAAGTTGTTAATTCGATTGGAATAATTAGAGCATGCCGAGTCCATGACTTGATGCGTGAGGTCATCTTTTCCAAATCGGAAGAACTGAATTTCATTCAAATCCCATTAGAAAAGCTGGCAAGTATTAATGGCATAACTCGACATCTCTCAATCTGCAATGAAGCAAACAGAATTTCAAGGAGCATTGGTAACTCTCAAACTCATTCAATTATTCTTTTTAATGTTGACAAGTTACCTACATCTTTGTTCACCATATTGTCTAGAAATTTTAAACTTTTGAAAGGAATAGATTTTGAAGGAGCTCCTTTGAATTTCATACCCGAGGAACTGGGAAACTTGTTACAATTGCAATATTTAAGTTTAAATCGTACAAAAGTAAAGATGCTTCCGAAGTCAATCGGTAAGTTGCAGAATCTCCAAACTCTAGATTTGAGAGGTTCCCTTGTGCATGAGTTACCAATTGAGATGAAGAGTTTGGGCAAATTGCAATATCTTTTAGCCTACTCTATTGATTATCATAGTGATTACAATATTCATTGTCAACAAGGTGTGAAGATAAATTGGAATGTTGGAAGCTTGGAGTCCTTAGAAATGCTTTATCAAGTTGATGTGGAAACATATGATTCTGGTGAACTTGTTAGTAAGCTGGGAAGGTTGAAGCGATTGAGAAAATTGGGGATTAGGAGATTAAAATTAGAAAGTGGAAAAGCCTTGTGCGCTGCTATAGAGCAGATGAATGAGCTTCGATGCTTGGATATTTCTTCGGAAGATGAAGATAACCTTCAACTACAGTACTCAATGTCTTCTATCCCTCTTTTGCTTCAACGTCTCTCCCTACGAGGGAAATTAGAGAAGTTACCTGATTGGGTTTCAAGATTGGGGAACCTAGTTAGAATTACTTTACAGTGGTCAAGAATAGGGGATGGTTCAATCAAAATCGTTGGAGTTTTGCCCAAATTGCTTCAGTTTGAGATTTATGATCAGGGATACATTGGAACTCAACTTCATTTTGAAGAAGGGTATTTTCAAAAACTCAAACACTTAAGACTTCGAGCCTTAATCGGATTAACTAGGTTGGTAATAGACAAAGGAGCACTGCCTCTGCTCGAAAAGCTTTCAATTGGGCGTAGCCCAAAATTAGAGGAGGTACCTCACAGCATTTGTCATCTAAAATACCTTAGAATTCTGAAATTTGAAGATATGCCAAGGGAATTCTCACAAAAAATGCTGCCAAATGTTGGGCTAGATCATTGGAAAGTTAAGCATATACCAAATGTTCATTTCTATTACACGAGAAGAGGATTGCAGTTTGATGCCTACAAGCTTGGTGATTCACGCTTGTTTGAAGTCCTGCAGATCGGAATTCCTTTGCAGTTTCATCAATATAAAGGTACACCCTTCTAAACTACAAGATAATAGCTAGATAGCTAGTAGGGTTAAAGTATTTAGGCCGTCTTTGTACTATAGTTAAAAGTATATTTTAATTCTTGTACTCTAGAAGTGAGTAATTTAATCTTTATATGTTTGAAATTGGTGTAAAGAAATAAAATTGATAACGGTGTTAATGGAAAACCGTCTAAATGATGACGTGAATATGTGAAACCAACAGAATAGATAATTTGAAAAAAAAAAAACGATGACATGTTTTTACAGGTAAGGGAGGGATTTGGGGTAAAAAAAAATTGTTTTTCTAAATTTCATCTTAGTAAAAAAATTTGACACGTCATCATTTTTTTTTCCAAGTCATCTTTTCTGTCAGTTTCACATGTCCACATCAGCATTTAGACGGTTTCCTATTAACTCCGTTATCAATTTTACTTCTTTGCACAAATTTCAAACGTACAAAGATTAAATTATTCAATTATATAATATAAAAACTAAAATACACTTTTGACTATCGTACAAGAACTATCTAAGTATTTTAACCTAGCTAGTAGCATTCTTAATTTCAAAATTATCCATGAGCTCATAATTTAGATTGTATTGTGAAACTCAAACTTCAATATGCCAAGTTTTACATTATTGTTCTGGTTTGCTCTTACAAACGTTAGCTAGGAATCAATATTGTTAGAATTTCTCCCAACAAGTATTAGCTAGGACTAAAAAAGTTTAAAGTTCCATTAACCCCATAATTTACAAATGTTTCAGATTAAATGATCAAACTCTTCCAAAATCAAATCAAAGCTCCATTTTATTTTTATTTTTTTGCCGATTGTTCTAACTTCTAAGTCCAAAGGAAGATCATCAAGCAGGCAAAAATTTCAAGAACAACAAAAACGCAATTCCTTTTGGATCTTGGCTCATCTTTCTAAGCAAAACCAGCACAAAACAAAAGATATACAATATATATCACTTAACAATTTTCCTGAATATTCAGTTTTATAGTTTTAATCCAAAATTAACCAAACTAATCATGACCTAAAATGAGCATTGGCTGAATGCTCATATAAGAGTACTTAAACTTTGCTCCAATATTTATTCCTTTTCCCTATTTTAGCTAGGGAAAAAGGAATATTATAGTAATTTTTGGATCACCAACATTTTGCATCCTTAGTTTTCTAAATTTTTATCATGCACTGTCATTTAAATTGCCTAATCTTGCTTGCAGGTTGCCTTCATCAATTCCCAGATGGCTTAAGCAATGATAGCTGAAGAAATGCACCAAATTTGTTGTCGTTGTTGTCCTAAAATGAGCATTGGCTTAAGGAATGTTCCTCTTGTTTTTATTTGTTGTCATTGTTGTTGTTTCAGCTTCTGAATATCGGTGATCCTTTTGGGCCATCCAACATTTTACTTTTATCTTTTCTCTTTTTTGTTTATTTATGTTTATGGTTGTCCCTATTTTCTTTCGAAAATTTGAATTCAAAGTTTTCACATTGAAATCTCAATTTTTTAACTTGTTGCTATGTAAACGTTTTACAAGAGTTTTAAGACTCGTTCATTCGCCAAAAAGTTTGAAGAAAAAAAAAATCTAAGTGTCCTATCAATACCTAAATCAAGAAAAGTTTTTATATCATTATTATAAGTTTTGAATAATCCATATTAATAATGTTATAATAATTAAAAGAGTTGGAAAAATCACAAGTCAGAATCTATACCTTAATTAAGAGCTATATCACCTAGATATTACAAATCTATAAAATGAATTTATATATAGTTACAGAAAAAGAAAGAAAAGTTTATGCCGGTTGCAGGATAGAATTGGGGGGTTGGGTTACCCACACAAACCCATATGTTTCTATACTTTAGATTGGGGCTTGGGCTGACTGATCGTGACCTAAAGCCTTTGTGTTTATTAAAACAATCATCCCAAACGAGGACAACTTTAATTGATGATGCCAACTCAATATTAAAGTTGAAGTTAATACTATTAGTCGTCTCCATATCTTTGATCTTATAGTTTTATATCAATGTGATCATTCTATTAGCAAAATCATTAAAATAGGCTTTAAATGATATATGACATGTGACTTGTAAATTACAAAAATGTCATTCTGCTGATGTGGTCCTTCTTTTTGTCTTTTTTTATTATTATTTTTTATTCTTTTTTAAATTTTAAATTTTATTTTCTCTCTTTTTTTATATAAATAAATACAAAAAAAAATAATAATAATTTATATAACAATTTAAATTAATTTTTTAAAAATATAATTAATTTATAAATATATAAAATATTTAGTTAAATTAATTTTATAAAAACTTAACAATAAAACTTTTATATTTATTTCTTCTTTATTATATTTTTCTTTTTTATCCTCTTTATAAATAAATAAATAATAAATATACTATAATTTAACTAATTTTATAAAATATAATAATTTATAAAATATAAAATATTTATTTGCATTAATATTATAGAAATATTATAAGTTTTTTTCTCTTTTTTTTCCTTTTCCTTCTTTATAAATATATAAAAATAAAAATAATTTATATTATAATTTAAATTAAATTTTCAAAAATATAATAATTTGTAAAAATATAATATATTTATTTACATTAATTTAATAATAAAAAATAAATTTTATTTTCCTTTTTCTTATTTATTTTTTCCTTTTTGTTTTTCTAAATAAATTATTTTTATAAAAAATTAAATAATTTATAAATATAAAATATTTATTTACATTCATTTAATTAAAATTTTATATTTTTTATGTCGACTCCAATGCTGAAATTGAAGCGGTAACTACCTTGACCGAATCTGCCATAAAGCACCAAAATTTGGCCACTTGCAATGCCTATTGAGCGTTATGAATGGCAGTTTGATCCTTCACAGGGTCGGACTGGTAATGGAGATTCAAATTTCTCTTTTTCGATCAACGAGAGTAGGTGGAGAGAATAGAAAAAAAAAATTAAAAAAGGAAAGAAAAAGGAAAATAAAATATATTTACAAAAAAAAAATAATGTAAATAAATATTTATATTTGATAAATTATTTAATCTTTTACAAAATTAATTTATTTATAAAAAGAAAGAAAAAATAAAGAAGAAAAAGAAAAATAACTTTTTAATTAATTAAAATAAATATATTATTTTTTATAAATTATTTAATTATTACAAAATAAATAATTTGTATTTAATTATTTATAACAGTAAATAAAAAAGAAAAGAAAATTTATTTTTATAAATTAATGTAAATAAATATTTTTATAATTTTTTATAAATTATTTACTTTTTTAAAATTTAAATTATATTATAAATTATTATTTTTTCTTCTTTGTATTTATTTATTAACAAAAAAAAAAGGAAAAGAAAACAGAGAAAAAAGTAAAAACAAACTTAAAATTATTTTTATAAAATTAATATAAATAAATATTTTATATTTTTAATAAATTATTTAATATTTATAAAATTAATTTAATATAATAAATTATTATTTATGTTTTAGTTTATTTATAAAGAATATAAAATGAAAAAAAAAAGGAAAGAAACAAAAAAATTAAAAATAGTTTTTATAAAATTAATTTAAATAAATATTTTATATGTTTATAAATTAATTATATTTTTAAAAAATTAATTTAAATTAATTTTTATTTTTTTATTTATTTATAAATAAATAAAAAATTTAAATAAAAAATAAAGGAATAAAGCCAGAGACTAGGGGAAGGGAAAGGTGGTTCGAGCTGCTGGGCAGGAGCAGCGCCAGTAGGCAGCAGGGTCAGGGATGGTGGCCATCAGGCCTGCTGAGCAGGCCCAGTGGTTGGCCCAACTCTGGCCTCACAAATTGTGCATGGCCCCAAAAAGAACCCAAATGATCATTAGGTCCAAAGTCCAATTTAACGAAATTCGATTTAAATTTGAAATTAATTTAACTTAAACCCATTTCGAATAATGCAACAGAACCAATTTATGACATTGGAACATGAGAATCAATCCAATATTTGAACATGAAAAACAATCGGGTCAGATTATTAGTTCGGAACTGAATTTAGCAAATCGTGCATGATTCAGATAATTGAACTGGATTAACAAAGTTAGATAACTGAACAAGTGGACTGTTACAAGAATTTGGACTCATTTAAATATCAAATGTCTCACTTGAATTATTCTCGAAATTTGACTCAGGATGTGACTCGAATTTTTATCCGGACAAAATTAAGTGTCTACATATATTATGATGAAAGCAAATATTTCAATAAATAAAATCAAAAGTATTTCATGAAACCAAAGCCTACAAAATTTGGTCCCAAAAAAAAAAGAAGTCTAAAAAAAATTATTGACATTTAAATCATGTATAAACTAAACTATATCATTGTGTTTTATTCATTATATATATTTACGTTTTCTTATATATTTCTTTCTTTCTATATGGTGAAAGTTTTTAATTAACAGAAATGAAACATCAATAAAAAGAACACAAAATTGAGATGTTTAAATTATATATGATATACTATTATTAATTGTTTATCATGATCTAACAAAAAAAATCAAACTAAGATTTTATATAAAAAGTTTTGAATTGAAGAACAGCTGTTTGTTATTATAAAAAAAAAATGTTTTAATTATATCTAAGCATTTACGAAACAAATCAACCTAATCTGCACTGTTGAATTATTAAAGATGGACATATTTATGATCGTTAAAAAAAATTAATTTTCAAGGGTCAGATTAGGACCAAAGTAAACCAAAGACGCAGCCTATCTAACAAGTAGCAACCATAAATGATGAAATGATTTTCCTTCATGTTAAAAGCATGCAATTAAAGAATTTCAAGACTAATTGAAGAGATTTCTCTTTCAAGTTAAGAAGAGATTAGAGTTCATTGCCTTATAAATATATACAGAGAATTCATAATTAAAGGAGAAATTTATGGGGAAAAAAAAAAGAAAACAACGATTAGAAGATTGAATATGATTAAAGGAGAAATTTATGGAAAAACAACAATTAAAAGATTGAATATAATGCATGTGTCCAACGGTCTTGAGCAAATTATTGAATTTTGCTCTTCTTTCCATTCTTGAATTGACACATATGTTGGTAAGTTGCTTATGGCTTGACTCTAATGAATCAGCTGAAAATCTTCAAGGCAGAGGCTAAACTTGTGGCAAGACAGGGGCTAGTTTTGTGGCATGATTCCTCAATTAGTCTTCTGTGTGTGCAGTATCTTCATCTCGGTATTTGTCAGATTGAGATCCTTTATAGCAATGGCCCGAAAATTCTAAAATAACCCTTCAAATCGTATAATTGGAACCAACTAACTACATCAACTTCCGGCGCGTGTGGCGCGTGGGGCGCGTGAGGCCCACTCGTCTTCAACCTCTGGAGGGCGCGTGCGGCGCGTGGTGCGCGTGGTCTTCACGCGTCTTCAACCTCCAGCGGCGCGTGCGACGCGTGTGCGAGTGAGGCGCGTGGGCTCTTCTTCTGGCGGCGCGTGCGGGCGCGTGCAGCGGCTTCTGGCTCTCCGGTTGATTCTGTTGCACTCCTCTCGACGACCTCTTCAACCTGGTATTTTCAAAACACAAATTGGAGCACTTTTGAAAAACGGACAGAATCGAACAAACTCGGTTTTACGTAAAATTTGGCTCTGATACCAATTTGTTGTGCGGAACTAAAACGAGATTACTAAAACCGATTTAAACACACTGAAAAAACACCGATATTTTACGTGGTTCAGCAAGTGTGCTTACATCCACGGTAGGAGGAGCTTGAAGCTTTGTATTAATGGAGATGGAGTACAAACATATACACAATTCAAGGTGCTATGCTAGCACTGAACTCACAACTCAACAATACCAGAAAACTCTAATAAGCTCAGAGTATTTGCTTCAACTCTTAAACTCTTAACTCACACATTTTTCTCTCTCACTCTACATGGCCTTTTATAGCCACCATCCATGGTGTGAACACATAGCTAGTGGCAAACAAAGTAGCCATCATCCACCAACTATCATGGTGGGAACACATAGCTAGTGGCAAACAAAGTAGCCACCATCCGCCAACTATCTTGGTCTACCATCCACCAACTTGGTTGGTGGCTCCTCCATTATTGACCTTGGTTGGTGGCTTTGGTGGAACCTTGGTTAACTTTGAGCCATATTCAACAGATCTTTCATCTTCAACAGAAACAATTTCTCGGATTTTATCATTTCATGCCCCCTAGGGTTTCCCATTAGAACCCACTTGGGGTGGACTCCGTCCAAGGTTGATCAGTTGCATCATTCGAGGATGGCAGTGTGCTTGGTTGGCGGAGCCAGGAGGTTCGAGCTCACGGGACCCTCGATCATAGAGAAGGTTCTTAAAGAGTATCCCAATGCAGACCTTTTTTTGCACAGTCCCATGGACAAGAATGCCTTCAAGTTATCACTTCTAAAAACGGCACCAAGGCTCGCCTGGGTTCGAATATTTAAGCAGAATTTCGTGCCGCAGACGAAGGAGCAGGTTCGAGTCCTCACGACGGCCAACTCCCCTAATGGCATCCAGGTAGAAACTATGAACTTTCTTTACTGTTTTGGTAATATATCAAATCAAAATTTATTAAAATTTGGTTTCGTAAATATTTGTTCCACTTCACACCGTATTCCGATTTAGCAAGTCGAAAACAAATCATATATATTTTTTTTTATGTTGATTGGTGGATTTTTGCAATTTCGAAGTTTGCAGTTGTATCCGCCCGCCAATTTGATAGCCAACTCCTTTTGTGGGAAGAAACCAGAAAGCTTCATGTGAAGATTACGGTGACATGAAGGAACGGTAGTTGAAAACCAAACGACCGCTACGCTACAAAGATGTGGAATTCCAGATATTATGAAACCAAACTATACCAAAGCCAATAGCAATAGCAATGGCAAATTAGCAATAGGCCGGCAATGGATGGTGATGTCTCAGGCATACAGCTGTCAGCTGAAGACTGGAAGTCTGGAAAATTGAAACCACAATATTAAAGCATACCGTTTATTTTATAAATCCAAAGAAAAAAAAAAACAGCTTCCTCATATTTCAACTATGCTGCCGGTGATACTCGGTGCTTATTGTGGCGGAATGTACGGAACTTAGCAGGGACAGACGAAGAATCCGGAAAAGCCGCCTGCCAGTGAGACTCAAAGTACTGATGGACCGGATGACGGGCTGAGGCTAAGAACAAGCCCTAGCACGAACCCCCACCGTCATCCGGTGATCGTGACATTCATATCACTGGCCAATCTTATATCCTGTAAATCGTCCCTGCCGCTTTATTTGTTGTTTATTGTATGCTGTTTTTTTTTTTTTTTTTTTTAATACATGTAATATCTAATGTTTTCAATTGTTAATAATATATCTATGTAACTGTAAATCTGTAATATATCTTTATTTAAAGGCAACAGACATTTTATGGCGACTTGGAATCCACCTCCATCTGGTTTCTTGAAATTCAATGTGGATGGTGCAGCGAGAGGGAAACCGGGGCCAGCTGGTTGTGGAGGAGTTTTAAGGGACGATAGCAGTAATGTTTTAGCTCTCTTTTCTGGTCCCTTAGGTGTTCTTGATTCAAATGTTGCCGAATTAACAGCAATTAAAATGGCGCTGGAGGTATTCATCAAAACAGAGTGGAAAAATAAGGTTTGCCTTATGGTTGAATCGGACTCTGTTATTGCTGTTAACTGGTGCATCAAACCGTGCTCTCGACCTTGGAGACTTTGGGATTTATTCAATTATATTGATCAGTTGGTTATGGATATCAGTGATATTCGGTTTGTTAATGTGTACCGAGAAGCAAACAGTATGGCCGACGCTCTTGCTAAAGCTGATGTGGAAAGATCAAATATATTCATGGCCTGGTGGTAAGCAGATTAATGATTGGTGTTTGCATCACATTTTATGAACTGGTAGCTGTTGCTAAACGGTTTCGATATATATGATATTCTGTCTGCTTAAGTTAGGTGGGCGTATACACAGAATTTAAGATGTACTTGCTGATTTGCTGGTATTAAGTGGTCTATTGTAATTTCCTTGGATGGAATTACCTTGCTGTAATCTGCCTTATTGAATAAAATATTTTGTTGGCTTAGAAAAAAAATTTGGAATATATTTATGTAATTATAATGTATACATTATCAAATACATTATAATTACATAGATATATTATAATACATGTAATATTTAATGTTTTCAGTAATTATAATATATCTATGTAATTGTAATAAATATATCTATGTAATTATAATATATATTTATATATTTATGTAATTTTAATATATTTATATAATTGTAATATCTAATAATATATTTATGTAATTACACAAATATATTTGATAATGTATACATTACAATTACATAGATATATTATTGTATATTACAATTACATAGATATATTAGAATTACATAGATACATTACAATTACAAAAATATATTACAATTACTGAAAACATTAGAATTGCATAGATATCTTACAATTACATAGATATATTACAATTACATAGATACATTAGAATTACAAAGCTATATTACAATTATATAGATAAATTACAATTACACATTAGATTTATTACAATACATGTAATATCTAATGTTTTCAATAATTGTAATATATTTATGTAATATATCTAATGTTTTTAGTAATATATTTATGTAATTGTGATATATCGATATAATTTACGTAATATGTAATTGTAATATATCAATGTAATTGTAATATACATGTATACATTTAAAATTACAATTATATAGATATATTATAATTACTAAAAACATTATAATTACATAGATATATTACAATTACATATTACGTAAATTATATGGATATATTACAATTACATTTAAGTACTTGACTTGAAATTAAACACTAACCAAAGATTTTTTTAAAGAGGTAACTTCAAATTTCATAAGCAAGTGTTAAATAAAAATACCATTAAAACAGTTGCTTTAAACATAATTTGTCCTAAAGAAAAAAAATTTGGAAAATAGAAAGATTTTATCCGATTTACATTGCATATAGGTTGCAATATCTCGAATGAAAGTATCAAACAATCAAATTGGATTCTCTGTAATATGATTCTCAATTGACGCTTTAAAAGGAAGTTGAAAACGTCTAGGAGGGATTTCAAACAGTTCAAAATCAACTTCTAGCATCTGCAAGTGTAGACACCCTAGAAGCCTAGATTGATCCGGATTACACTGTGTTTAGTAATTAACTCAATTTCCTTTTAAGATTAATCCAAACTTTTTTTAGTTTGGGTTCAAAACTAAATTCGATATTCGAGTTTATAATCAATTTTACTAAGTCAAATTAAAAATCAATTTTGAAGTCCAAAATCCAATTAATTGGATCTTGGAGCTGAATTCGAGCGGTTGAGAAATACTAAAGATTTGCTTTTCTTATTTTATACTTTTTTTTTTATTTTAAATTTACAATAAATTATAAAATTACAAAAAAAAGAAAGTACAAAAAAAAATTCTTAAAATTTTTAAAAATTCAATCCCAAATTCTTGAAAAAAACAGAAAATATATATAAAAAAGAAAATCAGAAACAATGGCAAATCAAAAATCGAAATTCAAAAAATAAAAGAAGTTGAAACTCAGAAAATATCAATTGGAAACCAAGGAAAAATTATGGAAAATCGGTGAAAAATGGGAAAGAAATCCAGGAAAAAGGGTCAAAAAGAAGGAAAAGGAAGGAAAATCAAAAGATCAAATATGAAAAATCAAAGACAATCGTAATTGAAAAGAAAGGAAAAAAAATAAGAATCAGAACTGCTCTGGGTAAAAATGAATTTACTTGTTTGAATAATAAAAAAAATTTTAAATTTAAGAGAAACTTCACTTGAAGATGAGCTGGTTTTTTTAAATTTCTTTAAATCTACTCTCATTTTATCCCGCATGGCATACATAAATTACAAAACTCAAAAATTAAACAAAGTATAATTATATTTTTATTTTTCATATTAATAATAATATTTATACTTTTTTATAATGATACTCATATTACATATTATATATATATATATCTTTAATATCATTATTCTTTTTTTATATATATGTACTTGTTATTTTTGTCTCATCAAATTTCAATAGATTAAGGGTGTGTTTGATAAATAATTGAAAATTAAAATATTCGTTTATTTTTTCAATGCTTTTGATAAATCGATTTTAAAAATCACTTAATGAAAAATTGTAATGAAAAAAGTATTGAAAATACTAAGTAACTTTTGACTTCTTAATGTTTACATTTATTTTATATTCTTTCTTTTTAATTGCATATTATTTCCTTTTTAATTTTTACTGATTAAAAATAATGGTAAAATCGTACTTTTTTTTATAAAATCTTAGTAAAATAAATGAAAATTTTAATTTTCAATAGTATACCAAATAATTTTTATATAAATTCAGCATTTAAATTTTTAAGAATTGAAAATCCAGCATTTGATTTTTCAATATTGAATTTATTCAGTTTATCAATCAGACCCTAAATTTCGTCTTTAAAAATATTTATCCAAATAAAAAAATTACAAATTCTAGTTACTAGCGTTTTAAAATAATAAATTTTAAAAGACTTTATTTTTTTTTTTTAAAAATTTAAAAATTTCTCACACTTTATAAAGTGTGATCAACTAATTGTGTTAAGAAAACATGTTCCAACAAATAAAAATTTATTCTGGGAAAGCAGATTTTCAAGCCAATCCAATCCGGTTGAGTCTAGCCCAAACCTAGCCCAAAGTGCAATTTCTAGTTTCTAGTTTTTAGTTGGACCACTTGATGATAACCCAATGGACTACAAACTTTTGCCCAAAATCACAAAATGAAAAATAAAGAAATAGGTAATTTAATTTTGGAATACGTGATCAGGTGCATGCCAAACATTTACAAAGCAAATTATATTTCCTCCCTTTCAATTTTCTCTGCCTATCTTTTCTTTTTCAGATGTTTAAAAATGAAATTTTATTTTCGATTTTTAACACCCAATATTCTTATTCTTTTAATATTCCAAATTCAATTTTAAGTTTTTTTTTTTTTTTATATAAATTTTGACAGAAAAAAGTTAAAAATTTTAGTATAAAATACACGAGTTATAAGCTCTTTGACATATTCAGTTCTCTATACTTTGATTTTCTCACTGGACGTGGCTTCAATTTCAATACTTTAAAAGAAGCTGAGGAAATCAGGAGAATCGATGATTTTAGCACAAAAAATGGACCTTTCAGTTCCATTAATTTCCTGGCTCAAGCTTCTGCTTTCAAAAATGGTGTTAATTTGGCTGTGGTAAATAAATATCAGAATGTAATTTTTGAAACAGATTCGCAGGAGTTGACAAGTACTCTCTCATTTTTTTTTTTTTTTTTTTCTTTCTAAGCCATGAATTTTGTTAAAATAGAATTTGCCAAAAAATACAAAGTTCCACTCTAACTACTTGTCAGAAGCATAACACCCAACATCATGCTTTAAATATCCATATACTAAACACAAATACAACCAGCTCTATTGCATCCCCATATCACCCATCCCCATAATAAAGAAGCAAAAGACCTGCAATTCACCACCATGCAATAAACTCTTTTCTTTGGTCCACACCTGCCATCACTAGTGCATCAACCATCCCACCATTTACTTCCATGTAGATCATCATCAGCAAAGTCTTTCTTTGTAAACCAACAACTCATCAATATCCAAAAATAGCAATCCAAATCAGCCAAAACACCCCTGAGTTAGCCACTCAAATCAGATGAAAAAACGAAGTCATTAATGCATGATAAAGTAACTTCCTTTAGAACAAGAGTGCTCAAACCAGAAAACGCTAATTGTGATGATTAGGTAATAACCAATCCTCCCTTCCCAAGTAACTTACTCCACTGCTATTGGCAGGGATGACCTGAAGCAAATCCAAGAAGCCACTGGATTCAAACTAGGCTCTTTACCAGTAACATATTTAATGCCATTGGTAACAAAGAGGTTAACAGAAACAGATTGTGCTCCTTTGGTGGAAAGAATAATGGCAAGGGTCAATTGTTGGGCTGCTAAACACCTATCCTATGCTGGTAGATTACAACTGATACAATCAGTGATCTTCAGCATACAAAACTACTGGAGTAGGCATTTTATCCTTCCAAAGTTCATTCTGAAGAAAATCACTCAACTGTGTTTTAGCTTTTTTTGGAAAGGAAAATAGGGATCAACCATGGGTGCTAGGGTCAGTTGATCAACAACCTGCTATCCAAAATCAGAAGGTGGCTTAGGGAACAAGGATTTACTGACCAGGAATCAAGCTTGTATCTTTAAGAATCTTTGGTCTATCCTTATGAGTGCAGGATCACTAGGATTAAGACCAACATTCTAAAGGATAGGGACATCTGGCAGATCCCTATCCAGGCAGGTTGCAGCTGGAGTTGGAGGAAGATGATGCAAATGAGACATATTGCTCAGCAAATCATTCAGCAGGACATAGGGAAAATAGTCTGGCCCCCATCAGAGGAGGGTTATTCTATCAAAGTTGTATGGAATGAGATCAGGCCAAAGAAGGAAAAAGTGAATTGGCATAGACTGGTTTGGTTCTAATTCCACATCCCAAGGAACTCAGTTATCACCTGGTTGGCAGTGCTAAACAGACTTCCAACAAAATATAGGCTATCTTCATAGGGGATGGCAGTGGATGAAAGATGTGTGTTATGCCATCAAGAGAAGGAGACTAGAGATCACCTATTCTTTGGCTGTGAATACTCAAAGTCCTTGTGGCAGAGGATTCTTGAAGCTTGCAAGATCAAAGTGTATGACTGGAATGAGGAACTATTGTGGGCAATCAGTAAACTTAAAGGCAAGGATCTAATCACCATCATACTCAGGATTGCTTTCAACACTCACATTTATCTAAAAGAAAGAAACAATCAAGTTTACAGTAGCATCATGAAGACTGAAGAGCAACTGATGAATCAAGTAAATAATATTGTTTGTATGGCTACATGGCCTTAGGAATATTGCTTTTGATTCTGTAAACTTGGATTTGTTAAATGCTTGGGGTCTTAATTCTGCTTTGTTTAGTCAGTAAATTTGACTTTGTGACAGTGCACGATGCTGTATTTTTATAGCAGCTCTACTGCTTCTTTGGGTAATAGAACAACTGTTTATCCAAAAAAAAAAAAAATCCTCCCTTCCCAATTCAAGCATCTGTAAATGATGCCAAACAATAAATCCATTAAAAAACCAGATTCAAATCCTTCCAGTGAAAGACAGATACACAAAACAATCCCCCATAATTAAACATGTCAAGAGTAACCACAGACCATCACCATAAGAATCAACAAAGACAACCAACTCAAAAGAAAGGAACATTAATACTTTTTGATGTCTTTATACCAAAAACAGAAATTGCTTAGAACCAAAAAGCTCAAAATATCAACATATCCCACCATTCCACAAACAACCTGACAACAATTAAGCCCCACTAGATGATCACAGCTCCATAGGCATCGAAATTAACCTAAAGCACTCCACCACATCTTGATGACTCATATTTTACACAAAAGCTAATCTAAGAATTTTAGAATCCCCTACCACAATGGCATCCTGAAAACACACCTCAACAACCAACTTAAGTCTTTTTCTTCTTTTTTTTTTTAACTAAGTTAAAATATATTTTCTTGAACTCATCTTTTTTTCCTTAAAAGAATCCAAGCCTCAAAAATTACAAAAACCAAATTAGATTCATCAATCCATGTTATCTTTCAAATTTGCCAACCCACATCAGCATGACTGCATCCATTGGACCTAACTATCTTTAACTCACCAGTTCCACAACAATTGCCAACCAACTCATTCCTTGAGCTCATACATCCATTCTATAAATGACTTCCTAGCAGCAGCATCAAAAGGATCATCTATATTACAAGACAAACAATCAGAGTTATGCCGAACCCAATTCTCTTTACCCATCATAATTCAACTATTCACAATACAACTTTTCAAAATGAATCAATTTTTATCCCATATCATCAACAAAGCACCAGAACTCCCATTAGAATCTAAAATACCCATTCATAATTTTCATTGCACCATAAAAATTGCATCAATTGATCTGTAATTACCTCCAGTTAGTTTCTTGAAATAATAACATATCTATCTTATGAACGTTCAACATTTTCTTCAAAATTCCACCTTTAGCCGCACTACCCATCCTCTAATATTTCATGACATCATTCTCATTTCTAAAAATCAATAATAAGGATATGCTATACTCACCCAATTTTCAGAGACACAAAAACATAAAGTAAAGAAAAAACCTGAAAGCGATTAGGAACGCCCCAAGTCTCTAGCCCCCAATTCCATTAATTTTCCAATGATCAGCTCTTCATTGCAGTTTGTAGACAAGCCCAGCATTTTCCCCACCTCTCATGTCGCTTGTGCTTCTTCACGTAAAATTCTACTTCTTTTATGAAACTCACCATCTGATTGAGACTCATTAGCTATTCGGGTACCATGAGACTTGGACTTAGTGGCTTTTTTTATTTTCCTGGAACTCTTTCCTTGATTTCTCGCCTCTTGAGAGAGCTTCATAACAAAAGCATCCTCAATTTCATCTAATGTTTTAATTCTTCTACAACTTCCTTTCCAAAACAAATTGATCCCTTGCTTCTTGTTGTTTTCCAACCCTTTAGAAGAAACATGTAGATGAGTTTTCCCTTCACAAAAAAACCCAACCAGGGAATCCCTAATTGGGTCACTATTTTCAACCAGAAGGCCCACTTTCTTCACCCTGACACATGCTTGGCAAAAGCTCCTGATCATTTAAATCAATGTTCCCACCTAAATCTTCCAGGTTGTTATTCCCGTTGGAAATATCCACACCTGCAGTTGTATCAAAACCATTGCCCTCATGCTCATTGACTCTTTTTTCAAGATCCATGCACATGTCATTGGACTCTGCAACCACCTCTTCTACATTTGCATTAATTCCACTGTCCTCATCATTTCCATCCTTTTTGCATTGTACCTGTTCATCTTCAATGAAGTCTTCAAATGACTTCTCTCAGGTACTATGTTTTGGTAGAGGATAACCTCTTGCAACGCATTATTGACCTCATGTGTTTTACTATGGCAATGAAACAGAGATCGTTCCTCTTCCAATTGGTCTTCTCCCTCAGACTGTTCCTCATCCAAACATTGAGAATTGTCCTTACCATAGTTGCAAAGCATTTCAGGAAAACAACATTATGATACTTTAACCTCGTATTTTTTGCCCCTGCAATCCACATCTATTATCTCATTGATTGGTTCACGTTGTTCGGTCAAGATAGAAAATGATCCTCTTGAAAATCTCCATTTTTGTTGTATTAGTTATCCCCAAAGATCAGCAATGGAGACGAAGGTTTGTTTATTCCAAGCCTGAATTGGTAGATCAACTTATAACTCTAAGAAATATAGTTATTTTGCCATTATGTTTTTGAATTGGCTAAGTCTTTAAGGATTTTATTAGGATTTGATTAGTTTTATATATTTTTATATTTATATTAATTATCCATTTTACGTTTAAAAATAGTTATTTAGTTGTTATTTATGTGTTTTCATAGGTCTAAGGTGATCTGGAGCTTCGAGGTGCAAAACGACAAAAATCGATGCTTTCCAATGAGCAGGCAGATTCGACCTCCAGAGCTTATTTCAAGAAAAACTCGATCTTAAATACTTCAAATGAGAAAAAATCCCTTCTTTACTTTTTAATCTGACTTCCATACCTTTCCAACGGTATAAGACACGTCAAAATCGGACAAGATTTACTCAGTCAAAACATCTAATGAAGTTCAAGAAGCCGACAGAAACCAATTCGGACAAACGGTGGAGAAACACCAAGGAGGCAGTAGCAGTGGCGCCGCGGCGCCGTGGCGCCAAGGGGCACGAACAGTACCCACAAAAATGGGGAAAAAAATGCAAAAACTCAAATCTTACTTGTTTTGCTTGGGAACGAAGTTTCAAACTCCAAGAGGCATTGGACACTTTAAATAAGACTCTTTTAGGTCAGAATAAAGAGAATTAGACAACTAGAAACCTAATTCTCTCTCAAGAAGATAGTCGTCATCAAATTCTCTCTCAAGAAGATTCAAGATTCAAGAACTGACAACTCTTAGTTTTCTCTTTTCTCTTCTTTATTTTTCTTGTGTAGTTGATGATGGTGAAACTATTTGATTATTTGTTTTCATTAATTATCATGAACTAAATCTCTTTTACTAGGATTTCAATGGAACTAAATACATAGTTTGAATTTACTTTCTCTCTCTAGCTTGATTTAATGGTTTATTGAGTTGTTTGTTCATTTTTTTTCTTAATACTTCTAGTTGATTGGCCACTAATTAGATTGATTTGTTAACCTAAATACAACTTGGAAAAGGGAGTTTAGTGTTAGACATGGATTGAATGACACATGTTTCATATTCATTTATTAGGATGAATTGATCTGCAGGTAGGGTAGGAATACACTTACTTGTCATGTGTAACCATTGTTAGAGCCTAAGCTTAATAGTTCTTTTTTAATTCAATTATCATAGGAATATAGTTAATTGGTTAAGAAAGATATTTTTATGAGACCATCGGAAGATCTTTATAAATAAGATAGAACTCTATGTTAATAACTCATGATCATTAATCAAGTGAAGAGGTAGAGAGAGATTCAAGCGAAGTGTTGAGGGAAGTTGTAATCCTAGGCTTTTATAATTAATTGAATTCACCCTTTTTAATTTACTTGCTTTTAATATTAGTTTATTTTAATTTAGTTTTTGATTATCATCTTTATTTAAGTATTTAGATAAGATTAAGTTTGTTAATTTTAGTACTTGGCAAAATTTAATAGCAATTCATCGTGGATTCGACACTCTACTTTTCATTATATTATTTGTCAACGATACGTGCATTTGCTTGATTAAAATAGACAACACCAACACAACCTAACCAGGAAATTCAGTCCTTGTACTCTTCCTTAGCTGACCATGGAACAATATCAGTAAACCATTGTCTTAACCATTCCCAATCATTTTGTTTCAGCTCCACCATTGTTTCCTCATTTGGAAGCTCACTCAGGAAATGTTTTGCTGAGATATTTTTAGCGTAAACATTGAAAATGCCTTGAGTGATAAAATATTCTTGTAACCATTCCACACTAAAGAGGCCTTTAGCCCTTCCAACAACACATAATTCCATTATGTGGATGACTTCAATATATTGCAAGATTTCTTTTTAACTATTTCAGCCATCTCGAATGATAAGCAATGGAAAAGTGGTGGATTGAAGAGTTAGGCCACTAGTAAAGGATATACACAGATTGTTGAATACGTTTCTCGGTAATAAGATTAGGCTTGCAAGAAGAAATGCCAATAAGGTGGCAGATTGGGTGGCTACCCATACTAGAAAGGGGCTGTATCAGTCTGGTTGGACCAGCAGGTGCATACCATTATCTTCTCTGGTTGGAATTCTGGACAAAGACGGGCTAACTGCACCGCCAAATAAAAAACAAACTCCATTAATTGCCTTTGACTTTCATATATATCAACCACAAATTCAATCAATCATCTGGTCCATAAAAGAGAAAGTGCTTTAGTACATGGATAGTCTTGATTTAAATAACGGCTGTAATATAATATTATGATCGTTATTTTACGGTTTCGACTCATTTCATTGTTGATATTCACGACCGATATTTATCGCAATTGATCGTGATAATATTTAATAAGCCCGTAACGACGATATATACGACGCGATCGAAAATACGTTCTCGACCGCAACTTAAAATCTTGGTCCCAGTGTGTCACCATCACCAATTCCATGCACCATTTTCGTTTCACACAAATATATGAATGTAAGAATTAAGCTTGGTCATTACCATCTCAGGTAAGTACTAATATGTTTAAGATGTTTAGATGGACAGTTGAGGCTCTTTTTTGACTGGAGGCCAAACATGGCCTAAATGTATATGTAGCATCACTCTCGATCGTCCAAACCCCAAGCTTCAAATTTAGCTATATTTTAAGCATAAACTACACTTGAGCTCAATTTTTTTGTTTTTTTAAGAAAAATGCTACAAGGATCATGTACTTTTTTAGCATTTCCTTTTCGAAAGATATCTGTTTCTTTGGTTGGAATCTGACACACGAGTTAATTAGATGGTGGAAGAACTTGAGAGGGTCCTTTTTTGTTATGCCATCCAATGAAAGAAAAAAAAGAAAACATACATTAGATAATTATTATGCATAGTCTTTTTTTTAAGGCGAATAGCAAATATTCGGATATCAATTTTAAAGAAAAAAAATACACAAGATAAATATGTTAGGGATTTAAATTATGATCGCGTCATGTTTATTGCGATTATGGATGTAACAGATGCTATTGTAATCATTACGTTCATCGTGATCGCGGATTTTTTTTTTTGGACAATTTATTTTAAATGTAGTAATTATAATTATAAAAATTCTTTTTAAATAATTTATGACAGTACTCTATGATCTTTTATTTATAAATGAAAATAAAATATTTGCAAGTTGTAAATTAAATTTATATACATGTAATTCACTACAAAAAAATGCCATATAATGACGGAAAAAATCCGTCGGTATAAGTATGCTATTTTGACGGATTTGTTAACCGTCGGTATATATATGTCATATACCAACGAAATTGATGTCCGTCGGTATATATGTTCTATATTGACGGGTAACTAAAAATCCGTTGGTATAGTCATAATCTATACTGACGGATTTTGTTATCCGTCGGTATAGGTCTGTCTGAATAAAAAAAGCGCCTCCCTTTTTTTAAAGGCGCGGTAAATTTATTTTTAATATTTTCAAATTCTATAATGACGGATATGCCCGTCGGTAATGGGTTAGGTTAAATTTTCCCCTTTTTCGCTTATCTATTTCACCGTCTCTTTCACTAATCTCTTTGCAATTCTCTTTGGCCCTTCTCATTTCTTTTCACCGTCTCTTTCACTAATCTTTTTGCAAATCTCTTTGGCCCTTCTCATCTCTTTTATTTGTTTCACCGTCTCATCTTTGCAATCGGTAAACTTCCCTTCGCCTTTCTCATCTCTTTTACCATTTCATTTCATCATTTTTATTTTTTGAGAGGTTTTGGTATTGAAAATTGCATTCGCTACTTCTGCTACTTTCCAATTGTTGAATATCAGGTTCAGGTTTTGGTATTGAAAATTGCAGTTACCACCGTCTCATCTTTGAATATCAGGTTTTGGTATTGAAAATTGCATTCGCTACTTCTGCTACTTTAGTAAAGAAATGGAATGTATGTTTGGTTGTTTGGTTGTGTGGTTGAATGTATGTTTACCTCATTTACATCTTGATTTTAATTTTTAAATATATTTCACAAAAAGTATGTTTATTTTCTTGAAGCATTTTCTACTAAACTTTCCATGCCAGGATAAACATTTAGCAGGTTTTGAATTGAACTTGTGTAAGCCTCCACTGTTTTGTAATCACTACTTGATATGCATTGTCCCTCTTGACAGGTTCCATTATTGGCATCCGAACAAGTAAATACTTCCAATATCTACAAACAGATCACTCAATTAGTCATGGATATTTAGTTTTTCAAAATTTTAAAAATCAAGTTTTTAAACAAATTTAATTTTAAGTCTTATTCATACTTATTAATATTAATTTCTCGGACTGAATTCTTGCTGAATGTAGTTGTTGATTAATGGGAAATTGTAGTGAAAGGATATTGAGATGATATTATTATGTATTTTCTTTCCTTATTTTTCATTTTCTATTTTTTATTGTATCAGATTATTTGAAGGCTCAGAACAGAGTGAAACTTTATGAAGAATTAGTATCATCCAATTCTAACGCTGTTAGTCCCACCAAATTAGGATTTAATCCAATTTTATATTGATTTTGTTTGTTTGGTCTGTTTATTGATTTCTGGATGTAGTATTTGATATATCAAATATTGAATGTTATTAATGTTATTTGATTGTGCTTTATAATTCTTATTTTATAGTACTATTGTTGTGTCGCTGATGAGTGGACGTCTGCATTGTTGTTAAAATGGAAATACAAAATTGTTTTAAGCTTAGCATTTAATAGGATTGTGCAGTATTTATATGACTATCAATTAGCCACATTTATTTGCCTATGTTATTACATATATATCGATTTTATTTAGAGTATTGGGTACTGAGCTTGCTGGATTTTTTTTTTATCTTTCCTTTTCATCTTGAATTGGAATCTCTTTTTTTTTTAATCAAGTGAAGCTCTCGGAGATACTATTGAACGTAGTAAGTAGTGGTGCATCTGACAATTAAAGGGAATTCTTCAAATCAAGGTAATTATTCCTCTCATAACTAATTTTCTAGTGTGTAGTTGGTTTAATTTGTATTGCTTGAAGTAAGTTTTGCATTTCACATGTGCATATATGCCTTAGGCTTAGAAGTTTTAGTTAAGAATCCAAATCTGACTACTTGAACTATTTTCTAAGTTGGATTTGCTTTTCTTGAATGGATGGTGTGTTCTATTTGCTTCAGTTTTTTGTGTTGGTAGTTATAGATATGAAATGCTCTTTTTAAGTAAGTTTAGGGGCCAATGAAAAATGAAGAAAAATTTCACCAGGCAAGTGAACATAACATTAGCTTTTCCATTATGGTTTAGTAAGACTTGCATTAGGTGTACCATTAACAGCCAATAAATTTTAGAGCTTTTGATATGTGAAATTAATGAAACTTTTGTTGCTAAAATTCTGGAACAAGTTACTATCCAGCTGATTGCCCTGCTGATCAATAGTATCAATCTGGTTTAAAAAGAGAATCTTATCTAACTAAGGTTTACAATACCATGCATTACATTAATGTACGTGATATATTTGAACAGGTTTGGATATCTTGAACAGGTTATATCCATACCTGTTCAAATTATTACATGTTTCTGTGATATAATAACCAAACCTAATTTGGTTAAATATATTTGTTTGTCTAAGTGATACATTTTTGTGCATTTTGAATAAGGTTCTGTAGACTTCTTAGGATATGCATTCTTGATTAGTGGGACTAGCGAGAATAACGTACGGTTCGTTATTTTTGGTATTCACTGTCACACCATTTTTCACGACCGCGACCCGTCACTACCTATGTGATTCAAATTCTCTCTCATTTTCCCTTCAATAACAATACTGTGAAATAGCTGCCGCTAACCATATATATATATAGTAAATATTGTCATGATAATGTATGTGGACAACCTGGTTTTATTGCTGCTATAGTCGAGGAGGTTTTCAATCGGAACCATGGGAAACTGGTGTTGCCTACTTGCACAATGTGTTAAAGATTAATACTGATGCATCGGTGGATGAAAAGCAGGGGATCTTAACTTGCTGGGCTTGGAATGCAAGGCAATGTTCTTTTACATTGGTGTATGTTCTTGGTTAGTGGGATATGCATTCTTTAAATTGAGTGGGATTGAGACGATGTGGGATGGTGGAGGATTGAGTTTAGATATAAAATAGATATTTAGATTACATTGGTGTATGTTCTTGGTTAGTGGGATATGCATTCTTGCTTACTGAACATGGCAATATCTCGATAATTGCTGTATGCATAATAAATTTTTCCATGATATTGATGATGAGGTTCCAAGTTCTTGCTTTGCTTGATTTCTATTCCATGACAAATAATTTATTTAAATTGCTTTTCTATGTCTATTTGGATGCAGGACATGCATCGTAAGAAGATTGGATCAAGTTTGGAAAATGTATGTTTGACATTTGTTTAGGGTGTTTTTGTAGTTGGAGACATGTTTTGATTTTTTTTTTTGAAAACTTTGTGTTTTAACTTAAGTATTTGTGACTCATATATTATTAATTATAAGACAATTGTTTTCTTTATTTATTTTTCTAAGAAATAATATTAAAATTTATATTTTAATTAATATTTTTATTTATAATTACAATTATAATAAAATTAATTTTAATAATGTAAAATATATAAACGAAATGAAAGTTATTTAGCAATTAAACACCACCGACGGACAAATTGAGCATTACTGACGGATCCTAACCTTTATAGACGGATAAAGAAGTCAAAAATCAAATAGGAATCGCATCACTGACGGTCATCCGTCACTATTTAGTCATATGATTTACTGACGGAATTGGCTGTTCGTCAGTAATATCTAATATAATTGAAAATTTGGGGAACATTTTACTGACGGAAAAAGTCGGTCAGAATAGGGTCATCGTATATTTACCGACGGAAAGGGACCGTAGGTGAATGGATTTACCGACAAGATTATACAGACGGTGATTTTTTTTAGAAATTTCTAAATCTTCCGTCGGTAAATATTTTGGGTCTTTACCGGTGATTTTGATTTTTTACTGACGGATTTTTGTCCGTCAGTAAATGATAATTTTTTTGTAGTAATTCATGCTAACTTAACTGCTACAAATAATTAATCATTCACATCCAATTTTGATAGATATCAATGACGAAAAAAGTCAAAATATATACGATTTAAATCCCCGAAATATGTATTAGTCTATTTCTTAAGACGAATATTAAATATTCTAATATCAATTCGATCTCTTGTTATTGATTTAATAGTTGTTATCCCTTTATAAAAACTGAAGTTAAATAATTCGAACCCCTCCTTAGTCCTTTCCTCTTATAGATTATATATATATATATGTATAATCTAATGGTTCATGACTCAAGACTTTGACTTTTCCTCTTTTCCCCTTTTCTTGAACTTTCTTCATGCAAACTTGACTTGAAGCAGCCATTGTAGAGCAGTCCTAATAGTCTGTCTGACAAATAAGAGTTTGAATTTTTTTTGTATGACCAAATTAAATAATAAATCTCTTTTTCTTCAAACCCTAAATTACAACCTGGTTCAAATTTTCAAGCACGAGTTTGGATGAATACTACTAGTAATTTTAGATTTTATTTTTTTAATTTCCTTTGATTACAACATTAATCTTATAAATTTATCAAGTATGTACGTGACGTAAAAGAACGACTAATAAAAAAATGTATATTCTGGGGTTCAAATTTAATCCTTTTCTCTGATTAAAAAAAACAAATAGCAGTAAAATATTAAGTTGACTAGAAAATATATAATATAACCAAGAAATTAAAAATTATGACAAATGATATAACCATGATTCCCATATTGCTATTTTTTTTTATTTGTTGTCTTAATCAGAAGCAAAGGATTGGTTCGACAATGCAAATCAAAGAGGAATAAATTGTTAATTTTTGGATAAGTTTTGATGGCCAAATGGTTTGAAACAAATTGAAAGGTTTTGATATAGTTTTAAAAAAATTTATAGTTGAACAAACATGTTCCATTAATTTTATATATATGCAGCCGAGGTAAGTTTTTTTTTTTTTTGGCTCAGTCAGAAAAGACATAAGTAATCAAAGGATTACAAAGATCAAAACCAGTTATAAGATTAGTAATCGCAGAGAATAATAAGACAAGTAATCACAGCCGAGCTAAGATTTAAAAGGATTTTTTTATTTTAGTAAATTTCATTATTTTCAAAGTATGACTTCAAATTCATGCACGGGTGCATGTATCTTAAATGAAGGTCTAATTCACTCCAAATAAATTTAGATCAATGGAAAACGACAAAACCTAAACTTTAGTTATTATCTTTCCATACTATCATTTGATTAAGCAAGATTCATTTATGATTCACTTGGATGCTATGTGCACAGATTCTTTCCATGAAATTTGGTTTTTCTTTTTCAAGAAAATGTCACTTATTGTGCTGAGAGTTTAGATCTGTTTAAGGATCGGACTATATGAGTCGAATCTGGATAAGGATTTTTCTAATTCGTATCGATCCGACCTGAATTATTGTTTATCAATAAAAAAATATTTTTATTTAAATTTAATTATAAATATTAATATAAAAATATTATTTTAAAAAAAAAATTCATGCCGCAACCCGATCCAACCCATAAATAGGTCTAAATGAGATCCACATGTAAGTGAATATGACTGATTTATATGGGAAAAGAAAAAATATAGGGCTACCTCATTATAAAGAGGGACTTTTATTAATAATGAAATAATAGAACTTACAAAGCTTCTTAATTGATTGCATTAAAAGTGTCGAGGATCGGGTTATCCGTTCAACTTCGTAAATTTAAGTTAATTCGCAATTTCGGATTAAATTTGGTATGAATTTTTAGTTGATCAATTTGATTATATTATTTTAGATAAATAATATAAAATAATTTAATTTAATTTTAGATTTCTAATAATTTTAAAATATTAACACTAAATATGTTTTATTATTTTGATAATAATTCAAGCTTGGAATATTTTAAATAAACTCAACAAGTTTAATACTTAATTTAAATGGGTACATATTATTATTAAAAATTACAACAAAATTTTCCTCGTTTTACAACTATGATTGGAATTTGCATATAAATATTAATAAGAGCACGTGTTGTTGATCTAATACTCATTGAAATCTATTAATTTAATTATAAATTTAATTTTAATTTTTTTAGGGTTTTGCTAACGAGTGCCCTTAGGGCACTCTTTAAGGTTAATTAATATGTTATTTATAGAAAAAATATTGTATTAAATACAGTATTTGACAACATTACTCATCATTTTCAATACATTGGATGAAGATATTACTATATAAAGTAATCTTAAAGAGTGCTCTTAGGATATTTGTTAGCAAAATCCTTTTTTTTTTATGAGAAACCCGGCAAATTTGACCTAAGATAGTTCACTTAGTTTTTGCCCTTAGAAGATTATCATTCTTCTTTTATTGTTAAGAAAGAGAGAATCAAAGTTCAAACGCTTTGTTGTCAAGATAATAAATTAAAGGAAAATGTTAACAGGTGTCTAGTGATAATCATATATATAAAAAGAAAAGTGTATTTAATGTAATATTTTTTCTTGAATTCAGTAAAAATTTCTTAAAATGATAATTAAATAATTCTTAATTAGTGTTTATACATACCAATTAAACGTATCCAAAATTAAATGTGTGGTATCATCAATTTGTGAGCCTTGCCATTATTAATTGCTTGAAAACATATAATTCTATTGTATAAGCATGCACCTAAGTAGTAAGGAAAAGTCTATTTGATTTTTTTTTTTAAATTCAAGCATTGTGAAAACAAAGAGAAAGTTATAAAGAAGAGGATATAAATAACAATGCTTATGCACGGAGCATTTAGTTTAGTGGTTGATCTATAATCTTTTTGCTCAAAGAATAATAGGATTAAAATCTCTCTAATCTCAAATCAAAAAAGAACAAAGAAGATTTATGAATTGAATCAGCCATATTCTTATCCGCTAGAGATTTAGTACTTAATATTTGTGATAATCATATGTACTTGATTAATTAACTTGATATAAATGTTTAATTTTCTAAGAAAATGTGAGTAAGAAATGTTAAAGTCAACAACTCCTCTAGAATTCTCTCATCTAGAATTCTCTCCAAACTTTATTATTTCTCTAGGTTTTTCTAAAATTTTCTTAAGTCTTCTTTCTAGAGTTCTCTCTAGATTTTTTATTGTTCTTTCTCTAGAATATTAAACCAACACACTAGAACATTCTAGGTTGGTTTAGTAACCAACATAGAAAGCTATAAATAGGGTGGGATGTAAGTTGTTAGATGAAGAGTGGTGAGTAGAGAGAAAAAGGAAGAAAAAGATATGAGTGAAAGAGTGAAGTTGTGAGTGCATATTAAAAGAGTGTGTCTAGTGTATATTTGGTCTTTTCTCATATTAATAAAAGAGTTGTTTTTCGGAAGTTACTGTAGCATCCCGAGATAAAGTTACTGTAGCAAATCGGTACTGTAGCACAAAACTACAATTGGTACCGAGAGTCAAAAATCAACAAGAAACCCTTAACATAATCCAATTGGTTCATGCAGTTATTTTTAAGATGTGACATCAAATATATTAGAGATTCGAATCTCAATATCTGTCACTCCTTTTTTTATATTCCAAAACTATGGCTTTCTTTATATAAAAAAGGGTTCGTTTAACCGATGTCCATAGACACCAATTAAAGATTATTTATTTATTAAGTATTTTAAATTAAAAAATAGAGAGTAGGTAATATTGAGTCATCAATTTATCATTTCAAGATTCCTACAATATATATTAATTTTGACTGAAATTTTGGAATCTTAATTTGGTCAACAAAACAAGTGTAATATTCATTATAACCAAGTTTTTGACTAGAAGTCTTGAGTGTTTATTTGGTTGATTTTTGCACACAAAGATGAGATAGCAGCGCAATATTATCAATGAACTACATATTACTACCCATTACAAACTCCTGGAATGCTTGTTAATGGGTATATATAATTTTGATAATGAAAAAGTTATAATTCTGACCTTACAAAATTAGAACAAATATATACGTGAGCATTTGATTCAATGATAAAGCATTTGATTCAATGGTAAATGCATAATTTTTCATCTTTAAATATACGAGTTTGAATTTTTCCTTATCTATGTGTGTGTATAAACTTAAAAATTAAACTTGATAACCCATATATTCGTGTCATGTTCGTGCTTTTGTGTGTTATAATTCTATTCAAGATATATAATTATATAAAATTTAACACGTTAATAATTCGTGTTATATAGATTTTGACATATCTATATATTTATGTCGTGTTCGTATTATTTTTTCGCATCGCGTCTTACCATGGATTAAGACATTGTTTTATGTTGTGTTTAATTAATGAATTTTTTGAAAACCTAAAATGAATTTCTTTACTGAATCCATCCAAGAAAAGGTAAAAGAAAAAAGCAAAGAAAAAAAAAAGTAAAACGATTCAATTTTTTTTTTTACTTACAAAGATATCCAAGAGGAAGAAGATCTTGGACCTTAATACTCCTAAGAAGGAATAAAACTGGGCTATGCCATGTCTGGCTGTATAAATGTTCGATAATTTTCAAATTATCAACTAATAATAATCTCATTAAAATTGAAGTGCAACCTATAAAGCATTTACATAAGAAAGGGATCAAGAGGAAACTCTACAACTGATTTCAGCTTATCCCAATTGGCATCTGTGAAGAAATCATTTTCTGGACAATTTGAAAAGCTTGAAGATGATGCCATTGATGAAGGTATTTGAGCTACTGTACTCAATTGGTCTGCATGCCATTGGCTTCTTCCATTGATATGATTCACAACTGGCTTCTCCTCATTATAAGTTTGAACAATTGAAGAACCGAAGGTAATGTAATTTTCATGACTGCAGATCGATTCCACACTACATGTTTGAGAGCCTGGTGTGGCAATTGAAGGTCGTTTAGCTGCGAGTTCTCTCCAATCTGGTCTGTATTTTCTGAGTGACACGTTTCGCTTGAAAATTCGACATATAGTCCATACTTCCTGCAATCCCAACAAAATAAACATTGATAATTTACTCCAATGAACGAATGCTTGGCAAAAACAAAGAAAGTTTTTTTCTTCGTTTGAGTGATACTTTGCTACTTGCTTTCCTGCTATTTATTTTTTGCTATGACATCTAATAAGTTTGGATTTTGAATCCCAACATTTGCAGGGACGGATAAAAGGGGGTCTGGAAGAGGCTTTGGTCCCCTTGGCTTCTCAAAGTTTCTTATTATGTAAGTATTTTTTAATCTAAAAATAGTAAAAACATATTTTGGCCCCAGAAATTTTTAATATGATCTCCTTTTTTTTTTTGTCCCAAACATAAAACTTTTGGTTTCGCCTCAGTCTGCAGTATTTTCTCTTATCATGCAATCTCTTTTGTATCAAAAAATAATAATATCATAATTTATTGAAATGCAAAATTAATTAAAATGTAATATGAATATAACATAATTAGTTTATATAATAATAAAATTATGCATTTTAACATCTAAGAAAGTTTCACATTTTGTATATATGATTTTTGCTTTTGTATCCAAATGCACTTGCAATTTTCTTTTTTTTTTTTTCTTTCAAAAATAAATTATAAATAGTAAAAATATCAATCAACCAAAACTTGTATGATATTTTGCTTACAACTTCTTCATCAGCAGATTTGGGATTCGATGTGTTGCTATCATTGCTAGGAAGGCGAAACTCATGCATCATCCAATCAGTTTTGGTTCCTTTGCCTGCCCTTCCGCGGTAGTATACTAACGTTTTCTTTAGCCCGATGCAGCCATGGCCTTCTCCTGCTCCTTGTGCATAAACAGGCTTGTCAATGCCGGTTGCTTTCCAAAATCCAGATCCTGTTACCCTGTTTGGTCTAACGCTGTTTCTGTACTTTCTTCCTCGTTTGCAGAAGAAATATGATTCACTCTCTCCCACCATGCTAGGTTCTGCTTCATTCATCATGAAATACATTAGACACAGATCATGCCCTATATGACATTTACTTTTACTAACAAAAGGAAGTTGGGAGCTTGGCACTAAGAAAAAAAGCGGATTAATTTTCATATACTATTAGACAAAATTGGAAACTTGGGTATTATAAATTAAATATTGTTGGATGAAATTGTTTTTTAATTATCCTTCCCCCATTGTTTTGAAACATGTTAAATAAAACATGCTAATTTTCCATAAATCTTAATCGGACAAGAATTCGAAACTTTGTCCAAATTATTCATGCAATCACCTATAAGAGATGATATTCAGTTAGTCTCGGATTCGAATTCACAAAATTTTTAAGAAGTTTTGAAAAAGAATCGAACTTGAGAACTAGAAATCAGGCTAAGCTACTTTTATTTATTTTTTTTATTTGAAACTTTTCAATCTTTCAAAGCAAATCTGCTGAGCCCTTTTCCCTTTATTGAAAAGCGAAGACATACTTTCAATAACATGACAAACTAATAATCAAAGACGATAGCTAGAACATACTTGGGAGATCCCAGGGATCAAATTTGCACTACAAACAAATTGCCATTTACTGACGCTTACCTATACTGACGGTAGAAATCCGTCGGTATAAAGTATCTATTCTGACGGATTTTTGTTACCGTCAGTATATGTTTAAAATATACCGACACTTTGTTGTCCGTCGCTATAGATTCCCCATATGCTGACGGTTGTTCATTGGCCGTCGGTATAGATACCTTGTATGCTGACGGTTTCTCATTGACCGTCGGTATAACTATGCTTTTTACTGACGGCTTCTCTTTTTCCGTCAGTATATTTGAAAAAAAGCCCTTTTTTTTAAATGGCGGAATTTATTTTTTTTTCGTTTTCCTTTATTTAATTTTTTTATTAAATAAGTCTATAGCAACGGATCACTTATTTATGACCGTCGGTATAGGCCTAGGTTATATTTAGGGTTTGTTTTAGCAAATATCAGTTTCTCATTTCTCTTCCGCCTCTCTCTTGCGCTTTGAAAGAGAACTCAACAAATTTCTCCTTTCTCTTCCTCATCAGATTTTGTTTCAAGCGAATCGGTATGTTTATAGATCTTGAACTTAATATTTTGTTTGTTATTTTTGTTTTCTAGACCTAAAAGGAATCAGATTTCTTATTTTTGAACACCATCGATTCTTTTCTCCCTCTTTTTCTCTCTCCTCTCTCTTTCCAAGTCGAACTCTCTGTCGTTTCCACCTTCTTCTCAGGTTTCACTCTCCCATCCTTTAAAGCAACAGATGTAGGGTTTCTACGCTTTTTTTGGCTTCAGATTTTCATTTAATTAATTTGATCTTTTTTTTTGCAGTTGATTGGAGCTAGAGATTGCCGAAAGAAAAGACTGAGAATTAGTTTGAGTTCAGTAAGTTAAGTGCGTAAATTTAGAATTTTGGTATACTTAGGTTGTTTCACTTGTTCGTGGAAATTTGAGCATTTTTAATCGAATTAGGTTTTAGCTGGCAAATGAGCAATTTCCTGTATATTCTTCTGTATATTCATTAACTGCTTTCTTTCGATTTTGTTTTAAAATCTTTTGACTCTTGATCAAGATTTCTTGTACAAGAAAAACCGACTTTTAGACTATATTCATATATGTTATTGTTTTCTTGGTGACTTTTGAGTTTTTAGTCTCTTCTTGGGTTTAATAAATAAATAATTAATTGCATCTTGAACCTTTTTCTATATCCCCTGGTTTGGTTGTTGAGAAACCAAATGGAATTAATAGTACTTGGAAATCTTATGTTTGCTTTCGACTTTAATTAAGTAAAATTAGTGAAAATTGTTCCTCAAGGGTGGCCTAAAAGTCGCATTTGGAGTTGTTATAGTTATTCAATATATCTGTAATCTGTTCACGAAATGCATTAAGAGATGATGCTACTGATACTATAAAGAAATGAAACCCGAGATGGAATTATACTATAGACTATTACAAACAAAAGTTATCTCCAAATTTATATGGAATATGGTACATTGAGTTTCGTTAATTAACTGTAATATCAAGAGTGAACTTCATGGATTAGCTGCTTTGCAGTGGTCTATATGTCAAGATTCACTTCGTAGGTAACTATTTAATCTGTTGGAACCTTACATCCTTAGAGTTTAAATTCTTTCGCTTTGTTTGAATCTAGCTACTCATCCTATGGAAACAGATTAAAAGCAAGTATATCCTTAGAGTTCTTCCTTGTTGGTAGCTCATCGCATAGTAACTATTATTACTCAATTCAATTATGAAATTTTGATTTTTGTACTACTTTCTATTCTGTTTCAGTGTTATGCATATTTGCAGCACTGAACTTTCTTGTTATTTTTAAGTTTGTCAATAACACAGCTTCATATAAAATATGTAGGTGTTAAGTTGAAGATCGTCCAGTATGCTCAAAACAATATGAGAATTAAATTGAATGTGATTAGTTGTCAAAAGTTTGGATTTCCTGCAGGGCCTCTTAATGATTTCTTTTCCCTTGACTTTTTTCCTCTGAGCAGATATGGTTAAAAATAAAGGCTTCTTGCCATCAGGCCCTTCTGAGATACCTATTCAATGAAATCAAATAAAGGAAATTATCCACTCTCTGCTTCCAGCTTGCAAAGATCCTGATTCTGGTAACCCTTTCAAGGCAGATGCAATCATTGCAAATCCTCAGCATACGGTTAGATTTCATTACTTTTCAAGTTATAGTGATGTTATATATACATTTCTATTGGTATATACACATGTTTAAGTATGCGTTTATGAGTCTAAATAATGGAAATATTGTGGTTGTCTAAGATTTGATGTTTCAGTTTCCACTTATTGTGGATCTTTGCATTTATTTCTCATGCATACATAAGGACTTTCAGCAGTATTGAGGATAATATATTAGATTTACTCTTTTTAGCACTCTATTTTTAGCTTCTTGGATGCCAGAGTTTGATGTAGTGAAAGTTTATGACCAAATCATGATTAATTGTTTTAGATGCAATTTAGCTTTACTATGATTAATTGTTTGAACAAATGTTATAGCTATTCTGGCCTCCTAAGGATCTGATTGGCTTTTGTATTTTGACATATAATGATGGAGATTACTTATTATTGTGTTTGTTATGAAACATGTATGTGGGAATGAGGCTGCTTGGTGAATACCTTTTACCATGAATTTATTAAGACAAGCCTTTAATTATCCTTTCCATAAACAGTTTTGAGTTAGAAACACAACAGACGACCAAAACATAGAAAGCCCTGAAGTGCTCTTAATTAGAAGACAGCTAAGCTAATTCGATTAGGAAAAGATCAGTCCTTTCATTAATTTCTACGACTACTAGTCTCTACATCACAATAATCTCTATAACCAGTCAATAAAGTGTTTTTCTAAAAGATTTTTTTTCTGGTTACAGAGTAAGTCAGAAGGTGAGCATGAACAAAGTAGAAGACTCGAAGACAGTGCCTCATCGAAATGGAAAGCTTGCGACTTCTATTTAGCTTGTAAAAGTTATATAATTAAGACAATTTATTTGTAATTTTATTTTTAATATTTTGTACTTTCTTATGATTGTTTTTTTTTTATATGAAATATGTTAGATTAAATTATAAATATATCAATATTAGTAATTGAAAATATGATAAAATTTTATTTTTACCGACGTTGACAGTTCATATAACAACAAAAAATGTATAGTATACTGACGGAGTAAACCGTCGGTAAATTTACGACAAACCGTTGCTATAGATTAATTATATATTTTACATTTTCATCTATACCGACGGACGCGAAAAATAAAAACTGTCGGTATATGTAAATCTACGGTATCTATACCAACGGATACAAAATCCGTCGGTATATCTATACCAACGGACAGAAGAGCCGTCGGTATAGGTAAAAGCAAAAGGGGCTAACCCAACATAAGCTATACCGACGGTAGTAACATTAGTGACGCCTAAAACCGTCAGTATAGGTTATACATCCTATTCCGACGGTCGCCTTTTCCGTCGGTATAGGTCTATACCGACGAGGGTTTTACCGTCGCTTAATTTTTTGTCGGAATAGTCATTTTGACCGTCGGTATAAGGTTTTAGGACTTTTAGCGACGGATTTTTGAGTTTTACCAACGCTTTTTGGACCGTCACTATATGACAATTTGTTTGTAGTGTTGTAAATATCAATCTGTTTGATTAGCTCGATTCTGATTGGTTTCTTGTCAACTTTTCGTCGAAGATAAAACCCTACGAGCTCTTCATCAGTTGGATGAAATCGAAATCCTGGAAGTGGAACATCTTCGTCGACCTTGTTATCACTACTACTACCTTGGACGACGTTCATCTTCTTTGATCTTTATCCCTGCAGCTGGCTAAGTGGATCGATCGAGTACAAGAAAAAAAAAAGGTTTTAATCATTCAATTTCTGTGTGTAGTGGATGAACCATCAATCATACAGGGAAAGCTAGCTTTGAACATTATCGAACCTTCTTAAATAATGTGAATTTGGAGTAATCCCAATTGCTGGTTGTTCAGGTCAAGTCAAATTATTGACTATTTGGCAAAACAACCCAATCAGCTTAGAAAGAATCTTTCTTTCAAGTTTCAAACACCTTTATCACGCGAATATCACTTATAATTACTGTAGTGTAATTAGTCAATCATAATCTTGTATAGAACTCATCAAAATATGATGAGGAATCCATGCTTTTAAATATTAGACCCCTATATAATTTTATATTGTAATTGAATAATTACAAAATTGTAATAAAAAAAATTGCAGATGAAATGTTCTCATTTATCGCTTCCTTGCACCAAAAACTAAAAACTAAAAAGGGTAATTACTAATTAGTACTATTATTTCTTATAAACACATCAAAATAGGTTTCAAAGAAGACACCCTATAGGATTAAATGCCAAGACTCCAACTTAGAAATATCGAACTCAAATTAACCATGGGGTAAAAGTATATTGAAATAAAATTAAGAGGGTCCTCCAACTATGTAATCCAAATCATCATATAAACAAACAAAAAAAATATCAACGTCCGAATTTGTTTCCTCTATATCAGTTTTGTGATTTTAGCCCTTCTACTTCATTTTTAATAAAATTTATCCTTATACTTTTTATTAAAACTTGATTTAAGGATAATTGATAATAGCCCTAGACTTCTGCAATTAAATCCGACCAAGTGACTTTTTTTTGTTGATGATGCGACATGTCAATCTCGAATTTCTTTTATCACGTGACACACATTAATAAAAAAGAGCTTTTTAAATAAAAATATTAAAAATAATTTTTTTGGAATTTTAAAATATTAATTATTATTTAATTAAACTAAAATATTATATTTTTTAAATTTATATGTTCCACACTGCCAAACAATTAATCCACCGTCACCAAAATCTCAGGTCATCCAAATTAAAGGTAAAATATTAATATTGTTATTTATTGTTCGTAAATCAACTTTTAATAAAAGTTCTGATACTATAAATTTATTGAAATTGGGGTAGAGAGACTAAAATTAAAATTATCAGATTGAAATAATAGAAAGATATAAATTTCAAACTTTGACCAAAAAATAATTAAAAATAGGAAACTTCAAATTACCTTTTGAACTTAGGAAAAAAATAACTCAAAAGTAATTCGCTATGTAACTTAATTTTAACATTAATAAAACCGTCTATATAATTAAAGAAATGAGAGTTCTACATATACATACACTTTTTAAAACACACATTAGCTTTGCAATAATTTAAATAAACTTATCATATGATCTTAAAATTTAAAATATATTTTAAATCTTATTATATGTTTTTAACGAGTGTTTTTAAAAAATATATGAATCATATTCCTTAGTGAAAACCACAAATAAGTGTTAAAACTGGGTGATAAGGTGAGTAATTTTGGGTAATCAAATGTCAAATATAAAATATATTTTTGAACATTATTCATTGAAAAGAAAGCAAAGAAGAAAATGAAGTCATACATATATGGGACATGAAAAAACACAAGTTTATGTTCAAAAATGGCTTGAGGGGACTTTTAAAGGTCAATTTTTTCGTTGTTTTCACATTTAAGGGTTCATTTTGACATATGGAAAAGAAAGTAGAGCAAGTCTTTTCCAAACTTGAATTTTGTAGGTTTGATTTTGAAAAACAAGAAGGTTACTGTACTTTTTCCTCGGAATTAATTATTGACTTTGTTTATCCATAAATCAAAGCAATATAGTAAAATCAAATTACCATGAATATGCACTTCCACAATTTATTGATATAAGGATTGTTAAACTGAGATCGCTATGAAGAATTATCGTTTTGAAAGTCTAAAGATTGTCTTCACGGTTTTATTTTTTGAAAAAATATATCTCGATAGAGGAAGGGTGATCCTTATTTTATAAAGTCACAATTCAATCCTTAACTAGTTGATGTGAAATATTTTTTCCCTCAACACAATTGATGCCACTTTTTTTTTTTTTTTAAGTTTGAATCATAGATTCTAGTCCTTGCTATCAATAGTGAATTTCATTTTTATTTTGTAGGGAGGGATGCAAACTATTAGCAAAATGTTAAAAGAATGAAAAGAAAATTCGTCACTCTGACAAATATAGAATTATTAAATGAATTGAATATTATAATCGTGACCATGAAAATGCCCTAGAACGAAAACGATCGTATGTCTTGTTTCGTCTATTATTTTTGAGTAAATTTTACTTGTCGTTAGGGGTGTTCATTCGGTTAATTCGGTTAATAACCGAATCGAATTACCCAAAACCGAATTAACCGATTTTTTTTTCAATTAACCGTTAACCGAACCGAATAATTAATTCGTTAATTAACCGAACCGAAATTATTTCGGTTAATTCGGTCGATTTCCGAATTAACCGAAATAAATAAAAAATTTATTTTGCTAACCTATTTTTTTACATGATTTTGTATCCAAATTATCCATCCAAGTCCAACCAATCAAAATCCAAAAGCAAAGCATATTATAAAATCCAAATATGAAACAAACACAGCTAAAAAAAATGATAAAACATGAACATTACATAGTCTCAAAGACTCAAAAATATATCTAAATTAATATATAAATTAATTTTTAGTTTTTAATATATAAATTAAATAGGAAAGTTTATTAGGGTTTTTAGTTTTTAATATATAAATTAATTTTAAAAATATATATATATATATATATCTAAACTCATAAAATCTTGTTGTTTTAAGCATTTCGGTTAATTCGTGTAATTCGGTTATTTTCGCTTAACCGAACCGAATTAATCGAAAACCGAAAATTTTCAAAACCATTAACCGTTAACCGAACCGAATTTTATTCGGTTAACCGATTAACCGAACCGAATTAAAATTCGGTCGGTTAATTCGGTTAAAACCGAATTATGCACACCCCTACTTGTAGTAGTCACTAACCTTTAATTTTATTTTCACTTTAATCTTTAATTTTTTAATTGTTCTATTTGGATCCTAATCTTTTAAAATGGTTCCATTTTGATCTTTGAGTCAAATAACTGTGGATATAATTTTCCCAATTGTTAGTGGAGCAATGTAACACAGAAGGAATGAAACTACTTTAAAAAGTTATATATGTATCCAAATGAAACAATCAAGAAATTAGAGACTAAAGTGAAAACCAGAATAAAATGTTAAGGACTATATATATATGAATGGAATTTATCCATTACTTTTTATAATTTCTTTCTTAGACAATCTGTGTTTGAAAAGAATATAAATCCTTGTAATAATTCATATTGTAAAATAGAGTGCTTACGAAATGAAAGTGAAAAGCTTTTTCTAGAAGAAGAGTGCACCATCTTTGACCTTTATTAGAGGGTAATACAATAAAATAAAATAAAAACATAAAATATGTTAGATTTGGCAATTAGTGTATTTATGTTGTGTTCGTTTATTTTTACGTGTTATAATTGTGTTTAAGGCGTTATATATTTATATAAATTTTAATACGTTAATAATTCGTGTTAGATAGATTTTGACACGTTCGTATATTAGTGTTATATCATGTTTTAATTATTTTTATATTGTATAATCGTATCGTATTCAAAATCATCAAATCTATCCATAAGCCGCATCTAAGGGAAAGAATTAGTGTCTGCTAATGAAGAAGTTGGCACCTATAAATTATTTGTCCCAAGACTTGACTTACCGGCCATCCTCTGTATTTTACTCTGTTGGAGGTTCAAATGTCTATAATCACTATTTTATAGTTTAGAGTTTTGAGATTAATTAAGTGTTAATTTCTTTTTTTCTTTTTTTAAATTAAGGCTATTAAGTAAGGGTTGTGTACTTGATTTAATGGTCCGAAATGCAAATTAAGAAGGTAGAACAGACCTGCTCGGGCAATCTATCTTGTTCGTATTGGATCAAACTCGGGCAGGAATATTTATGATCTGGACCAGTCCGACTCGGTTCAGATCACTATTTACATATTAAAATAATATTATTTTTAAAAAATTAATTATAAAAATATAAAAATATTTTTTTATTTTTTTAAATAGAAAGAACAGTAACTCCGAACTGATAGGCCGGCCCGAGCCTGGATAAAGAAATTAAAAAAAAATCGGATCACGGTCTGACCCGACCATGAGCAAGTCTAGGTAAAAATAATGATAGTATCTGTAAAAAATTGTGACAAAGGTTTTTGTGATTTTATGTGCACCAACTATTTTGACCACTCTGTTCTTAGACTCTTTATTATGTTTGATTATATACTTGTCATTATGAGTTTTAGATTAGGTTAACGAGTGCCTGTAGACGATTAATTTAAGGAAAAAATTTCATATTTAATGTATTATTTTTATTAAATTTAAATATATATTAATTATATATTTTTGTTCTTAATTATCCTCTTAAGTTGTACATTTCTTATGAGTTTTAAGTAGATTTGTTCAAGAACCGGGTTTTGACTCCAACATTTAAATCCAAACTCAGTTCGGTCTGTTTTTTATTTATATATATTATGTAATTTATATCATATAAAGAATAAATATATATAATATTATAATGTAAATATTCAAAAATATGTTAAATTATTCAGGTTTTAAAACTTAATTAATAAAATAAATAAATAAAATTACTAAAAGTTAAATTAAAAGTAACATTTTAAAAAAAAATTAAATAGAAAAAAATAATATGAACGGGCCTAAACGGACTTGGACTATCCATTTATAAATATGGACGGGTTTGGATAGAATTTGAACCCATATTTGGGGTCGAGCCATGCTTAAATAAATACATATGGTATTAATATCATACTTAAATTCGACCCAAACTTAATCCAATCCGATTCATGAACACTCTAGTTTTAAGGCATTTACTGTATCAACTGTCAAAAGTAAAATTGAATTGTTTATTAGTTGACCGAGTTTGATATCTATCCCATACCAGTTTTTCAAAGTTAGGGATATTTGAGTTTGAGCACCGAGTCCTACAATTAGGCAACTCAATCGTTTCTTTCTCACTTTCTCTCTTCTTCTTCCACCAAGTAGGCTAGCTTAATTTTCAGTCTGTTTCCATTATGGCGTGTTTATTTGAGCCCAGAGAATCTGCGGAGAAAGTAGCTCGTTATCTTCTTCTTCTTCATTTGTTACTTGAAAACATTATGAATTGGGGACCAGATCAAGAATTTTTTTCTGGCTCATAGCATCTTATATTTTATAAAACGTACCTTATTATATTTATTAATATAAAATATATATATTATTTTTTATCAGAATAAAATATATCTTTAAAAGAATAAAATTAAAAAATTTGAAACTAAATGTTAGGGTATTTTTCTAACATTTTATTATGCTATGTTTGAAAACATGAATTTGAAAATTTGGATTTGAATTTGAATTTCATTTGCTATATAAAATTGTGAGAATAAAATGCATACATTACATATAAATTAATTAAGATTCAATATAATTATATATTTGAAAAGTATAAAAATATAAATTTTGAATTCATAAATATCTATAGATATTTCAAATTCACCCCTAAATAATCATTCAAGAAATTCATGAATTTAAAAAATAATCATGAATATTATATTTACATGTGTTTTATTACACAATTTATACTATTTTTGAAATTCAAATTTATCTTTTGAAATTCAAATTTTCAAACCCAATCTAAGTGATCTCCAATCTTTACAAGATAGCAAGAGAGAAGAAGATCAGTTAAATTATATGGAGGAGAGAAGTTGTAACCTGCTAAATAGAAAAGTTGATAATATCTATATGTAGAATCTATATTTATAGAGCTCATTATTTGTCAAAAATTCATATTCACTGAGAAATCTTACTCATTGAGTATATTTATATCAAACTATACAACAATTAAGGTTTTTAGTGACAATTGTTTTGTGACTATGAGGAATTTCATCACAAATATTAGGTTTTTTGTGACGAAAATTTTGTGTGACACTATCAAAATAAGTAATTGTGATGTATTGCTTTGGTCACTACTATAACGGTTTAAATTTCTTCAAAATTAAATCGTCACTATAAGTATGCAATTGTGACACAAATTTATTTATCACTAATAAAATACATAAATTGGCGTCGAGAGAAATTATTAATAGTGACGACATATAAAGTGGTCACTGTTATTAAACATTATTGTGATGATAAAATTGTTTGTCATTTTAAAATTTACTTTTTGTTATAAAATTTTTGTCACTATTAAACATTACATGTCGTCACAATAGAGAATTACCACTGTGACAATTGAAATCGTCACTATTATGAAAATTATAATAACTAGAAACTAGTTTGTCACCATTTATATTGACAAATTGTGAAATTATTTTTTATTGCAGTAACAATTTGTATATAGACCTGTCTATGGGTTGGGCCAGGCCGCAACCCTAATTTTTTTTTTCTCTTGCCCAACCATATTTTTGGTCGGGTCCAGGCTAACATGTAAGCTCGTTTTACTGTTCATGAATTATTAAAAAAAAATTTATATTAATATATATATTATAATTAAATTAAAAAAAATATTTTTATTTAATAAATAGTAATTCAAGTTGGGTCGGACCGGCCCGAATTATAAAAAGACCTTATCTATTCTCAACCCAATTGTTACCTTCAATAATCATGTCGTTGCTTAATTAATTTTTTTAATATTTTATATAACGATAATAATAATTGTTGCAAATATTTAATCACATTTGTAACGACTCTAAAGAATCGTTGCAAAATCTTATAAAATTTGCAACAACTGTTTAGAACTAGAAAAATTAACTCGCCCGTTGTCTATCCAATGTTAAACATATGATGGCAACATTATCTGTTTATTACTATTTTATCTATTTTTTTTAAAATTTTAATAAAATAACTTAAACTTGGTAACTTTGAACACGATACGATTATACGACACAAAAAATAATTAAAACAAGATACAAAATGAAAAAAAAAAAAACTCAAACACGATACGAATACACGAACATGTCAAAATCCATATAAAACAAATTATTAACGTATCAAAATTTATATAAATATATAATACCTTAAACACGATTATAACACATAAAAATACACGAACACAACATAAATATAAGAATTACCAAGTTTAAAATAACTTAAATTTTCTCTCATCAACTCCTCCATTTATCTCCATCATTTTTTTTTTATCTTTAATAAAATAAGTAAAACTTAAATTTAAAATAATAATAAAAAAAAAACTCTATATTAACTCTAAATCAATTCCATATAATTTATAATCTCCCTCTAATCCTTTTAAATGATCACAAACTCTATATTAACTATCACAAACTCTATCTTAATTATAATTCTATTTCGAAATGCTCTAAAGTAATTTTAAATAATTATTTTTTTAAAATAATTAAAAAATAATAATATTCAATTTTATTCTTAATTAAATTTTATATTATTAATAAATAATATGTGCAGCAAATTTCAAATTAAATTAAATAACTTATTTTGTGACTTTTTCCTCTTTATTCATTTATAAATATTATTAAAGTATAAAAATAGGATAATGTCATGAATGACTCCTGAAGTTTATCAAATTTGTCAATGTAGTACCTGTACTTTAAAAATGTCTATTTTGGTACTTAAAATTTACACTCTGTGTGCTATTGTAGTACCTGTCAGTAACACCGTTAAAAATTGATGACGTAACTTTTGTATCCAATGAAAACTTGACACGTGGCACCATATAACGATGCCACGTGTACTAACTAAAAAATTATTAATTTAATTTTAAAAATAAAAATATTATTATTTTAAAAATATAATGATTAACTTAAAAAAATTAATTAAAAAATTTAAAAAATTTAAAAGATTTAAAAGATTTAAAAATTAAAAAAATTAAAAAAATTAAAAAAATTTCAAAATTTCAAAAGTTTAAAAAAAATTAATTTCATATTTAATTTTTTTAATTTTTTAATAAATAATTTTTAAAAGAATAAAAATAATTACATAATTTAATTTTTGTAATTTTCAAAAATAACTTTTTAATTTTTTTTTAAAAAAATTTTGATATTATAAATGATTTAATATTTAATTTTAAAATATTTTATATTTTAAAAATAATTTTAGTTAAATATTTTTATTTTGTTATTTTTTAAAATTTTGAATTTAAAAAATAGAATTTAATTTTAAAAATATAATATTAAATTTATTATTATTTTAATATATTATTTTAAGTTTTTTTTTAAAAAGTAGATATTAATTTTTAAAATATTTTTTATTTATTTTTTAAATATTTTTTCTTTTTTTTATAAAAATTTATATATTAATTTCTAAAAAATCAGGTGCTGCCACATGTCATCACCTAATTGGTCAATACCACATCATCATCTATATTTAACGGTGTTAAGTCAAAGTACTACATTGATACACATTTTAATAGTATAGGTACCACATTGAACATTTTTAAAATATAGATATCACATTGACAAATTTAATAAACTTTAGAGATATTCTTAATATTATCCCTATAAAAATTAATGAAAAAAAACAATAACTAAGAGAGGGCTTTTGGTATGATGGAAAGTGATCACTTTCCATGGAAAGTAATTGGTGGGAATGTGATTCCCATGTTTGGTATACTAAAAACTGTTTACTTTCCTGGGAATTTAACTTTCCTTGGAGAGTTACTTTCCCACAAGCATTGGAATGTGATTCCCATGAGAAGTGGTGGGAAAGTAACTTTCCCATGTAATTGGAAAGTTAAAGACAACATTATCCTTTTTCTATTTGAGTTAAAATTATCAATTAAAATATTATTTTAAAATATTTCGTACAAATATTTATTAATAATAAATATTTAAATAATATTTAATTTGCATTTTGCTTTTTAATTTTTTAATTACTTGAGAGTACCTTAAAAATTTATTATTAACAAACATTTTTTTATCATAAAAGTAACTCAAACTACCAATTGAAATATTATTTTTAAATATTTAGTACAAATATTTGTTAATAATAAATATCATTGAAATATTTAAATAATATTTAATTTTTATACAGCCTTTTAACTTTGAAACTACATAAAAGTAATTTAAAAATTCTATTATTAACAAATATTTTTTATCATAAAAATAACTCAAATTACCAATTAAAATATTATTTTTAAATATTTGGTACAAATATTTGTTAATAATAAATATCATTAAAATATTTAAATAATATTTAATTTGCATATAGTCTTTTAATTTTTTAACTACATGCGAGTAATTTCAAATTTTATTATTAACAAATATTTTTTATCATAAAAATAACTCAAATTACCAATTAAAATATTATTTTTAAATATTTAGTACAAATATTTGTCAATAATAAATATCATTAAAATATTTAAATAATATTTAATTTGCATCCAGCCTTTTAATTTTTTAACTACATGAGAGTAATTTCAAAATTTTATTATTAATAAATATTTTTTATCCTAAAAGTAACTCAAATTTAAAATATTATTTTTAAATATTTAGTATAAATATTTTTTTAATAATAAATATCATTGAAAAATTTTAAAATTAATAAAATTTACATTTTTTTATAAGGGTAATTTCGGAAATTATCATCAGATTTTAATTAGCACTTTCCTATGTATACCAAACGCTGGAAAGTTACATTCTTAATAATCACATTCCCAAGAATCACATTCTCAGGAATCACATTCCATGAAATGTGATTCCTGAAAAGAGGTACCAAACGCCCCAGACAATAAAGGCAAAGCCCTCCAAAAATTTCACCAATCTCATTTTCCCACCAATTCTAATTAATTGCTCGATCTTCAAAAAAAAAAAATTCCAAACCGTAGATTATGGTTTGTTTCTTTCTTCTGTCAATCTTGCTCTCTTTTTTTTTTTCCCCTCTCATTCTCTTCCATTCACTCAGCCTACTTCTATGAAATTTATGCCCAAAATCAAAACCATTCCAGCCAGAGGCCATCGCCGACAATATCGTTCTGGTAAGTTCTCTTCTGTCAAACACCCCCCAGGTATATCAAATTCTATTCCAGATGCCCACATCTCTTGGTATGTTGTGATCATGATCTTGCAATCGTGTTGACTTTGGAGTTGTAAAAGCGATTGAAGAACGAGGGCTGTAAACTTTAGAGATTTTATTTTGGTAATTAATCCTAATTGTTCTGTTATATTTTAATTTGTTTTTGAAATATTTTTCTTCTTTTAGCATTAGATTAGAAAAGGAAGAGATTTTCAATTTTTAGCTTTTATTATTTGGACCCAAAAATCAACAGTTTTGAACTAAATCTATTTTTTGCTTGCAACTTGAGAGGTGTTTGATGAAATGTCAAAGTGATGCTTTTCTGGGATATGCTTCTATGATCGTTTCTCACTTTTTTTGGACTCTTTTTGTGGTTATGAAAGCAACTAATGAGAACAGGAAAGATTCTTAGTAGCTGGTAAATGAGTCTTAAACAAGGTATTATATTACATTAGAGCCACTATTTCTTTAGCCAACATGGTTAATTTACTTGTTATTCATGTTATAGAGCTAGATTTTTGTAATAATTTAAGCCAACAGGGTTTACTGGTTATTGAAGGCAACAAGTGCTTTAGATGTCTCTACTTTGAATAGCTTAGGTTTTTTATATGTCCCTACTTTGAAATACTAACTCCATTTGTATTCAGTACATTTAATTTGCCTGCAATTATGTACGTCAATTGATTTCACTTTGATCTTCTTTCCGCTCAGGTCAAACTGCATATCACTGAAAAATGCTTTGAAATCAGTTGCTTGAAAAGCAATAACAGAAAATACAAGCATTCAGGGCTTAAGAGCCATCTTGGAGAATATCTTGATGGATGCCATGTATGAGGTAAGCTGTGTTGTGCTATTCTGATTTTTGTTATGAGATATTAAGACCATAAAGTCTCGTGTTCCAGTTGGAATCCAATGTTAATGGATTGGGTGATTTAACTAGAAAATGTTATTCAAAAGTTGATATATGCTTGATATGGCCTGTTTATTACGTGATTATGCTATTCAAGAATTTTTGAATGTATATATCTATTGCTTTCACTTAGCTATTTAGGAAATTTAGTGGCTATCAAAACTGTGTTCATGATTAGAATTATATTCTAAACTTCTCTTAGTAGAACTAAGAAGGCCTTTCTTAATAGGACTTCTCTTTTTCTCTCGTTGCAGACTCCTTTTCCAGTGATTTACAGATTTGTTAAAAAACCTGATATTCTAGTTTTAGTCTTTTTCATTTTACTTCACTTAAGATGAGAAGCTTGATGTTGGCAGTACTGTAATTTTTCCCATGTTCTTCTGCCTTCTTACTGTCTGTGTGTGTTTGTGCTTATCAGTTAATTAAATTAAGAGTTATTTTCTGGTTGAAAGAGGATATTTGAAGGTACTTATTTTCTGTTTATGTTACCCCATGGTTACTTGAGTTACTTGTATTTAAACCTGATTTATCCTGTTGCTTATGACCAGATTCTTATTGAGAAATTAGCTAAAGCTGGTGAGAAAGTGTCCCTGTTGCAGAGGTGCACTCAAAGCACATTATTCATCGTGACATAAAAAGTGTAAACATTCTGATTGATCTGGATGGGAAGAGAGTTGATGGGAGTCCTGTTGTGAAGCTCTCTGATTTTGATAGAGCAGTACCTCTTATGTCTTTCTTATTTACATGTTGTATTGATCACATTTTTGTGCCACTATAATCATATTTTATTTTGAAACAACTTTTTAGTGACTATATTTTATAAGTAAAAGTACATTTTTTATGATAATGTATATTTTTACCCACTAATGATATTCTTTTAATAAATTAAAACTTTTTTATTTGTGACAATAGTTAATTTATTAGTGATGATAATTATCATAAAAATAATTTTAACATTTGCGACATTATTCATGAGACACTATTTCAATTAACATTGGTGAGGAGACATTGTCACTAATAAATAAACTTGAGTGACAATAAATTTATGTAACTGTTGTCAATACTTTAAGAGTCGATATTGTTGTCACAAGAAAACTCAATTATTGTGATAATTTTTTTGACACTAATTTATTTTTTTTAGAGTCGAAAAAATTGTCACAATAAAAAGAGTCATTGTGACAATTTAATTTAGTCACCGTTGTTAAACTATTCTAGTGTCAAAAATTTGGTCAAAAAAAAAAATGAGCTATTGTGACATAATTTCTTAAAAGTGGTCACTAATAAAACAGTGATGGAGTTATTTGTGACGACTTTAAAATTGGTCACTATAAATCATAGTGACTAAATTTTATACTTTAGTGATTATTTTTTTCTCCACTAAAAGTGATGTTTCTTGTAGATATGATATTATATAAGTAGAGATTTTAAATTCAAGTTATAATTATTTCTCTTGTATAATAAAAAATAAATATCAAAGAAACAATTTAATTAGTGCACCTTTAACTACTAAAATTTATAAGAAATTCTTTGAAAGAAGATAACAAAAATACAAAAAAAAAAAGTTCTATAATGTTTCCAAATTTTCACGTCTAAAAGAAATAATTAAAATGATAAAGGTATATATATATATATATATATATATATATATATATATATAGTTGATGACATGATAGTAAATTTCGTTGCGATTTCAAATATATAATTCAATTTTTATTTAATGAATTCTCAATAGATTTAATATATAACAAGTTTAAAGTAGATATTCATTCATGTTCAAATTTTTCTTTAAAAAAAATAGATTTGATTAATACAAAATATAAAATCCGACACAATTATAATAAAAGGAAATAGTAATTCTAGATTTTCCAAGGCCAATCATAGGTAAAAGCTTACGGGACGACCCTAAAAGTGAAAGGAAATAGAGGATTATAATCTGGAAAACGACCTTCAATGAATTAGGATATCAAAGCAGAATTTAGTGAATGGCTAGAAAATGGGTGGTCTAAAATGCCAACTTATGCTATTTTTATTGAGTCAAATGCTTAGAATTCATTTGGATGGGAGGTGAAATTGAAAATAATTGTAGCAGTGAGATTAGTTAATGTAGTAATAAGATTGCTTACTGTATCAGTAAAATTAAAATCAATGGTAGGATATGTGTTTGAATGCAAAAGCATCGATGATAATGGAGTGAATTATAATGAAAAGAAAAAATGATCATTAAGGACATTAGTTTAAAATATATATATATATATAATAAAAAAATTTAGATTATTTAATATTTATGAAATTAATAAATAATTAAAAATTATTACATTATATTTATGTCAAATAATAATTTTATTAATAGATAATTGAAATAGATAGGAATATATCAAATAATAATTTTGTATTATTCATGTAATTATTTATTTTCAACTAATTCATATTAAATATTAATTATATAATAATAAAATTTATATATTTATTAAATTATTATACAATAATAAAATTTATTACATAATAATAATAATAAATAAATAAAAACCAACCACAATAGAGTTGAATACAAATGAATTAAAAGCACTTCTATGGAGGGCCCTGTTTGTCAAATGAATTAAATGGCATCATTGGAGCAAAAAGTGCCCAATCGTGCCTCACCACGATTCAAGTTGAATACAAATGGAGCCTTAAAAGCAATCATAACAATTCTATTCATTTTGGATGGTTTCTAAATATTCGAAATCTAAAAAGACATCGGAGTCAAAATCTAAAGATAATAAATGTAAAAAAAAAAAAAAAAAATTCAATACAACATTTTAGAATAAAAATCATATTATATATGTATTATTTGGAGTATTCTGATTGATCATTATGTTTTAAATTTTTTTTATCATCTTTCTCTTTTTCTTTTCTTTTTTAAAAAAAAATAATAATGTTAAGGCCTATGTAGCTTAAGAAATAGAGAAGGTTCCAAATTACACAGTGTTGACGGTGGTTTTTGGTGTTGGATGATCTTGAGAGAGGAAAGGTGAAGAGGAAGGCAGAGCAATAAGGAATCTTAGATTGAAGGTGTTTAGAGTCTTTCAGTTGACCTTCAGGGGTTATTTATAGTTTTGCTGACGGGTCGTCACGTGCCACGTGTCGTGGTCTAGCAAGGACAGGTGGGTTGAGGCCCCACGTGGATTCTGAGGTGATGGGCGGCGATGTGATAGACAAGACGGCTGTCAGGAAGGCCATGTATCCTTTTGAGGTGATAAATGGTAGGGGTCGCCAGACAGTTCAATGTTGGGCGAGCCCTAACCGATTCAAGTCACGGCGAGCCCATTTTTGAGCTTTCTACTTTGGTTCGATTGTTGAGGATTCATTGGACCTAACAGTTGGCCTGGAAGGTCCATTAGGTTTGGGAGCCTGAAGAGCCCATTGGGTTTAACAAATGCCCCACTTCCAGCACCCCTAGCTGGTTTTTCTCTTGCCATCAATTGCTCTATTAGATCCTGACCGTGATGTGAACCCTAGGGGTTAAACCCTTTGAACCCACTTACAAATTTAATTACCCTAACCCCAAGAAAGTCAATATGCAGGCAATGGAACTTAAACCTGTATAAATCTTGTTTCAAAATACCTAGATAAGCTAAGCTAACTAAACTCCAAGAACACTTGTTTTTAGAACCTAAGTTTGAAAGGAAGAACGCCACAAAGAAAGGATTTCTTTGATAAGTTCACTATTTCTATCAAGAACTAAAAAGAGTAAAACACTCACTTGAATAAAATCAGCTCAATAGATTAATGGTTAGTGGTATAGACGGCTACACATGTGTTTTTATAGCCTCCCTATGTTAACCTAGCTGACTACCTAAGAGTCCTAGTGCAAATGAATCTACTTAGCAGCCAAGGCTTGCTAACCTAACTAGAAGATGAATTTCGGCCAGACCTATTTAAACAAGGGAATTCGGCCAGCCTACTTACATAATTAAATGAAAGCTTAACTATGGGCTGAACAAGCTCAAGCCCAATCCTAATTAAATTTAAAAGATGTCCAATAGTTTAATGAGGGTAGTCCCCACAAGCTTATTGGACATGTTACATAAGTCAAACCCAAAAGCCTAAACTAATTACAAGACTTAACACAAGCCCAAATATTCATTAATAGGCGCCACATAGTTTAATGAATTGGTCCCCACCCTTGCCATGTCATTTAATGAACATGTCCACTTCATTAACCCTTATGCCGCCACCTTGCATTCTTTTCTAAGGCCTATCTTGTGAAGCTTGGATCACATGGACCAAGTCTTGTTCTTCCTTATTCAAGCAACCCAACTTAATTGTCTAGACATTGCTTAAAAGACTTGTAGAATCAGCCCAAGTCCTTTGCACCAATCTTTGCATAGCTTCTTTGATCTTCTTGGATCTTGACCTTGTAATAGGCCCACTTGGAACATGCAATGGATCTTGAAGTCCAATACCAGCTTGGTTCTCATCAAACCGCCCGTCATATCTATATCTGCGAAGAAAAAGGACAATAAGATTAAAAAACATAAGGGCCCTAAAGCACGAGCATGAGAGAAAACTACCTATCACCGAAAGAAAAGCCCTAAGGTTCGCCATATATCTAAGCTCCCTCGAAGACGAGGAGCTGCTAAAGAAGCTGCTAGAGGAGACTTCACTCTCCACATACAAATTACCCTCCCTTAACCTAGCCTCGAAGTCAGACTCTTTATCATCCAGATCAATTATAACCCTTGGTCGCCAACCACCAACGCCACCCACACAGCTCCCTTCACTAGATTCAGAGGAGCGACAGATATGACGGTAAGGGGAACGACAGCTATGGCTACGGGAGGGGGACCCAAGGCACAATGGCGAGCAGGTCCCCCGACGCTTCGCGACTGTTACTAGAGGCGGGGGTTCCCTGAGGCTCACCATGCCAGAGTCCTTCCAAGTTAGGGATGGGTAGACCCTTAAGAGGATCCAAAGGCTCACCAACAATGTCGTCATTCACTGCAAGACAAAGAATAACCCCCTTAGTATAGTGACAATCAATGACCTCGCAACACTAATCGAACTAGGAAAATAAAGTCTACCTTCCACATATTCAGACTATGACAAAGGGCTTATGCTGGATAAGGTCGCCTCGTTTCCTTCGGGCACCTCTACAGCATCGAATGACACGAACCCATTGGCATCATAAACATGGCACACACACCCCATAAGCAACTTTGCCAAAAAGTGTGTACCACCATCAGGCCAAATTGGGCCCACTTGTGGAGGAAGGCCACACTCAAACACCATTCGATTGGGATTCTTATTGTTTAGGAAATAGAGATAAACATTTTCGGGCATTACCGTCCTCGCCCAGTCGATAGTGTTCGACTGGTAGTAATTAAATTGATCCAGCTGGGCAGCCCCCATCGCCAGCTTCGCACTCCTCCTACTTTTCGAAGGCCTCGACCACGTAACTTTGAAAGGCCACTTCGTTTCGTGTTTCAGCGTAACAGTAAAGAATTTACTCCGCACAATATGCCGATTATTGGGACTGTTGACGACCACCTTGTTTTTCCAAGTGGACAAATAGTATCGAGGACCATGAACCTTTAGTCGATACAGGTTATGGAAGGTCGCCACATACGGAGTCTGCCCCCTCATACGACAATCTATGAAAAATGACACTAAGAAAAGCCATGATACCCTAGTCAGCTGCAACGCGAAAATCCCGTAAACCTCAAGACAATGTGCAAAGAAAGAATGCAAGGGAAGATGGAAGCCTCCTTCGAACATGTGTGCATAAAAACACACATTACGCTCGCCATTCGACACCTGAATAGTCTGGCGACCCTCCTCGGGAAAAGAAAACTTATAGCGATAATGAGGAAGGTGAATAACCCCTATCACGCAAAAAAAGCCTCCATTTCCGGGTAGGTGATGTCACACACGTCATCATCCCTCCAATTTCCCCCCTGACCCCCAAAAGTAAAGGCGACGATCGCCTCAGCATCACCACCAACCACCCCACCTCCACCGCTGCCCTTCGCTTCGACTCCGGCAAACAGTCGGGCACCCTCCTCGATTTCGCTACTTAACTCAAATCCACTTCTCTCCGACACCCCAGCACCACCCCTAGCAACTTCAGCGCCTTCTTTGATCTCCATCTCCACTTCCGACAACTCAAACTCCGATTCCTCAACTCCGGCAGCCCAAGATCAACCCTCCAAGTTCTCGGAACCCTCACTATCACTCATCACCATTCTATAGTAGGGCTTTGACATACACCAATTACCCAAACAAAAGCAAAAACAAAAAGAAGAAAAAAATGAGTAAATCGAAAATACCTAATAAACCTCCGGAAAACCTCTCCGATCACAAAGCAACCACCACTACAGCAAGATAAAACTCAGAAAAAAATTTGGCAGAAATTCGACAGCCAGAACGAAAGCAGCGACCTCAGAACCAACCACCCCTATTTATACTTGGTGTAATAAATGCACGCACAAACTTCTGTAAGGAACCGACCCTCTCTCCAACCACGGCATGACACGTAGGGATGCCTCGTACCTAATAGAACCCAAAGCACCAACAGACATACACTTTCCCTCCAAAACAGCGAAGACCTCGCCAAAAAAAAAAAGGCTTGCCAACGACCACTTTATGCCCCCCACCTCGCCTAGGGGGCATTTGTTAAACTCAATGGGCTATTCAGGCTCCCAAACCTAATGGGCCTTCCAGGCCAACTGTTAGGTCCAATGAACCCTCAACAATCGGACCAAAGTAGAAAGCCCAAAAATGGGCTCGCCGCGATTTGAATCGGTTAGGGCTCGCCCAACGTTGAATTGCCTGGCAACCCCTACCATCTATCACCTCAAAAGGGCACATGGCCTCCCTGACAGCCGTCTTGTCTATCATATTGCCGCCCATCACCTCAGTATCCACGCGAGGCTTCAACCCACGTGGGGCTCATCCCACTTGTCCTTGCTAGACCATGACACGTGGCATGCGGCGACCCGTCAGCAAAACTATAAATAACCCTTGAAGGTCAACTGAAAGACTCTAAACACCTTCAACCTAAGAATCCTTGTTGCTCTGCCTTTCTCTTCACCTTTCCTCCTTCAAGATCATCCAACACCAAAAACCACTATCAACACACATAAAAATTATCCGTTCATAGTTAGTGAGTATTTAGATTTTACAAGAGAACAAAGTAATATAGATCTCTTAAGATGTTTAAAATATATATATATATATATAATTTAGAAAAAATTAGACATGAGACACTAGATTAGTTTAAAAATCGAACTACATGTTTGGTCCGAATTACTATTTAATAAAGAAAAAATATTTTTATTTTTATTTAAATTTAAATTTAATTATAAATTTATATATATAATATTAATATAAAATATTTTTTTTTATTTTTTAAATAGTAGCCTACTTTTCAAATTCAGTGAATCAGATTGAGCCAAATCTTAGACAAACAAATTTTTTTTATCATTCGAACTTAACCCGATTTGATTCATGAACAGTTTTATATGACAAATTTTTTAATTCTACTTATAAAATTAAAAAATTTCATTACCAATATATTACAAGAAAAATTCTTATAAAAATATATGACTAAGTCTTCGAAATTATAGAAAATTATAGAAATATGGATTCCATATATATTGACTGAGGACTTTGAATTTTGTTCAAACGCCGACAGAAAGCAAAGCAAAGCTTTTCAAATTCTAAATCACGTGCTTAGATGACTTATAATTCTAAAATTCTTTTGAATAAATTATAATTATTGTATCTTTGTACTTACCGTATGAGAACTGAAAAAAAAAGTCTGCAAATGCTGAATTATTGATGTTATATCTGGAAAAATAAATATACAAGGGAAAGCGATTTATAGCATCAAATCAAACAAAAAATCTAAGAAACTTTCTTCGTTTGAAAAAAGTTTACATCTTTTAAGACTCTTTATATAATAATAATAATAATAATAATAATAATTGTAATTTTGATAATTTATCAGTAAAATGGTGGAATTTTCTTTAAGTTATATTTATATTTTTTTCTCTTCAGATTATCCAATGAAAACAAGCCAAATGTTTAATTAATCATTCAATTTAGTTTCCTCCATATATAATTTTGTACGATGAATTTGATGTTAGGGATAAAAAAGAAATAGTAAGAACAAGACTAAAAAAAAAAGAACGAGACAAGAAAAAAAAATAAAGCTTGAATTGAATTAGACATTTTTATCTGCTAAATTTTGTTTAAACTTGACCTTTGACTTGACAAGTTGATCCTTCTTGACATACTAATTTTAAAAAAAAAAAATCCAAATTTTTTTTTTTAAAAAAAGGTTGAGGCGATGTATTATATACATTTGTAAAATATTGTTTGTATTTTGTTTCTCTTTGAATATATAAATCCTTCTATTAGATCCTTTTGGATATCCCTCCTAATTGTAGTTACTTTATTTTAAGAATAAATCACATATTTAGTTACTAACGTTTTCACAAATGTTTACTTTAGTCACTTAATATTGAAAAATTACAATTTGATTATTAATATTTTAGTCACTTAATAGTAATCCAAACCAGACGAGGAGTTTGACCCTTGAAGCTAATTAACTCTGACATTTTTTTACAATACCAAATCATCTAGCATGTCATATGACATTATAATTTTATAAAAATAGATTTTAGATATTAAAAAGCATAAATTACGCATTATGATCATTTAACTTTTTAAGAGTTTCAATTTTTGTCGCTCAACGTTAAAAAAATCATAATGTGATATCTAACATTTGTGAAATTTATTAATATTTTAATCTTCATTATTATGTCTCAATGTCAACCTGACATTACAATAATTTGATTACCAATGTTTATGAAATTTAATATAATAAAATTATTTTATTAGTTCTGTTATTTACATTGAAATATCTTGAGATAATTCTTAAATACGCTCTCAAAATTTATAAAAGAAATATTAATAAGCTCTCGATCTTTTATTACATAAAATTATGTGTATGAAATAGATTTAAAAAATAAAAAATTGATAAAAATATTCTTTTTTAAAATCAATAGTTATGAAATTTTAATATTGAAAAAATCATTTTTCTTTTTGCCAGATTAAGAGTAGAAAAGGATTTTTTTTAATAGGTCGAAGTTACCCTTTCTTAATGTAAAAATAATTTATACTTATATTTTTTGTCATAAACATAATTTTAAAAAAATTAACTAAAAATATATAATTTTTAATAATTTCTTTTATTATGGGTTAAATTTATTTTTTTTAAAGATTAATATTTCAAAAAATAATAAATTATTTTTAAAAAAAAAATTAATTTTAATCAAATTTTATCTTCTTTTTTTTTTTAATTATATTTTATATAAATCCATAACTTTAATTTCATGTAACAAAAGATCGAGAACTTATTAGTATTTTTTTTATAAAGTTTGAAAGTTTTTTTTTTATTATTATTATATATCTCAAGATATTTTAATAATAATAAATACCACAATCATCTAATGAGCTGCTTTTACCATTCAATTCTTTTCGTTCGTCCTCCCACTAAAATAGAATGAAAAAAATAAGAACAATCATGTAAATATCTACTTTTACAGTTAATTTCACATTTTTGCATAATTGTTCGAATGATCAATCATAATTACACACCCAATTCTTAATTAATATATAGGTTTTAATTAGGTTAGGTGATAATTTGCTTTTCATTTTAATATTTCGAGATGATACATTATGTTCTATAAAACATGCCCACTATTTCCAACATACAAAAAATTATTAAGTAGAAGCCTCTTACTATTAGATTTATTGTTGTGCACTCAACTTATATTGTAGTCTTTTACTCTTAGAAGGCATTATGGAATTTGTAGGGAATTCAAAGAAAGGTGAAAATTTGTTTAGTAATGCTTTGAGTTAGAGTTGTCCATGAATCGGGTCGGATATGAACGGTTGGCTTTTGAAAAATTTTGTTCAAAGTCCACCTCAATTCGTCGAGCCCAATAAACATGAAAGTTTTAAAAAAATTAATATGTTAATATTTTAAATATATTTTAAAATTAAAAATAAATAAAAAGTTTATTGATTAAATAATATCATGACGGAACTGAGTCTAAACTTTAAAATCTTATCAAGGGCCCAATCCGAGTCAAGCCAAGTCCATAGGCCAAAAGGGTAATCAACTCATGAATACATGTTCACATGACAATTGTTTTTTGGGTACAAAAGATATTTGAACCCCAAAACTATTTAATGCTACCTCTTAAAGGTAATTGTATTAATCAATTGAGCTAAATCTTAATAATTGTTAATTAATTACATATCATGTTTAGATTTATCAAATTTGTAAATGATGTGATAAGAATGATCCTTTATAATTTTTCGAATATATGATCAAGAAAACAAGTTGGCAAATATTAATTAAGGGGACTTGGTAGTCGCACTATGTTCTAGATTACATGTCGAATGTTCAATGTTCGGTCAAATGTCTTTGGGTTTTAGTTTTAGTTTTTTTTTTTTGAAGAATAATACGTACTTCAAAGTTAGACAATAGTTGTAGGAGGAAATAATAGCGAATAGAAAGTCAAAGCAACTAATTTTGTACTAATGAAATTTCCTTTGATTGCAATGGCAAGAAAATTAAACTTTTGTACGCACAAGAAAATTGTTTTAACTCTAGTGGTCAAATATTGTGCACTCAACTTCTAGAAATCCTTTTACTTTGATTTTGCTCATTTAAGTAACATCCAAGCATTTAGTTTAATGATAAGTTCATAAATATATTTCTGTGTTCAATTAAATTCCTTTTTTCATATTGTTAGATGAAATTTCGAGAATAATTTCTGGCAATTAGATTTTCTTAGACATAAATCCAGAAAACATAATAAAAAAGAAAGAATTATGATTAAACTTATATTATTCGAATTTTTTTTTTTTTTTAAGTAATTGTATCTGACATTTATGTTCGATACATATTCGGATATGGGTATGAAAGTATGATCCTCCAAATATATGAAGAAAAAAATTAAAAAAATTAAACATACCCGTATCAAATACTTACTTGTATTCAATACTCGTTCTAATCTAGGTAAAATAGATTTAAGCTGTTAAAGCCAGATTTCCAAAAAAAAAAAAAAAAATCATCATTGTAGGATTTACTTCAAACAATTTCAGTATTTTCTTTGTATCGTGGCTACCAATTCAAGTCTTCCAAAAGACCCTTAATGCTTCAACAGTGATGGCATTGACCCTAAGAAGTCCATGTTTTTGCTGAGCAAAGCATTGGGGTTTTTGGGGTTCCAAAATCACTTACTTTTCTTCGTCCCTTATTAACAATGAACCGCTCAAGCCTACCAAGGGTAATTACCTGGTAAAGGTCCCTTCCTTGCTAACCTTCTCTTTCTTTTAGAAAAAAAAAAAAAAAAAAAGAGGAAAATATCATTAATATGAAAATAACAAACTTATAACTTATAACCAAACCACCAGATGATCAAAATTTCGATTAAACCCCATATTTGCAAAGGAATCTATGGAATGGTTGGCTTCCATGTATTCATCTTTCAAGAAATATAAAATTATATATAAAAAAAATTATCTGATACACTATCAGTGGAGTTTAAAAACTCCACCAACAAGATTACCACGATGACATATGTTCTTGTAATATATAATAAAAATATTAAAAAAATAATAACAAAAAACACACTTGTCAGTTATTTAGAAGTTTAAGAACTCAAACAACCATGTATATAAAATGGACTCTATATAAAGATTCAACTTCAGTTCAATATTTGATGAGTTAACTTTTATTGTATTAGATAGAAGAAAATGTTGGTCTATATAATATCTCCGATAGAAAAAGTTTAAGCCACTTGTTTAACACACTTTCTTAACTAATTGGATGGTGGTTACCAAAGAGTCAAGAGCATTGACTTGACTTGACTTTGTCTAAATTCCCAGTATTTAAGAAGGTTTTGCAAAGTTCAAAGTACAAAGGATTAAGATCTTCGATCGTTTCATTTACTGCACCAAGAAATTAAGAAAGATGAACTTCCAAGATGCTAAGATGGAAGAAGATGTCCCAGTACTTCCAGGATTTCGATTCCATCCAACAGATGAAGAGCTTCTTAAGTTTTATCTTCGACGAAAGGTTGATAAGAAACCGATGAAAATCCAACTCATCAAACAGATGGATATCTACAAATATGATCCTTGGGATCTTCCAAGTATGAGCTAACTAGTATCTATACTTTAATTTCTATAATTATTATGTTTGTTCATAAATATTTTCTCTTGCTATTTTCATAAATATTGATCAAAGAGATTAGGTTATTTGGTTAAAAATATCCAAATTTTCTGAATAAAAGAAGTTGCAAGCTGCCTAATATCATCAAGTTCAGTCTTTATATAGGTTATTTCTAAAATTTTATGATATACAAGCGAACTATCCAAAATTATGGGTTTTTTTTTTAAAGAAGAAAAAATGAAAACCAATTTTTAGCCTTAAGTTTTCATTTTCTTGCAGGAAGATTTTAGGCTCTATAATTTTCTCTATCATGCAAGGAAAAGAAAAATAATTAAGTCTTAACCTCCTCTTATTTAGGCCGTATCTTTCTTTCTAATATTGTATTTAATGATTAATAATCATGCAGAAGCTAGCAGTGAAGGAGAAAGTGATTCATATTTCTTCTGCAAACGAGGAAGAAAGTATCGAAACAGCATTAGACCGAATAGGGTGACAGGATCCGGGTTTTGGAAAGCAACCGGCATTGACAAACTTGTTTATTCACATGGAACTGGTGAAGGCCATGAATGCATAGGTTTAAAGAAAACTTTAGTTTTCTACCGCGGAAGTGCAGGGAAAGGAACCAAAACCGATTGGATGATGCATGAGTTTCGCCTTCCTATCAATGAAAATAACACCGATACTATCCAAGAAGCTGTGAGCAAAATATTCTAAACAGATCATTCATCTTTGTTTTTTTCTCCATTGAATTGTTATCTTAATCCTAATAAATCTTTAATTACAGGAAGTATGGACTATATGTCGAATTTTCAAGCGAAACTTATCAGATAGAAAGTACACACCAGATTGGAGAGAAATTGCAGCTAAACGCAATTCAATTACAAACACAACAAGCTCTCAAACATGCAGTTTGGAATCCAATAATGATGATGAAAATTACATAAGTTTTGGTGGTGCTCCAATGCTTCAACATTATGATGATGATGATGATGATGAGAAGCAAGTTGTTAATCAAATCAACAATGGAAGAAGCCAATATTGGCATGTAGCAGGTCAATTGAGCACCATAGCTCAACCAGCTCAACCTCCATTAATCCATGCACCATCTTCAAGCTTTTCAAATCCAGAAAACGACTTCTTCACTTACGCAAATTGGGATGAACTTAGATCAGTTGTAGAGTTTGCTCTTGATCCCTTTCTTCTGTAAATGCATGTGTGTAATTATATGTTGTAGTTTGAAACATATTTTATATATATACATATATATATATATATATAGGATTGTCTTGTTAATATATTACTAGAATTCTCCTTTATATGAACTTTTTGGAGCAAATTTCACCATGGTTTTTGCCTAATTGAATAGCAGAAGAAGGCCTATATAAATTAGTGCTTTTGGGGGATGAATGTTAAAGGGGGACTTTTATTTTTTTGTTTCCCCCTCAGGCCTCAACCCTCTATAGCTGTGATAGGTGTTCACTATTCGGGTTTAACCGAATTAACCGACCAAAATTTTTTTCGGTTCGGTTAACGGTTAATGCTTTGAAATACTTTGGTTATCGGTTAATTCGGTTCGGTTAAGCGAAAATAATCGAATTACACAAATTAACCGAATTATAGTAAATCATGTATGTTTAGTTGTTTAGTATGTTTAGTTGTTTAGTATGTTTGATGTTTGGATTTTATAATGGTTTTATTATACTTTGTTTTTGAATTTTGGTTGGTTTGATAGATTATTTGGATATAAAATCATGTATTAAAATAGGTTGCAAAATAAATTAGGTAAGTATTTCAGTTAATTCGAAAGACCGAATTAACCGAAATAATTTCGGTTCGGTTAATTAACCATTTTAACATTTCGGTTCGGTTAACGGTTAATGAAAAACAAATTCGGTTAATTCGGTTAATGGTAATTCGGTTCGGTTATTAACCGAATTAACCGAATGAACACCCCTAATTAAAGGTTACTTGAGGGCCGTTGAAGGAATTCAAATAATATAGACCACGGCATTATTAATTTACACATTACAGAAAAGTTTAAAGTTAAATAAAATCTAATTCATCTACAGATTTGAAACAGTACAAACTGCAATCTAAGGATAAGGGAAGGGGTTACAGATGCTGAGATTCGAATTTTAAACTTGTTAAAATTACTTTTTAAAAATGACTATATAAACCAACTGAACTAAGCTTTGACATTAAATCTTTCCTTTGCAGTTGAAATGACTTAAACAAAGTAAAGTAAGCCCCACCCAACTAATTCCTTGCTTAAGTTTTGACATTTTCTGTATCAGCTTTGATTTTCCATGTTTCTATTATATATATATATATATATGACTTTTAAAATTGGTTCAAATTTCAACTCTTTTGAAAAAAAATATATATACGGAGGAAATCAGGATCTTTGAATTTGTATGAATGACTCTTTAGCTTTCATTGTCTCCAACTTAGATTTGTTGTTACCCGTCCAAACTTGAAGGCCTATCCATATTTAAGAGGGTTTGGAAAAAAAATATTAGGCCTAAAATATGAGTTTGAGCAAAAAAATGAGGCCCGTTTAAAAAGTGGGTCGGGTCTTGCCTCCAACAATCAAGGTCCGAGCCCGGCTCGGCCCGTTTTTCATTTATATAATGTATTATTTTTATATTTTATATATTATGTAATTTATATCTTATATTTAATAAATATATAATATTATAGTGTAAATATTTTTAAAATATGCTAAGTTATTCATGTTTTAGAACTTAAAAAAAAAACAAAAAAAAAATCATAAAATTACTAAAAATTGAATAATAAAAAATATTTGTTTACAAAAAATATATATATATATATGGGCGTGTCTAAACGGACATGGACTACCCATTAACAAATATCGACGGATTTAGACATAATTTGATACTCAAATTTCAGATCGGACCAGGCTTGGATAAATATATATGATGTTGATATCGGACTCGTTGATATCGGACTCGGCCCAATATGAACGCCTCTACTCCGACTTTTGCATGTGCCTATGGAAGGAGTACTAAAAGTATTGGTGTATTTGAATGGTCCAAAATCCAAATATGGTGAAAAAGAAAAACACTTGAAAGCCAATTTTGTTTATGTATGATGCAGAGCCAAGGACTGATATATGCATGCATTAGGGAGTTAGTTGCCCAATGTTAAAATTTGAGACTCTAACTATTGGAAAGTCTTGACTTCCAATTTTGAGAGGTTCTACCGTGAGTTTTTTAAAATAAACTTTTGGTAACTTTTAAAATTAGAAAATCTGAATAGCACGTTACCAAGTTACCAATTTTTACATATAAACATGATCAAAATTACATATAAACATGACAAATTACATATAAACATAACAAATTACAAATTACATATAAACATGACAAATTACATATAAACATGATCGAAATTACATATAAACATGACACATTACATATAAATATGACAAATGAAAAATTACATATAAACATGACAAATTACATATAAACATGACAAATTACATATATAAACATGACAAATCACATTTAAACATGAAAAATTACATATAAACATGACAAATCACATTTAAACATGACAAATTACATATAAACATGACAAATGACAAATTACATATAAACATGACAAATTACATAAATTATTAAAAGATATTGTCATGTATTTATGTAATTGAAAAAAGAAAATCAAAAGTTGTCATGTATTTATGTAAAAAAAAAAAATTTACATATTAACATGACCGAAATTACATATAAACATGACAAATTACATAAATTATTAAAAGATATTGTCATGTAAACTGAAATAAGGGAATCAAAAGTTGTCATGTATTTATGTAGTTTTTTTTTTACATATAAACATGATCGAAATTACATATAAACATGACAAATTACATAAATCATTAAAAGATATTGTCATGTATTTATGTAATTGAAAAAAGGGAATAAAAAATTGTCATATATTTATGTAAAAAAAAAAATTACATATAAGCATGACCGAAATTACATATAAGTATGACAAATTACATAAATCATTAAATGATATTGTCATGTATTTATGAAATTTAAAAAACGAAATCAAAAGTTGTCAAGTATTTATGTAAATTTTTTTTTACATATAAACATGACCGAAATTACATATAAATATGAAAAATTACATAAATCATTAAATAATATTGTCATGTATTTATGTAATTGAAAAAAAGAAAATCAAATGTTGTCATGTATTTATGTAAATTTTTGTACATATAAACATGACCGAAATTACATATAAACATGACAAATTACATTAATTATTATAGGATATTGTAATTACAAATTTAATCAATAATAATTTAGTAATTGCTATTTTCTGCTTTTAGCTTTGTCCTTTACAAGAGACAATTAGCTGTTCTGCTCTGTAGAATCTCAAACTAAAAAAAAAAACCTTTAACATAAATTTGTTTTTATTTGTTATATCAATACTAATTTTTATTATACAGGACAACAAACCAAAGGAAAAAAAAATGGAGGTTCTGATCAATAACATAATTCACTTTAATTGATAACAAGTAAATCATGTGAAATTTAATCCCTTCAGCCTCTTGTAGTTATCTAGCTAATCCCGCAATTCTCGTTGGATCCCTTCAGCCTCTTGAAGTTTAACTGATAACATAATTAAAAAAAAAACTAATACTTTGGCAACTTTTATTTTATTATTATTATTTTGCTCTATAATTTTGAAACAAAATAATGGTAGAAGAACCGATTGAGTTTTAATTTGTTGGAGTATACTATTGACATGAAATGCTGAATTAAAAGAAGAAGTGCAGAAATTTTGCTTGAAAGAGGCATAATCTTCGTAAAGACTTGATTCCTGGACCTGATACTTCCTTGCCTATGTTATCATAATTCGCTAATTATGCAATGATTTTCGAATTTGATCGTGCAGTCTCAATCGTGAATCGGTAGTGATGTAAACATTTGGATAATCTTACAATTTCTTTTTTCTTTCATGTAATCTAGGGTTTTTTTAGTTTTTGAGTTAATTAAAATGTTTAATGATGGAAGGTGAAAATTTTATCCTCTAATTGGTGTTTGTACTTTAAAAAATAATTTAAATTTTAATTAATTAAATTGTATAGATTATATACATAAAAATATGCATATATATTAAAAAGAAACATCTCATGTTTACTTGATTTTTTTCTAAGCGAATTAAAAAAGACTACCCTAACTAATCATATTTTTGGTAAGTAATTATTTGTAAAACCAATTAGCAACATTTGTAAAACCAATTAGCGAATAGAAAGTTTAATGTCATTTTTGTTCTACAGGTGATAGTAATGCAGAGAAAATGAAGAACAAACAAGATGGGGATGTTCGAAATAACAAGGTACGTATGATTTTTGGTTTTGGAAAATCTTTCTTGGTTTTAAGGTACAAGTAAATTGATAAAATGGTAACAAATTTTTAATCCCTATATTGCATTTTAGTAATATAAAAAATTCCCCTCCTCATCCTCTCTCTGCCAATACATACACCTTGCACATACAGATAAGGAAATATAACTTACGGTAGCCAATCTACATTCAACAACTCTGTTATTATATTTTGTAGCAGCTTTAATTGTTCCATCAATAAGAACATCAAGACCAAATGGCGCACCAACATCCATTCCTTTTGACTAGGCATATTCAAAATAACCTTTATACCTGGAGAACATGGGCAATACTAGCATATCTGCGAAAAAAGGATAACAATGACAGTAGTTTGTAATAAATGAACTTCAAATTAGAAAGCAGACATATGGAGCAAAAGAATTAAATATCTCACCCACAAATGAAATACTGGCCCCATCTATGATTCTTGAAGTTAATTTCCTGAAGAATAAAAATTGTCAGGTATTTTGATTTAAATTCAGAGTAATTCTTAAGACAACAAATCTATAGAAAGAAGAAAAACAACATTTTTGCATGTTGCAGGAACTAATGCAATTAGGAAATGAAATGTAAATATATAAACTCCCAAAGGAACATTTAGCAAGTTATATAACCAAGTCAAAAACTATAAATGGAAGAAAACCATAATTATTGTACTACAGCACACTAGAACATATGACACTACAAACCTACAAAGTACACTAACAATCATCTCAATAAAGCCTCAGCCAAACTATTTGGAGTTCCCTACAAGTAATAAGAGTCCCATTCTGCACTGCATCCTAATAGAATCAGGCATTTGCTGAATCCTATATCAATAGGTATTAGAAACTAAGACCAGCTAAAATATGTTCATAAGTTTTCTTGGTAAGCATATCCTAGTTCATCGAAAGCAACTAGGTTAAAAAAGATTAAAAGGAGGAAAAGAAAGAATACTACACAAATTGCAAATCTAGGAGAGGAAAGAAATATAAAAATTACTATCACAGTAAAAGAAATAAACATAGTAAAGCAAAATGCCTACCGTCCTGAAGAGCAGCCATGACTTCTGGATCACTAAGTGCTGCCATCAATTCAGAATCCTGATCAAAATATCAACATCAGAAACCACATCAAAAAACAAGTTTCCAAATAACAATTCACCTTTTCCAAGTATTTAGTACGCATCATAAAAGTGGAAAATAAGCATTTTCCAGACGGCCTAAAAGAATGTGAAAAAAAAGAAGAAGATTTCAATAGCATATACAAGCAAAATACAGTTGATTGCTTTAATAATAAAATTAAAAAGCTAGCTTGTTCCATCATACTTACATTCAATATTTTGCTAAAATCAACATTTCCAGGCATCCCACCCGGCATGCTACCAAGGAAACCACCAGGCATTCGTCCAGGAAAACCTCCAGGCGTTCCTCCAGGCATACCTCCAGGAATTCCACCTGGAAACCCACTAGGCATGCCTCTAGGTTTTCTACTAGAGGATGATTGCTCCTGCTACTTCGCCTTCTCATATGTAGCCTTGAGCATAATATGCAATGGGATCAAAGTCAAAGAAAGCAATAATAAGGTAACATTATCAGAGGATGAATAAGCACTAAATTACCTGAGCTTGAGCACGACGACGCCATCTCTCGCGCTCAATTTTTCTATCTTCTCTCTCTTTGCGCAATCTATCATACTTCCTACGGTGTTCCTCAATGCGATATGCATTGGGTTCAACCTGTTTAAGCAAAGAAGTCGATATGAGCTGCCAAAGCAGGAGTTACACCCAACAGCAAAAGTCTTATCTCTCATTTTTAGTGATGCTGATACAACCAAAACCAAAAACATTAGTGGCAGAGAATAACACTTTATTTCTATGTCAGAAGATGCATATTCAACCCTAGTTATTACTTGGGGAAGGCTCAATGCACCTAATACATCATATTTTAAGTATATCACTCAGTTATAAATATAAAATAAAGAAGCAATAAAGCTTGGATGAGTTAAGTCAACTAGTGCAAGCCTATTGTATAGACATTCATTTTTGCCAGAAAAAAAAAGGAGAAATCATCTGATAAACTTACAATACTATAGATAACTAATTAACCAAAATTGTATAAATTATTCTTAAAATCCCATCTTTTGACTTGTTCTGATCTTAAAATCTCATCTATTCCAAGAATTATAATGCATGAACTGAACCTTTTAAAGGAAAGAGTGAAAAAGAAACGACAATGATGCAGGGTAAGATCAAAGTAACAATTAAATAGAAAGAGATAATAACTCTAATTGATAGGACAAGAGAATTAAGTTTAAGATCTTCTAAAACCTTTATTAAAGAGTTTCACTCAATAAAAACTATAAGCTGCGGCTACTAACCCTTATTAGGGTATTTATAATAATTCTCTCATTAAAAGTCACATGTTAGTCACATGACCTAATAAAATATTAAAAGCATAAAAACATCAACTCAAAATAATAACTAAATAAAATAGGCATAGCAAAATAATCCTAAGTCTATGCTCTTGCATCAATCTCCTCAAGTTAAAAGATAGCTAAATTTGTTGAATAAGCTTTGGCCGCTTCTGCATATATTTCAGGATCGATCTTTCTCAACTCACCTTCGACAATCCAAGTACTTTCACAAGCTCGTTTTCCCTATCATTTTATTAGGAATCGCCTATATGCATTTCCCCTTCTAGATTTCACTTCCTTGACATCTAAAACTTCTTGGACGACATCAGATTGTTTCGCGGGAAGTTGACCAACTTGTTCTGCAACTGTAGTCACATCCTCTGCATCAAATCCCTCAAATGAATACAGATCCGAAATGTTAAAAATTGGGCTGATCCGCAACTAAAGAGGTAACTCTATTAAATAGGCATTAGAGCTAATCTTCTTCAGTACCTTACACAGTCCAAATTTCCGGGACTTTAACTTATGATAAGTACCCTTAGGAAATCTCTCTTTCTTCAAGCGTACCAGCACTAAATCTCCCTCTTCAAACTCCTTGAGACGCCTATGTTGATTGGAAGCATCTGCATATGCCGCATTACTAGTTTTTAGAGCTACTTGTACTTCCTCATGAACCCCGCGGACATGATCAACAAAAGCTTCTCCATCATCGCTCACTTTAGCTTTTTGTGGCAATGGCACCATGTCCAACACATGTTGAGGTTTGAGACCTTATGCAACTTCAAAAGGAGTCTTCTTTATAGTTCTGTTGACTGAATTGTTGTAAGCAAACGCAGTCTGCGGTATAACTGAATCTTAGCTTTTCACATGGTTTCTAACCAAACATCTCAGCAAATTACCCATTAACTGCTTCAGTCTGACCATCTGTTTGTGGATGAAAGGTGCTAGAATACTTCAATTTAGTTCCTAATTTTAGCCACAAAGTTCTCCAGAAGTGGCACACAAATTTGACATCTCTATCGGAAACAATTGATGTTGGAACACCATGTAACCGTACCACGTTGAAAAATAGATCAGCGATGTGGGAGGCATCCGCTGGTTTAGAACAGGGAATGGAATGTGCCATTTTTTAGAACCTATCCACCACAACAAAAATAGAGTCATACCCCTTTGATGTTTTTGCAAGACCCAACACAAAATCCATGCTCAAGTGAATCCATGGTGCCTCTGGTTCTGGTAATGGTGTGTACAACCCAGTGTTTTGAGATGTCCCTTTGCTAAACTGACAAACAGAGCACCGCTTCATAAATTTGCTCACGTCCTTATTCATACGCGGCCAGTAGTAACGATCTGTCACCAACGCCATCATCTTGTCTCTGCCAAAATGTCCTCCTAGACCTTTCCCATGAAGTTCTCGAATGATTTGTTCTCGAAAAGATCCTTCTGGAATGCAAAGTTGGTTGCCTTTAAAGAGATACCCTTCATGCAATCTCTTGTCAGCTTCTGGTCCTTGTAACTCTGTCACAACCTGATTGAAATATGAGTCGGTGACATATTGATTTTTTAGCTCTTCAAATCCAATAACTTGGGAACTCATCGTAGTTAAAATCAACGATCGTCGACTCAAGGCATCCGCCACCACATTCGTCTTCCCTGTCTTATACTTCAAAGAGAAATTGAAATCATCCAAGAAAGAACTCCACTTAGCATAACGGTTATTGAGTTTCTTTTGCGAACTCAAATATTTCAAAGCTTGATAGTCTGAATAAACAATAAACTCCCGATAAGCTAGGTAATGCTACCAATGCCGAATTGCTCGTACCAAAGCATAGAACTCCAAATCATAAGTGGAATACCTTCGCTTAGAATCTGACAACTTCTCACTGATAAACTCCAGAGGTTTTCCTTCTTGACTAAGAACAGCTCCAATTTCGTTATGGGAAGCATCACATTCCACAACAAATAGCTTATCAAAGTCCGGTAAAGCAAGAAAGGGTGCTTCTGTCAAAAGTATTTTGATTCACTCAAAGACCTTCTGAGCTGAATTTGTCCAGTCGAAGTGATCCTTCTTCAAGGTTTCAGTGATGGGGCTCATAATGGAGCTGAAATTCCTTATGAATCTTCTATAAAATGAGGCTAATCCATGGAGACTCCTAACTTCCTTGACTGACTATGGTACTGACTAGTCCATAATCGCATGAATCTTTCCAGGATCAGGTTTCAATCCTTCTGCAGAGACAATAAATCCCAAAAACACAACTTCATTTTGTAAAAATGAGCATTTCTTCAAATTTACAAAGATCTTCTCTTTTTGTAGTACTTCCAGAACTTGGCGCAAATGCACTAAGTGCTCCTTTTCACTTCGACTGTATATCAAAATATAATCAAAATAAACGACAACAAAATATTTCAAAAAAGGTTTGAGTACCTCGGTCATGATTCGCATGAATGTACTAGGAGCATTAGAAAGACCGAAAGGAATTATTAGCCATTCATATAAGCCATCTGGAGTCTTAAAGGCAGCCTTCCATTCGTCTCCTTCCCTCAGTCTAATTTGATGATATCCACTTCTCAAATCAATCTTAGAGAATATTTTAGAACCCGCCAACTGATCAAGCATGTCCTCCAAGCGTGGAATTGGAAATCGATACTTGATTGTAATTTTGTTTATGGCACGACTGTCAACACACATCCTCCAAAAACCATCTTTTTTCGAGGCAAGCAGGGCCGGACAAGCACATGGACTTTTGCTCTCACGTACCAGTCTTTTCTCCATCGCTCTTCAACTTGCTTTTGCATCTCGAACCGTTGTGCAGCTGGTATTCTATATGCTGGTAGATTAGGTAGAGATGCTCTCAGTACTAAGTCCATGGCATGTTGAATGCTCCTCATTGGTGGTAAGCCTTGTGGCAAAGTGTCACCAACCAACTCAGCGAACTCGTCTAACAACCTTTGAACTGCAACAGGTCGTTTTTTGAGGTCTCCATCACAACCAACACTATTTATAACCTTGCTGATAACAGCGAACACCACTCCTGCTTCCTTGCCTTCATCCTCCAACTCTTCAGCCATTAGAAACCCATTCAACTTGCTAGTTTTGGATGTCACACCTTCTTTGTGAGGATGTAGAGTGTACTTTTTACCCACTCTATGGAAGGAATATGTGTTTTCTTTAGTGGAGTGTTGCATATCATGATCAAATAACCAAGGTCGACCCAAAAGAATATGACATGCATCCATCGACACAACGTCGCATAAAGCCTCATCATCCACATTACTTCCCATAATAAATTTGACTAAACATTGAGATTTCACTGGTATCTCAAATCCTTTTTTAACCCACTGGATCTTGTATGGGTGAGGGTGTTCCTATATAGGCAAGTGTAGTTTGTCCACTGTTTCCTTGGAAATATAGTTTTTCGAACTCCCATTGTCAATAATGGCGTCGTATACTTTAGCACCACAAAGAACGCGGGTTCTAAAAATGCTTCGCCTTCTCCAATCTTCCTTATCATCTTTGGCTGTTGTTGTCATCACCCTCCTAACCATCAATGACTGTCCTTGTACTGGATAGATATCTACGTCATCATCATCGTCATTATGATCATCATAGATGGGCTCCGATAGTTCTTTGCCTTCCTCATCAATTTCAATCAGATTCACCCTTCTTTTAGGACATGTGTAAGAAGCGTGTCCTCTTTCTCCACAACTGAAACACCTGATTTGATTTTTACCTCCTATTTTGCTAAAATTAGACTGTGTTCCACCCCTTGACTCATTCTTCCCCTTGTCACCTTTGTTGTTTCCCATTATATTCCCTCCATTCACCTTACTGGTTGAAGCAGTTCCTCTACCACTAAAATTGCCTTGGGAAACACTATCCGTCTTGCTAAATAGAGGCCTCCTTGCACCATAGCGCAAAACCCGTTTCTCAGCTTGTAAGGCATACTGTCGAGCATCTTCCAAATTAAATAAACGAACCACCCCCAATTCATCTGCCTTGATCCATTCCCGCAAGATAGCGAGAAGTCAACTGTTCATTAGTCTCCTTCAAACCAACTCTAATAAATAGGTTATTGAATTCAGAAGTGTAGTGATCAATCGTTCTACCATTCTGCCTAAGTAGGTTAAATTTTCTATAGAGCTCCATTGCATAATCTGCTAGCAAGAACTGTTTCCGCATCTTTCCCTTCATCTGTTCCCAACTACTGATTTTCTGCTTGCCTTGACGTGCTCGCTGTTCTTCAACTCTCTTCCACCATTGAAGTGTTGCACATTTCAAGTGAAGCTTCACAAATAAGACCATTCGAGGTTCAGCCACGAGCTTCCATTCAAAATAATTTTCTACAGTGGCTTCCCAATCCAAATAGTCTTCTGTGTGTAACTCCCCATGGAAATCATCCACTTGGATCCTCACTCCTCCACCATTCAATTCTAGGGCATGTAACAACCGCTCTTCCAATCCACCTCGTGCTGCAAGATTTGCAGGTTCAGCGTTATGAAAGGGGTTCTCAGCCTCTCCCTCATCAGATTCTTCCTCCAGACCACCTTTCGGCATATCAAAAGGGTCGTGGTCACCTTCCGAAATCTCCATTTGGGCTCCCACATGTCCCTGTCGCTGTAAGGTTTGTACAGCCCGCGACAATTCTTCAATCATGCGCCTCATCTCAGTCAATTCTGTTTGCTGACCTTGATTCCCTCTTGCACGGCCTCTACCACGTCCAACCATGGCTAACTGCGAATCTTGAAACAAAAACAAGGATCTGTTTTAGCTCTGATACCAATTTGATGCAGGGTAAGATCAAAATAGCAATTAAATAGAAAGAGATAGCAACTCTAATTGATAGGACAAGAGAATTAGGTTTAAGATCTTTTAAAACCTTTATTAAAGAGTTTCACTCAATAAAAATTATAAGCTACGGCTACTAACCCTTATTAGGGTATTTATAATAGTTCTCTCATTAAAAGTCACATGTTAGTCACATGACCTAATAAAATATTAAAAGCATAAAAACATCAACTCAAAATAATAACTAAATAAAATAGGCATAGCAAAATAATCCTAAGTCTATGCTCCTGCATCAGATAGACAAGAGCAAACCTTCTTAAGCACATTGTTTATTTCCTCATCATACTCCAACTTTGATGCCAGGTGCAGATCCTTTGCGGCATCTTCCCATTGACCAAGCATTGCTCGTGCAATGCCACGAGACTTATAGCCCTTAGCAGAATCTGGGTTAATCTACAAGACAAGAATAAGGATAAATGTAAAATATTTTCCTTCTCAAATATGGCCTCCAAGAAACCCTAAAACGTGAGGAAACAAATATGGAACAAAATATTGCCGAGTAAAAATCCCTTACATATGTTGCTTGAATGAACGAATAATGCAAGACACACAGTTCACAAGATTCACACAATTACCATTTAAGCATTTTATCCTACAAGCATGTGCAAAACCACGTTCATACCAAGGCAAACAACAATTTATATACAAACCTCCAAAGCCGCATTGGCATCTCAAATAGCAGCATTTGGCTTTTTCATCTTAATGTAAACACTAGCTGAAAAGGAAAAAAAAAACACGAAGCAACCAAATCATTCTAACAAATATAAGAATCTATCTCAAAAAATTAAACGAAACAGAGCATGTAACTAGATGAATAACAAACACTAAATGAAAGGTAGCACGTAACTGGCTAAATAACAAACGCTAACCTCGTGTGCCATACATGATTGCCGATGTCGAATTCAGCAAAATCGCCTGTGTCGGATTCTCAATAGCTTCCTCTAACTTTCCTACATTAAATTGATTCAGCAAATACAAATTCAAACAAAAAAAGACCAATAAATATTAAAAACTAATTTATTTACCTTCAAAAATGGCATCCATGGCTTTGGCTTTAGCCAATTGCAAAATATCGCGGCTCATCGGTAACCTCCACTGAAGGGTCTCCCATCTACAAAAACTAAAAATAACACAACTAGAAATAACTAAAATAATTAAAACAGAAATTAATTGTGAGGTAAGATAATACCTTTTGTGGAGGATCATTATCAGACTCAACCGTGTTGCCTTCGATCTCGATATCCGATTCGATAATCTCATCTTCCTCTTCTTCTACATTAATTTTCTCTCCTTCATCCGCAACTTCCTCGTCACTTTCTTCCACCACATAACTCTTCTGTAAATCAAAATCCTCAATTTGATCAGTAAAATAAGTAACAAAAGAATGAGAAAAATGTGAGAGTTAATTAGTGTTAAAACGGTTATCGATTTGGAATCGCCCGCTCCATGGCTGTAAGCTGAGGATGGAATATTTTCTGTAAGACTGCTAAAGGGTAACTTCAAAAATTACAAAACCTGCTAAATTACAAAACCTGCTATTCAGGTCCTAAATTACAAAACCTGCTAAAGGCTTTTGTTAACGCGGTGGTAATGGTTGCGTATGCCGGGATCGACAATGGTTGGGAGATATAACGAGGAAATTAGGAGGGATGAGTGGAATGGCGACGATGCAATTGAGGAAAGAAAAGTAGTCGGTGGAAGCTGAAGGGGTTAAAGAGTTCCTTTTTTTTCAGATCGGGGTTTTTTTTTTTAAGGGAGATGGGTTAGGGTTTCAGCTTTTTACTTTTTTTCATTTTCTTCGACCAGGTTAACCGGTTATTTTTTTTATTTCTTTTCAACGGTTCAAATGATTTTATTTTAATCTAACGGTCAAAATACTTTGAAACCTATGGGAAGCTCTGATTTTAGAATTTTCCACCAATTTTGGGATGGAAAACGTGAGATTTGAACTCATTTAGTTTATGCAACCATTTTTAAGAAGGGTATTTTGAGTTTAAGATTCGAATCTTAATATCTGCAATCTTTTTTTTATTCTCAAACTGCAACCTCTGTTATACCAAAAATAAATGAGATTTATGAGATGAGAAAATATTATTGCATTGAACTCGGAACTTACTCTAGTTGATTCATGTAGTCACTTTTAAAAGATGACATTCAGTAAGTTTGAAATTCAAATCCCAATACTTATCTCCAAACTACATAAAATGTTTACCTAATATCTAATTCAGTTTGCAAAGCCAAAGGAAGGAAAATTACAATTTGAGGTAATGAAATAAAATAATTACTATTTATGATTGTAAAAAAAAAAATACCAACTTTTAAAATTAATTACAATTACAACGTATTTACAATTTGTCCTTAATGAGTTCTACACAATTAAATAAAACATACACATTTTAATATATAATGTACTTATTAAAATATCAAAAAAGAAAGGAAATTTTAATTAGAATCTCATGTTTGGATCCTTGGATGCCAAATAGAGTTCTTTAAAGAAATTTTTTTTTTTTTATTTGAGAAAAGGGAATTCAAATTATATTCTATAACTAAAATAATCATGCATTAATCATTGAGTTAAATATTCGACAGCAATTATTTTAAAAAATTATTTTTTACTTTATTTTCCGATTAAAAATTATTAAAAAGAAAATAAAATCATTAATTAAACTTATCAAGGGTAGGATTACATTGTAATTAACACATCTCATACACAAAATGTCTCCAAATAAAAAAAATAAAAAATAAAAACATGGATACCATCGATGCTTTGCTATCCAAGGAAGAAAAAGAATTTTCTTTTCGATCATTGGAGGAAAAAGATTTAATACAACAAAAAAATCTTTCAAAAGCATTCAAATATTTGATTGGTGCATACTTGTTGTTCAAAGAATAAACTGATTTGAATCTCCTTTTCCCCAAATAAATAAAAAAAAAAAAAACTCTCAAAAGATGATATTGGGCCTGAATGAAAGTTGTTTGATGGTCTGATCTGATTAACTTAAAAGAGCCAAACATTTGTACCCAAAAAAAAAAAATGAACATCCACTCATTGACAGGCCAATAAAAAGTAAAATTAGGCCCAAAACATTATTTTATCCTCTCAAACCATTTTCAAGCTTTCTCTCTCTCTTTGCCAGAGGCAATCTGAAAGTCCAAAGAAGCCAAGCTTTCTTCATTTCTGAAATTCTTTCTTGTTCAAATTCTAACTTTACAAGCTTCCCAGCAGGCCAACTGGATTCTCCAACCAAAAGGTAAAAAAAAGAAGATAAAAAATTTGCTCTCTTTTTACTCATATTCTTCATTTGTTTGTCCCTGTTTGATCTTACAGTACTTTCTTTTTTTATGTTTTTCAATCTCATTTTTCTTTTAAAAAAAAAACCCAGATATTAAACTTGCCCATCAAATTTTATAAGCTTCTATTGCCTAGTTTTGTTTGGTTTCTTACAATTTTTTTTTTTTTTTGCTACTGACACTTTTCCAATCAGATGATCATAGGTCGTTATTCAATAGCTTTGTTTCTGGTGCTCTCCTTTCTTTTTAGAGTCTTGGATGCTAGTGCTGCTGATTCTGATCCACGTTACAGGTTTTTCCTTTTCTTTTTTTTTTTTTGTTTCTTTTCCTCCATTAACCATAATTCATTTCTTTTTCTTTTTTAATGTATGAATGTTCTATCTTTATATGCATCATATAAGTTTGTTCATAGTAGGGAAAAAAAAAATATATTTTCCAACTATCTTTATTCTTCATTTCAATGCAAACTATACTTGGTCATTGATTTTCAAAATTGATGCTGAGGGATCTCGAGTTATTATCAAGTCTTATAAAGTTTGGAACTTACAATGTCTATAGGCATGTATATTACTTAGTTGTTAGATTGGCAAAAGGAAGGATTTTGAAATAATTGTTATACCCTTCATCGGTTAACTATTAAGGGCATGTCTTTTCAGATAAGGATGCAATAGGTGCATAACTTGATGGGTTTGTGTTGTTACCTTAAAAGATGAGAAACTAAGGTTTTCTCCACTGAGTGTAACTAGCCTTTTTTTTCTATATGTTCTTGATGCAAGTCCTAAAAATTGGTCCTTGCGTCCTTTATGGTTACATGCTTCATATGGGTTCTTGGTAAGACTAGGAATTTTAATGTTTTTATTATAAGGTTTCTGGTTAACCTGGGGATTTAAAGACGAACAGCTTTGAGTATAGTTAGAAAATATGCATCTACAAATATGAAACTTTATTGCAAGTCAGATAGACTTCATGGTTAAGTGGTGCTGGTTAAGGTTGATACGATATTGATAGCATGGACAGAGGCTAGATCAAGACTAATTTCAAAGTCTAAGGCAAGTTCATGTTGGTCACAATGAAAAAAGTCCTTTTTGATTGCAAGTGTTTGTGGCAGTGAGTTAAGTCGTTAGTATTTCGTTTAGTCTCAATGGTTTTAATTTTAAGTTACTTTATGCATCATCATAGTCAAACCCAAGCTGGCAGGACTTAGATGCCTGCTTGGGTGAGATAATGTACTAACCCTAAAACCCTCAAGGCAAGGCAACTTCAACAAGGTACTCAAAGCTGAGCACGTCCGCTGAGGCGATAAGTAATCAAGATTAGCACCTCACTGAAACTAACAACTGCTTTGTAGGATATTTTGCTAATTGGTTATCAATTAGAAAAAAGTAAATTTCTCTCATTTAAATATGCCTTTTATTTGAAAATTTTCCTTCTTCATAAGCTATAATATTCATTAATTAATACCGTATAAGACACTTAGAGTTGGATTGATCCCTTTGAATCAAAGCAGAATATAAGACTAGGCGGTACTTATATAATTGTCTGTCATTATGTCTTCTAGTTGCTGCATTTACAAACTAGAAGTTTTATGATTTAACCATTTTTTAGCTTCCCTTTTAGTTTTTTTATTGATCAAGGAATTCTATGAATCTATGTAGACCGTGCTGTAGGAACACTAAATATTTTGTCCATAGCACAGCAATTTACTTGTTAAGCATATTGAGCGGAGTCTATATGTTGGACATTGTTTGTATGTGCATACATTCATAATAAACATGCATATGCACTTATGTCTGCATGAATGTAATAAAGCTTGAGCTTTGTCCAGATCTAATTTGATATTCCCACACTCTTGCATCTACTCCTATGATCCTATCTAATATACATTATGAACTTGGGAACAGTTCTATTAAATACTGTTCTGATATAAGTTATTCTATTTAGATGATTCAACAGGATATACATTCCCATTTTGATGCTCACAATCACAGGTCAAACCTCAATAAAAAGGCCGAGTGGAACTTAATCTAAAATTGAGCCTTGAATCTTTGTTGTTGATAATAGTTTTTACCAATCACTCTTGATTGTTTATCTGGAGATTTTTTTTTTTTCAGTTGTTTGAATTGCTTGAGTGATTCCAGGAGGAATAACTGAATGTTCTATCATGTGCTTGAAAAGATTGTGTCAAGAAAAGAGATACTATAGTTTGTGGCTTATATGGGAGTAGCATGGGATATTTTGTCATTTTCCAAGCAATTGTTCAAACTTGCAGTGTAAGGTTAATTGCATTAGGTGATATGAGCTTCTCTCAGACCATAGCTATTTCTTGTCTATATTACTAGGGTGGCACTTCATGTAGATCATTGATGAGCTTCCCTAGGTTTTAAGTCTTTTGATGTTGCCAATTTGTTGGGAGTTAGTGGAGGTCATCAGCACTTGTATTTTCTACCTAAAGTTAGCCGAAAGGTATACATTGGGAAATTATATTTTGAAGAAGAAATGCACATATATCATTGTGGTTTGTGGGAGTTCTGTAACAGCATTATGCTTTTGCTAAGCGGTACAAAGAAATAAGAGAGGGAGAAAGAAAGAAAAAGATAAAGGAATAAAGTGATTTAGTCACACCTTAATTATCTGTATAATTTGAAATGGGGCAAGGGTGTATACTTGCTATGCATTTCAGCGTGTCACACTATTTTTCTCTGATTTGAAATTAATTTACTCCTGATTCCTATACCTTTTTGTATGGATGATTAGAGTTTGGCATTTAAGTAGTTTACAACATGGAGTGTTTTGAATTTTAGGGCTTGTGTGGCACAATGTGAGAAAACCGGATGTGTTGGGGAAAGATGCTTTCCCCACTGAAAGTTTCCATCTGACGGGGTTGCAATTGATGGTCTATGGTATATGCAAGAACCACTTTACTTGAAGTGGAAACAATGGGATTGCCAAAGTGATTGTCATTACAATTGCATGATTGACAGAGAGAAAGAAAGAGAAGCACTTGGTGATGGACCTGTCAAGTATCATGGTAAATGGCCCTTCAGGCGAGTTTTTGGAATTCAGGTTTGCCTTTTTTTTTTTCCATACATTAGACCTCAATAACGATTTCTTTTGGATTATTTTGGATGTAGTCATGGTTTTTTGCAGTATTCATCTTGACTTGGCTGTTGATTTGCTCAGGAACCAGCTTCTGTAGCTTTCTCTGCACTCAACCTAGCAATGCATTTTCATGGTTGGCTTTCCTTTTTCATCCTTCTTTACTACAAATTGCCTCTAAACCAAGATAAGAAGGCATACTATGAGTTCGCAAACTTGTGGCATATATATGGGCTCTTGTCAATGAACTCATGGTTCTGGAGTGCTGTTTTCCATGGTTGGTAAGCATTTTTCCCATTTACATCCATCCGCTTTTTCCCACTCAGATAAATTTGGCTGGAACTTTGCATCAACATGTATTTTTGACTTGGAAATATAGGTCATTGTCACATGGAGTAGAGTTTTTTCTTTTTTGGCTGGGATCTTTTTCTGCTTATACAAATATTATAACACCAATGTAACAAGGGGAAAGGCAAGGTACCAGCAAATGGTAGATTTTCTCATATAAGATAGGCATACCTGCAAATAACAACATTTCTGACTGTTAGATTGTTAGTAATATATCAATAAAGAAAATAGGTCACACACAGAATTGAAAGAACTAATATGGTGAAATAAGATGTTTCTTGCCTAATACTGCCTTGCCAAAGTCAGATCCTAAAACTGGCATTAGAACCTAGCCATCTACTTTTTTGCATCTCTCCTTACTCGGGTTCGTATTCTATGTTTCATGTCCTCAGGTTCAAGTTTTAGAGTTGGGTATGTATCAGTGTCAGACATGGTATGTTTTAACTTTTTGTGAGGTTTTCCTTGTATTTCAAATATTATTATCCTCATTACCGTGTCTGGTTTTAGGCATCCAATAACATAGGTGTGTTAGAAAGAAAAAAAGAAGAAAAAAAAAGAACAGTCGGTGTTTAACAGTTTGTTATTATGCCTAAGCAGCCGGAGATTTTTCTTATTGTACCAGTGAGTCAGTGACAGTGACCCATTATATGTTTAAGTGCATGCATTCTCTGTAATCGTTGCACATGTGGGTATAGTTCATTTTTATTGATGTCGTATCTAGAGTGGCAAATATTTGGCTAAGTTGGCCTACACATGAATTACGCACATGCTTAGAATCTATCTCTCTCTCTCTGCGACAGTGCGGCTGACTGTGACTGTGTGTACACACACATGACTGTCTTTCTGACCATGTCGATTTGAACCACAGTGATGTAGATTTGACAGAAAAGTTAGACTACTCGTCTGCTGTGGCACTGCTTGGGTACTCTCTTATTCTAGCCATACTTAGAAGTTTCAATGTGAGAGTTGAGGCTGCCAGAGTCATGGTTGCTGCTCCATTCCTCGCCTTTGTGACTACCCATATATTATACCTCAACTTCTATACCCTTGACTATGGTAACATTTCTGGTTTTTGCTAGTTTCTACTTTTAACATTTTACCTGGGGGTTAAGTATACACAATATGTTCTTAGTTAATTATATAATATAACTTGCAAAAGATGCTCCACTTAATTTCAACAGTTTGCATCATTATTGCTCCAACTTTTTATTATTTTTCTTGAAGTATCCGTGTCCGACGCCCATGTTCCACGCATATTCGGACATGGGTATGTGGATATAACTCTCCAAATACATGAAAAAACTTAGAAAAAATTAAACATACCCGTATCCGACACTCATACCCGAGTCCGAGTAACATAGGTTTGCATGGTCTCATATCTCATTAGAAATACAAAATTGGATGAGCATCTCTCTTTTAACCAGTGCATTAATCTTGATCCTGTTAGCATATAATTTTATTGACAGAATATATGCCTTTAAAGGTTTTTTATTCATAATTTTCTCGCATCACTGGCTACAATGACATGATATGAAACATTCTACAGGGTGGAACATGAAAGTTTGTGTAGTCATGGGGGTTGCTCAACTTCTCATTTGGGCAGTTTGGGCTGGTATGACTCGCCATCCTTCTCGCCGGAAGTTGTGGGTGGTGGTCATTGGAGGTGGCCTTGCAATCCTTCTGGAGATCTATGATTTCCCTCCTCATCAAGGATTCTTTGATGCCCATGCTATATGGCATGCCACAACTATTCCACTTACCTGCCTATGGTGGAGTTTCATTAGGGACGACGCCAAGTTTCGAACTTCCGACCTCCTTAAAAAGGCTAAGTAGCACCTTGTAAAACTGACATGTAACTTGTCATCTTGTAGAAAAGCCTGTCTTATTAATTTACACATCATTTTCCCCTCTTATTTGTTCTTGTTTTGATACAGGAATAAGGAGTTTGCTTAGTTGGGATTCCCAGTTGGTTTTGAAACTTGAAAGACCATTTTTGCTGGAATTGGATTCTGAGATGGATGTTAAACTTGTAACATGGAATAATTCAATTCTTTTGTAGATTCAAATCATTATGTTTGAGCCATTTTACTCTGTTATTCTTTTGTAGATTCAATTCTTTTGTAGACTTGGTAATATTTGACTCGACATGATTACACGATACGAACATAAAAAAAAAATAACTAAAACATACAAAAAACACGAAACGACAAGAAAAAATAACACGAAAACGATATGAATATACAAATATCTTAAAATTTATATATTATTAATTATTAATGTATCAAACTTTATATAGATATAAAATATCTTAAATATAATTATGATATGATAAAATACATGAACACAATATAGGTGTAGATACTCGAATTATCATGTCTAGATCTTGGTCACAAGCAACTCTTCTGGATTTGAAGCCAACAAAGAAGGAATAAAAAAAATAAAGATCATTATCATTCATTCCTCTACGTTCCCTAATTTGCAAATTGATTGGTCCAATTTTCAAATGGATATAGTAATAAATTAGTCCATCTAGGTGTAAACGAGTTAAGCTACTCTGAAGCTATTGGAGTTTCGAGTTTAACTCGTTATATAACGAGTCGAACTCGAACTCGAGTTATTTGAGTAATAAATCAAGTTTTTTTTTTTGGCCAACAGCAATAAATCAAATTGAGTTTAAGTATTTTAATATTTGACTTAAAAGGTTAAGTCTTTATATTTTAATATATTTATTATGTATATATAAATAAATGACAAAAATATAATGTATAATATCTATATTTATGATTTACGAGCTTAACTGAATCAAGCTCAAACTACTCGAATAAATGACAAGCCGAACTCGAGTATGAAAAACGAACGTCGGTTGAAGTCGAATCAAATTGAATTTCAAGTCTCAAGTTTTCAAATTGAGCCAAACTCAAATCTAACACTAAATCAACTCGATTCGACTCGATTACAAGTAAATTTCAATTTTTATACATTGTCTTGATAAATTTCTTAATTACATTGTTATTTGGACATAATATCTTGCTTTCTTAATTACATTGTCTTGATAAATTTCAAGTAAAATTAGGCAAATTTGATGAGAACAATTTTTATAAGAAATCGGAGTCATTGCTCCTCATGGGAGCCTGAGGGGGCCTTGGCCCCCAAAAATTTTAAATGTTTTTTACTATTTATATACATTAATATTAAATAAATTTAAATTGATTTATTTAAATTAAAATAATTAATTTTTTTTTTATTTCATAATTTTATTTTATATATTATTATAATTAAAAAAAGTTAAAAATCATATTAAGATTTCTATTTTTTTACCCATCAATTATTACTTACAAATCTAAAATTAAGTGATTTGTTATTAGTTTTGAATTACAATCATGTAAACTAAACAAAAACCAAATTAAATTTTGGCTTTTAACAAAATTCCAAATCTTCAACCAAAGTACCAAATATGTGTTTTTTTTTTCTTTTTCTTTTCTTTCTAGTTTATTATAATTTCTCCTCTTCATATAATTTTGTACTTTTAATTTTACTCTAGATTTCTATCCCATATTGTCATGCAATTTTGTTTCAAAAAAAAATTCAAATTGCAAACTGTTTTAAAAAAGGTTAAGATAAAATCATAATTTGTAATTTCAAATTTTCAAGTTCATTTTTTAAAATTATATTTATTTTTCTTGTCGATGAAAAATATATTGTTTAACAATTGGTTTATTTACTTTTTATTTCAATTTTAAATTGTCAAAAGTTCTCATAATTCATTGAAATGCTGTCTAATTAGTAATTTTACTATAGATAGTGCTACATGCTACATATATTCATCTCATACATTCATTTCACACATCCACTTCTTATCTAGGGACTTAAGTACTTAAACTTTTATGAGTTATAATAGAATTTTGAAAACTTATGTGTATGAAATGAATATAATATTAGATGAATGCATATAATTTTTTTCTTTTACTATTAATTTGAAAGTCTTTCTATTCTTAAAAGTTTAATGCTATCATAATAATATTTTTATTTTATAATTTTATGAGATTGATTACTTTTTATTAATATATTATTTTCGTGTATATATATATATATATGATTGATTAAATTTAATATAAAATATAATATTAATTGGCCCCTCCAAAATTAAATGTCAAGATCCGCCACTGACTCAAAGGCTATTTATTAATATATATATATATCAATAAGGTGGCTTTCAATAAGTTTAATTTTAAATCTCATAATTCCTTAGACTTTCCTTGCACCAATATAATCTTATATCTTATCTTATATAAATATATAAAAGCCAAATATTTTGGCAAACAAGGTAATTGTCCTATGTGGACAGTCTATTCTTTTGACACGTAGACTGTCTAATTTGATGCTATGTCTTATGCCCATTAATCAATTAAATTTTTTACATTAATTGACTACCAAAATTAAATTTACCATTTACTATACATTTTGACAAGTTGACTAATTTATACAATTCTTAATTAATCACCTACCAATTACGTTAAAAAAATAAACTATAACTTTTATGTGTTTAAATCTATAGTATATAAAAACCTATTTTGATTTGTATTATTTTCTTTCTACTTAAATCAAGAAAAGATAATTATAATGAATCCTATTTGGATTTAAAATTGATTTTATTTTTCATATTAATAGAGAGATTTTAGGATTTTTTTTAAAATTTGTAATAGTATTTAAATTAATTATATTTTGATTTTTTTAGTATAATTAATTATATTTACTTTTTTATTTTTAATTAACTTACTTTTTACATATATGTAAACAAATAAAATTTTAATTTTCTTTCCATATCTCACAAAAAAAATATTAAATTAAATTTATTTACCTTTACGTGGAAGACTACTATAAATAGGGGTTTTCTACAAAAGCTAAAAAAATATAGTAATTAATTTTATAAGATTAATTTAGAGCCATTTAAATTCAATTTTAAAAATAAATCAAGTTCAAATAGTAAATAATAACCGACAATAATTCCAATAATTAAGGATATAGAAATATTTCAATTAATTTTGAATCAAAAAATTATCTCAAAATTCATATTGTAAATATTTCTTTTCCTTTTACGATCAAATACAATATTAAACATTCATATTTAAAATCTTAACTATTTTATCTTTTATTCACTATTATAAATAGAAGGCTCAACCTCAATTAGGGCTGAGCAAAATAACCAAGAAAACTGAAAACCAATCCGAACCGTAGTGTTCGGTTCGGTTTCGGTTCGGTTTTTTTTAATTCAGTTAAAATTCGGTTCGATTATTAGTTCGACTTATTCGGTTTGGTTCGGTTTTCGGTTTATAAGTCAAAAAATCGCAATTAACCGAACAGAACCGAATTCTATTTTTTAATTATTTTTTTATTTTTATAATATAAAAATAAATATTTTATTTCTAAATTAGTGAAAAAAAAAACTTTGAAATACTATAAAAAATAGAGAAATTTTAAAATTTTTAAAAACTAAGATACTTTGATTGTGAAAATAGCGTGTTAGGCATAAATAACCGGTTAAATAGCATGTAATAAATCCCAAAAATTCAAAAGCCAAAAATGATATGGAAAACCGATAACCGAACCGAACTGAGCTATCGCGGTTCGGTTATAACCGATTATTAAATTTTTTCGGTTCGGTTTCGGTTACAAATATGGCAAAATCGAATTTCTCGGTTCGGTTTTTAAAACCCGAAAAAATCTACCCGAACTGAACCGGACTCACCCCTAACCTCAATAACTTTCATTACGGTTTGTAGGTTTTCTAGCATTTAGCATATCATGTTGTTATTTTTTTGTGTGTGTGTTTTCTCACTTTTGTAAAGATTGTAATTCTCATAAAATGGAAAAAGTGAATATGTGATGCTTTGCACCATTTTCTTCTTAAATGGTTAAAATTTATTTTTTATGACTTTTGTTATTATTTTCATATCTCTTCAAGAGATTTATTTTACGAATTATTTTAGACAATAGACTTACATATATTTTTATGAATAGTTCTAACAATAATCACCCTATTTTTATTTGATTGAAGTCATGAAAGATCTTTCAAATAGAGCGAAGATGGAAGTTGCGACATTTTCAAAGCTGTAAAAGATTGAATTGTCTTTATTATTAAATAATTAATATTTTTTATATTTATGTTAGATGAATTATCTTTAAATTTTTTTCCTTTACAAGTTTTTAGAATTTTCTTTTCTTTTATTTTCCTATTGTAGATTTTTTTCATTGGCTTCCTTTGAATTTAATATAAAATATAGCAATTCCCTTGCGAGAAGTCATCATCTTGGCTTCGTTGATTTTGTGCTTGGTGTGAGAAATTATGCACGTTTGAAATTTGTTTTTTTTTTTATTCTTTAGAATACAATACAACTCCAATAATTTTATAGGTTTAATCTCATTTATATTCTAATCTTTCTATTCATCTCTTTTAACATCTTTTTTTTTTTTTTTTTTTTACATTTAATAATTCAGTCTCATTTTCAGTCTATGTTAGATGAAAATCACATAATTAGTAATTATCGTTGCTCATAATATTTAATTTACTCATACCAACATTTTAGGCTTTTGACCACCATTCAATATAAACTTTTATGTGAATTCTATTATTTTATGGTTTACAATTTACATATTTATTTTATCCTTAAAACCATTTAGGCTGTAATTAAATATGATTTGAATAATTATAAGTTGGCTTCATTTTAGAATTTAAACCATTGTCAACCAAAAATAAATTTAAAAGTAAACAATTAAATATGTCTTAAATAATTATAGCTCTAATTGAATAGTAAATATTGATAATAAAAATAATTTTATTCTGTTGCCAAAATAAATGTTGTTAGGCTAAATGTTATTTAATGAACTTTGACTGTAATTATGGAGGAAAAAATGAATTTAGGCATGAAAAATAGAGAGAATAGTGGATTATAATTAGCATATGAAAAAAATGACATAATTAATTTTATCCATAATTTTAGATGTACAAAATATTGATCGAAATTTCATTTGCAAATGTTTATTTTAATTTAATAAATTCTTTGAAATTATTATTTGCTATTTGCTTATTTATTTAATTTTTGTTAAATTATAGAAAATAATATATAGTTAATTGATAGTTTTTTACAATTAATATGTAAAGTATCTATCATTTTACAAATTCATTAGTATTTATTTTTCCATGTGTTACGAGGATTAACGTTTCAATCAATTTAATTTTTTTATATAAAAGGTAACAGTCAACAAGAATATTAAACTAAAAATGATTATTTTAAATGAATGAAGTGTTTTCTAATCTTTTAGTTTGGACCCCATCAATTTTGTCCGAAATATTTGAACTCTCTAATATGACATATAATTATTGAATAAATTCAAAGGTGATATCTATCAATTCATGAGTAAGTCAGTTAATTCATAAATGAGATATTACAATCCAACTAATGATTATATATATATATATACATAATGTCAAGCAATACAAATATTTGGAATAAAAATGATGGGATGAATAATATTTTCCTATATTATAAGATTTTGTTTTTTTCCCCTAATTTTTTTGCATTTAATTCAAGGTTTCTAATAGATAAAATCTTGCAATAGTCTTTATTTTGATAAAAAAAACTTTAGCACAAATTTTTTTTTGGCCAACGAGCAAAAATTAATCTTAAAACATTTAATTTTCCTTCAATGCACTTTAACTTATTACTATATATGTTCTTATGGTTTTCGATTTAGCATTTTGATAATAACAGTTTGCATAAACTAACATTAGCTTTTTCATTTTATATAAATTAATGTTTATTATGTTGTTTACTTTACATGATATGATTTAAACTAATTGATGTTTTTATGAAATTATTTTACTTTATAAATTAAATCATATTTATCAAATTTTAATCCTAAACTTGAGTCGTAAATTATTGAAAGAAGTAGTTATAAATTAGCTAAGATTATATATGTCTTAAAAAGCTACAAATATTTAAATGAAACATTTAATTAGATAATATTTTATCAATTTAAAATAAATAAAAAAGATTAAACTTTATCAGCTACTTTATCTATTGGGCCATTAAATAAAATAACACCTCTTCAAAGATAATAAGAATCCCTAAAAATTCAATTGCAACATTTTATAAAATAATCTCCCATGAAAGAATGAAAAAAAGTTCATAGATGGAGTTGATTTTAAGAAGAGTAAATTCCACTTATTTGGAATCAAATAAATTATTTGATTGCTTTTAAATATCAATATTGGATGATATATGATCCAAAAATATATATTTTAAAATTTTTATAGCTATGTATTGATCTCAATTTTTTTTTTAGTAATTTCATATTAAATTTTTAATTTTATATAAAATTTATTAATAATATTATAATTGAATTCTTTTTATACATAATTACATATCCGTGCATTGTACGGGCTTAAAACTAGTATATATATATATATATATATATATATAAAGGAGGGATCCACTTACATTAGTGTAAAACTAAATTGGTTTTACACACTTTCATAACTTTTTATACGATTTATATTTGTTTAATCCGACCATCGTATTTCATGTTCTATTCACATAGATCATGCACGTCGAGTTTCGAGTAAATTAAAAATGTCTAATTATTTCTTCAAAGTAAAAACTTTCAACCGTTAAATATATATTGAAAAAGACAGTATTTTCAATCGATATGATAGAGATATCGAATCGATTCAAAATTTTATGTGCACGACGAGTACAATTATATTGTTAAATCAAATGGTCAGTTTGTTAAAATATAAATTGTATAAAAAGTTAAAAAAGTGTGTAAAACTAAATTAGTTTTACACACTTCCATAACTTTTGATACGATTTATATTTCTTTAATCCAACCATCGTATTTTATGTTCTATTCACATAAATCATGCACGTTGAGTTTCGAGTAAATTAAAAATGTCTAACTATTTGTTCGATGTAAAAAACTTTTAACCGTTAAATATATATTGAAAAAAATAGTATTCTTGATCGATATGATAGAGATATCAGATCGATTCGAAACTTTACGTGCACGACGAGTACAATTATATTGTTAAATCCAATGGTTTATTTGTTAAAATATAAATCGTATAAAAAGTTAAAAAAAAGTGTGTAAAACTAATTTAGTTTTACACTAGTGTAAATGGATCAAGTGGCGGATCTTGACATATAATTTTGGGGGAGCCAATTAAAAGACTAAATCTATATATATTTCATTTGAGGTAGACATGCTCAAAGATTGGGCAGCCCGTACTGGGCCGGGTTTGGGCAGGAATATTTGTGATCCGAGCCGGCCCGACCCGGATCACTGTTCACATATTAAAATAATATTACTTTTTAAAAATTTAATTATAAAATATATTAAAAAAATTTATTAAGGGATGAACAATAATTGGGGCCCGTGGGCCGACCCGACCCCACCCAGAGCCGGGCCTAGGCAAGGAAAATAAAAAAATGTTTAAGGCCACGTCCTAGCCCATGAGCACCTATAGTTTGACGTATGTCATAAATAATTAAGGCAAATCTATATAATATTGTACTATAACAAAAATTAACAAAAAAATATATCAAATTTTTGACTAATTACAAAAGTTTTAACATTATCCATGCATAGAACAACAAGATTATATAAACATATTTTTAAAAAATAAAATAACAATCTTAACAAGAATCTTGTTATTTTTGCTTTGTAAGGATGTTGACAATGACAGAAAAAACAAATATTTATAATAAGATTTTAAAAAAAATGAAGATAAAAGTTAGAATAACTACTAACTAGTGAAATGAGATCTTTGGGAGTCTTAGCATGATCTTAATTTTTAAACTTGATGATTAGTATCAAGTTACAAACAAAATAGATTGATTTTGGAGCTAAAGAATAGAAGAAGAAAAGCTATAGGGGTAACGACAACATGCAGTAAAAGGAAAAATCTGATTTTATAGTTTATAATATTTTTATTGAAATCTTGTTGAGAAAGCTAACATTTAGAAAAAATTAATTTGAAGAGTTAGGAATAATAATTGGTGGATAAAATAAAAAGATAAATAACAATATAATTTAAACTTTTTAAAATTATAATACATAAAATAAAATTGTAGACAAAAATAAAAAAATTAAATAAATATAAATTTTGTTTTGAGGGAGTTAATTTAATTTAATTTATAAATACATGTAAATATATATAAGAAAAAAATTCAAAATTCTTGGGAGGGCCAAGGCCCCCTGCTCCAACGACGGCACACCATTGAGTGGATCCCTCCACATATATGTATATATATTTATGGTGGGAAGAAATAACGAAAGCATAATCACTTACAATTATTACATTATGATTATCCAATCACAATAATGAACTGTGTAAAGTTTATCTAAATATTATGTGAAACTCGTATTTATAAGATAATGTCTGTTATATATATATAAAGGAGGTTATAACCTTAAAATAAGAGAAAGATTGTAGGTGTTGAGATTTGAATTTAAATTTATTAAATGTTATTTTTTAAAAGTAATTACATAAACCAACTAGATTAAACCTTGAGTCAAATAGAATAATGTATGTTTGTTTGTTTGTTAGCATAAGCTCAATCTTGTATGATTTATTAACATTATTTCTATTTTTTTTCTTCATATTATCTATACCTACTATAAAAACTATCCTCAAATTCAATGAGATGAGAAAATTAAAGATTTTGGATTAAGAGTTAGTTGACAAGTAAGCGATATTAAGGGCGTTGGGGGGGTTAATTTGGGTATTTAAAAAAAAAATTATTAGAAAGGAATAAGAAAGAAAAGAAAAGAAAAGAAAGGAAAAAAAATGAGAAAAAATTGTGTGTTCGTGTCATTTTGTATGTGTTCAAAATATTATAAATTTATACAATTTTACACGTTGATAATTCGTTTTATGTAGATTTTGACACGTTCGCGTATTCGTTTTATTTTTTCATCTGTTCAAAATACTATAAATTTTATATACTTTTTACATGTTAATAACTCATTTTATGTAGATTTTGACACGTTCAGCTATTCGTTCGTATTCATATTATTTTTCGTGTTCGTGTTATTTTTTTGTGTGTTCGAAGTATTATTAATTTATATTAATTTTTACATGTTAATAATTCATTTTATGTAGATTTTGACACGTTCGTATTTGTGTTGTGTTCATGTTATTTGCATGTCGTGCCGTATTTTATTTTGCATGTGTTCGTGTCGTGTTTTAATTTATCCAAATATTTTGCATAGTTTGTCATGGTGATCCAATTTAGAGAAAATTTTGTGTGTTCGTGTCGTTTCTCCAAATATTTTACATAATTTGTCATGGTGATCCAATTTAGAGAAATTTTTATGTGTTCGTGTCGTGTCTCAATTCATCTCATATTTTGCATAATTTGTTATAATGATTCAATTTAAGGAAAAATTGTATGTCCGTAACATATTCGTGTTATTTTATCATGTGTTTTAAATATTATAAATTTATATATGTTAATAATTCGTTTTATGTAGATTTTGACACGTTCATGTATTTGTGTTGTGTTCATGCTATTTTTTGTGTCGTATTTTAATTATTTTTTTCATGTTGTGTTCGAGTCGTATAATCATGTTGTGTCCGAAATTGGCAAGTCTAATTGATACTATTCAAATAACTCACAAATTTGTGTCACGCGTCATCATGTTTGTATTATTTTTTCTGTTATAATCGTATTCAAGGTATTATGTATTTATATAAATTTTGACACGTTAATAATTCGTTTTATGTAGATTTTGACACGTTCGTATTATTTTTGTGTCATGTTGTGTTTTAATTATTTTTTTCATGTTATGTTCGTATTGTATAATTATGTTGTGTGACTGTGTCTGAAATTGCCGGATGTAATTGATCATATTCAAATAATTCTCAATTTTATATCAGGTGTCGTATAAGAATAAAAAAATATTATTTTTCTAAATTATTATCTTTACTACTCTTGCTTTTTTATCTTTTAAATTTATTATAAAATATTAATTCAAATCCGATAATATTTCGCAACGAAGCTCAAGCATTATCTAGTATAGTAATAAATTAAAGAAGTGAAATGTGTAAAACTAGAAATCTATTGTTATATTTGTCACTATCATGGAGGTGTAAGACTAAGATGAAACCATGTATGTTAGTTAGTGGCACACTCAAGCATCTTAGGGCAAGTAAAGAAAAGATCCAAACTATTTTACATGTCGAAGGTGAAAATTTTAAACTTTATAAATTTATTAAATATACTTAAATCTATTTATATGAATTTGTACAAAAATTCAAAAAAAATTAAGTTTAATTGATATTTTAAGTCCTAAGTTCAGGTATGAGCTCGACCTATCCAGGTTTGCTCATTTAAAGAAAAATATTTAAAAATATTTTTATACTAATATTTTAAATTAACATTAAATAAAATTATTTTTTATTAATAAAATAATATTACAAATTGAATTTTAAATTAAAAAATCTTATTTAAAATTCAATTCGAATGACTCGCAAATCTAACGAATAAATTTAGAATTGTAACGGATCTAATTTTTATATTCACAACATTACTTTTATATTCTTAAAAACAATCAAATCAATATATATTCATTAAGTTAAAAACTTGCATTGCAAAATCTATAATTCTACATTAAGAAAAAAAAAGAAATTCAACCATAATGAAAAATAATTGCTATTAAAAGGAATTGAAAAAATCCAAAAGAAGGAATTTTTTTTTAAAAGTCAAAGATATTTTTAGACACTTAACAGCTTTAAAGCCCAAAGCCCAAGCCCAAAAAGGAAAAGAGAAAAAAACCCTAGCTGAGAGCCGCTCACGCTCACTCACTCAAACGCACTGCTTCGACATCTCATCCAATATAAATACGACATTTCCTCCTTTGTGTGCCTCTCATTCGACAGAGTCCTCAAAATCTTCGTCTCTTTGCTTTCTCTCGCCGCCTTTCTCGCTTTCTCTCCCAGGTTTGCTCTTTTTCCCTTTCATTGATTATGATCTGTCTCGATTTAGATCCTTATGTTCATGTCTTCTTGTTTTTAATCTTAGATCCTGATTTCGTTTTCCTTTCTTTGATGTTATAGAAAGTACGAATCTGTTTAGTAGTAAATTGTGCTGTTACTTATCTCTAAACAATTGTTGAATGATTTTTATTTTTGATTTCTGGGTATTGATTATATATAGCTAATATGATTTCAGATCTCGAAATATTCATTTTTTTTAATTGGATGAGTTTTGGGTTTTTGAGATTATGCTTGTTTTGATGTTACCGTGTATGTATTCTTTTTGCAAGATTAATAATTGTGTTTTTTTGTTTGCTGGGCAGTTTTGATTTTTTGATAGTTCCGGGTTTTTTAAAGACAAGTCAAGATGGTGAGTTGAATGAATATATTATTTCCTTTTCGGATGTATTTAAGTTTTTTCTGTGACATGTTTTGATTTGATTTATGTTGGATGTTTTACAGGTGAAGTTTACAGCTGAGGAGCTCCGTGCTATTATGGACCGAAAACACAACATCCGTAACATGTCTGTTATTGCTCATGTGGATCACGGTATGCTTTTTTTCGTTCATGTTTGTCATCACTGAACCTGATGTAAAAGATCAAGCTTGTTTGAGTAATTTTGTACTGCAATATGGTTGCCTATTTGTTACATGCATTTGTCATGGGTCTATTTATGAAATTTCACCTGTGTTAGAGTTTTGGAAAGATAGTAATATTACTTTGAATATATAGCCTGAAGTAATGCTAGATTGGTTGCAAATTGTGATCCTGTTTTGTTTGTTACTGTGAAAGCTTTTCGTTCTTGATGATTGACAATTGTTAATATGGGTTGTGCTGTTGTAAAGTGTTGATTTTGTTGGCATTAGTTCTGATTTAGTTTTTGTTATATGCAGGGAAATCAACTCTTACCGATTCTCTTGTGGCTGCTGCTGGTATCATTGCACAAGAAGTTGCTGGTGATGTGCGTATGACAGATACCCGTGCTGATGAGGCTGAGCGTGGTATCACAATCAAGTCTACTGGCATATCTCTGTACTATGAAATGAGTGATGCATCTTTGAAGAGCTACAAAGGCGAGAGGCACGGGAATGATTACCTTATCAATCTTATTGATTCGCCTGGGCACGTTGACTTTTCATCTGAGGTCACAGCTGCCCTTCGTATTACTGATGGTGCCCTTGTGGTTGTTGACTGTGTTGAAGGTGTCTGTGTGCAAACAGAGACTGTCCTCCGTCAGGCTCTTGGAGAAAGGATCAGGCCTGTCTTGACTGTTAACAAGATGGACAGGTGCTTCCTTGAGCTACAGGTTGATGGAGAGGAGGCTTACCAGACATTCCAGAGAGTGATTGAAAATGCTAATGTCATCATGGCCACCTATGAAGATCCCCTTCTTGGTGATGTTCAAGTCTACCCTGAGAAGGGAACAGTTGCCTTCTCTGCTGGTTTGCATGGTTGGGCTTTTACCTTGACCAACTTTGCTAAAATGTATGCCTCAAAGTTTGGAGTCGATGAGGCAAAAATGATGGAAAGACTTTGGGGTGAGAACTTTTTTGATCCAGCTACCAAGAAGTGGACCACCAAGAACACTGGCTCTGCCACTTGCAAGCGTGGATTTGTTCAATTCTGTTATGAACCCATCAAGCAGATCATCAAGACTTGTATGAATGACCAGAAGGACAAGCTCTGGCCAATGTTGCAAAAGCTTGGTGTCACCATGAAGTCTGATGAGAAGGACTTGATGGGAAAGCCCCTAATGAAGCGTGTAATGCAGACTTGGCTTCCTGCAAGCAGTGCTCTCTTGGAAATGATGATCTTTCACCTCCCTTCGCCTAGCAAGGCTCAGAGGTATCGTGTTGAGAACTTGTATGAGGGTCCTCTCGATGATGTCTATGCCAATGCTATCAGGAACTGTGATCCTGAGGGTCCTCTTATGCTCTATGTTTCAAAGATGATTCCCGCTTCTGATAAGGGCAGATTCTTTGCTTTTGGTCGTGTCTTTTCTGGCAAAGTCTCAACTGGTTTGAAGGTCAGGATCATGGGTCCAAACTTTGTCCCTGGTGAGAAGAAAGACTTGTATGTTAAGAGTGTACAGAGAACTGTTATTTGGATGGGAAAGAAGCAGGAAACTGTTGAGGATGTGCCTTGTGGTAACACAGTTGCCTTGGTTGGTTTGGATCAGTATATCACCAAGAATGCTACTTTGACTAATGAGAAGGAAGTTGATGCCCACCCTATTCGTGCCATGAAGTTCTCTGTCTCTCCTGTTGTCCGTGTTGCTGTTCAGTGCAAGGTTGCATCTGATCTTCCCAAACTTGTTGAAGGGCTGAAGCGTTTGGCCAAGTCTGATCCTATGGTTGTCTGTTCCATGGAAGAGTCGGGAGAGCACATTGTTGCTGGTGCAGGAGAACTCCACCTTGAGATCTGTCTCAAGGATTTACAAGATGATTTTATGGGTGGTGCTGAGATCATTAAATCAGACCCTGTTGTGTCATTCCGTGAGACTGTCCTCGAGAAGTCTTGCAGGATAGTGATGAGCAAGTCTCCTAACAAGCACAACCGTCTGTACATGGAAGCTCGACCCCTGGAGGAAGGTCTTGCTGAGGCCATTGATGACGGCCGTATTGGTCCAAGAGATGATCCCAAGGTTCGTTCCAAGATCTTGGCTGAGGAGTTTGGTTGGGACAAAGATCTTGCCAAGAAGATTTGGTGTTTCGGCCCCGAGACCACCGGTCCTAACATGGTCGTCGATATGTGTAAAGGAGTTCAGTATCTAAATGAAATCAAGGATTCTGTTGTTGCTGGGATGCAGTGGGCATCAAAGGAAGGTGCACTGGCTGAAGAAAACATGAGGGGTATCTGCTTTGAAGTCTGTGATGTGGTTCTCCATGCTGATGCTATCCACAGAGGTGGTGGACAGATCATTCCAACAGCTAGGAGGGTTTTGTATGCTTCTCAGCTTACAGCCAAGCCAAGGCTTCTTGAACCTGTTTACTTGGTGGAAATCCAAGCCCCTGAGCAGGCACTTGGTGGTATTTACAGTGTTCTTAACCAGAAGCGTGGACATGTATTCGAGGAGATGCAGAGACCTGGTACTCCACTTTACAACATCAAGGCTTACCTTCCTGTCATTGAGTCCTTTGGATTCTCTAGCACTTTGAGGGCTGCAACATCAGGACAGGCTTTCCCGCAATGTGTGTTTGATCACTGGGATATGATGTCTTCAGATCCATTGGAAGCTGGTTCCCAGGCAGCAGCCCATGTTGCTGAGATCCGCAAGAGGAAGGGATTGAAGGAGCAAATGACCCCACTTTCCGAGTTCGAGGACAAGCTGTAAGCGCTAGAGAATAATTGAGAGAGGGTAATGAATGAATATTGTGCGGCATATTTTCTGCTGCAATTTAGTTTTGTTTTTCTGTCTGGGTTATATTTTGTTAGTAGGTGCTTCCACCCATATCTCTATGATGTAAGGTCTGTTTAGATGTTTTTACAGTGGACGCTGACAATCGTTCTGTGGTCTGGTCTGGTCTGGTGTTACATTTTTATTATGTTTTGATTATGATGATGTATTCCAATCGACATTGATTGTGTTAAAGCTATATCTTTTTATTTTCATATGCCTTTGTGATTTATTTAGATTGCTTATAAGCTGCTGATTGCTTTACTGCTGAACTAGAAATTTGCCCCCAGCATTGTGTTGCTGCCAGAGCAAATATTTTTATTAAAATGAATAATCTTTTTTTATAAACTTGAATATAATTTTATGTTTTAAAATATATTTATAATTTTATATTGTTAATTATAATTTTTAATTAGAAAGACATTCAATATTAAGTATATGATATTTAAAATATCAGATAAATTTTTTTAAATTACATAAAATGACAATTCTACTAGAATATTTAAATTATTTTTTTATGAACTTGAATATAGTTTTATGTTTTAAAATATATTTTTATTAATCTAATTAAATTTTGTTAATAGTTATATTTTTTTTTATTAGAAAGACAATCAGTATTAAGGATATAATATTAAAAATTTAATATTCTGTTAATAATTATAGTTCTGTTCATTATTTAGTTTACTTCTCTCCATGATTTTCTTAAATTTATTTTTTTATCTGCATTCTCTCAAATTGTAAGATGAAAGAAATTGTAATTTTTTTTTTTTTTATGGAAGATAAAAAATATTTTCTTACTTTTTTTTTTCTTAGTACCTTTTTTATTTTATTTTTATTTTTCTTGTTTTCTCTTAAATTGTAAAGTAAAAAAAAAAAAAGAAAAGGAAAAAGTAAAAAATGCTTTTAAAATTGAAACTAAAAAAATGACACATGTTAATCAAAGAATTGTTCATCGTTATCTGTTCTCTCCAGAAACTATCAAAAGTTTGGAACATGTTAATGAATATGGAGAGGAATTGCTAGGTTTGAGAACAATGTAGTGGATAGAATGGAGGGGATGAAGGATAAGAACTGTTTGATCCTAACAAAGCTCCTAATGAGCAGTTTTTTTGAAAGGGTTTTTGGCAGTGCAAATGATTTTTTAGTTTTATAAGGGAGAGTAAAATTAGATCCGTTTCATAGATTTTGCATCAATCTGTTTCGAATTGAGAGGTTTTTTTTATTTTTTTTTATTTTAAATGGAGACGAGTTGAAACGAGCTGATTTTGATAATCAATATTCATGAAGACGAATATTTTTATAACATTCATGCAAAAATAAAGCGAAAATAAAAAAAAGTAATCTCGCTTCATTACCATCCTTAATCTAGGGAATAGGGAATAGGTTTGGATGCTTCTTGACAGCAAAGATTTGTAGCATTGTTTCAGTGATCAGATAATGTGAATTTGAAATTCTATTAATAGTTTACTCTTTTTTTTTTTTTTTTTATTCTCGAATTTGAAAGTGAATTGCAATTCAATCCAGATAGATTTGTATATCTTGACTGGTATTGTGTTCTGTAAATCTTGACTGACAACCATTGTAATTTTCTTACTTGATTTTCAAGAAATTTTACTCCATTTATTATACTATTATCCTGTATAGGAAGCAATATTGTGCATGATTACCAAATTTACTTAATGGAAAAGTTCACTTGATTCTAAATTATTGAGTACATTCTTTTTCTACTTATGTGGTATTTCAAGACAACTGTTTATATACATGAGAACTTAATTTTCTTTTCTTGAATCCTTTCTTTTGGCTCTAATTCTTGTTTCTTCATCATTTTCTTGGCCTTAATCCTTTATTTTCTTGAATCTTATTTCTTTTTATTTTTTATTTTTTTGTTTTGCTATTGAGGCCTTTATATGCTTTCTGATTTCTTTCAAAAAAAAAAAATCAATTTTCTTTCATATTATATTTTGAAGGGGCTATGAGTTTTAATTGATTAACTCAAGAGAGTTTGGTCCAACAACTATTACCCAGGAGATTGCTAAAACCCCTTCTTAGTTTCATGAACTCTTTGGAACTAGATACAAGCTAGACCGGTTTAAGGGTCGTGGGTGATAAGTTCGATCCGTATTTAATCAAATTTGGATATGTATTTTTTAATTCGAGTCGATCTGACTCGATCTGAATTATTATTTATTAATAAAAAAATCTTTTTAAATAATATTTCGGACTTACGAATCGGTCCGAACTGAACTTAAATAAAGATTGTAAAATTTTTTTAACCATGGTCCGACCCATAAATACCACATTTCTAACAATCACAATGAGATAGAACTCTCATTTTTTTCTTTTTTTTTTATTCGACTTTCATCCATTACTTTTTCCACTTTTATAGCTTAAAACACCAACATGCTAATTAAGCCTCCATTAAAAATGGCAATAGAAAACTTAGGACTTGCATGTAACATACAGGAACAGATCCATTTACCCATTGAACAAAAATCTCAATTTACTCAATCAAAATCTTTTGAAGATCTATCTGAACACATATCCATGGCAAAAAAGTAAACAAATTCTTTTGGGAAATTTAAAGTTGATCATCCATGGTAAAGTTAAACATATTCAAAAATAATGTTATTGATAGAGTAAAGCTCATTACACATCTCGATTGGTTGCCAATAAAATCATCATCAAACAACAAAAAACATTAGTCACCAAAGAAAAGAACCAAAAATGGAAAAAATGAAACCAGAAAAAAGAATCAATTGTGGGAAAGGAAACATATTGTTTTTGTTTAGCCGAAAAAAACTCAAATTCTAGTAACCATTAGGGATTGATTTAGGTTCAGAGGTAAAGAAGAAAGGCCCCACGGAATACAAATTTGTATGCTTATGATTGAGAACACGATAAACGCCAGAAAGAGGAGCACCAGTAATCCCTTTGTTGACATTTGTTGGAACATTGCAGGTTTCCAATGGAGAGCTTTCAAGAAAGGCCTTGCAATATTTAAGCTTCAAAGACTTATCTACCACACTTAAAGAAGACACTGTTGCAAAGAAGTAACCCTTTGCATCAGTTGGGACGCTGCAAATAGGGAGAGTTTTCTCCAGCCCAATCTCATCAACAGCTTGACATGTTACCTTTGCTAAAGCCCCTGCCATCATTGGAAATTAAGAAATTTATTAGTAAACATATGAATGGGATTGAAGCACATTCCGTTAGAGATTTTAAATAGCGGTCGTAATATGACGGTTACGGTCATTATTTCTATCGCTAGATCATAATAGCATTTATTACGTGCACAATTATGATAAACGTGACACGACCGCATTTTAAATCCTGATCTTCTTTTTGGAGGAAAGTCACAATGTTGAAAGAGACATTACCTTGAATTGGATAATACTTGGAACCTGATTTACATAAAACAAGACCTTCAACACCAAGCTGAAGAAGCTTTTTCTTTTCTTCTGGCTTTGACTTGTAAAAGCCTGATTTTGTATCGTAATTGGGCTTTTCTTCTCCTTCTGGGTTTGGTTTAACAACATATGGTTTTCTCTCATACCCAGACTTGTTTTTCTCTTCGGACTTTGGCTTGTAATTGTACTGTTTTGTTTCATAATTAGGCTTTTCTTCTGACTTTGGTTTGTAAATCTCTGGTTTTGTACCATAATTGGGCTTTTCTTCTCCTTCTGGCTTTGGTTTAACAACATATGATTTCTTCTCATATCCAAGCTTCTCTTTGTCTTCTTCCTTCGGCTTGTAATTGTATTGTTTTGTGCCATAATTAGACTTCTTTTCTCCTTCTGGTTTCCTGTCATAACCAGGCTTCTCTTGAGATTTTGGCTTGTAAATGCCTGGTTTTGTACCATAATTGGGCTTCACTTCTCCTTTCGGTTTCTCTTCTGACTTCAGCTTGTAAATGCTTGGTTTTTCACCATACTTGGACTTTGCTTCTCCTTCTGGCTTTGGCTGAGGACTGTCAGCTGGAATTCCATCGAAACCATATTTAGATGATAAATCACTGCCATAATCACCAGCAAAAGCAATGACTAGCAATGACAGGAGAAGCAATGAGAATGGCAAGGAAAGACGAGCGAAAGCCATGACTAAAACTATCAATTGTAAGCTGAGAAAGAGAAGGGAAATATGAAGAATGGATGAAGTATAGGGGCTATCCTCCAATGCCTTTTATAAGGGGAAAAAAAAAATTGGTCTAACATAGACATAAATTCTTGCCAATGATTATAAAATAGAGAAGGATATATAACTTGGTTGCACGATTAATGCGACGTGGTTATGAACTTGAGTAGCACTAACTAATTATTCTGCATGCACCAATTATATATCACACAACGTGAGTGAAAAATTAAAAAAAGAGTTGAGTTAAAAAAATATATTTTGAAATAAATTATTTAATAATATAAGATGTAGGTTTTTTTTTTTTTAAAATAAGAAAATTATTTGATGATGTTATATGAGTTTTTTAAATAAAAAAAATTATCTGACGAGATCATGTGAGGTAAGTTTTTTTTAAAAAATAAATTACATAAATATCTTTATTTCTTTTTTTGTATCATCTATTCAATTCAATTCAATTTGAATTTTTTTTTTTGTATTTTGTGATTCCCTTTATAATTGTATAGATGTCAACCAATGAACCAAATATGTTTAATTTTAACCCTTTAAGGCCAACTAACTAAACAAGTTGTAAATGAACAGTAAATTTGTCAATCCGTGTATTTGTGTCGTGTTTATATTATTTTTATATGTCATAATCGTGTTTAAGGTATTATGTGGTTATATATTTTTTTCACGTTAATAATTTTATTATATAGATTTTGATATGTTCGTGTGTTCGTGTTATTTTTTGTGTAATGTAATATCGTGTTTTGTGTCATATTTTAATTATTTTTTTTGTATCATGTTCATATCATCTAAAATTATCAGGTGATTCAAACATCTAGTCGAGTGTATGATTCTTTTTGCTTAAATAATAATTGAGTTTGAATTTCAAATTTCTTAATATCAAAATATATATGTGGGAGATGAACAATTCGCCCATATTAAAAATAAAATAAAATTGTACTCTCAATTTGTTTGTTTTCGAAAAATAAGGCAAATTACAAATGTTTTATGACAACTTTATTGTTTAAATCTTGATGCATTAATAAAAATATTAGAAGTCTATTTAATCTTAGAAAATGTCCTTGGCTCTTTCTTCATCTTCATTTTTACTTTATGATTAATGAAATGTGTTTAATTATTAAATTTGAAAACTCTTATTTTTCAATTTTCTATAAAATACATTTGAAAATTGAAATCCCTTTGTTTTCTAAATTTTCAAACTTAGTTATATATCCTATATTATCCTTTTTTGATACATGTGAGAATTTTTTTTCAAAAGAATGAGATTTGAACAATAAACCTAAACCATGCAATAAACTACAAAAATTACTATAACTATAATAGTAATTATAAACATGAAAAATGTTTCTCAAAATTATCAACAATATTAAGGAAAAATAATAATTAAAAATCTCATTCCGGTGTAGAGGTTTATTTCAAACTAACAGTTAATCAATCTTTCGACTCAAAGGTGGAAGAAAGTGATTTAGAATTCTCTCTTAGATAATTTTTTTATCAAACTTTCAGTCTCCAAACCCCTTACAAGGGTTCTTCCCCGTGGTAAGTTTAACTAGGCATAATGTATCAAATATTGATGTGTTTATTTTGTCTAAGTGAGAATTTAGAGATCTAGTTACTGTATATATTCACCTTATCGGGTAGATTCTTCTAAACCTCACATTTTCTGTCAGATTTGGTTGTTTAATAAGAGAATCGGTCAAATTTAGGTCTGTTTCTGTCAAATTTCGGTTTACCATTTCAACTTTTCTTTAATTGTCTGTTTTTTGTTTTCTTTTTAATTGTCAGATTTAGGTCAATTGCTGAATTATTTTTAATCAAATTCTGTTTTCTTTAATTGTCAGGTTTGGTTGGTTTCGGGATTTCTTACTGGTTGGTTTCGGGATTAGGCACTTGGCATTGAAGGTTTGTTCCCATTTCTGAATTTTTTTGTTTTCTTTAATTGTCTGTTTGGTTGAGAGCTCTTATTCTTTTGACACTACCTATCTCTGTCTAATATATTTCAAAATAATTTTATATAAAAGGGAAATAGATCCCAAATTTGGGTGCATGTTCACACTCACAAAAAGAATAGGATTGGAGTCAAGTTATTCTTAAGGCATGGGAAATGCCTCGTATCTTTTCCAATGTTTAGGCAGTCCTGTTCTTGGATATTTGGCCACTGGCATGTTGATTGGGCCTTATGGTCTATCCATAATCCGCCATGTGCATGTAATCAAAGCAATTGTTGAATTTGGAGTTGTTTTCTTGCTATTTAATATTGGCCTTGAGGTGGAATCCTTCGTTTAGATCCATAGTTCCAGATTAACATTGTATATCCATCATTATGAGAAGATATTAAACCTCTACTCTGATTTTACCTTTTGCAGCTATCTGTTGAAATATGTTATTGAATTAGGCTTAGCCCAGGCGATTGAGAAAATAAATTTTCTATCATTGTCTTGTGTTTTTATAAGGTCTTTTAACTTGTACTTTTATATATCACTGATACAAGTCTTGATGACAGCAATTGCAGTTGCAATTGGCTTGTGTTGCTCATTTTGTTGCAAGGTAGCCCGGGACCAACTGCAACCTTCTTCAGCTGCTGTGTCCTGCAGGTAATTAACATACTAAAGCAAAAGATTTGGATGCTTTCTCCTAGTTGAATATGTTTTATATTCATCTGCAGCGTCTTCAAATCTTTGAAAAATTGAAAGATAACTTGAATTCTAATATGACCTGATTGCATCAGAATTTATCATTATCTTTATAATTTTGTTCTTTTACAATAACATACATATATACCTACCTACCAGCCAAGATAATGGAAACTAGTGGATCCATTTGATGGATATATAATTGCAGGTATTACAGCAGCATGGTGAGAATAGTATACATGGAGCAATGAATATATATTACAAAGTAATTTAATGGTTTTGTTTTCATGCTTTAAATTTTAAACACAAGTATGGATTAATTGTTCTCAAAGACCAACTTTTCTATCGAAATATATATTATAATATATGTGGGCCGGGCCTGGTCGGTTAATATACATTAGATCAACCCAATCCAAATGGAAAAGTAATTGCTCTTCAAATTTCAAATTTGTGTTTACTCGTTTAATAGTTTATTTTTTAAAATTAGTGTTCTAAAAGAATTAGTATATATGTTTTGTTCACACCATGTAGAAATTGGTTTTCATATTTCAACAAAGAAAAAAAGAGGGTAATATTGGAATTTAAGAGTACATTACATTGTCTATATAAACCAACCTAACCTTTCAATAAGTTTTAATATACTTTAGACTTTAGACTTTTGCTATTACGATCATGTGCAATAACTTTAATCGTATTTCAGGCTTGATGACATAAATTGAAAAGTTTGGAGTTCGTGTTTAACACATATTAGTTGTATTCATTTTGTATCCTGCACTTTTGCTCAAGGACTACCATGTCCATAATCTGCACTCATTTTGGTTTAAGTTTAACATGTGGGCTGCAAATTTTGATTTTAAGAGGCTAAACAACAACAGTCTTTCTGGAGCATTTCCTGTGTCCTTGGCTAACATGACCAAGCTTGCCTTCCTGTAAGCCTCCTAATTTTTGTTTCATCCCTTCCTTTTTTTTCCCTCTTTTTAGATCATTGATTTGTATCTTGATTGAAATAGGCTTCTTTATATGTTTTTTTGGTTCTTTTTATTAAAACAAATCTTATATGTTTCAGTGACTTGTTATATAACAATTTGAGTGGCTTTGCTGCATATATTTACTTTTTTTTTTATGTATACATTGTTAGATGAATGATAATGTGGTATTTCTTCCCTGTGCTAGCTTGCTTGAGAATCTTAAACCCTTAAGTATTTTAGATCAGATTTTGTAAATACTTTCTTCGATTGAATCTATTGGTTGTATGAGAAGTTTAATCAATTGTTAAAAAGAAGTTGCAACTTTTTTTTTTAATTGACTGCTCCCTTCTTCCCTTATTCTATTCTTTCAACACTGTGGTAAATGATTGCAGTTTTTTTTTTTTTTTTTGAATCTAATTCATTTTCCATTTCAAAATTTTAAAGGTTAGGCATAATTAATTTGGTCAATTGAGTAATGATAAGCATGGTTTACTCTTTCCAGATGGAGATCAGTTGATATATGGAAAGAGGTAAGGCAGTGATTAGTGGATTCCTTTGAAATTGTCTTATTTGATTATCCTCTCAAGCATTTTTATATATGAGGATGCTATCCTCCAGATTTTTCAAAAAATATTTTTATATTTGTAGTGGACCAGAATGCCTTATGCTTTTGTTGTTTTAAATCTATTGCCTCTAAGCTTAAGTTATCAATGACTGTGCAGTGGTGATTATGATGTAATTTTGGATGGGATCCATGAAAATATTTTCAACTCCAGTATCATGATCCAATGATGCAAAAGACAGTAAGGCAAACTCACCTTTATGCAGATGCTGCTCCATAAGAATATTCATGAGATTCGAAGTGCTTTTTCACTTTATGCATTTGGATTGCTTATTTACTTTGTATTTGGACTGCTAATTTTCAATTTTAAGACTGTATTATGACTTTAGCTTACGACTTCTATTTAGCTTGTAAAGGTTATAAATTAAGACAATTTATTTGTAATTTTATTTTTAATATTATGAAATATTTTGTACTTTCTTATGATAGTTTTTTTTTTTACATGAAATATGTTGAATTAAATTATAAATATATCAATATTAGTAATTGAAAATATGATAAAATTTTATTTTTACTGATGCTCTGACCTCTATACAGACAGTTCATATAAAAAAATGTATAGTATACTGACGGAGTAAACCGTCGGTAAATTTACGACAAACCGTCACTATAGGTTAATTATATATTTTACATTTTCATCTATACCGATGGATGCGGAAAAAAAATCGTCGGTATATGTATATCTAAGGTATCTATGCTGACGGATACAAAATCCGTCGGTATTTATCTATACCGAAGGACGGAAGAGCCGTCGGTATAGGTAAAAGCAAAAGGGGTTAACCTAACATAGGCTATACCGAAAGTAGTATCATTAGTGACGCCTAAAACCGTGAGTAAGGTTATACATCCTATTCTGATGGTCTCTTTTTCCGTCGGTATAGGTCTATACCGACGAGGGTTTTACCGTCGCTTAATTTTTTGTCGGAATAATCATTTTGACCGTCGGTATAGGGTTTTAGGACTTTTAGCGACGGATTTTTGGACCGTCACTATATGACAATTTGTTTGTAGTGACAAGTTATAAATGAACAATAGATCTGTCAATTCGTATATTCATGTCGTGTTCGTATTAATTTTATGTGTCATAATCGTGTTTAAGGTATTATATAGTTATATAAATTTTCTCACCTTAATAATTCGTGTTATATAGATTTTGACACGTTCATGTATTCATGTCATGTTCATGTTATTTTTTGTATAATTTAATGTCGTATTTTGTGTCATGTTTTAATTTTTTTCTCGTATTGTGTTCATGTCATAATTAAAATTATCAGGTGATTCAAATATCTAGTTGAATGTATGATTCTTTCTGCTTAAATAATTGAGTTTGAATTTCAAATTCCTTAATATCAAAATATGTGGGAGATGAACAATTCGCCAATATTAAAAAAAAATTGTACTCTCAATTTGTTTGTTTTCGAAAAATAAGGCAAAGTACAAATGTTTTATGACAACTTTATTGTTAAATGTTTACGCATTAAAAAAAAATTAGAAGTCTATATAATCTTAGAAAATGTCCTTTCTCTTTCTCTTTCTTCATCTTCATCTTCATTTTTACTTTTTTACTTTATGATTAATGAAATGTGTTTAATAATTAAATTTGAAAACTCTTATTTTTCAATTTTCTAAAAATAGCTTTCCAACTTCTTAACTACATTTGGAAATTGAAATCCCTTCGTTTTCAAAATTTTCAAACTTAGTTATATAACTTATATTATCTTTTTATTAACCATGCAATAAACTACAAAAATTACTAAAAACTATAATAGTAATTATAAAAATGAAAAATGTTTCTCAAATTTATCAACAATAATAAGGAAAAATAATAATTAAAAAACTCATTCCGGTGTAGAGGTTTATTTTCAAACTATCAGTTAATCAATCTTTGGACTCAAAGGTGGAAGAAAGTGATTTAGAATTCTCTCTTAGATCAGTCTTGATCAAACTTTCAGTCTCCAAACCCCTTACAAGGGTTCTTCCCATTGGTAAGTTTAACTAGGCATAATGTATCAAATTATTGATGTGTTTATTTTGTCTAAGTGAGAATTTAGAGATCTAGTTACTGTATATATTCACCTTAATTATCTGGTAGGTGCTTTCTGTGTTGCTGCATCATTTAACTATGTTGTGATTTTTCTTTTCTTATTGTGGTTTAGAGGTTAAGGTGAATCTCTTTTTCTTCTCTTTTCTGAACAGATTGCAGGTGGGAGATCACAGCTTACTTCTGTTCTCTCCCTCAGGTTAGTACTAGCAAAGATCTATATTGTTTCGATTCTTCATTTTTTTTTTTTTGAAATATCTGTGTTCGAAGCATATTCGGATATGAGTATGGGATATGATCCTCCAACTACCCTTCAAATACATGAAAATCTTGAAAAAATTTGAGTATACCCGTGTTAGATACATATCCGTATCCGACACTCACATCCGAATCAGAATAACGTAGACAAGGATACAGAATTGTGGATCCCAACTGACACAAAACAGTGGGAACAACCTCCACTAATAACCCCTATCAAGTTGATGAACAGTGAACCTCTGGTGTGCAGTTATACTTGGAACATCTGAGCCTATCTGAACCAAAATCTTAGAGGGGAACACGTATGGCATTCTTATTAATCTGGTATGATTTTGACTCATTGAAATTATGCTTCTTTTTTGGTGCATAATTTTGGAGACCTGCAATTTTAACAGAATCAAGCTCATAGAATACGGAGTTGGGCCTAAGCGAGAAAATAGTGAGAGTCAAAGCAGAATTTGAAGAAAAGAGCAAACTCAAACTTTTGGAATGAGGAAGCAAAAATATGGCCTGTTCATTACTTTCTTGGTGCCAATTTTATGACCTGATAATCCTGTTGGGTCTTATAAGTTAGGGTTTTCTTTTTGAAAGAATGGAAATGGGCTGATCAAATTAATGTCTTAACTTATGTTATCCGGACTCTTTATTTTTTCTAAAAGTACTCGTATTCGATATATATGTTCGACATATATTCGGACATGAGTACGGGGGTAAAACTTAAAAAAAATTAAGCACACCCGTATCGGATACATATCCATATCCAGTACTTACTCTCGAATCCGGATAACATAGGTCTTAACTGAAATAGGCTGACATGGTATGATCTGATAATTCTCAAGGATTGAAGGTGAATCTCATAACAGCCTAACTCTGATCCTGAACTCATAATCCAATGAGGTACCTCAAGGACTACTGTTTCAGGATCTTTTTCAAATTGCTTAGAAATATGAATTGCGCCATATTATTATACAATTGAGCTACATCTCCTTTTAATTTTTTTTTAAATATATTTTAAGGATTATATTCTCATATCTATATCTGAATATGTATCAAATACAAATATCAAATATTAATACTTTAAGAAAAATAAAAAACCCGAATAACATAGGCAAACACTCAATAATTTGTTTGGATTGTGCAAAATCTTCTTAAAAGGCTTGTAACAGGACCAATTTTATAAATTTGAAAAATGAGAGATTTTATTGTTTGGAGATATTTATAATTCAGTTTTGACCTTGAATTTCCAAAATTTGCAGATGTGTTTGAAGAGATACTGAATAAAGGAGATGGATGATTAATCTACAACTTCAACTAACAAGTCATTTGTAGTGTTATGCCGATGAATGAACAGAAAGCCCACTTGCAGGTTAGGCTGGTAAAAATAGAGCATGATTTCATCATTAATTTTTGTGCTAGCAACTGGAACACATTTTGGTTTTGCATATATGTTTATGTATCCAAGTAGTCAGTACTGTATTGATAAATGTATTGTTTTTATTTCGATTTGGTAATATAAGTATTGATATATTTTTGCTTTATTATTTTAGATTTATCTATATTTAAAAAAAAAAATCATATATATAATTTTTTTTCAAGTTAATAAAATATATATTACATACACGTGAAAATATATTTTCATTACATACAAACTGTATTACATTACATGGACTTGGCATTTTATCGACCCATACCCGTTTCGACCAGGGTTCTGATATGAAATATGAGTCCGACATGATTTTAGTTATTCAGATTCGGCTCTCATTTAAACTAAAAAAAAAAAAAACTCAATCCACAAATTTAACAAAATATAGATAACTAGATGGCATCACAAAAGAAAGCACGAGAGAAAGAACTTCTGAAAAGATAGAGAGAGAAAGAGGATCAAGAATAGGAGGAAAAATAATAACAAAGAAATGAAATTATGGAGAAGAGAAGGAAGACGAAGAGACTAAAAGATTTTAGATAGATAGACACATGATAGATAAGTGGTGCACGTTGTTGATTTTTGTAGCTTTTGACTTTTTAATAATTAGTTCTAGGCTTTTTGTTAAAACAGAAAAAGAAAAATAATCCAAGCCCAAAGTCATCATAAGCCCATTTTAAAATATGAAAGAAAAAAAAATGAGCTGTTGGTTTTAGGATAAGATAGGCCCAAATTGTTTTTATTTGTTCATACTAGGCCTTATAAACACAAGATTTTGTTAGAGTCAAATTGCTTTTTGTTTAAATTTTAATTTATATAAGTAGTATTATTATATTCCTTATAATTTTTTTTTAAGGATTCCCGTACCCGTATCTTATTTTTGGACACTTTTTAATAATCGACTCTTCGAGTTCAAAACTATTAAGCAAATGACTAGTCTGTCCCTTAGATACATACTTAGAGGTGCTTATGGGCCGGGCCGCAGCCCTAAACATTTTTATTTTTCCTTGCCCAAGCTTGAAGTACTGTTCATCTTTCAATAAAAAATAAATTTTTTAAATAAATTTTTATAAAAAATAATATTATTTTAATATGTAAACAGTGATTCTGATCCGGCCGGGCCGGCCCGGACCGGCCCGGATCACAAATATTCTTGCCTAGGCTTGGCCCAGTACGGGTCGGGTGGGCTGCCCGACCCTTGAGCAGGTTTATACATACCTGCATCGAATACTCGCACCCGAGTCAATGTAAAATAGCATACATACATATATATATATATATATGTTTATATGTAAATATAAATTTTAAAATTTTAAATATTTAATATTCAATTTTTTTAAATATTAAATATATAAAAATATTTTAAAAATATTGTAAATTATTATTAATTATGTTCAATAACTTAAGTTAATGAACATATTTTATTTTTAAATATAATTATAAGAAAACAAAAATGATCAAGACAAAAAAATTAAAATTGATTTAAAAAATTAAATAAGTGATTTTTTTTTTTATAAAAAAAATTAAAATTTTATACTAACTGGTACGATTGATACAAACTAATATAAAAATTAAAATGATATAATACTGATATCGTTTTATTTTATTTTAAATCGGTATGTTCGATATCAATACGATACCGATACACTGACCCATTCCCCACGTATGAACATTTATGTTGTCTGGCAAATAATGTCTTATTCTGGTGGATCAAATGACAGCTATGCTAGTATGAGCACGGAGAATTTAATATGATTTTTGTTGTTGTTATCCGAAAGAGCGGGTGGGGGAAGAGGAGCACACACATGCAAATATTACGGTCCTATATTATCCGAATTCGATAATGAATGTCGGATATAAATATGTGTGATACGAAAAAAAAAAAAAAAAAAAACATAGGTGCAAATACTACAGACCATGCTTTACTGATAAATGTCTTGAACAATATAATATCTAGGCCAGTCTTTCTATTTGTAATTACTAGGTATCTTAAATATTGTTTATATAGCGTATTAAGTTCAAATAGTAGCAGAAAAAATAATGCCTAAGAAAGCATTGGGATGGCTTGAAGGTGATGAAGTTTAAGCATTGGGGTGGCTTGAAGGTGATTAAGTTTAAGCATATGTTGTTGAGTTCTTTTGAAGACTGCCATTTTTTTGGCCAAGAATACTGCTTTTATATATAAACATTTGTACCATGATTATATATTTTTTAATAAACAATTTCGATTTTTTATTTTTCATAAAATACTTAGATCCGACACATAATTGAAGGATGTGTGAATGAAAGTCCGACTTTTCAAAGATATGAAAATATTTTGACAAAAATTGAATATATCTGTGTAAAACATATATTCATATTTGATTTATTTGGCAAAAAATTTAAGTCAATTTAATATTTATATCACATTGGTCTATAATAATTTTTAATATATATTTAATAATAAAAAAAATTTGATATCTAAAAAATAATAAAAAATATTCAATTAATTTTAAATTTAATATATGCACAATTAATATGAATAGAATATGAAATCAATGTCTTAAAAGGAGAAAAAAAGAAAAACAATGCTTTAAGTATGAAAATTTTCTAACAACAATTTTACTATTTTTTAATTGAAAACAATATATATTTTTTTATCAGAATATACAACAATATTATTCATAAAAAGATTGATAAAAATATAGGCCATGCAATGATGCAATCAAAGAAAACAGCAGCCCAACTAATCCTATCGACTAGTAGAATAAATTATTGGGTAAGGTTTTTTTTTTTTTTTCTTCATCACTCAATCGTTTAAATTAAAAACTTCTAAAATCCAATTTCAAATTCTAATGATTAAAATTTGTTCTTCGAAAACGTCAAATGATTTTTTTTAAATCTATGTACCACAGAAGTAAATAAGTTTTTGTTTGATTATTTCTTTTATTATTTACTTTTTGGTTATAAGAAGCAAAAAGAATAAAATATATACATTTCGGATATGAAAATAAAAATACTTTTGATTCTATGCATGATGATTGATGACGAGTATGAATAAGTTGTTAAATTCATGATTTATTAAAATATTAAATTTTCTAAAAGATATAGAATATGTAACAATTAGTCATTTTTAATTATTATTCCTTATATATATATATATATCATAAATTTAGTTTTATGTATAAAAACATTTAGTCTTAATTTGACTTTTTAGTTAATTTTTTAACTTTAACCTTAATTATTCTAAACATTATTTAAATTAAATTTTGACAAATATATATATATATATGTAAAACTACTTCATTCAAAGTTTTAACAAAATTTTTTCCTTCAAATTTTAATCCATGATCATCTGAAAATAATTAAAAAAAAAAAAATCAAATCAAATTGAAATGGGTTTTGAGCAGTAAAAAATTAAGCAAAAAAATTAATTATGAGACAGAAGAGTAATTAGATTAGTTGAAATATGTAAAGTTAATTTTTCGCAAAAATACTAAAAACAAACTTGAATTATGTCAGTTTTTAAAAATAAGTCTATATTTTTATTGTACTTAATTTTTTTTTTTTTTTTTGATTTGTATCTAAATAAGCTCTTATTTTGAATAAAAGATTGTTTTATGTTAAGGGTTCATTGAAGTATAAATTAAATGTCATGAACTTATTTGAATACATGTTAAAAGTTAAAAACTTATTTAATACAAATTAAAAATTTATTTAAATATAATAAAAATATAAAAGCTTAACTAAATAAAGGGACATAATTCAGGAGTTTTTTTAATTATTTTGGCCATAATTTTCTGTTCAACTTCAACCACATGATTCAGATTGTTCTTTGTCGAGGTCATGTTTGTCCTTGCCACCATTACAAAATAATATTAAATGAGATTGTTAAAGCGATATTATTTTATATTTATTAAATTTTAACTTTTTTATAATTTTATATTTAAATTGTTATTTTCTGTTCAACTTCAATTTTTTTATTATTTTTATATTAGATACTTAAAATAGAGATAATGTAAAATATATAGTATTAATCATTTAATTGATCCCTACCAAATTAATAATAGTGTGCTTTTATCTATAATCTATAATTTACAATATATATATATATATATGAAAGCACGGATATGAAAAAAAGAAAAAAAAATTAACTGATAAAAATGGTCATTGGTATTCATTATATTTCTAAATTACTATTGTAAATATTTTTTATTTATCCAATATATAAATAAAAAATTTAATTTCATTGAAAGACTTTCGTTAAATGAATTTATTTGATAATAAATAAAAAGTTAAAATTTATATTAAATTGCTTTATTTTCAAAATTCTAATTTTTTATTAATTTTAAAAAATAAATGAAATTATTTGATAAATAAAAAAGATTTAAAGTATTTATAAGTAAAAATTTAATTTTATTAAAAAACTTTCATTAAATGAATTTATTTGATAATAAATAAAAAAAATACATTTAATTGCTTTATTTTCAGAGTTTTAATTTTTCATTAATATCAAAAGTAAATGAATTTACTTGATAAATAAAAAGAATTAAAGTTTACATTAAATTTCTTTATCTTCATAATTTTAATTTTACACTAACATTAAAAATAATAAAAATTTATATTAATTTGATATAATTTACATATTAAACAAACTTTACATGTTAATATAAATTTCGATTAATATAAATTTTATTAATTAATTAATTAATTTTATTTATTTATAAAATATATAATTATATATTTAAAAATAAATAAAATAACGAATATTCACGTTCAATATACGTATAAACAAATACTAATCAACTCAAAAAAGACTAGAGTGGGCAATAATATACAGGAAATAATTCAATTAGGTTTATAAAAGAAAATTAAACAGTAAACTTTCGTTTTCATTAATTATTATATATCAGAAGCATGTTTTATATCACTTTCAGCCTGAAGAGAAATGTTTCAAAATTAAGAAATGTTTCGGCATCAATTGTCAGGTCTATTATTATTATTATTACTAAAAAAAAAAATGCCTGCACTTTGTTATCAGTATATTATTGTATTTGAATTAATATTTATAATAAATTGAAAAGCTACAAAAATAAGATAATTAAAAAAAAAAAATCCTATCATTATACGACACCTGGTATAAAATTGAGAACTATTTAATATGGTCAATTAGATCTGGTAATTTCGGATATACGATACAAATATAACATGGAAAAATAATTAAAACATGACACGAAAAATAAAATGAAAATGACACAAATACGCGAACGTATCAAAATCTACATGAGATATTTTGGACCTCAGGTTATTTTAGACCTAATTAATACACAAATACACTAATGACATGACTTATGTGACAAAGGGTGGGTGTTTCAAAATCTCAAATTCTCAAAACTCATGCAATTTCGAGATTGCTTTTATTAATGTAGGTATATAGACGATACAAATACATAAACGTGTCAAAATTTACATAAAATAAATTATTAACGTGTCAAAATTTATATAAATATATAATATTGAATACAATAATCACACGAAAATAATATAAAAACGACACGAATGCACAAATCTTTCTCTCTTTTTTCTTTCTTTCTATTTTCTTCTTCTTTCCCTTTTTTTTTCCTCTCTTTCTGTTTCTTTCCTTTTTTTTTCCACAAAAATAATAATAAAAAAAAAACAAATTGGCTTGCCAAGCAATCCCGTCAATTGGCAATGCAATTGGGGGGATTGCTTTTAATTATTACTAGTATGCTAGCCCCGGCTTTGCTCGGAGATGTTTTGTTTTAATATTTTATAAAAATAAATAATTTTAAAAAATATAATAATAGTATTAATAAATTACTAATAATTACTTTATAATATTTCTTTTAATAATTTTTTTATTTATGTGTTGTTATGAGAGTAATTTTTTTTTATAAATAATTCTTTTAAAAAAAGATTTAATTTTTCTATATCTTAATATATTATAATATAAATATAATCATATATCTATTAATTTAAAAATTATGTTAAAGGTAATTATCCATAAATTATATAATTTTGAATGTATTTGAAAATTTTATATTTTAATACGTAATGTATATTGAATTAATGTGTTTTATTACTAATTTTTTTTAATGTATATTGAATTAATAATTTTATTTTTCATATTTTTATTTTTTAAAATAATTTATTCAATTAATAATTTTAATTTTTTGAAAATTTATTATATTTATTTTTTAAGACAATTAATTTATAAGTTAAATTCATGCAAAAAATAAAATTAAATAGACAAAATAAAAATATAAAGAATAAGTTTTGAACATAATATTTATATTAATATATAACAGATGCAAATGTAATAATCTAATTCTTAAGTCAATGAACTTAGAGTTTAAATTGAATTACTATGGCAAATTATATAAAATATCCCCAATTGAGAACAACTTTTAAGGTAAGATATAGATGTCTAACATTATTAAATTTAATCTAGACAAACAATAACTCTCAATTATTATACGACACGAAACACAAAATTGTGAGTTATTAGAATAATATCAATTAAACCTAACAATTTCAGATATAACATGATTATACGACATGAACACAACATGAAAAAATAATTAAAACACGACAAGAAAAATAATACTAACATGACATGAAAACACGAACGTGTCAAAATATACATAAAACGAATTATTAACTTGCCAAAATTTAGAAAAATATATAATACCTTGAAAACAATTATGACACGAAAAAATAACACAGTTCGCCTATTCGTGTTGTGTTCATGTTATTTTTCGTATCATATCGTGTTTTAATTTTTTTTTCTTCATATATTCGTGTCATATAATCATGTTATATCCGAAATTGTCATGTCTAATTGATACTATTTAAATTGGCATGTCACAGATGTCAAATACTGAAACCCACTTAAGCCTTAAAAAAAAAAAAGTAATAAGTATATATCAAAAACAAAAGAGAAAAAAAAAATAAATATAAAAAGCCAGCTGTCAATTTGTTGTTAAAAGGTTTGGGGTAACTTTAATATAATGTTATAGATATTATTATTATTATTACTATTATTATTATTGTAAGAAGAAAAAATTAATTTTTTCTCAAATTAAATAATTAATTTTCATTTATTGATTACTATTCAAATTGTATTAAATTATATATATATATATATATATATATATATATATATATATATATATATGCATATATAATGGATCTATACCGTGAAAGTTCCATTGAGGCACAAAAAAATATCTCAAAAGATGAAATTAAAACATGAGAAATAATATATACTAGTGTTGGATCCTCCCGATGCTTCGGTTTTAATATTGTTGATAATAAATCTAATAACGAAAAAATAAAATGAATTTAAAGTTTAAATTGAATCACTACGACAAACTATATAAAATATTTTCACTCGAAAACAACTTTTAAAGAGATATAGAAATCTAAAGTTATCAAATTTAATCTAGACAAACAATACATCCAATACAACACGCCGTACAAAAATTGAAGTTATTTAAATAGTGTCAATTAGTTTTGGTACTTTTGGATACAATATGTGTAGCAACGGTTTTTAGCCCGGGTCGGATTCGAATCCCACCCGGGCCATTTCAAACAAGGCCTGCTGCTGCAGGCCCACCAGGCCTACTGCCTAGTCCAAATCAGGCCTGCCAAGGCTCGTTTTTCATCTGGCCCAATAGGGCCTGTTACCAAACAGGCCCATCCCTATCCCCAAAATCCCAAACCCTAGCTGTAACCCTAGTCCCCTGGCAGCCACCCTCCCCAGGCAGCCACCAACCACCCAAACCCACCACCACACGCCACCACCCTAACCCCCCAGTAACCTAGGCTTGCTAAGACCACACCCCCATATACGCCAACCCCCCCAAAACCAAGCCCACCTGTCAACCCTAGTCACAAATACCTAAACAAGCCATACCCCTTTCGACCTAACCCACCACCACACGCCACCGAGTAGCCACCCCGTCCCTAAAATCCGGAAGCCCGGATCCCAAGTCCTAGGAGTCCGAGACCAACCCCTTCAAAAGGAGGGAGGTCCAAACCGAAAAAGGAGGACACTCAGAACCAAGAACCTGCAAAATAAAAAAGAAGGGAGAAACAAATCCACACACACAAAAAAAAAAAACAGAGAAAAAAAAAGCAAAAAAAAATCGAAACAAGGGGTCAGATCTGGGATTCCTACGGTTTTTTTTTACGGTGGTTTTTTTTTTTTTTTGGGTAGTCGAGGGGTTTTTCCTAGATCTAGGATACTGGGCTCCGATTTGGGCAAAACAGAGCCCATAATCGGAAATGGAGGGTAGAAGAGGAGCTAGGTTGGGATTTCAGGGGTTCACCGGAGCTTCGGTACGACGGAGGACGGCGGTGCAGGCGGCGATGACTGGTCGGATTCTGGGAAAGATGAACTTTCCGATGGTTTTTTTGAAGAACTGAAGAGAGAAGGGAGAGGAGAAGAGGAAGAGAGAGAGAGAAGAAAGAAAAAAAGGGGTAATGGCCTTATATACGGTGCCAAAACGGCACCGTTTTGGGAGAAGCGGGTCAGCAAGACCCGCGTGTTGACCCACGGGTCGACCCGGGATCCGCGCAGGTAACCCGTAAAAAAAAAGGAATTTTCGGGTCTATTTAGACCCGACCCGAGCCCCGACCCAAGCCCCAGATCCGGCCCAGAGGCCTGGCCTGATCTACGCGCCCACCCCTGGGCCTGGCAGCCCAATTGGCTGATTTTGCTCCAAAGGAAAAATAAAAGGAAAAAAGAGAAGGAAAAAAGAAAAAAAAAGAAAAAAAAAGAAAAAGAGAAAAGAAAAAAAAAGCAAAAAAGAGAAAGCAAAAAAAAAAGGGGAAAGATAAACAAAAATTCGGGCCCGAGCCCATCAAATTCAAAAATATCCGTCAAGCCCGGAGGTAAGATTCGTGTTTAATAGTTTTTTTTTTTAATTTTTTTATTATTTTTATTCTGGTTTTTATTATTTTATGTTTGTTTGTTGTTATTTTAATTGCTAACGTATCTTTTAGTATGTTTCCTTATTTTCGCATATTTCTCTATTTTAAATATTGTAATATTTTTAACATGTTTTATTATTTTTATCCATTGCGTATTTGTTATTTTTTTAAAAAAAATAAATAAATACGGTAGTATATTTTAATAATATATTATATTATTAGCATTTTAATATATTTTGTTATTTTTAACATGGTAGTATATTATATTGCTTGTGTCTCAATGTTGTAGCATGATTTAATTCATTTCATTGTTTATATTCATTATGTATTTCAAATATCACATCCTAATTTAATATATTTTATCATCGACATCCGTCGTTTATTTAAATGTGTTAGAATATTTTAGTGTTGTAAATAGGAATTTGTCGTGAGAAGTTTAAGGTGTTAGAGTGAGCAATTTATTTGTAAATAAACATAAGGATAGAATGAACATAGATTTGCCGACGACGGAATTCGAAGGACGTCACAGTTGTGATTCCCAAGATATCCCGAGGTGAGAGAATTTCGCTAAATATCACCACGAGTAGTGGGAGTATTTAGCGATATGCTCAATACGAAAATTCATTTTCATTTATGAAAATAATTAAAATAAGAAAAACGAATAAAAAATGAATATTCACGTGTTTGATATTTTGCCATGCTCGTGTTTTTGAACATTATGTTTCGTATTTGATCGTATAATTAGGCCTTTATTCGTACCTGTTATATGCTAAATCGTGTGCATTCGATATTTAAATAGTCGCATCATTCGCATTTAAACAAAATCGGTGAATACAGATTTGCCAACGACGGAATTCGAAGGACGTCACGGTAGTGATTCCTAAGATATCCCGAGGTAAGAGAACTTCGTTAAATATCACCACGAGTGGTGGGAGTATTTAGCGATGTGCTCGATAAAAATCCGCTATCATTCAAAATTGGGAATAATCGAAATAAAAGAGGAATAATATAGTGAATGTTTATGTGTTCGATATGTTGCCATATTCGTATTTTTTTTTTACACTGTGCTTCGCACGTCTAATCTTATAATAATGTATTTAATCAATTGTATTTTATGCTTAACCATATGCATCTGATATTTAAATATTCACATCATGTGCATTTAAATAAAAAAAATGGATGTAAATTGCCAACGACGGAATTCGGAGGATATTACGGTTGTGATTCCTAAGATATCTTGAGGTAAGAGGATCTCGTTAAATACCACCAAGAGTGTTGGGAATATTTAACGAGTATTCTCGATAATAAGTTCACATTCACTTTCATTTTCAAAAAGATAATAATAATTCAAAAAGACCAAATAATAAACATGTTTTTGTTTTAAAAATAAAAAATAAAAAAATAAGAAGAGAAATAATTTTAAATATCGATATCAAATTCATTAAATCGAGATTTAAGATAACACGTGATTAAATGGTACCGTTTTCTAAACGGGCATTGCGGGGGTGCTAGTCCTTCCCCGCACGTAACCGATTCCCGAACCCGATTTTGTTTTCTCTCTGGTTCAAAATACGAACTTCGAAATTGGTTTTACAAAAATGTTTTAATTAATTTTTAAATATTTTACTAAAACCGGTTTTAATAGGTGGCCAATCACACCTACAAAAAAGATTGGTGGCTACTCCCGTTTTGTGTTTTCAAAAACGTCTAACGGTCGAAAAAACGGTTATGACAGCTTGGCGACTCCACTGGGGAATTTGAGAGTCGAGCCATAAATTAGTCACGTGTTATCTTAAAATCTCGATTTAACGGATTTAATCGGTCTTTAATTTTAATTCTCTTGTTCTTGATTTTCTTTATTTATTAATTCGGCTGTTTATTTATTGTCATCATTCTCGTTATTGCTATTTTGCTTGCATTTATGCTTTGATATTTGTTGATTCTTTATTCTCGTTTTTTCATCATTATATTTTTTATTCATTTTTTATATATATTATTGATTCTAGTAATTATGAGATGATTAGAATAAAGAGTCGTAAACAAATAGTCGAAGGTTTGTTTGTTCCTTCTTGTCATAACGGTTTTTTTGACCGCTACGACGAATTTGATGAAAACACAAAAAATGGAGTCGCCACCAATCTTTTTTGCTAGGTGTGATTGGCCACCTATTAAAACTGATTTTAGTAAAATATTTTAAAATTAATTAAAACATTTTTTTAAAACTAATTTTGAAGTCCGCGCTTTGAACCAGAGTAAAAACAAATTTGGGTTCGGGAGTCGGTTACGTGCGGGGAAGGATTAGCACCCTCGCAACGCCCGTTTAGAAAACGGTACCACTTGATCACGTGTTATCTTTAATCTCGATTTAATGGATTTAACATCGGTATTTAAAAATAATTCTCTTTTATTTTTTATTCTTAAAAAAACATGTTTATTATTTTTTGGATTTTCTTGAACTGTTTTTTTTTTTTTTTAAAAAAAATCGAAAGTGAACGTAAATTTATTATCGAAAATACTCATTAAATATTCCCGACACTCTCGATGGTATTTAACGAGATCTTCTCACCTCAAGACATCTTAGGAATCACAACAGTGATATCCTTCGAATTCCGTCGTCGGCTATCCACATTTATTAAAATCTCTTTTTTTTTTCTTTTTTAAAAAATAAATTAAAATGCTTTTAATGATTAATTTCGAAATAAAGAAAATTATCTATGTAAGAATAATTCTCGAATCATTCCGATACTCTTGATAATGTTTCGATTATTATTCTTACTCGGACCAATTCGAAGAACGATCGATACTCTGACCATCCGAGAAAGAGATCCGTTTTGAGAGAATTTTATTTACCGAAAATAATTTTAAAAGACATGTATTAAAAGAATTTATATTTTTATATTTTTTAAAACCGAAACCGAGTATTAAAAATATGTCGAATGCCGAACGAAAATAAATAAATACAAATAGTAATGAAAATAAATAAGAAAATTAAATTCATACCTGACGAATGTCGAGAATCAGAAAAATCAAAATGCCGGACTTGGTCTTCGTAAAATCACCTGTCAAATGTCGAGAATCCGAAGTTTAAAATTCCGGACTTTATCTTCATAAAATCACCTTTCTGATGATGTTGCGAATTGGCTCAACAATGCTGCGAGCTTCTACTTTACCGCATGTAACACTTGGTAGCAATGGGGTAAACACAAAGAAATTACGAGGAGACACAACTTCCACCTCGTAAGTAGGGTTATTCAGATTCTTCAAGAAACTCATTCCTGCCCAACCAGTTCCAAGCAGCACCACCTTCTTTTTCTTGGGAACTACTTCAGATGAAGCAATACCATGCGCACCATTGGATGTGATTGCATCAGCATGAGCAACATGGCCCCTACAGCCATTGGAAGTTTTTGCCTCAGCATAAGCTATAAGGCTCCCACCACTGATTGTAGAGACGACGATGATCTTAGAAAGAGAAGGATAGTCATGGAAAGCCCTAGACAATCTCCCGAAGAAGTTGAAGTTTCTCATTTTTCTTCCTCCTTTTAGATCTGTTGTTAGCCTATAACCAAGAAATCTGGAGAAAAATCGCAGAAAAAAAGGGTTCCGTATTAAATCTGGAAAGGCAAAGTAAATGGGAAGTGAGAGGTGCGTGTGGGGGCTGTCACCGGGTTGGTTCTAGATGTCAGGCTGGTGGGTGGCTGGCGGCAGGGAGAGGCGGCTGCAACAGGGAGAGGCGGCTAGGGTTACTTAGGGGGGAAGGATATTGGTTTGGGCTTGGGCTTGGAGATTGGGCCTGGTTTCGGTTTGGGTTTTGGGCCCGCTGGTGGTCCGGGTCAGATTCGAATCCGACCCGGACGAAAATTGGTTATTACAGCTGCCCCTCTTTGCACATTGCTGAGAGTCAGGAATAGGGCAAAGACGATATAACCAATTTTGTCCGGTTGCAGAGATCTATTTTTAGCGAGGCTATATCATTTGGGAAATAAATTGCTCCTCTAATCAGAGGCTCTATCACTTGGAAAAATAAATTGCTCCTCTAATCAGAGGCTCTATCACTTGGAAAATAAATTGCTCCTCTCATCAGAGGCTCCACAACTTTGAAATTTAAATTGTTCCTCTCATCAGAGGCTCTATCACTTAGAAAAATAAATTACTCCTATTGCTCCTCTAATCAGAGGCTCCACAACTTTGAAAATAAATTGCTCCTCTAATCAGAGGCTCTATCATTTGGAAAAATAAACTGCTCCTATAATCAGAGGCTCCATCACTTGGAAAATAAATTGCTCCTCTAATCAGAGGCTCTACAACTTTGAAAATAAATTGCTCCTCTAATCAGAGGCTCCATCATTTAGAAAAATAAACTGCTCCTCTAATCAGAGGCTCCATCACTTGGAAAATAAATTGCTCCTCTAATCAGAGGCTCCACAACTTTGAAAATAAATTGCTCCTCTAATCAGAGGCTCCATCACTTGGAAATCCTCTCATCAGAGGCTCCACAACTTTGAAAAATAAATTGCTCCTCTCATCAGAGGCTCTACCACTTGGAAAAATAAATTGCTCCTCTAATCAGAGGCTCTATCACTTGGAAAAATAAATCGCTCCTCTAATCAGAGGCTCTATCACTTGGAAAAATAAATTGCTCCTCTAATCAGAGGCTCTATCACTTGGGAATAAATTGCTCCTCTCATCAGAGGCTCCACAACTTTGAAAATAAATTGCTCCTCTCATCAGAGGCTCCACAACTTTGTAAAATAAATTGCTCCTCTCATCAGAGGCTCTACCACTTGGAAAAATAAATTGCTCCTCTAATCAGAGGCTCTATCACTTGGAAAAATAAATCGCTCCTCTAATCAGAGGCTCTATCACTTGGAAGAATAAATTGCTCCTCTAATCAGAGGCTCCACAACTTTGAAAATAAATTGCTCATCTAATCAGAGGCTCCATCACTTGGAAATAAATTGCTCCTCTCATCAGAGGCTCCACAACTTTGAAAATAAATTGCTCCTCTCATCAGAGGCTCTACCACTTGGAAAAATAAATTGCTCCTCTAATCAGAGGCTCTATCACTTGTAAAAATAAATCGCTCCTCTAATCAGAGGCTCTATCACTTGGAAGAATAAATTGCTCCTCTAATCAGAGGCTCCACAACTTTGAAAATAAATTGCTCCTCTAATCAGAGGCTCCATCACTTGGAAATAAATTGCTCCTCTCATCAGAGGCTCCACAACTTTGAAAATAAATTGCTCCTCTCATCAGAGGCTCCACAACTTTGAAAAATAAATTGCTCCTCTCATAAGAGGCTCTACCACTTGGAAAAATAAATTGCTCCTCTAATCAGAGGCTCTATCACTTGGAAAAATAAATCGCTCCTCTAATCAGAGGCTCTATCACTTGGGAAAATAAATTGCTCCTCTAATCAGAGGCTCTATCACTTGGGAATAAATTGCTCCTCTCATCAGAGGCTCCACAACTTTGAAAATAAATTGCTCCTCTCATCAGAGGCTCCACAACTTTGAAAAATAAATTGCTCCTCTCATCAGAGGCTCTACCATTTGGAAAATAAATTGCTCCTCTAATCAGAGGCTCTATCACTTGGAAAAATAAATGCTCCTCTAATCAGAGGCTCTATCACTTGGAAGAATAAATTGCTCCTCTAATCAGAGGCTCTATCACTTGGGAAAATAAATTGCTCCTCTAATCAGAGGCTCTATTACTTGGAAAATAAATTGCTCCTCTAATTAGAGGCTCCACAACTTTGAAAAATAAATTGCTCCTCTAATCAGAGGCTCTACCACTTGGAAAAATTAATTGCTCCTCTAATCAGAGGCTCTATCACTTGAAAAATAAATTGCTCCTCTAATCAGAGGCTCTATCACTTGAAAATAAATTGCTCCTCTCATCAGAGGCTCCACAACTTTGAAATTTAAAAATGAACTTCGATTTTTTGACAATGAGTTTGAACACAACTTAGATCATCACCTCACTTACTACCTTAGCCTTACGAAAGTGAAGACTAATTCTGGATATCCCATCTCTTTCTCGTTCAGTTTTGAAATTCCTTATCAGATTCTTCGGATATCGCCACTCGACTAATCATACCGAGGCTCGACCTTTCTTAAAGTAACGAGTTTGACTTTGCAAGAATTGAAAATGGTACCCGTAGGTTCTGAAAAATGTCATCTTGAAAGGTGTTACCCGGAGGTTTTTGAAAGTAGATACTTGGAGGTCTAAAAATGTTACTTTTTTGAAAGTGGTGCCCGGAGGTCTTATTACAGACTTTAAGAATGATGCCCCGAGTTCTTTGTCAATGATTTTTCAGAAAGGTGCCCGGAGGTCTTGAAACAGGTGCCCGGAGGTCTTTAAAAATGTATTTTCTTTGAAAATGGTGCCCGGAGGTCTTATCGATGATTTTCGAGAATAGTTACCAGAGGTCTTGAAAACATGACTTCTGAGAATGATGCCCGGAGGTCTTGAAACAGATGCCTGGAGGTCTTGAAAAAATATATTTTCTTTGAAAATGGTGCCCGGAGGTCTTATCCATGACTTTTGGTAATAGTGCCCGGAGGTCTTGAGAACAGATGCCCGGAGGTCTCTTTTTTTTTTTTTTTTTTTTTTCTATCACTTTGAAAAATAAATTGCTCCTCTAATCAGAGGCTCCACAACTTTGAAAAATAAATTGCTCCTCTAATCAGAGGCTCTACAACTTTGAAAATAAATTCTTTTCCTGTGCCCGGAAGACTTAAAAGAGGTAACCCGGAGGTTTTGGTGATCATACCTGAAGATCATATTTTGGAAGAAAATCTCACTGAATGTTCGAATTCAAATGTCAAAATTTTAAATAGTCAATGTCATGCATGAAATGTGAATGTCATGCGATGTCAATGCGTATGCCCCTGATGATGCATGTGCAAGTACCTTCGGATACTGTACACATTTTACGACACGATGCAGATGCAAAGCTTAATAAATATGCGAATGTTCATGAATGATGTGAATGTTCCCAATTGTTTCTCCTGATCTTGGTTTAGCTTTTCCAAATTGTTTATCCTCTTCGAAACAGAGCGTATCCTGAAACGCTCGTGCCTCGTAAGAGATCAACCTTTTTCTTCACTTTGGAACTAAACCTTTGCCCCGATAGTTTTTCAAAATTTTATCAACTGGAGTCCGAGTGTTCATTTCTTCTACCTTAATAGTCCCATACCTCTGGGCCAGAAGAACCTTCGTCTTATGCCAACATCGAAAATGGTTTCTTCCAAAAGTATTTTCATTTATCTGTTTTGCTTGCTTTCCTTTTTTTTTTTTTTTTTTTGAAAAATGTTTGCTTATTTATTGAAAACTTTTGAGCTGAAAATGTCATCGTCTGATATTGTGATATCCACATCTCTTGAATATTGATGATCACTGTTAGAAGTTTTTTTGAGTGTCAATTCGGATTTTTCAAATTGAGTCGGAAGGCTTGGTACCACAAGATTTTGGTTGATCCAAGGAGACTTCACAACAGGAAAAATGCATATCCTTTCTAGACTCACAAATGGAACAGATTTTATAGAACATGATTTTTTGGACTCAAACAAATTCAACCTTCTTTTAGTTTCCAACTCATGGCGTTTTGACATACGTCAAGGCTAGCTGGGGTGTTCAAACTGGAAAATTAATTCTGGAAAGGGAAACGATCTCAGTTTTTAAAGGCAACCCTCCAAACGAGAGTTGACAGTTTTGGGATATTTTGGAATTCCCAGATGTTCCTTAACTTCTTCAAAATGACCTCTTCTCTTGTTATGGCCTCGACAATACAATAAGCAACACCGAAATTCTCCCATTTTACTCTAGACTGCCCATGTCGGGTTTTCACCCTAGAGTCTCCTTCTTTCCATTTTTTCATTTTTTTATTAAATGTTTCACCATGCATTCAAAAAATCAAGACTTATCCAAAAATATTTTTAACCAGAAATGAGACCGAAGTCTCATGCATTTCTCTAAGAATAGACTCATCAATTTAAATAGCCATGCTCGATCGAAATGGTCTTTTCAAGGTACGTAATGTAGGCCAAGGTTCGAGGTTCTGAAAGAAAAGATAAATAGGCCCAAACATGTGTTTAAGGTGATCAAATCAAGGATCATTTCATGAGGAGGATTCTCTTTGAAACATTTGTCTTTCCTGAGCTTTTCTCTTTATCCGATGATTTCGTCCGTTCTTTTCTTCCTTTTCTGTTTTTTTTTCTTTCGTTTTTCTTTTTATTTCCTTCTTTTTGCATTTCTATTTTGACAAGGTGACCCCGTAGTTGTTTGGAAGCTCAGATTTCTCTTCGATTCACGGCATTCTTTTTCGTTTTTGAACCAAGACTTCACTATCTGTGACCTTTGAAGAGATCCTTCCCCGCATTTGCTCCCTAGTGTGGAGGGTGATCCTTGACCGAGGTTGGAAGAACGAAAGTATTCATTAGGCTCAAAAGGGGTAGCAAAAGGATATTTTCTATTTTGTGAAAGGATGATGAAAGATGGCCATTTTTCATCTCGAACACAAGCACGTAAATCGAAGAGTTATTCCTTAGAGGAAAACAATGAAAAGTTTTTTTTTTTTTTGAAACCATCTTGAATTTCATAAATGCATGATGTCGCACTCATTTTTTATTTTTCTCTTTTTTTCATTTTTTTTTTGGAATTAATAATAACTCGTATTTGACACAAAACAATAATAAAACATAACTAAAAACTATATAATTATACGAGTTATCACACCCCCACATAAGAAAAATAAAATAAGAAAATCTAATCTAATCCACTTTCGTAGGAAATCACGGTGGCACTTAGCATGTGACACAAGCCTTTAAACCCCTAGGTGTCCCTAGTGGACGAGTTTAGTCTCGTGAGGGTTTACTAGAACGATACCCACAAACATTGAAAAACTAGAATATAAATAAACTACATATACTAAAAGTATTTACTCCTAATCCTTTCAATACAAATTAGAGACAATCTTTGAACAAGTCTTATAAACTAATCAATAGCTTAAAGAATTTCACAAAAAATCATGCTTGAATGTTTTGAGTTAAGCCAATATTAACATAACATATTTCAATCAAAATAGTGCATATTCAACTTAATCTCAACCTCTCACATGGGATACTCTCATGATTTTCACTCTTTAAAGTAGTGGTAAAGTGTTTACACTCAATCAATCTCATGAAAATAGTTCTACCATATGCTTGCTTGTCCACCTATTCTCCACTAAGAGATCATGCAACTTCATAAATCAAGAGGTCTTTAATCAAGGTTGTAATAGGGCCAAGGGGTTTGTAATGTGGTTGAAGAACAAAAGGATAAAGATATTACAAAGGTTCCAAAGAGTTTATAAAGTTTAGAGACATAATAAGATCATACAAAGAAACTTCTCAAAACTCTTTACAAGTACATAGTCATGTTGAGCCTTTGCTTCATTCTAACCAACTTTGTAACATCTTTTTCTTTACTTTAACTATAAGTTCAAGAGAAGATTTTTTTTTTTTAATATGGGAATGTATTTGACAATGATCCCTTTCTTTTTCTCTTGACTTTTTCTTTTCTTTTCTTCCCCCACAGTTATCTTTTGTTTCTAACCCAAATTTTCAACTAAAATATCCCTTGTTTTTTGCAATATGTCTCAAAATATATAATCCATCTTTAGAACAAGGGTAAGGATATAAGTATATTTCGGCTAGGTGTAAGTTGTGGTTACCAATAAAACAGCATATTTAATGTAGGCTCAAATTGGCTCACTAGTGGGGATGTTCTCTTAGAACATTAATAATGGATGGTTGTTTGGCTCTGGTTATAATCCTAATGCCTCTATCATATTCATGTTGTCACATGCATCAATATAGTCTCAACAAGGTCTAAAGCAAGTTCTAGAAAATCATGTAATCATAAGAGCACTCAAGAAAGAAATTAGATTGATTTGTATAATGCGTCAATCATTATAGGCTCAAAAACTCACAAGGATGATTATACAAGTCAGATTAAGTCTAAACATGCTTCTTTCTCAATCAACATATCTTATTAACATTGGCTCATAAAAAGATTGATATCAAGTTCAATTCTCATGAAAATCTTCTCACTAATAAATCTGTTTTAGACTTATGCAATTCATATCTCATCATAGTATTGAAAAGGAACTAAAACACACTAAAAATAATAATAAAGACTCATAAAAAAAAAAGTAGACAAAAATAAAAGGAATCCTAAATCATTCCCCCCACACTTAATTCTTACATTGTCCTCAATGTAAGTCTATTAACCCAAATGAAAGAATCATGTGTAAGAGAAAAGAACTAATAACATAAGAATAGGAACAACTAAGACTCAAAACAAACTCATGCAACCTAAATAATCCTAAAATACTAAACAAAAATTAACAAGTAAACATAAAAAGATTAAAATCAAACTGACAAGGTATGTCTCAAGTCTCCCTTACTCAGACCTTGTTCAGAATGAATACTTCTAAATGGCTTAAAACACAAATTCTTTTTTTTTTTTTTTTTTTTTAAGAAATCAAACTGACAAGGTATGTCTCAAGTCTCCCTTACTCAGACCTTGTTCAGAATGAATACTTCTAAATGGCTTAAAACACAACAATTTTTTTTTTTTTTTTTTTTACAAATTAGCATCCCTTACCCCCTACTAAAATATGACATTGTCCCCAATGTCAAATTTTAAAGGTAGAATTTAGGAGATATTACCTGCAGAGGTTGCTAATCACTTATTATAACTGAGACACAACAAACAAAATGTTAGATAATGTCACAAAGACAAAGTGCAATCCACTCCTTGCTCGTCCATATCTCTTTTTCTTTTTCCGAGCGTTTGCGAAACAACCGTAGCAGATAAATACTCATAAGCTTGGAGCTTTTTGAGTAAATCTTCAATGGTTGTAGCAGAAATTATGGTTCTCCTTGCCTCTGAAAACATGAATCCATTTTCCACAGCATTATCTAAATATGAAAGCAAATTATTAAAATAACCATTAATATTAAGCAAACAAATGGGTTTCTTATTTGTGACCAAAGATGACCAAGAAGCCACGCAAGCTATTTCTTCCAATGTACCCAGACCTCCTGGTAAAGCAATGAATGCATCGGCAGAATGGTACATGATTGTCATCCGTTCAGGGATACTCCAGACTTGTATTTCCTTACCCAAGGTAGGTCCACAAAAATCTGTGAATAGTTTTGGCACGATTCCTAGAACTGGACTTCCTCCGGCGTGTGCTGCTGTAGCGACTGCTCCCATTAAACCCGTACTACCGCCTCCATAAATCAACTGGATCTTTTGTTGGGAAAGTATTACTCCAACTCTTATGGCTTCTCAGCGAATATGTTATTTTTCCATGGATAAGCACCTCCAAAGACACAAATTTTTTTAATGCGTTGGGACGAAGTACTTTCCATTTTTTTTCTTTTTTGAGTGCCTGAAAGAGAATGAGTACATGGTGTAATATATAGAGGACTGAGTAGTGAATCAGACAAGAGTAATAATGTCGCCGAAAATGTATCTGACCTGTCAGAAGAAAATGTTAACCTAACAAAAGATTTTTGCGTGATTTCAGGAAGAAAATCAAAAAGAGAAGAAAAATCAATCGTAAAAGTCAAGAGTAATAATGTCGCCGAAAGTGTATTTGGCATCTTCCTCTATGAGCGATCTTTCAGCAACCCATTTTCCTCGGGTCAGCCTAGTCATCATTTCAATCATCTTTTCTATTTGTTCGCGTGACTTCTCTTGAAATTTTGTTATCTGTTCTCCTGTTTCTTGCTGAGATCTGGCTAACTGTCTATTTTATTCATCCTCCATGGTTCCGGCCTGAGTCATAGAGGTACGCAGTGATTCTTATACCTCTGATTTGGAAGAGAAAACCTTTCAAAGCTAAACCGACCTCTTTTTTTTATTCCTCTCAAGTGTGCTTCATGATGCATGAGCTATGAATGCCGTGAATGTAACACGATGCCCATATGATGCATGTAAAGAATAAACAAATTAATGCATGAGTATGTACAATGAGTGACCATGTATGTCACGAACGCAAGACCTTATTGTAATGAATGCAATCACGATGTCAATATGATGCATGTAAAGAATAAATAAAATGACATACTGGTATATACAGAGAATGATCATGTATGTCACTAATGCATTCTACAATGCATGACCATGCATGTTATGATTGCAATATGCTGCTAATTTGATTCGTAAAGAATAAACAATATAATGCATGAATATATACATAAAACTATTCATGATTTGGACTGAACTTGATCATTCAACAATTTTATTGCACAAACTTTGATCTCCAAATTCAATCCGCAAAATTTTTTTTGTTTTTGTTTTTTTTTTTGAAACATTTTTTTTCGTAAAAATAAAAATATTATATAAAAAAACCAATTTTTATCAAAAACTTTTGTGGTAGTGGGTCTTATTACGGCACAAATGTCTGAGTATTTATTCAACACTACCGGTTTGCAATCCTCATTTAATCAACAACAAGTGTTTATGCAATTTATCAAATGAGATTATTATCACCGTGAAATTAAAAATACAACTATAAATGTACATGCTTTATTTACAAGTGCATCAATGCATGAAATGTACGAGATGTACGAAAAGAAAGAATTTTTATATTTACAAACTCAAAAAATTTAACGAACATTTGCTCCGACAGTATCGACTTATTTGAGCATCACGATGCCTTCGGAGCGAAAAATGAAACTGAATTGCGGGTAGCACGATGTGCATTCATCATTACCCGATTTACAGTTCTTGTTCGGAATGTAAACAAATAGCGAAAGATCACCATGTTCCTTCCAAATTTTGAGGATATCCGATCGGAAATTCGATATGGCTCCACTCAAGTTCACTACATGAGGTTGAGTTAGGTTCTAAAAGGCTCCAAATTGCTCCTTACTGTCGCCCGTGATGGCTAGTAAGGCATCCCGATTTAAAACGGGTTCAATTTATTGGAGTATATTTTCCAGGCTTATACAGAGGTTATTGCCTCACGAAAGCGTAGGTATTTTATTACTCCGAAAGTGTTTCGCTAGCCCATGCGGAGGTTATTGCCTCACGAGAGCGTAGGTACTTTACTTTCACCTAAAGGGATAAAGCTCGGGTATAGAGCTTATGTATGAAATGTATGTGCTCGTGTGTGAGAAGGAACAAGCAAACCTTCGACTATTTGTCTACGACTCTTTATTCTAAACATTCCACGATTTAAAAAAAAATAAACGACATAAAAAAAATATGAATCAAGAATTAACGAATATCAAAATGTAATTGCAAGCAGAATGAAAACAAAGAAAGAAAGAGAATTAAAATTAAATATCGGTTAAATCGATTAATTCGAGATTTTAAAATAATACATGATCAATTTGTGGCTCGACTCTCAATGGGTCCCCAGTGGAGTCGCCAAGCTGTCAGAACGGTTTTTTTGACCGCTACGACGATTTTTATGAAAACAACAAAAAATGGGGTCGCCACCAATCTTTTTTGCTAGGTGTGATTGGCCACCTATTAAAACCGATTTTAGTAAAATATTTTAAAATTAATTAAAACATTTTTTAAAAACTAATTTTGAAGTCCGCGCTTTGAACCAGAGTAAAAACAAATTTGGGTTCGGGAGTCGGTTACGTGCGGGGAAGGATTAGCACCCCCGCAACGCCCGTTTAGAAAACGGTACCACTTGATCACGTGTTATCTTTAATCTCGATTTAATGGATTTAACATCGGTATTTAAAAATAATTCTCTTTTATTTTTTTATTCTTAAAAAAACATTTTTATTATTTTTTGGATTTTCTTGAACTGTTTTTTTTATTTTTTAAAAAAATCGAAAGTGAACGTAAATTTATTATCGAAAATACTCATTAAATATTCCCGACACTCTCGGTGGTATTTAACGAGATCTTCTCACCTCAAGACATCTTAGGAATCACAACAGTGATATCCTTCGAATTCCGTCGTCGGCTATCCACATTTATTAAAATCTCTTTTTTTTTTTAAAAAAAATAAATTAAAATGCTTTTAATGATTAATTTCGAAATAAAGAAAATTATCTATGTAAGAATAATTCTCGAATCATTCCGATACTCTTGATAATGTTTCGATTATTATTCTTACTCGGACCAATTCGAAGAACGATCGATACTCTGACCATCCGAGAAAGAGATCCGTTTTGAGAGAATTTTATTTACCGAAAATAATTTTAAAAGACATGTATTAAAAGAATTTATATTTTTATATTTTTTAAAACCGAAACCGAGTATTAAAAATATGTCGAATGCCGAACGAAAATAAATAAATACAAATAGTAATGAAAATAAATAAGAAAATTAAATTCATAGCTGACAAATGTCGAGAATCAGAAAAATCAAAATGCCGGACTTGGTCTTCGTAAAATCACCTGTCAAATGTCGAGAATCCGAAGTTTAAAATTCCGGACTTTATCTTCATAAAATCACCTTTCTGATGATGTTGCGAATTGGCTCAACAATGCTGCGAGCTTCTACTTTACCGCATGTAACACTTGGTAGCAATGGGGTAAACACAAAGAAATTACGAGGAGACACAACTTCCACCTCGTAAGTAGGGTTATTCAGATTCTTCAAGAAACTCATTCCTGCCCAACCAGTTCCAAGCAGCACCACCTTCTTTTTCTTGGGAACTACTTCAGATGAAGCAATACCATGCGCACCATTGGATGTGATTGCATCAGCATGAGCAACATGGCCCCTACAGCCATTGGAAGTTTTTGCCTCAGCATAAGCTATAAGGCTCCCACCACTGATTGTAGAGACGACGATGATCTTAGAAAGAGAAGGATAGTCATGGAAAGCCCTAGACAATCTCCCGAAGAAGTTGAAGTTTCTCATTTTTCTTCCTCCTTTTAGATCTGTTGTTAGCCTATAACCAAGAAATCTGGAGAAAAATCGCAGAAAAAAAGGGTTCCGTATTAAATCTGGAAAGGCAAAGTAAATGGGAAGCGAGAGGTGCGTGTGGAGGCTGTCACCGGGTTGGTTCTAGATGTCAGGCTGGTGGGTGGCTGGCGGCTGCAACAGGGAGAGGCGGCTAGGGTTACTTAGGGGGGAAGGATATTGGTTTGGGCTTGGGCTTGGAGATTGGGCCTGGTTTCGGTTTGGGTTTTGGGCCCGCTGGTGGTCCGAGTCGGATTCGAATCCGACCCGGACGAAAATTGGTTATTACACTTCTCACACACGGACACGTGCATTTCATACATAAGCTCTATACTCGAGCTACATCCCTTTAGGAAAAAGTAAAGTACCTACGCTCTCGTGAGGTAATAACCTCCGCATGGGCTAGCGAAACGCTTTTAGAGAGAGAGAAAGTACCTATGCTCTCGAGAGATAATAATCTCCGCACGGGCTAGCGAAAAATCTCTCGCTCGAATTGAACCCTTTCCTTTGGAAGCCTATAATGGGTAAGGATCGGGGTGCCTTGCTAGCCTTCGTAGGCGACAGCGAGGACCAATTTGAAGACCTTTAGATTGCGAATCCGAACCTCATATTAGAATGCCATGAGAAACTATCCCTAGGTAGAGCCTCTCATATCCGACGTCTGTAAATTCACCCGAAATTAGGACACATGAAGGAACGCTTTTTACCTTTCACTACTTTTGTTTACTTTCGAACCACGAAGTGGGTAGTGACCGAAACAGCCCAAATACCCGCATTGGTTCACTTCGCGACTTTTAGGGTGAACGAACACCCTAATTAAGTCCTTTGTAGGCAAGGACCAAAATTTTTACAAAATAAGTTTATCTCAAAATATTTGTTATTTTATGTAAATAAATAATGCCGGGCCTCTTTATTCATTTATTGATTTGTCCTTTGAATTCTTTCATGTGGATATACTAATGAGTTTTCCTTCTATGTTGTTCTGCATAACTTACATTGGCATCACATTAGCATTCCACGTCGAGGTATTATTCTCAAAAGTATCTTTCAGCAAGTTAATTTCTCATGGAACCCACCGAGCGTCAGATTATCTCGTCATCTGTAAGCGTCATGTGTGAATCGCCGGTAGATATGCAAGAATGGGCAAGAAATGTGCAATAGAAAGAGGGGGACTGTTTGATTGAAGGTTATGTCCCGAGTCTACCCGAAAGAATAAATTTGGAACTCACACAGAATAACTTAACTAAGTTGGCCGATATTTGGGAACGAATGACTTGGGAAAGGAAGAAGAAATTTTCTGAAAAATATGGCCAGATTGCTTCGCTCATCCTAGTAGTAATTGAGGAGTCCATGATCAGGGCGACCATCTAGTTTTGGGACCCTTCTTATAGGTGTTTTGCTTTCAATGGAGAGGATTTGACACCGACTATAGAGGAGTATTCAATTCTTGTCGGGTTAGAGCTTCGTTTCCCATATAAAGTATACGTCAGAAAGCCAAAGTTGGGTTTCTGTAAGAAGTTGAAAAAGCTCATCGGGGTAGAGGTAGGAGACCCGAATCTGAAACAAAAAGGGAAACATGTCTGCATTCCTTGGGATTTTTTTCGAAAATTCATTGAGGGGCACCTCGATGACGAGCAAGGAGTCACCACTTTTGCTTTGGCTATTTACGGGCTGGTAATTTTTCCTAAGGTTTTGGGGCATATTGAAGTAGCGGTGATAGATTTCTTCGAGCAAGTTGAGAACCACGCCAATCCCTCACTGGTAATCCTGGCTGAAACCATAAGATCATTGAACTTTTGCCGCAAGAGAGGGGAGGGTCGTTTTGTGGGATGTGCGCCATTACTGCATATATGGCTCAAGAGCCACTTCATGTGTGAAAATAGTGCTTTCTCCAAACCTTACCTAAAGAATTGTGCCCCTATTAAAGAATTCTGTGAAAGCAAATGGCCAAAACCCAAATCCAAGAAAGAATGGTTAGCCTTCCTACGGTCGCTGACTAGTAAGCAAATAAGGTGGATGGCGCCATGGATGCCTCATGGGCCAATGTTATACCGATGTGGAGAACCGTGGGTACAACTTTTAGGACCATGGGGAGTAGTAAGTTATGCTCCGCTGATGGTACTAAGACAGTATGGGGTAAAGCAATTCGTCCCGGCTACGCACAGACTTGACCAGGTGGAATTTTCTTATGGAGATCCGAATATGTCAAAAAGAGTGGAGCCGATAGTCCGAGCTTGGAAAGAAAACCACAGAACGAGGTTAGGATCCCTCAGTGAGAGCGTCACTCCAAGATACCAAGTGTGGAGAACAAATCGGGTCAACAATATGGTGCTTCCAGAGGAAGAGGTCGTATATCAGCTAAGTCCCACTCCATCAAAGAGAATATCAGAACTCGAAATCACTGAGCAAGGCTTCAGTATTGAAAGAAAGAAGATGAAACAGGAAAGTCAGAAGTTCCAAGAGGAGGCCGAAAACTGGAAGGACAAGACTGAAATACAAGGGGTCAGAATCAAAAAAATAATAAAGGAACGTGACACTGCCTATGCCGATGTGAAAGACTTGCACTTGGAAAACAAGAAACTAAGGACACAACTGAAGGTCGAAAGTATACTCGGACCAGCTTATAGGCGGGAGAAGGAGTTTAGTCGACTTCAGGAATAAGCAAAACATTGGAAGGAAAAGGCACAAGAAAACGAGGCAAGATCCGCTCGGCTGTCTCGTGATAAGCAGAAATATAAGGACATGTATTCCCAGAATTCCATAAGTTTAGCTGAGTCACTGCATATAAACGAGAAACTAAAAGCCGAGCTCGAGAGAAAAAGGGAGAGTTGTTCTCAGATGCAAGAAGAGAGAAGTTTCCTACACCAAGTAATCCGAGACCTAGAACGACAATTATATAGCCAGAAAAATCACATCGACGAAATCGTGAGGGAATGGAGGGATATAGAAAGTGATTGGATTTATACATGTGATTTGGCTACGGATGCTAGCAAAAGGTGGGAAGCCGAAAGCATGGGAAGGCAGCAGTACATAGAACACTTGGGTGCAGAAATCGGCAAAGCCGTGAGAAAAACCAGCAAGACGATCGAGAAAGTGGAAGTTCTAAGGCAAAGAATCCCGCCAACCGGAGAATACGGACAGCAGTTGCTTAATTTTTTAAACGAAGCCAGAAATCAGTATAAGCAAATTAGCTGTTTTTATGGACACGATTCTAAGAAGTTATGTTGATGTAATGAAAACACTATGTGGGATCAATGAAAAATCAACTTCCTGAAATTTATCTTTAAGTATCTATACCTCGTATGCATTTTTTTTATATTTATTTGCTCGTTCATTCATTCATTCATCCATCCATTCATTCATACATTCAATAAGGAATAAAAAAACAATATGTCATGAGGTTCTAACCCGGGGTGTTTGAACTAAGGTATAAAAATTGAGCGCCGACTAAAGTATCCGGACAAAAGTGCTCCACACTCCTATAATACACGAGCACACGCAAAGACCATGGACAACGAGCAAGCAACAAGAATTGAGAGAATGGAAAGGGCGCAGAAGGAATTACAAGAACAGCTGGGTCGACCTCAACAGGAACTATGGGAACAGATAGCAAGGTCCTAGGAAGAGTCACGAGAACAAATGGCCAAGATGATGGAAATGATGATGAGTATGACGAGAGGAAAGGGGCCAGCTGAAAGCTCAATGATGAGGGGAGAACCCCGACCTCGAGAAAGTAATAACGATGATCCTCTATACCCACCGGGTTTCACCCCGACTCACGCCCAAGTGATACAAGACGGGCATCCACAAGGAGAACCTCCAGTGGGAGAACAACCTTATGTGTACATTAGCACGCCAAGTCCCACAGGTCAACAAGCCCAATGACAGTTCGCGCCTAACCCAGGGACCCATCCTTCAAACCCAGTCCACGTCCCGAATTTGGATGACCCCTTAGAACAAGAAAAGTTGAAAAGAAGCGTGACAGAACAAATAGAGGATGCCGGGACAAAGCATAAATATGACATGTTAGAAGAGAGACTCAAAGAAATAGAAGGGATGGACGCCTTCGAAAAAGTCGATGCCAGTAAACTGAGCTTAGTTTCGGATTTGGTAATACCGCCAAAATTTAAAGTCCTGGAATTTGAAAAGTATGATGGGACCAAATGCCCTTCATTTCACATCACCATGTTCTGTCGCAAAATGGCCGGGCACACTCATAATGACAAGTTATTAATTCATTGTTTCTAAGACAGCCTGCAAGGATCAGCCGCAAGATGGTATAACCAACTAGATCGCAGTCGCATCCATACTTGGACAGATTTGGCGAAAGCCTTTTTGGCCCAGTACAAGCATATGGCTGACATAGTGCCTGATAGGCTATCCCTCCAAAACATGAAGAAAAAGGCCGGAGAAGGATTTAAGGAGTATGCCCAAACATGGAGGGACCTGGCTGCTCAAGTGCAACCACCTCTGATAGAAAAAAAGACCATTGTGTTGTTTATCATTACGCTGCGAGGACCATATTACGACAGGTTGGTCGACAGTGCTACCAAGAACTTTGCCGATATGGTCATTTCAGGCGAAATGATAGAAAGCGCCATAAAAAGTGGCAAGATCGAGGGAAATGAAATAGCCAACAGTAAGAAGGTGGGGGCAAAAAAGAAGAAAGAAGGAGAAGTGCAAGCGGCTTCATATAAAAACCGACCACCACAAAGCTATTCCCATTACCCAACACACAAACCCTACAGTTACCCCCTAACCCGTACTCCTACCCTCCTACACAACCCCAATATTCAATGAGTTATCGACCACCAGCACTGATGTACACGCCATCACCCATGCCAGCACCTGTGTACACAGCATCTGTACCTGCTCCCAACTCAAACAGTCCAGTAAACAATGTGAGCACTAACCAGAGAGCACCTCAGCCAATCCAACAAAGGCCCCAGTTTGACCCGATTCCTATGACATACGCCCATCTATTTCCCAAGTTAGTTCAAAATATCTGTTGGCACCCATGTTCCTCGAACCCATGAAACCCCCATACCCAAGATGGTACAACCCGGACGTGAACTGCGATTACCATGGAGGCAACCCGGGTCACTCCACGGAGAATTACACTGTGCTTAAACACAGAGTGCAACACCTAATCAGGGCTGGTGTCTTGAGCTTCACAACCAAGGGAGAGCCTAACGTTACTGCAAATCCATTACCCGACCATGGAAAAACAAGAGCAAACGCGATAACGGAGAAAAAAGGTTGTCGGGTAATATCCAGGGTTGAGGATGTCTGGACTCACATGGGAAAAGTACTGGATGCCATTATTGAGGCCAGACTATTTAAACCAGTCAACGTGGGGCGGAAATCCTCGGGTTTGGAACCAAATTCTGAACGCTTCTGCAGGTATCACGGAGGTTTGGTGGGACACACTGTTAACCAATGCCCCGACTTTCGAACCAAAATTTAAGAATTAATGGATATCGGCGAAGCAAAATTCTCCACTGAATGGGAAAAAGAATTCGTGGATATGGTAATCGAAGAAACCTCAAAGGCCCCTGAAAGATGGGTTAAGCCGAAACCATTGGTTATCTACTATAGGGAAAGCCAGAACTCGCCGGTAAGGGAAACACCAAGGGTGATAAGGCCGATGGTGACTATCGAAGTGCCGAACCCGTTCCCCTACAAGAACGATAAGGCTGTACCTTGGAGGTACGAATGCAAATTTGCGTCACCGGAGCCGGTTGATGTTACACCAATTTCCAACGCCTCTGCAGCTGCCGTGGACATAACTGGTGTTGGGGGTTTCACTAGGAGTGGGAGATGCTATACACCGGAAGTATCGGAAAATGTCAGAAAAGGGAAAGCTAAGGCTGATGAAGAGGAAACCGTCTTAAGAAAAGATGTTGAGTGAAAAACAAGCAAGCCTGTGACAGAGGAAGAACCTTGTGAATTCCTCAAATTTATCAAGCACAGCGAGTACAGCATTGTTGAACAATTAAAACGCTCACCGGCTCGCATATCCATCCTGGAATTATTGATGAACTCGGAGACCCATCGAATGGCGCTCTTGAAAGTGTTGAATGAGGCATACGTGCCTCATGATGTGTCTGTAGAGAAGTTTGACCAGGTAGTGGGGAATGTGGCAATTAACAACTTCATAGCCTTCAGTGACGATGATATCATGCCTGAAGGGACAGATAGCACCAAAGCCCTTCACATCACTGCGCGTTGCAAGGGCCATATCATTGCAAAAGTTCTCATTGATAATGGCTCTGTGCTAAACGTCATGCCAATGACTACATTGGCCAAACTGCCCGTCGATGGATCCCACATGAAGAACAGTCATATGGTAGTGCGAGCATTTGATGGAACCCGTAGACAAGTTGCGGGACAAATTGAGTTGCCAATACAAATTGGTCCTTGCACATTCGACATTGTATTTCAGGTCATGGATATCGTTCCTTCATACAATGTCTTGTTGGGAAGACCTTGGATCCACATGGCTGGTGCTATTCCATCCACTTTGCATCAGAATGTGAAGTTCAGGGTCGAAGAGCAATTGATAATTGTCGACGAAGAAGAAGATATCCTTGTATCCAAGCCCTCGAATATTCCCTACATAGAAGCTACTGAAGAAGCAAGAGAGTGCTCTTTTCGAACCTTAGAGTTTGTGAACGCTGCATTTGTAAGCGAAGGTTCTAAGATGCCTATACCTCAGCTGTCCTCTGCCACTCAAAGCGACCTTGCTCAGGTCGTAGGAAAGGGTTGTCGAGCCGGGACAGGTTTAGGGAAGAACCTACAAGGAATTCGGAAGAGCATAAGTGTGATCGGAAAGGAAGACAAGTTCGGGTTGGGATACAAGCCGACCAGGGAAGACAGGGAGAGGCTGATAAGAGAAAGGAAAGAGCAGAGGCTCGCAAGGCTCAGGGATACGAGATAGAGACCCCGAGGATGTACATTCCCTATCTCTATGAGACATTCCAGTCAGCGGGTTTTATTTTTCCTGATTCACTAATTGGGACCAAACCTGCCGTGATTTTGGAGGGAATGTTTGCGGGTTTCTGCATCCAAATGATGGAACAAGAAGGAGAATAGGGAAACAAAGCTGAAGAAATCACCATCTACCCATGTCCTCCAGGATTTGAGTTGAAGAATTGGCGTGCTGTAGATTTACCTGCTGTATTTAGGTCTCTTTCTGGTTAACAAATTAAGTTCTCAAACACTTCTGCCCAAGAGTGTTATGAGATTTTCTTTTGTGCACGGGCTCCTTTTATGAACTTATCATTCAAATAAATGACAATTATGATGCATTATGTCTGCATTCATTTGCCATTTCTTTTATAGTCCATCCTTCTATTTTGTCTTCCTATACAACCATCTATATTATTTTGCTTACAACTTTCCAGGTCTCCTAATAATGAATGCGAAAACAATCTCATCAGTAATTCTTAAATCAATTTTGAGAAATATATTAATATTGGTGAAATTGACGATGAAGAGACTGTAGAGAACTACGATTTACCACCCGATCTATTGAGATTAATAGAATCAGAAGAAAAGCAAATTATGCCTCACCAGGAGACAACAGTAGTTGTTAATCTAGGAGATGAGGATAATAAGAAAGAGGTAAAGATCGGCACTTCACTACCAGTGACAAAGAAGCAAGAGTTGGTAGAATTACTCCACGAGTATGCGGATGTGTTCGCATGGTCGTATCAAGACATGCCGGAACTCGATACAAATATTGTGGTGCATCGTTTGCCTTTAAAACCAGAATGCAAACCTGTGAAACAGAAGTTGAGACGAATGAAGCCTGAAATATTGCTAAAAGTCAAGGAAGAAGTAAAAAAGCAGTTCGATGCCGGATTTTTGGAAGTCGCTAAGTATCCCGAATGGGTAGCAAACATAGTCCCAGTCCCGAAGAAAGATGGGAAAGTACGAATGTGCGTTGATTTTCGGGACCTAAACAGAGCTAGTCCAAAAGATAGTTTCCCGCTACCCCATATCGATACCTTGGTCGATAATACTGCCAAACACTCACTGTTCTCATTTATGGACTATTTTTCGGGCTACAACCAAATCAAGATGGCACCAGAAGATATGAAGAGGACCATTTTCGTGACAATATGGGGAACGTTTTGTTACAAGGTTATGCCATTTGGGTTAAAAAAAGCCGGTGCAACTTATCAAAGAGCAATGGTGACCCTCTTTCATGACATAATGCACAAAGAGGTGGAAGTCTATGTCGATGACATGATTGCAAAGTCACGTGAAGATGAAGATCATGTGGTTAATCTGAGAAAGTTGTTCTGGCGATTAAGGAAGTTCCAACTTAAGCTCAACCCGGCTAAGTGCACTTTTGGTGTAACATCCGGCAAACTTCTGGGTTTCATTGTTAATGAGAAAGGAATTGAAGTAGATCCCGACAAGATACGTGCTATCCAGAATTTATCTCCGCCGCAGACACAAAAAGAAGTGCGAGGATTCCTGGGAAGACTGAATTACATTGCCCGTTTTATTTCTCAGCTCACCGCTAAGTGTGATCCAATTTTCACACTCCTCAGAAAACGTGATCCGGGTGAATGGGATGAGGATTGTCAGGAGGCATTTGACAAAGTGAAAGAATATCTTACCAATCCACCGGTACTGATACCACCAACACCAGGAAGACCGCTCATTTTGTATTTGGTAGTACATGAGAAATCCATGGGGTGTGTTTTGGGACAACAAGATGAGACAAGCAAGAAAGAACATGCCATTTACTACCTGAGCAAAAAGTTTACAGATTACGAGGCCAAGTACTCGACAGTAGAAATATGTTGCTCGCTGGCTTGGGCTGCACATAGGCTCCGACAATATATGTTATACCATACCACATTGCTTGTTGCTAAATTGGACCCCATTAAATACATCTTTGAGAAACCCTCGTTATCAGGAAGATTGGCAAGATGGCAAGTTCTGCTTTCTGAATATGACATCACCTATGTCTCGCAGAAAGCCATAAAGGGAAGTGCAGTAGCTGAATTCCTGGCGGATAAAGCCATCGAAGATTATGAGCCAGTGAAGTTTGATTTCCTTGATGAAGACTTAATGGCTATTTTCGAAGAAGATGAAGACGAGGAATCAAAGAAAGATGTGTGGAAGATGTATTTCGGCGATGCATCGAATGCTCTGGGGCACGGTGTTGGAGCAGTTTTGATATCGCTAGAAGAGACCTACTACCCAATCACTGCAAGATTGACTTTCAAATACACCAACAATGTGGCGGAGTATGAGGCCTGTGTCATGGGACTTCAAGCGGATATTGCAAAGAAGATAAGCGAGTTAGAGGTATATGGAGACTCTGCTTTAGTCATTTGTCAATTAAAAGGGGAATGGGAGACAAGGGACTCGAAGTTGGTTCTCTACCACAAGTTCATAGTTGAATTGGTTCAACAATTCGAAAAGATCGAATTCCACTATCTACCTCGAGAGGAAAATCAAATGGTCGAAGCTCTTGCTACGTTAGCCTCAATGTTCAAGATAAATACAAGCACTGACGTCCAGCCCATTAAGATGATCATACGAGAGTTGCCCGCACACTGTATGCATGTTGAAGAAGAGTCGAATGGGAGGCCATGGTACCATGACATCTAGCAATACGTAAAACATCAGCAATACCCAGAACATGCCACAGAAAATGACAAAAGAACTTTGAGAAGATTGGGGATGGGATTCTTTCTAAATAAAGAAGTATTGTACAAAAAGAGTAGAGATCATACATTGCTAAGGTGCGTGGAAGCAAATGAAGCTAAGAGAATACTCGAGGAAGTTCACGAAGGGGTTTGTGGAACACATGCAAACGGCCACATGATGGCTAAACAGATTATGAGAGCGGGTTATTATTGGATGACAGTGAAGAGGGATTGCATCAGGTATGTCCGAAAATGCCATAAGTGCCAAATATACGCGGATAAGGTACATGCTCCTCCGACAGCTTTGCACGTCATGACAACGCCATGGCCTTTTTCTATGTGGGGAATGGATATGATTGGGCCAATTACCCCTAAGGCCTCGAACAGGCATCGCTTCATTTTGGTGGTGATCGATTATTTCACGAAGTGGGTTGAAGCTGCTTCTTATGCTAGCGTGACCAAGTCAGTGGTGTGTAGATTCTTGAAGAAGGAAGTGATCTGCCGATACGGTCTCCCAGAGAAAATCATTACAGATACTGCTCTTAATCTAAACAACGCCATGATGAAAGAGATTTGTACCCAGTTTAAAGTCAGACATCACAACTCAGCACCTTACCGTCCCAAGATGAACGGGGTAGTGGAGGCTGCTAACAAGAATATAAAGAAAATCGTGGCTAAAATGACTGATAAGTACAAAGATTGGCACGAGAAACTCCTGTTTGCTCTGCACGCTTACAGAATATCGGTGCGTACTTCTACGGGGGCTACTCCTTATTCCTTGGTGTATGGGATGGAAGCAGTTTTGTCAATTGAGGTTGAAATCCCCTCTTTGAGAATTTTGATGGAAGTTGAGCTGGAAGAAGCGGAATGGGTTCGAGCCTGCTATAAGCAGCTTAAGTTGATTGAGGAAAAAATGATGACGGCACTGTGTCATGGCCAATTATACCAAAGACAGATGATGAGGGCACACAATAAAAAGGTTCGCCCAAGAGAGTTTTGAGAAGGTGATTTGGTTTTCAAAAGATCCTTCCTAATCAGCAAGATCCAAGGGGAAAATGGGCATCGAATTTGGAAGGTCCGTACGTGGTGAAAAGAGTATTTTCAGGAGGGGCAATGATTTTAGCCGAAATGGATGGCGCAAATTTTTCAAGCCCAATCAATGCTGATGCAGTAAATAAATATTATGCGTAAAAAAAAAGAAAAAAAGAAAGAAAATGGGAGGTTCGAACTGAAAACCTGAAATGGCGATTCGAATCAAAAGAAGGACCCAGGTCGAAAACCCTAAAGGGCGGCCTAGATGAAGGATAAACAAGAGTTGGGGCAACCGGAAGTAACCCGTCTGAAGCAATTATGTGGGGCAAAAGATCAAGGCAAGATGAAAATTTTGAGCGAATAGCAAATGCAGCATGTTTGAATTGTGCAAGACAGAGAGGGTAATTCGTGGTTGGACGCTCTCAGAAGAGTCAATGACATCAATGGATATTTCCTTCTCAAAAGAGAAATCCGTATTAAATCGATTGAGTTCGTTTGAGTATTCATTATGGAGGGATCTATCCCCTTTTGTCTTTATTTCCCTTTTGATTGATGCCAATATGTTTTTTTCTCTCTAAAATGGAAATATTTACCCCAATTCATGAAGTTTTGTCTTTAAGTTATCTTTATTTCTTTGAAATTTTCTATAAAAAAATGCATTATGTTGGCATGGAATATGAATGATGATAAATAAATGAACTCGGCATAAATAGAGCTTTCACGATTACTCTAAGGCAATTTGAGAATTGGAAAATCAAAAAGAGAAGAAAAGATAATAAGGAAATGATAGGACAGTATGAGACATCGATTTACTTATGCTCTTTGGAAGTAAAGAAAGTAATGTTTGACATACGAAATGGTTTTGAGAGAAGTGTACAAAGCGCTGACTCCGGCTAAGAAAAATCGTGAAGAAGTAAGTCGTGGACAGTTAGTCAAGTAGAAGAAAGGAAACTGAAAAAATAGAAAAGAAACTTACAGAAAAATAGCATGAGAAGTTTAATCAAGTCAACTTTGGGAGAACTGTTAACTGATAAGATACACACAGGGGCATCGAATCATAATTCGAACCTTAAGTCAATCATTTCATTATCATAAGCATGCATTGCATTGCATCATCATGACATTGCTAACAACCAGGAATTAATATCGTAAAAAAAAAAGGGTATGAATGACAGGCAGACAAGAAAAATGGAAACTGACTACAACAGGGAGTTGGAAATCACCATGGTAGTCAAAAGAAAGGTAGCAATTTATTTTCTAAGCGATAGAGCCTCTGATGAGAGGAGCAATTTATTTTCTAAGTGATGGAGCCTCTGATGAGAGGAGCAATTTATTTTCCAAGTGATAGAGCCTCTGATAAAAGGAGCAATTTATTTTCCAAGTGATAGAGCCTCTGATGAGAGGAGCAATTTATTTTCCAAGTGATCGAGCCTATGATGAGAGGAGCAATTTATTTTCCAAGTGATGGAGCCTCTGATGAGAGGAGCTTTCCAAGTGATAGAACCTCTGATAAGAGGAGCAATTTATTTTCCAATTGATAGAGCCTCTGATAAGAGGACCAATTTATCTTCCAAATAATAGAGCCTCTGATGAGAGGAGCGATTTATTTTTCAGTTAATAAGAACCTCCGATGGAGAGAACCCTTTTAGAACAAGCGCGTGCATAATTCCAAACAAAAATATTGCTCGCGTCTTTGCCCTATTCCTGATTCTCAGCAATGTGCAAAGAGAGACAGCTGTAGCAACGGTTTTTAGCCCGGGTCAGATTCGAATCCGACCCAGGCCATTTCAAACAGGGCCTGCTATTCAGCAGGCCCGATCTGCAGGCCCACCAGGCCTGCTGCCTAGTCCAAATTAGACCTGCCAAGGCCCGTTTTTCATCTGGCGCAATAGGGCCTGTTACCAAACAGGCCTATTCCCATCCCCAAAATCCCAAACCCTAGCTGTAACCCTAGTCCCCTGGCAGCCACCCTCCCCAGGTAGCCTTCCCCAGGCTACCACCAACCACCCAAACCCACCACCACATGCCACCACCCTAACCCCCCAGTCACCTAGGCTTGCTAAGACCACACCCCCATACACGCCAACCCCCCCAAAACCAAGCCCACCTGCCAACCCTGGCCAAAAATACCTAAACAAGCCATACCCCTTTCGACCTAACCCACCACCACACGCCACCGAGCAGCCACCCCGTCCCCGTCCCCAAAATCCGAAAGCCCGGATCCCAAGTCCTAGGAGTCCGAGACCAACCCCTTCAAAATGAGGGAGGTCCTAACCGAAAAAGGAGGACACTCAGAACCAAGAACCTGCAAAAAAAAAGGGAGAAACAAATCCACACACAAAAAAAAAACAGAGAAAAAGAAAGCAAAAAAAATCGAAACAAGGGGTCAGATCTGGGATTCCTACAGTTTTTTTTACGGTGACTTTTTTTTTTTTGGGTAGTCGAGGGGTTTTTCCTAGATCTAGGATACTGGGCTCCGATTTGGGCAAAACGGAGCCCATAATCGGAAAGGGAGGGTAGAAGAGGAGCTAGATCGGGATTTCAGGGGTTCACCGGAGCTCCGGTACGGCGAAGGACGGCGGTGCAGGCGGCGATGGCTGATCGGATTCTGGGAAAGATGAACTTTCCGATGGTTTTTTTGAAGAACTGAAGAGAGAAGGGAGAGGACAAGAGGAAGAGAGAGAGAGAAAGAAAAAGGGTAATGGCCTTATATACGGTGCCAAAATGGCACCGTTTTGGGAAAAGCGGGTCAGCAAGACCCGTGTGTTGACCCACGGGTCGACCCGGGATCCGCGCGGGTAACCTGTAAAAAAAAAGGAATTTTCGGGTCTGTTTAGACCCGACCCGAGCCCTGACCCAAGCCCCAGATCCGGCCTAGATGCCTGGCCTGATCTACGTGCCCACCCCTGGGCCTAGCAGCCCAATTGGCTGATTTTGGGCCAAAGGAAAAAAAAAAGGAAAAAAGAGAAGGAAAGAAAGAAGAAAAAGAAAAAAAAAAAAAAAAAAAAAAAAAAGAGAAAAAAAAAAGAATAAAAAAGAAAAAAAGAGAAAGCAAAAAAAAATGGGGAAAGATAAACAAAAATTCGGGCCCGAGCCCATCAAATTCAAAAATATCCGTTAAGCCCGGAGGTAAGATTCGTGTTTATTAGTTTTTTTTTTATTTTTTTATTTTTTTATTTTTATTCTGGTTTTTATTATTTTATGTTTGTTTGTTGTTATTTTAATTGCCAACGTATCTTTTAGTATGTTTCCTTATTTTTGCATATTTCTCTATTTTAAATATTGTAATATTTTTTAACATGTTTTATTATTTTTATCCATTGCGTATTTGTTATTTTTTTTAAAACAAATAAATAAATATGGTAGTAAATTTTAATAATATATTATATTATTAGCATTTTAATATTATAATATATTTTGTTATTTTTAACACAGTAGTATATTATATTGCTTGTGTCTCAATGTTGTAGCATGATTTAATTCATTTCATTGTTTATATTCATTATGTATTTCAAATATCACATCCTAATTTAATATGTTATATCATCGACATCCGTCGTTTATTTAAATGTGTTAGAATAATTTAGTGTTGTAAATAGGAATTTGTTGTGAGAAGTTTAAGGTGTTAGAGTGAGCAATTTATTTGTAAATAAACATAAGGATATAATGAACACGGATTTGTCGACGACGGAATTCGAAGGACGTCACGGTTGTGATTCCCAAAATATCCCGAGACCACGAGTAGTGGGAGTATTTAGCGATATGCTCAACACGAAAATTCTTTTTCATTTATGGAAATAATCAAAATAAGAAAAACGAATAAAAAATGAATATTCACGTGTTTGATATTTTGCCATGCTCGTGTTTTTGAACATTATGTCGTGTATTTGATCGTATAATTAGGCCTTTATTCGTACCTGTTATATGCTAAATCGTGTGCATTCGATATTTAAATAGTCGCATCATTCGCATTTAAATAAAATCGGTGAATACGGATTTGCCAACGACGGAATTCGAAGGACGTCACGGTAGTGATTCCTAAGATATCCCGAGGTAAGAGAACTTCGTTAAATATCACCACGAGTGGTGGGAGTATTTAGCGATGTGCTCGATAAAAATCCGCTATCATTCAAAATTGGGAATAATCGAAATAAAAGAGGAATAATATAGTGAATGTTTATGTGTTCGATATGTTGCCATATTCGTATTTTTTTTACACTGTGCTTCGCACGTCTAATCTTATAATAATGTATTTAATCAATTGTATTGTATGTTTAACCATGTGCATCTGATATTTAAATATTCACATCATGTGCGTTTAAATAAAAAAAAATGGATGTAAATTGCCGACGAAGGAATTCGGAGGATATCACGGTTGTGATTCCTAAGATATCTTGAGGTGAGAGGATCTCGTTAAATACCACCAAGAGTGTTGGGAATATTTAACGAGTATTCTCGATAATAAGTTCACATTCACTTTCATTTTCAAAAAGATAATAATAATTCAAAAAGTCCAAATAATAAACATGTTTTTGTTTTAAAAATAAAAAATAAAAAAAATAAGAAGAGAAATAATTTTAAATGCGGATATGAAGTCCATTAAATCGAGATTTAAGATAACACGTGATTAAATGGTACCGTTTTCTAAACAGGCGTTGCGGGGGTGCTAATCCTTCCCCGCACGTAACCGATTTCCGAACCCGGTTTTGTTTTCTCTCTGGTTCAAAATACGAACTTCGAAATTGGTTTTACAAAAATGTTTTAATTAATTTTTAAATATTTTACTAAAACCGATTTTAATAGGTGGCCAATCACACCTACAAAAAAGATTGGTGGCGACTCCCATTTTGTGTTTTGAAAAACGTCTAGCGGTCGAAAAAACGGTTATGACAATATGATTATTCGACACGAACACAACATCGAAAAAATAATTAAAACATGACACGAAAAATAATATGAACACGACACAAATAGACGAATATGTCAAAATCTACAAACTAAAAAAATAACTAAAACACAATCCAAAAAAATAACATGACACAAAATTTGGAGTTATTTAAATAGTGCCAATTAGATTTGTCAATTTTGGACACGACATGAACAAAAAAAAAAAACTAAAACACAATACAACACGAAAAAATAACACTAACACGACACGAATGCATAAATGTGTCAAAATCTATATAATACAAATTATTAATGTGTCAATATATATATATATATATATATAATATCCTGAATACGATTATAATATAAAAAAATAACACAAAAACACCACGTGATAATTATATAAATAAATAATAAAAAAAACTTAACAATTGCTTTCCACAAGTGCAAGCAATTGTCCTCTCAATTGATTGAATCAATTGAGAAATAACTTTTAATAATACCCAAAATATTATTATAATATAAAAAATAACATAAATATAATACGTTATAATTATATAAAAAAAAAATTACAATTGCTTGTCACTCTCAAAGTAATTGAATCAATTGAGGAGATAACTTTTATTTTAGTTTATAAATTTTTTTAAGATATATAAAACATTAAATATAATTATAAAACGAAAAAATAATATAAACACGATATAAATAATTAATTTTTTTTTTATAAGAATAAAAAAATAAACAAATCAATTGCTTATCACGTGGGCATGGCAAGCAATTGAATAAAGAAATCCCCATCAATTAAAGGAGATTCCTCTTAAAGTATTGTATAAAATAAGATAAAATAAAATAAGATATTATATTATATTATAATATATTTTATAAGATAAGATAAGATATAAGATATATATATATATATATATTTTATTAAGGAGAAAAAGACTAAGAACCTGCTCCCAATCTGGCAATGCTTGCAACTTGCAAGAACAAGCAAAATAAAATTGTACGGTAGTTTCAAATTAATATGATTATCAAAAAAAAAAAAAAAAAATTCCATTCAAATAAAAAAATGAAACCCAATACCATGTAACTAGTGAAAATAGTAATTGGGTTTCATTAAGAGTCTAACAAAACTGTTCGTGTAAGTGATCACTTCTTAAACATATCAACTAAGAAAAACATTTATATATTCATAGCCACGAAAAATTATTTATTTAAACTATTTTATAATTTAATGGATTTTGACTGTTTGATATAGATAAATTTAATTTTATTACGAAGAATTTTAAATAAAAAGAAAAAAATAGATAAATTAAAATTAGTCAGTATTTATGGGCAAAGTTTATTTTAATAAAAAACTTCAATGTTAATAAGCAAACAAATAAAAATTAGTGAATATTTTAATTCATTAAGAAAATCACTAATTAAGGACAAAATAATTAATTTAATAAATTGTCAAGATACATATATATGTCCTTCATTATTTGTATTTTTTAAGTCCATCCTTTTATATATAGTATATATAGATATAGATATGGTTTAATTTTTTTTAATAATATACTCTAAAAATATATATGTTATCCTTCTAATAATAGAATTTAAAAACTTATCAGCTGATAAATGGGGTAATTTACATTTTAGGTCATTGAACTTAACATCAACTTTCATATAGGTCACAAATGTTTAATTTCATCAAATTACATCACTAAAATTTTATTATTAGTAAATTAGATAATTTATGTTAATTTTGTTAAGTAATTCTAACAAAAAAGCAGACTCAACATGAAATTTTTTTTACCTAAAATGTAAGTCAGGCATTATCTTGATAAGATATAAAAAATATATGCATGCTGAGTCAGTTTTTTTATTAGAATTACTCAACGGAGTTAGCATAAGTGACCTAATTTATTAATAATAAAAGTTTAGTGATGTAATTTAATGAAATTAAAAGTTTGTGACCTACATGAAAATTGATGTTAAGTTCAGTGATTCAAAATGTAAATTACCCTTGATAAATGAGATAATTTTTTATAAACAAATAAATTCGTAAAGAAAACCTTGTGGATGTGGGTAGGCTATTAAAGGGAAGCAAACAATGCATATTATGGGTATACCTTTATAGCAAATACAGTAATTCGATCCCCAAAACATTTCAAGAAAACTTCGGTGAAAAAAATATGGCATCGACTCTAAGTGGTAAGCTGGAGACTGAGGTACAGATCAAGGCAGCTGCCCATGACTTTCATGATATCTTCTGCAACAAAACTCACCAAATATCCAATGCCTCCTCTGATAAGATAAGATCATGTAGTTTACACGAAGGTGAATGGGGGAGTGTGGGTTCCGTCGTCGATTGGAGTTATGTTCATGGTAATAAAACTTAACCTATCTACCATTCTCTCTTTTCATATATACAGTTTGTTTTTTATATGGATTTTCTTGGTTTCTTATTGTTTAGTTATTTGCCTTTTGCTGATGATAATCATGGATAATTAATCTTGTTTACTTACACTGTTCGACCATAAATATGTATTGCTTTATTACTGTAATAAGGATCCTTCTTGACGTTCCAATTAAAAGAGTCAGGTTCAAATCTTCATATATTGTTTTAAGTGCTTTTGGTTTTCAATGATTTTATATGAATCAGATGATGCCACCTTATTAGAAGTTTTAAAAAATAAATACGTGATAACTTTATTTTTAATGAGGTGGTATCATCTGATTCACTGACAATGTATAGATTTATATACTGTCAGTGTATTAAATACAAATCCATTTTATAATTGGATCGTTTCATTTAAGGGTGTAATTGAATCGAGTTGAGTGAATTCAGTGTCAAGCTCTAGCTTGGCTTGATATGAAAACTCGAGGTTTGAAGCTCGGTTCGAGCTTGAAGATAGTTTCGTTTTTCATACTCGAACTCAACTCATAATTTATTCGAACAGTTCGATCTTAAAGATAGTTTCGATTTTCATACTCGAGCTCGATTAGTAATTTACTTGAACAGTTCGAGCTTGGCTCAATTAAGCTTGATAAAATCGTAATATATACATTAAATATTATATTTTCATCATTTGCTTATATAGACATATTAAATGTATTGAAATATTTATATATATATATATATTTAAAAAATAAAGGCTTGATTAGTATTACGAATCTCTCAAGTCAAATATTAAAATACTCAAACTTGACTCAACTTTTTACTCGAGTAGTTCAAACTCGAGCTCGTCTCGAAAATGAATGAGTGGAGTTCGAGTAACTCATGAGTAGTTTGACTCGTTTACACCTTTATGTCTACTGATTTTTTATTGGTTTTAGATCGGATGCTTAATATAGTATCATAATCCAGATTTGTTATGTTCTTTTTACCTGTTCCTTCTTAAGAGGGAGTGTTTAGTGTATTCCCATATTTGTTAAATCTTAGATTTTTTACGGTCTTATATTCAAATTGAGATTTTTCCAATTAATTTTAAATTAAATGATTAACATATTACATGCTTCAATTCGAATAGCATATGCAAAGAATTGAACTTTTGCATGAGAATTTGTACAATATACTTCATACAATAATAAAAGAAAAAATTTATTTGAATTGAGAATGAAATTTGTTTTGTTTATGAACTATATGTAGATGGGGAGGTTAAAAAAGCGAAAAAGATGGTGGAATCCATTGATCGGGAGAACAAGTCAATTACATTCCGAGTGACCGAAGGAGATATCCTGAACGAGTACAAATTCTTTAAAATGACAATTAAAGCTACTCCAAATAGCGAAGGTGAGGGAAGTGTGGTGAATTGGATCATGGAATACGAGCGATTGCACGAAGGTGTTACACCTCCCGAGGCTTTGCTTCAGCTCGCAACCAAAGTCTCCAAAGATGTTGATTCCCACCTCACCCAAGGAAATTAACTAAGGCTTAGTTTGCTGTTGAGAAAAGTTTGGGTTGAAAAAAATATGTTTAAAATTAAAGTGTGATGAAAAAAAAAATATGGTTTAATAATTTTTAAGTGTCTGAAATTGTTGTGAAAAAAGTGTTGTGAGGAATTGAAAATCTCAAAAAAAATATGTTTAAAATAATAAAAATTTAGAGTTTGAGAATAATAAAATCATTTTTATCCAAAAGTCAGCTTCTAAAGTCCAAAATCAATTTTTTTTACTCCTTTAGCATTGCGTTTATGATGAAACGCAACTTTTGATCTCAAAAGTTGTGTCAACAGCAATGCTAAATGAAATGCCTAAATCCATATATATATATATATATATATATATATATATATATATATATATATATATATGAGAAGGGATCCACCTACATTAGTGTAAAATTAAATCAGTTTTACACACTTTCATAACTTTTTATACGATTTATATTTTAACAAACAGACCGTTAGATTTAACAATTAACAATATAATTGTACTCGTCGTACACGTAAAGTTTTAAATCGATCCGATATCTCTATTATATCGATCGAGAATACTGTCTTTTTTAATATATATTTAACAGTTGAAATTTTTTTAAATCGAACAAATAATTAAACATTTTTAATTTACTTATAATTAGATTGTAATTTGTTATGACAGCTCCAAATTATTTATTTAATCCCGAGAAAGAGGGACTTCAGATTTACTATTGACATTTTTTTTGGACATAATTAGCCAAATTTAAAACCGAAATTGCCCATTTTTAAGCTGAAGTTCAATTCTTCATGTTTGTGCTTGAACAAGGGTGAGGGGTTTTTCTTGTGTTTCTGATGATGCTCTTGTATTTGTATGCTCATATATGACTTTATTACAGCCAATGACACCTTACTAGCTGTTAATATGCTACTGCACGGAGTATTGCCGCCCAAAATACCACACTTTTTGCCTTGACCTATGAGTATTTTCCTTGAAATCACCCCAATGGCAACGTGGAACCAAGCTATGTTACTCGGACTTGAGTGTGATTGTCGGACACAGATATATATAATTTTTTTTCCAAGATTTTCATGTTGGAGGATCATATCCTCATACTCATGTCCGGATATATGTCGGACACAGGTACTTCAAGAAAAATGAAGAATGGGAGCAACATAGTTTGCACACCTTTCAAACAGATAATACGGAAACAGTTGATGGCCAAACGTTTAGGAAAAGTACTTTTTTTTTCTTTCTGTAACTTAATTCTGATGTATATTCTGGCTTTTCTTTTAGTTCATGTTCTCCTCTTATGATTGGTAGAGGCTATTGAGAGTTTAGATTAAAATGTTGAAATAAAAGTAAATTCTAGGAAGAAAAACCAAGAACCAAGTATAATCTTACTATAAATTCCCCTGATGAGCTTATAAGTAACAGTGACTATGTTGCTTTGACTATTCATTTTTTTTGAAGTATTTGTATCCGACGCATATCTAGACATGGGTATGGGGATATCTAACTTAGAATAAATCGAACATACCCGTGTCCCACACTCACATCTTAGTTCGAGTAACATAGAACAGTAGTCTCTACTGGAAGACTGAATGATCTTCATCGATCTTCAGTTGTATATTGTCATACAAAATCTAGGGCTTCTCAGGCTATATTTGACTGAACTAGGGAGGTCTAGAAGCTATGCATTCCATCAAAAAGAAGGTTGCTGCATGAATGTGCTTTTATCTAATAAATGTATAGAACCATTGTTTCCTCCTTTAGACTAGATTTGTACCTTTATACCGAATTTTCCTACTCAACATAACAATTGCCCTGCTTTGCTCTATTTTATTTTAGAGCTTTGGTAAATCAAGTATTTGCGGTTGAGTGCCAAAATACAAAGTATTAGCTTGACTTTAATTCTAAGAAGTCGGTTACCCAACTTTGGATAGAAATGAGGATTACGAAAGGGAGCTAGAAGACTAGTACAAATCTCTTTGCTTTTCCTAATAAGCAGGAATTGTTGAAAGGATATGGTCTCGATGAGCTAAATGTCATACACTTGAATTAATCTTTCAACTTCAATATCTGTCTGAGTTGAGACTTAATAGAATTCAGAGTCATGAGACATTCACCCCTTTCAATCTTCTTATGTTCAATAGTGGTTTGTGATGATGTATGTGTCCCTTATGTTGCTCCGACTTTTCATTTTTTTTAAAGTATCCGTATCCAACCGACACCAATATCCGACGCATATCCGATCATGGGTATGGGATATGATCCTCCAAACCCTCCAAATACATGAAAAACTTGGAAAAAATTAAACATACTTGTGTCGGACACGTACTGTATCCGACACTCACATTCAAATCCGAGTAACATAGTTTGTGGCTGTTTGCATTGAAATGATGTCTCTTTGGTTTGGGGATCTAATCACTATAATGACCTTTCTTTACTGCATTTCTTAAACACTTAGGCACTCATCTAGGTGCTTCTATGTATCTAACTGCTCTTAATAACTTGAGTGGAAAGCATGTGGGAGGAATGTTTGATAATACATTGATGGAACTGATTAATGCTCTAGCCATGTAAAAAGAAAGTAGGAGACTTGATGGCTGCAATCATGTTATTCTTTAGCTTTTCTCATCAAGAACCTTTGTGAAAGATAAAACTATTCAGGCACTCGATGATTCTGTAATCTTTCGAGGCAAACTGAAATCTGGGAAATGTATAAACGTTCACTGCAGTTACCATTTTGCTTTGCTGCAGCCTTGCACTTCCTGAAATAATTGCATACTTCAAAATGAAGGCAATCAGGAGAACCAGCATATTTGACTGAAATAGATTCTTAGAATAAAGAAGATTTCACTTCTGCTTTTAAATATTCTCTTTCCTTTCTTTTTCTCAAAGCACCAGTTTTCATTTTATGGGAAGAAAAAGTTCAAAAAATCATGGATTTGGTATTTGCCTACATCTTGACATCTTGACATCCTGATTAATGGTTATACTTTAACCACCCTTGCCAAGATTGTGTTTTCAATAAAATTATGCATTGTATGAAATGATTGTTATTGTGGGAACTGATATGGAAAGAACTATAAAATAGAAAGAAAAAAAAGAAAGTATGAAGCATGAAGGATATTTCTTGTTGAACACAATACAATTACATGATACGGAAAAAATAACTAAAACACAACACAAACATGACATGACATGAAAAATAACACGTACACGACACGAATATACCAATGTCTCAAAATATATATAATATGAATTATTAACGTATCAAAATTTATATAAATACAAAATACTTTAAACGCGATTATGACACGACAAAATACACAAAAGCATACTCGAATTACCAGATTTAAATTCTTATTCTGCAGAAGATCAGGAACTATCTGTCATCTTAAAAGCTTATCTTCTTGTGTTACTTTCTGAAAAGGAACTTTAACTTGTTCTGATTAGCTAAGAATAATACTCCATATGCTGACAACATAGTGCTAATTTAAAATTTTCATGATGTTTGGTTCTTTGACATTAAAGTTCTATGCCTCATTATCATGGTATAATGTTCTCTTTAGTTGAAGTTTTTTATTCATATAAAATAAACAAATGGTAATTGTTTAGACACAAGTTGTCTAATTCTTGTGCTATAATTATATTCCACTTTTTTACTTTCTTCAAGCTTTGCCTAATTCTATCTGTGGCAGGAATGAACTGACCACTGACCTTCCACTTTGAGAGGATCAAAGGATTTTAACAAACGAAAAAGAGATACGTTTGCCCTTTGACTGAGGTAAGAAATACTGCATACTATATTATCCGGATTGGAATGAGTATCGAATATGGGTATATTCAATTTTTTTTTTTAATTCATATATATGAAACATCATATTCTCATACCTATATTCGAATATGTCGGACACAGACGAATATCTTAAAAAAAATAAAGAATCCGATAACATCAGTTCAGCACCGTTGTTTTCCCTTTTTCAGCCTTTTGCATCATTTAAAAGCCTTTTTTTTTTTCTCTCTTGAAGGTGGACTTGGTACTTATATATTTGTACTGTTAAATGCTGTGTCAACCATAGTGTTGATGGAATGTGGGAAAGATTAGCTTTAATCTTTTGAGTATCTTTCTTTAGGTGGGCATGTTTTGAGGATAAGAAAAGCTCTCTTTATTGGTATTATTTAACATTTCCTTTTTATCTTTCCCTCAACCAGCCTTACATGCACTAAACTCCTGTCTATACCAATAGGCTAAAATGGGTTTAAAGTAGGTTTCTTTGGTAGCATTAGGCATGAGAAAAAGCAAGAACTTTGTTTACAAAAAATGGAAAATTATCTGCATGCGCTTGTACACCTTCAGTAGCACTCTTTCAAAGGCATATTCCCTGAAACATGACCAACCTTGTTTTTTTTTTTCCTAGCTCATGGAATCAAAACTAATGTGGTCAAATCAAACCAAATACATCATTTAATCCTAAACTTAATTACCAGTGATTAATGATTGTTGTCTTCCCTTCCTCTGCAGTTTTTTTCAAAATCAAATGCTTTCTTTCAATTAAAACAAAATGAAAAACTCCTTCAACTTATTTCAATATCTCAGGTTCCATTTCAGATTTTCTAGAAAGTTGCAGCAAAGGCTTTTTAAACAAGTACCAAGAAATTTTTCAGTCCCCCACAACTGTATATGAAACAAGCCTTTGAATCTCTACCTCAATACAGCGCATGTAGTGAAAAAAAACATCATGAATAACCTTGGCCTATGTTGCTCGACTCTTTATTTTTTTTTGAAGTATTCGTGTTCGATACCCGTTTCCGACATATATCCGGACATATGTATAGGGATATGATCCTCCAAAAATCCTCCAAATACGTGAAAATCTTGGAAAAATTAAACATATCCGTGTCCGACACATACACCCGAATCCGAGTAACATATACCATTGACGACACCGACACTCAAGTTGTGTACTTAACTGGAAACATTTTTATGTTTAACATGCATATCATTATGTTGAGAAAAACTTAGAGTAGATAACTCTAATTTTACCACTCAAAGAAGAAAGTTTAGATTTTAGGAAAACTCACAAATGCTCACACTTCACTCTAGACTACACTCTTTAGAGAAGAACTCCTTAGGAAAACTGAGAACTTTTATTGCTTATTGAAGCTTACTACTTGATGATTTACAAATGCAAGGGAGGGGGTATTTATACAATACCAAGATAAACACAAGCCACACAAATATAAAATCTAAATAAATTACAACCACCCATTGTTGTTTAATAACAACCACACATTTAAATCACACAATTACAACCACATATTAAACCACACAATTGCAACCACATATTAAACCACACAATTGCAACCACATATTAAACCACACAATTGCAACCACACATTGTTAGGCTTTTATTTTTTTCTTGGGCTGGTATTGGACAATTTAACACTCCCCTTCAATACTAGCTCTTCCTCTTTGCACCATGTTGAGTTGACGACGAAACATTTCAAATTTGTTGATACTCAAACCTTTTGTGAATAAATCTGCCATTTGATCATCTGTCTTGATCTGCTTCATCTCAATCTCTTCTTGTAGAACCTTTTCTCTGATAAAGTGATAATGCACTTCTATATGTTTGGTTCTTGCGTGAAAGACTGGATTTTCTGCCAAACGAATTGCTGACTGGTTGTCTCAATACAACGAAACTGCATAATCTACTGGTTGATGTAGATCACTCATTAGTTGTATCAGCCACGTACACTCTTGAGCTGCCATTGCTGCTGCTCGATACTCAGCTTCGATAGTTGACAATGATATCGTTGGTTGTCTCTTACTGCACCAAGAAATTGTTCCAGAACCAAGTTTAAACATGTACCCAGTTGTTGATCTCCTGGTGTCATGATCTCCTGCATAGTCAGTATCACAATAACCAACTAACTTACACTCTTCACCTTTCTTGTACAAAAGACCATAATCTATTGTACTTTTCACATATCTCAGTATTCGTCGAACTGCTTCTAAATGAGGCTTCTTCGAATTTTGCATATACCGACTCATCACACCAACTGTATAAGAAATGTCAGGTCGAGTCAAGGTTAAGTAGATCAGGCTACCTACCAATTGTCGATACATAGTTGCATCTTCCAAGTCTTTGCCTTCAAGTGCACACATCTTGCCATTTGGTTCCATCGGTGTTGAAATTGGCTTGCTCTCGAGCATTCCAAACCTTTTTAGCAAATCTTTAGAATATTTTTGTTGACAGAGAAATATTCCTTCTTGTATGTGATCAACCTCTAGACCAAGAAAGTGCTTGAGTTGTCCAAGTTCTTTCATTTGGAAACGAACTGATAAATTCTCCTTGGTTTGAAGAATTTCTGCCTCATAATCACCAGTTATGATTAAATCATCCACATATATCAATACGATAGCTAGCTTTCCTCCATTAGCTTTGACAAACAAGCTGGAATCTGCAGGTGTCACTGAATAACCACTATGAGTTAAAAATTCAGCAATCTTACCATACCATGCTCTAGGTGCTTGTTTCAATCCGTAAAGTGCCTTTCACAGCTTACACATATGCTCAGGATGATTTTGGTTTTGAAATCCCAATGGTTGAATCATGTAGATTTCCCGATCTAGCTCTCCATGAAGGAATGCATTCTTCACATCCATCTGCCACAAGTTCCAGTCTTTGTTGGCTGCAATGGCAAGTAGGACTCGTACGGTTGTAAGTCTTGCCACCGGACTAAACGTTTCATCATAGTCTAGCTCATACTTCTGAGAGAAACCACGAGCCACCAACCGTGCCTTGTACCTTTCAATCGACCCATCTGGACGATGTTTTATCTTGTAAACCCACTTGCAGGATATGGGTTTTACATCTCTTGGTTTTGGCACTAGATCCCAAGTCTGATTCTGCTCAAGCGCAGTGATCTCTTATTTCATAGCCATAATCCACTCAGAACTCTGTGATGCTTCTTCAAACGTCTCAGGTTCTGTTGCAATTGGTTCTTCCACTATGGCTGCATTAGCATATTTGGGATTTGGCTTCCGTGCTCTTGTTGTCCTTCGGATTTGTGATTGTGGAGATGGTTCTTCCACTTCACTCGATCTAACATCTGGTTGATACACACCAGTTTGCCAAGGACTCTAGACTAACACTTGCTCGTCATCGTCATCATCACATAGGTCTTCTACTTCGTCTGAAGTTGATTGAAGTTGGACAATATACTCTCCCATTTTCTGTTGTAGCATGTCTTCAAATTCTTTTGAATCTGACAACACCTCCTTTTCTGAGGACCACCAAGAAGATGCTTCATTGAATACCACATTGCGTGAAGTGTAACATCTTCCACTCGTAGGATCACAACATTTCCACCTTTTCCTTTGGTTGTCGTATCCCACAAAGATACACCTAGTTGCTTTCTTATCAAACTTGCTACGTAAATGATCAGGAACAAATACATAACATACACAACCAAATACTCGAAAGTAGCTGACTGAAGGTTTCATTTTCCACAATTTCTCAAAGGGTGAAACAAACTCTAACCTTGGTTGAGGAAGTTTGTTGATCACATGGGCTGCGGTTCTCATAGCTTCGGCCCAAAATCTTTCGGGTACATTCTTTGCATGCAGCATACTCCGACAAATTTCTGCAAGATGCCGATTCTTTCTCTCTGCTACACCATTCTGTTGTGGTGTATTGACACAAGTATACTGATGACGTATGTTGCATTCTCGTAGGTATTGAGAGAATTCGCCTGAGCTATATTCTCCTCCATTGTCTGTGCGCAAGCAACATATCTTCTTTCCCACTTCTCCTTCAACTATCTCTTTGAACTCTTTAAACTTTGAGAAAGTGTCAGACTTTTCTTTCATAAAGAAAACCCACACATACCTGGAGAAATCATCAATAAACGTCACCATGTACCGCATTCCACTAATTGATGGTTGCTTAACAGGCCCAAATACATCAGAGTGAACTAACTCTAATGGTTCTTTTGCTTTAAACTTTGACTCCTCGTATGACAATTGGTGTGCTTTACCATATTGGCATCCTGCACAAACTGTGTCTGTTCTTATGTCAAGCTGAGGAAGTCCCTTAAGCATCGACTTCTTCATCATCATACTTAGCTTGGAATAACTAACATGACCTAACCGCATGTGCCATAAATCTGTTGTATCGCTCCTTCTTGTCTTGTCTACATATGCTGACTCTGCTGACATCACGTAGACTGACTCCAGACGTCGTCCTTCCATCATCGGCTGTCCTGAGATTTTGAGATCACGATATACCTTCACATCCCTTGGACCAAACAGAATATGGTGACCTGACGATGTTAATTGTGCCACTGAAAGCAAATTTTTCTTCATGCCTTGGACATAGTAAACATCTTGTAGTGGTACCTGATTATGACTATATCGAGGTGCTACTACCGTCTTACCGATGTGAGTAATCGGTAATCTTGAATTATCAGCTGTCACAACAATGCGATTTCCCTTGTATTCTGACAGGTTCTGCAACTTCTGTTTATCGCCTGTCATGTGATTTGAGCAACATGAATCGACAATCCAGTCATTCTTATAGTCAATTCGGTCAGTGTTGTTACTGTGAGAGCTAACTCTTCATTTTCCATAGCAAAAAATGCTTCAGCGTTCCAATCATCTTCGCTTTTCTCCTTTGTACTAGAAGTAGCAGCATTGCTCTCAGCGGGCCTTTTGTTAAACCAACAATCTTTTGCCATGTGACCTTTCTTGTCACAGTTGTAACAGTTACCTTCAAATCTTTTATTGTTGCTACGATTCTTTGAAGCTCCCCCTGGACGAGAGCTCCCTTCTCCTTGATGACTTTTTGTCTTGTCACCATACTTTTTAGATCCACCACCGACGTGCTGTTTGAATTTGCCTTTGCTTTTGTTGGTGTAGAGTGCTTCCTCTTCACTTTTCAACGAGACCCCTCCCATTTGCTTGGCCATAAATTCTTGACCAACAAGCAAATTTTCTAACTCTACAAGTGATGGTTGAGTTGGCCATCCTTGTATAGCGGCAACGAAGCTGCGATATTCGGGCCTCAAACCATGGATAATTATTCTTTTTACCCTGGTATCTCCAATAGCAGTTGTAGGATCTAAATCAGAAATTTCAAGGCATAACATTTTTACCTTGTGAAAGTATTGAGCAATCGGTATATCTCGTTGTGCAACTGATAACAATTCATTCTCAAGAAGTTGAAGTCTTGTGTCATTCTTTCTCGAAAAGAGTGCATCTAAAGTATCTCACGCTTCTTTTGGCGTTTCTAGCTTTTGTATGTGTTCCAACATTTCTTCTTCAACTGTGGTTTTAAGGGCAAACATGGCTTTACCCACTTTAATCTTCCATTTGCGCAAGGTTCCTTGAGCATCTTCTTGCTCGGGCTTCGTAACTTCACTACCACCAACGACTTCCCAAAGGTCTTGACCTTGTAGGTAAGACATCATACACGTCTTCCACGTGTTGTAATTTTTGTGATTGAGCTTCTTGATTCCTCCAACTACTTGAAGATCACCCATCGTGTCGGCAAGACTCTAACAATACCGAACAAGCTTGATTTTGAGACACAAACTTGTAGAGTACAAACTCCTCACGATTCAAGAACGCTCAAACCAAAAATAGTACCTGAATAACTATTTCACCGTGAACAGTACCGTATACGTGAATAGTATCGTATACCATATACTTGAATAAATCTCGTATATGTTAACAATTACTATAAAAGTATATAGTGACACGTGTGAATAGTAACTATGGTAGTAACTCACAACCTAGCTCTGATACCAATTGTTGAGAAAAACTTAGAGTAGATAACTCTAATTTTACCACTCAAAGAAGAAAGTTTAGATTTTAGGAAAACTCACAAATGCTCACACTTCACTCTAGACTACACTCTTTAGAGAAGAACTCCTTAGGAAAACTTAGAACTTTTATTGCTTATTGAAGCTTACTACTTGATGATTTACAAATGCAAGGGAGGGGGTATTTATACAATACCAAGATAAACACACGCCACACAAATATAAAATATAAATAAATTACAACCACCCATTGTTGTTTAATAACAACCACACATTTAAATCACACAATTACAACCACATATTAAACCACACAATTGCAACCACATATTAAACCACACAATTGCAACCACACATTATTAGGCTTTTATTTTTTTCTTGGGCTGGTATTGGACAATTTAACACATTATTCATTTTGTTTTGTAGTTGAACCGTCAAACATCTCAACCATATCAGCATTGTTGTGACATGCTAAGCAAGATGCTATACAATGCCTGAAAATTTCAAAAACCAAATTTCAAAAAGTATTAAGGCTGTTTTCAAAGAGTTTGACATGAACAAGAGACTGGGTGGACAAAATCATCCCAGGACACGAAATTTTGCAGAATAAGTGGGGCTCTAGAATTGATGTTTGGTTAAATGATAAACTTTAATAGCTTTATATCATACAGATTGAAATAAATATTATATCTTACCAATTACATTGAATTTGATGGTGATAATATTATATCTTCATAATGTAGTCCAAAACTATATAAAGCTGCTGCATCTTGGACTGCTATGGTTTTTAGGAAAACAATGATAAGAAACAAACAGATCTATTTTCATATATTTATGCTTACCTGTTAGAATAAATGAGCCTTCATTATTAGAACATCTATGTCTGCTTTTTCTGAATAATGTGTTCATAAAGGGTCCAAGGGTGGGCAGGTCTAGCCTGTGCAATCACTGTCCATCATTCCATTATAAGACTGAGAGTCAGATTTTGAATAAACAAAGTCAGTGTTTGATTAACAGAGAGGGCAGGTAATAATTATATCATTCATGGTGGATCCCAATCTGAGGCCCAATGTATTAACTGATTCCTGTTCTGTTGTTTGTTTCATATGGCCCATTTGGCCTTTTCTTTTGATATAGGCAGGCTAAGATGTCCAGATGAAAACCCCCCCTAATGATGTTAGAAAACAACAGGTTGTTACCATGTCAGATGATAGTGATAACACCAATCTAGTTAATAGTCATAATAATTTCATCAGAAATTAAGTTTGGCTGTTAAATTTCTGTAGTACTTTTTGTGAGACTTAAAATTATGTAGTCTTTTTTATGTAAATTACTGATCAAAGACAGTAATAGGAGATGAAATCTTTTTCAATAGCTAGCTACATCTATGTTACTCCAACTTTTTATTTTCTTGAAGTATTCGTGTTTGATACTCGTGTTCGACACATATTTGGACATAAGTATGGGGATATGATCTTCTAAGGATCCTCCAAATATATGAAAAACTAAAGAAAGTTGAACATACCCGTATCAGACACATACCTATATCCGACACGTATCCGTATCCGACACTTACACCCGAATCCGAATAACAAAGCGCTAAACTATTTTCTTGAAGTTCTATGAGAAAATGAAGGGATTGGTTGTGGAGTGGAGCAAATCTTGTCTTATCCTCATGCTGAAATATAATTGGAAAAAGTCCTAATAGTCTCAGATTGTTCTTCCTTAAAGTTTCAAACTATTTCTAGAAACCAGTTGCTGTTAATATAGAAAAATAGAAACAACTTGCTGAACCTGTTATCTAGGCCCCATCTTTTAGCTGATTAGTATTAGCAGCTCAAGTTAGTTGACAAAGCACCAAAATTCCCTATCCTGTGAAAGATAAAAGCAGATGCTAGTGTTACACATTCACATGTTTGAAATTACCTTGAACCTTCCAACATGTTGATTGATTGAATGATGAAGATGTTTCAAAATTGATGTAATCTTTAAGATTTTGCATTGATCCCCCCGCTAATAGGAGGAAAAAAAAAAAGATTGATTAGACAGATAATAGTGCTATTAAAGTGGAGGCAGCTGGTCAAGTTTTCATATATATATATATATATATATATATATATATATAGAGAGAGAGAGAGAGAGACAGAGAGAGAGAGACTTTGAACACTGCATAAATACGGTTTCTTTCAAAGTCGGTCCATATACAGCCTAGTTTGGTGCAGTCATGAAAACCTGAATAATACCCACTCCCAAATCATTCAAATTTATATATATATTTATATATATATAAGTGCAGAAAATGATGTTGGTGTCATAATCATCTATCTGGAGTTGTGATTTTATAGGGACAGAAAATTTTGTATGGTCCATTCCATTATTGGTGGGCCAAATCTCCCCCCCTGCATTTGCATAATGAATTGTCTGAGAGACAGCACAATGAATATATATCATGCATTTCTGATGTTGGATAATAGTTACCATATATATTTTTCTTCCAATTTATCTGGTCCAAAGAGATGGCTGATTCCTTTGAAATGTCATCTTTAACTCCATGCTCATGTCTTTGTCACTGTTAGAAATGTACAACTTTGAAAGAAAGGAGACAAAGAAAATGGGGAATACAGATTAAAAAAACATAGTACATCCCATCTATCTTTGTTCTTGAAACAGGTCATTGCATTTGCATCAGAAATCACTTTTAACATTTTAGGGGCTGTAGTTTGTCCAATCCAAATGTTATCTAAATATCCTATTCAATGTTAGATATCATGTCTGCCCACTTTCCTCAACCCAACCAAACTACATGAATGATTTGAGTGGTGGCTTTTACATTGGTTGCCTAATCTAGACTAGATGGAACTATTACAAACACTTTTTAGACAAAGTACCCACTCATGAATAGTGAGAAAGAGAGGGAAAAAAGATTGAGAAAAAGAGAAGCTTAATGATTTTACCCAAGATGGAGGGGAGTTTGGTTCGCAACCACAATCCCCAAGAACCTATTAGTAAAGACCTTATGGTCTATGGCACATGGATCATTGAGTTAGTGGGAGAAACTGATGTCTACACTTGCACAACAATCTGTCAAAACCTAGAGAAAAGAAATGAAGAATAGATGCAATAGTTGTTTTCTTTCCTTTTTTTTTTTTCTCTTTTCAATGTTTCATTCATTCATTTAGTGGGGTTTGCTGGATTCAAATTTGCAATAAATAATGTCTCTCTTCTAGTCTTTAGCCTTACTCCACCCATCACACCAAGTTGTGATCTGATCCCATGTAAAAGTAGACTCATGGCATTGGCAGGTCATTGAAATTCCCACATAAAGGGCAAAAATAAATAAAAACTCTCATTTGTGTAAGATATGATTTCTAGGTGAATGGTTTTATGCACTCTTCCTTTTGGGAGTTTGTGGGATTCTTATCTTTGAGTCTTGACCCACCAATGCCTTTCCAAAAGAAAAATTATATAACCCATCATCCTTACATAGATGAATGAGAAGGGTGCAGAGTAAGAGAAAGGGAATCATCACATTTCCTTATTCAGTCAAATTAGGTATTTTAGAAACCCTAAAAACAGTGATTCCATCTTTTTTCTTTATGTGCAATAACTTGATAGTATTTTCATATATTTTTTATTGCCTACAAGACTCAAAAACAAGATACCTTGAAAGCAAAAGTTCCCACTTCCCACCCAACAAATAAATGCCATTGAAGATTGAACCTTCTTTCTTTATGCCCATGATTATCCTACCATTTGAAATTGAAGAAATGAGCTGTAAAAAATTATGCTAAACTTGATTTGATTCCCATGACTCCATTGAAATATATTCCCTTAGTTGTTTTGAACATCAATAGGTTTTCACTAAGGTCCCTTTTTCCATATTTGTGATTCAAATTTCTCACTTAATAAAAAATTATACAATAAGGGGCCATCCCAATTTTAATTTGACCTAACTTGGGTCTTATCAATGAACTTAATTGATGACTTGTGAAATGGGAGGGAGTAGGGTCATGACTTTTAAAGAGAAGGGGCAAAAAAAATATAATGTAAGGAAAGAACAAAGGAAGGAAGCAACAAAATCAATTCCAAATGATGGAATTAGTAAAAATGAGAGCCCCATTTCACTAGGGGAGGAAGAAAAGTTAGGCTTCCCATCAAGGGGGTCCATATCCTTCTTGATTGGATCAATATTCTATGCTTTTGTACTGTCCATTGCTTTGGCTACCCTACACTCAACTGAATAATTTTGGAATAGGGTTTTCTATTTATATCAAAGAAGATGACAACTTATATGACACATATCAATCCCTTTATACCAAGTCTTTAACACCTTTAATCCAAAAAGATTTTTTTTAAAAAAATAATAATAATATGCATTTTCCTAGATTCTTTTAAAAAAAAGATTCAAAAATTATGATAATAAATACAAAAAAAAAAACTATAAAATGTGAAATAAAGGTATTTCCATGGGTTTATTTTAATATCATGTTTATATCGTAATATTGAATGATCCAAGTTATTTATTTTTTGTTATATAATGTATATTTAAATCGATTCAATTTAAATCGAATTCGTACAAATCTAGTCAAGGGTCATTATTATAGTAGTCGGCATTTGGCTAGGTGCGTAGTGTGTACGTGACGATGAATTCGAGCATGCTTTTATTTTTTTATCTTTTGCTAGATATATAACATTATTCTGATTTATTTATTTATGTATTAATGTCAAACAATAATTATTGGAGAAAGATGTACAATGAAGTTGATGTGTGATTCTATGGGAAATGGGACCAAAAAACAATGAAGTTGGTATTAGTTTATTCATACATCTTTTTTCTTGAAAGGGAGACATGAAGTTGTGTAGCTGTTCATTGCCTTTCTTGGCCAATTAATTATATAAAAAGAAAAATGTTTGCTTTGGTTCATAGTTTCGATTGAAAATAAATAAATTATATTTTTGGATTTGGGATTCCAATGTGCAATGCACCCACTCAAATCTAAAAACTTTGATGATATATAGGTGTCATTTGACCCAAAAAAATTTAGTACTTAATTCCCCTTTGACAATCCCAACAATCTTCAAAGATACCATATTTTATGCATTTTTTGCTTTTTTTTTTTATTGGAATTGAATCTATACCTTAAGAAATTATCAACCATTTAGATAAATCTAATTAGAGATTTGTTTTTTTTTTTCTTTTTTAATGTTGGGACCAAGTGATGATGATGCTAAGATTAATTGAAAATTAAGATGATTATGGTTCCCTAGTCACAAGGAGTTGTGTTTCCAATATTCTTGTGTTGGGTTATGCATGTTGGCAATTTTTAGCATATAAGTTTCCTTTTTTTTTAGAAAGGGTTTGCAATTAATTAATTTGTGAGGGACACATCTAAGCATATGGTTCAATCTTAAGTTTATGCATTTTCCATCCACAAAGGTTAGTCAACTTGGTAGGAAAGGGACACTTTTTTTATCAACTAAAAATTGATACTTTTAAAAATGTTTCGAGAGTAAAATTTTGATTATATCATATCAATATAGGGAAGTACATCTCGAAGATCGTTTGATGAGAGAATTAGACCCAGGTAAAATTAGATGATACTCTTGATCGTATTTTATAAATATATATATATATATAAGTGTATGCATTTTCTTAATCAAAAAGTTGAATTTGAATCCTTCTTCTTCTTGTAAGAGAAAACTTTAAATGATTTATTATACTTAGGAAAGATTGATAGTATTTACTAACTAATAATTTTGGTCAAAAAATTATTTTTTAAATAATAACATTTTATTCGACTATTGATATATATATATATATATATATATATATTCAAAGAGTTGAGCTTGAATTCTCGTCCCAGATACGAAAAAATAAAAAGAGATAATGTCATGACTGACCCCTAAAGTTTATCAAATTTATCAATGTAGTATCTGTACTTTAAAAATATTTATTTTGGTACTTAAAGTTTACACTCCATATGCTATTGTAGTACCTATCAGTAACACCGTTAAAAATTGATGACGTGACTTTTGTATCCAATGAAAACTTGACATGTGGCACCATATAACGATGCCACGTGTACTACCTAAAAAATTATTATTTTAATTTTAATTTTAAAAATAAAAATTATTTTATTTTAAAAATATAATGATGACACGTGGCACCATATAATGATGCCACGTGTATTAACCTAAAAAATAATAATAAATATTAATTTTATATTTAATTTTTGTAATTTTTTAATAAATATTTTTTAAAAGAATTAAAATAATTTCATAATTTAATTTTTGTAATTTTCAAAAATAACTTTTTAAAAAATATATATTATATAAAAAAATTTAGATATTATAAATGATTTAATATTTAATTTTAAAATATTTTATATTTTAAAAATAATTTTAGTTAAATATTTTAATTTTGTTAACTTTTAAATTTTTGAATTTAAATAATATAATATAATTTTAAAAAATATAATTTAAAATATAATTATTATTTTAATATAATTTTTTAAGTTTTTTAAAAAATTAGATATTAATTTTTAAAATATTTTTTTTTATTTTTAAAATATTTTTTTATTTATTAAATATTTATTCTTTTTTTTTTATTACAAAAATTCAGATATTATTTTCTAAAAAATAAGGTGCTTCCACGTGTCATCACCAGATTGGTCAATGCCACATCATCATCTATATTTAACGGTGTTAAGTCAAAGTACCATATTGATACACGGTTTGATAGTACAGGTACCACATTGAACATTTTTAAAATACAGGTACCACATTGACAAATTTAATAAACTTTAGATACTATTCATGACATTATCCCAAACAAAAATTATCCAACTTTAGTTGAACTTTATATGTGATGAATCATTGATTATAAAAGATAGAAATTGAAATATTTATCCAAATTATAAATGGCTTAGCCATTATTTCAAGCAAGGTATGTGATCTCTGCTTCAGCTTTGATTAAGCACAAATTAAGCAAAGTGTGAAGCCATATCCATATAGCTCTCTTTTTAACAAAGTGAACTTTTTTTTTCTTGTTATTTCTAAAATTTATTGGCGATTAGTTTAAACTTTATACAATTTGTGATAAATTTGACTCTTTTTTTTTATGTATTACATTTATACATAAAACTTGTATACTTGTATTCAAGATATTTCAAATTTTTCTTTCTTACAATAAATACTAATAAAGATATCATCAAGATAAAAAATTGTTTATAGTATCTAGAAATTAATTATTAGAACTTGCTTATTTTCTTATTATATTCATTATGTTTTGATCAGATCTATTTGAGAATTGGACTATTCATCAGATTTGGTAAGTTCAGTCCAATTTAGACTAAGCCTTGAACATGGTTTTTAAGTCCGAGTCTGGTCCGATCTGAATTTATTTTTATTTAATTTTAATCATAAAATATATATAACAATATAAAAAATATCAGAATTTCAATTTTTTAATATTAAAAAGATTTTGAAGTTCGATGGGTCAAACCGGATCTTGGATAAGGAATTTTCTTAATCATCTTGATTCGACATAATCCAGCTCGATCCATGAATATAATTTAGTTTTGGTTTTTGAGTTAAAACACATTTTTCATTCAATAAATTTCATCTTAAAAGTTAAAATGTAAGACTTTTAACTTGAAAACTAAAAAAGTCTCATATTTTTAACTCTTACTAAAAAAAAAAATGACAAATGACAAATATATATATATATATATATATATATATATATATATAGAGAGAGAGAGAGAGAGAGAGAGAGAGAGAGAGAGAGAGAAAAGATCCAATTGAATATTTAGTCAATAATTTAGCTTAATTTGATTGACAATTGATCTGCTTAACATTGGAGCATGTGGGAACGGCCAAACATAAAGGAATCAACTAAAATTAACATAAAAATAAAGAAAAATAATTGCTTCTATTGACTTGGGTTGGCTTGTCATTGGTTGTTTATCAAAACAAAATATGCTTAATAATTGAGCATGATCCAAACAAAATTTTTTATTTCCTTACCTAAGCCCATTTTACTGTTTAAAAAAATATTAAAATATAAAAAATTATTTTTATATTTTTCATTAAGTTTAAATCAAAAAATATTTAATAAATAGTAATCCGAATCGAGCCTGACCGTTCTGAATTATGAAAATTTTTACCCAGGTCCGGCCCAATTCGAACCAGACGGATATATGATCTTTGGACAAGTCTAATTCAAACTCAAACTTCAACATTATTCTTGTAATTCTTTTAATGTACCAATTTCTTTATAAAAAAAATCTTTATCTAAGAGTTGAAAAGAAAAGAAAATAGAAATATTGAAAAGAAAATCTTAAAATCTAAATTCAAACTAGAATTTTCCCCTACGTGATGCTGTGAAAATTATTTATTTTTTAAAAATATATACATGAATAATTTTATTAAATTATGTTAAATTAAAATTATTTTAAAAAATCAATGAAAAAGTGAATTAAAAAAACAACAAATTAAAAATTTAGCATTTTTCTTTTTTTTTTTTATAAAAAAATAGATCAAATTTTAAAATTAGTTTCAAATCATAATTTTTTTAAAAAAGATATTTAAAAATAAAATTAAAAACAAAAAAAATAATTAATAAGTTATATAAATATTTTTGTTTAATTTTAAAACTACAAAATGATAAATCAAATTTTATAATTTTTTTTATTTTTTTTAAAAATCAATAAAAATATTTATAATTTTTTAATACACAAAAATCAAAAAATTATCTAAACAATTAACAAAATATGTATTTAATTTTTTATTAAAATAATAAATTATAAAAATTAAAACAATAATAGTAAAAAAATTCTTTTTCTTTTTCTTTTTCTTTTTTCTTCTTCTTCTCCTCCTCCTCCTCCCCCTCCCCCTCCAGCCGGTCGACTGCCTGCCACATCGTCGGCCGATCGAGGCACCCGACCGCTCTTCCTCCTTTCTCTTTGTCTCTCCTTTTCTTTCTCTCTCCTCCACTTTCTCCTCTCTCCTCCTCCTCTCTCTTCCTCCGTCACCGCTCGATTGCGCTCACCCTCCCCTCTCCTCTCCTCTCCTCTCTCCTCCCCTCTCCTCTCCTCTTCCATCCCTTCCCTTCCCCTCTTCTCCTTCTCCCTCTAGGCAGTGTCTGCCTGCTTCTTTTTTTTTTTTTTCAAACTTTTTAGAAAATGACATGTTTCCCTTGGATCTTAAAAAACACCCTTTAAGTCCCCAGACCTGTCCACGGGCCAGGTAGCCCGCCCGGTAGGCCCGACTTGTAATGGGCCGGGCTTGGACAAAGTATTTAGTAATTCGAGCCGGCCCGAATTACTATTTATTAAATAAAAAATATTATTTTATTTAAATTTAATTATAAAATATATAAAAATAAATATAAAAATAATTTTTTAATATTTTTGAATAGTGAAACCGGCCTATACGGACCGACCCGGGCCCGGCCCAAATGGGCTTGGGCAAGCAAAAAAAATATTTTCGGACCGCGACCTGACCCGACCCATGAACAAGTTTACCCAGGACTCAGTTTTAATATATAGTAGATATAGAATCAACAATCGGCAAGAATACAAGACCAAAATCAAATGGGGACGATATTTCAACATCAAAACCATGTTAAGTAGTGGACCATAAATAATGCTCAAATTGCCAAAAAAAAATCCTAAAGAAAACACACATAAAAGGAAGGGTCATTATTTCTTTTTCTAGCAAAATTGTTCATAGGCAAAAACACCTTTTTCATTTACCCTATAAAACAAAACATATCTCAATAATGTAGTAGGTGTGAATGGCATCAATTTAGTTTCTATCAATTACTCAATTTAGTTTTTCACTTATAAACTCAATTTAGTTTTTCACTTATGAACGGCTGTGTTTTTTTGTTCTATAAAACGAATTTATGCATGAAAATCTATTGTAATTATTCAAAATTTTTTTAAAAAATATTAACATTTTCAATAATTTTAAAAGTAGAATTGTGCCAAATTTATTTAAAATTTAAAAAAATATCAATCAAAATAATAATAATAATAAAAAGGAAGAAGTATCGAGGGCATCATATTCACATGTTTTGGAGGGCATGCCGGCCATAAAAGGACAGATGGTCCCTCATATGGTGGGGCCCACAAAGCCCAAATATCCTTCAAAACAAAATTTTATGTTATTATTATTATAAAAAAAATTATATGATATACAGTAAATAAATTTAAAAATTTTCATCAATAAATTTAATAAAATGATATGTATTTTTGTAAGATATAATAAAAAATATTAAAAAAATATTTTTCAATTTCTTAATTTATTTTGTGAAATTTAAAATTTTTATCGATGATATTATTATCACTATTTATTTATTTACTTTTTTGATTTTTTTTGTTATCTCTCCTCTATTTAAATTGTTTGAGCCCACATTTTTATATCCAACATAGTTCTAAATTTGTCCACTTTGTTGGACAAAATTTGAAGCTTTGATTTTTTGGTTGTTGAAATTGAAATTAATGAAGATGACTTATTTCTAAACAATTGAGCATGTTTTGGGGGACCCTTGATAAATAATGCCGAAGATATATATATATATATATATATATATATATATATATATATATATGATGTGCTTACTTAGAGTTGATAACAAAATCAAAATTACTACTTTAATTTTTTTTTCTTTTAATAATTTGTTATTGAAACCTTTATTGCAAATCAAAGATTTTATGAACATTTTTTTTTTGTTCATGATTGTGAGAAGATAATTTATTACATTAATCACATAAGACAAAAAATTATATATTCCCAATAGAGAGAAGGTAGCAAAGCTATTCACAATTCCTTTGTTTTTGCAAAAAAAAAAAAAAGTTCTTCTATATTTCAACTTGAATAACTATTTTTTAATTTTTTATATATATAATATAAATTAATATCCTATTTTCTCTTTTAAACAGTTAAATAATTTTTTTAATTTTTCAATTTCATTTTTTCTAAATTTGTCATTAAAGACCATCATCAATAGTATTCCAATTTTAAAATTTAAAAATTAAAAATATGTAATTTATGTAAAAAAAATTAATATAAAACCTTAAATGTAAACATTTAATAAAAAACCAAAGAGAGTAATATATATAAGGTTGATGATCAAATACTGTGATTCTAATTCCCGTTTTACCAAATTTAAATAAATGAAAAAACAAACAAAAACTTGGTGGCCATAGCCCATAGATGAACAAATGGCCTTAGAATTATAAAGAAAAATCTAATAATTACTAGTCATATTGATATCATTTTCATTTTTTGTTTTCATTATTGTGTCGTCACCATCATCTTGCTTCACCTTCTCAATGCTATTCTTATCTCTCTAACTTTTATCCTAATTTTTTTGCCATTAAATGATCATGATTTCAATGATATATATTTATACAATTTTTTTCTTATAAAAAATGTCGCAGTTTAAAGGTAAAGAAAAAGATTATAGATAAGAGTGTAATCGAATCGAGCCGAACTCAAGCAGTAAGAAGTTGAGTTTGACTCGAAACTCGAAACTTAGCTCGAGTTCGATGGAATTTTATTTTTAAAACTCGAACTCTAATCGAGATAAAAGTCGAACTACTCGAACTCGTTTGATTAGGCTCGTTTACTTAATAAACGAGTTCGATTTTCATACTCGACTTCAAACTTTTTAATACTATTTAAATATATATATTAAAAATTTAAAAAAAAAAATCGATTAGGCTCGCAAGTTACTCGAGTCAAGTATTAGAATGCTCGAACTCAGCACGCTCGATAACTCGAACTGCTCGAGCTCGGCTCGACAATGATCGAGCCAAATTCTAGTTTTTTTAAATCGAACTCGAATAACTTGTAAGCACATATATTTTGTTTACACTCCTAATTACAAATGCTGAAATTTAAAAGCAGACTTGTTAAAGCCTCGGATTTTATATAGCCATCTTACCCATCTCCTTGATTGAGAAATCTCTCTTAAAATATACAATCGTGAAAGTACATGCTTGAACCATAAAAAATGCACTTGAAAAATTCATGAATCCTAAAGTCATTTTCAACTTATGATAAATGGCGTTCAAACTATATAGCCATGTCCTAATTCCTATAGCCTTATCTCTTGTGTTTTTTTTTTTTTTTTGTCAATATATATTAAGCCATATTAAAATATTGATATGTGTCCACTTAATTATCATATAAATTAATTTTTTATATTTAAATATATTTTAATGGGACATATAATAATTTTTTAATTAAATTTGTTTATGAATCGGATCATCCATCAAGTCTACTAGTTGAGTCTTAAATAGGGATGTCGGGACTGATCGAGGATTATTATTTTATCAATAATAATTTATTATTTATTTAATTTTAATATATTGAAATATTAATATAAAAGTATTTTTAATTTTTTAATGTTATTTTGAATAAGGTCAGATTCATTTGAGACTAAGGATTTGTTTGGATGCAAACGGACCTTCGATACAGCACGATTGGGGCACTCAGTTTGTATTGTTTGACAAAGGGGGCCAGCACGGTCTCACCGTACTAGCCCCTTTTTCTCCACTAAAGCTCCAGTGGAGAAAAAAACCCTCGGATGGGAGGGTCTTTTACTTTTAAACTATTAGTTGATTATATATATATATATAATAAATTTTATAATAAATATATAATAAATTTTATTATTATATAATAAATTCATAAATATACTATATAATAATAAAAATTAATTAAAAATAAATAATTACATAAAAATATATATTTTTTATTTTTATTTATTTATTAATAAAATATTTATTTTATAAAAATATAATTTGATAATTTTTAATTATTTATTATTTATTAATTTTATAAATAATTAATAATTTAAAAGTTTCATTATATACACATTTTAATCTAATGTCCTTAATGGTTATTTTTTTTTCTTCACTATAATTCATCTCAACGCTGCTTTTGAATCCAAACACGTTCCCACCACTAATTTTAATCTCACCGCTACAGTAACTAATCTCACATTCACCACTGTTTTTAATCTCACCGAAATCAATCTTACTGTCCATCTAAATGGACCCTAAATGAGTCGGTCTAACATGTTTATCTCATTATTAATTACTTTACTTCATTAATCATATTTGTATATTTAAAACAAAAAATCAAGATAAAAAATGAAAAACATGTTTCAATATTAACAGGCCCACAAATTTCCTCTCGAAAACAATATATGTAAGCTATCAACATTTTTTTTATAAACAAAATAGACACAAATTTGATTTTAGCATCACAGGAAACACGTATATAAATTTTTTTTTCCCGATAATCTAATAAAAAGTAGGAGAATTTATTATCAAAACGATGAAACCTATATGCTACACCATCAAAATTATCAATTATTATATATTCTTTTTATTTGAAAAAACTACTACTATAATTTTTAACAAAAACTAGTAGTATTAATAAAAAAAAAATCATATGTCATCGGTAAAAATTTTAAATTCTCTCAATAAATTAAAAAATTTCACATATTTTATAAAAATAAATTTAAATAATTAATAATATAATAAAAAAATAATATTTTAATACAATTTATGACATTTTTAATTTTATGGATGATATATATAAAACATGGATAAAAAGTCGAACTAAATCGATCAATTGAATTGGTTTAATCAAGAATCGAAAATTTATTCGATCAAGTATGATATATAAAATCGAGAATTTAATGAATCAATAAAAAATCGATTCAACTGATAAAACTCGGATAAAATAAATGAAAAACTTAATTGATATATTTTTATTATTTTTGTTTCAAATTTATTTGTGAATGATAGAAATTTAAACTTTTAATATTTTAATTTTATATTAAATATTATACCATTAAATTAAATATATATTTTAATTAATTATTTATCATATTTATTATTAAAATTATTTTAATTAATTAAATCAATCAATCCAATCCATTTGACCAAATAAAACGATATCCAAAATCTCGTTGATTTGATTTTTATCCGGTTTATTAATCTTGACATAAAATAATAAATGGAAAAATAATAATGAAGTGGGCAGTGTAAATCCAGTCAGAGTAGAAGTGTTGAGGGTGACAAAAGAGAGAGGCAACAGGGTAACGTGCCGTGCGATGCGCCTCCTTCAACCACCGCCGACACCTCCTTATCAAATCCCCTTTGATTGATAATCAAACTTCTGATAAGATGCTTTACCATTTTCTTTCTTCTTAAGTTTTAAATGTCATCACTTTTTTTAATAATACATTATTACTTTAAATAAAAATAAAAGTTATTAAATAAATAAATAAAATAATAAAACAAAACCGACGTCTAAAATACGCCAAAAATGCTAAAGATACGTTTTAGCAGAGCAGAAGAGAAAGACTTTTTCGTACTTTTTGTCGACTGTTTCTTTCCCTTTCGTCCTTTTTACCACTTTTGGCTCTGCTCCTATCCTCACCCTCTTCTTTCCCGTGTCTTCTAAATAAATCTTTTCCCTTTTTTTTTAAAAAAAAAAAAACTTATATTTTTATAAAAATAATTTAATAATAATAAAGAAAATGGTTAGAAATAAAAAAGGAAGAAAGATAATATAATCATTATCAAGATAAAACTAATTAAAAATTATTGTAATCTAAATTTTTTTGTATCATTTTATGTTATCAATTATAAAATTTATTTGTCAAATATGATATTAAAATTTTAAATTTTTTTCATTATTATTGATATTGATATTTTTTTTTATTCATTTTAAATTATAGTTTGGTCGGAACTTTTAACCTTATTTTGACAAAAAAAATATCTTCTACTAAAATTATACTCCATTTTACCAATTTTCAAGTATGATTTGATAACAAGTTATAATTTTTAGGTTAAAATTTTAAAAAAAATTTGAATTATTTTATTTTTTAAGTAAATTTTTATATTTTTATTATATTTAAATAAATATTTATCTTTTGAATTTTATTTAAATAAAATTTTATTTTAAATAAAAAATTAATTTATGTTAAGATTTATTTAAATATAAATTAAAAATTAAAGATTTATCTGAACACAAATTAAAAAATAAAAAAATATTTGAATATAAATTAAATATTAAATATTTATTTGAATGTAATAAAAATATAAAATAATAAAATTTAAGGACTATTATCAATATTTTTGGTATTAAAATTTTAAATTATTTACCATATTATTTTTACTAAAGTAAAAAGTATGAAGGTTTGATATAATAAAATATAAAAATAAAAATAAGAATATTTGAGATTAAAAAGAGAAAAAAAAAACTGTTGAAACCGTGCGTTTGGTTGTGTGCACGAGACGACGGAAAAGAAAAGGAAAGGGGTTAGTGGGAGTAATGCCAAACAGCGGCAGCACAAACAACAGCGACATTTGCGCGAGTCCTACGTGTCAGCTTTTGCCTCACACCTGTCCCTTTCACTTCCCCCCTGGTTGACTCCACGCGTTCCCGCGCGTCACCCTACTCTCCTATGTATCTTTATCTTAGCTTCTTCCTTCTCTATCTGTCGGGTAGATGCCCTCACTGGGTCCCCACCCGTTTCCCTTTTACTTTTGTTTTTTTAACTCCTTTTGCTAATATGCGCCCATTATTATTATTATTATTATTATTATTAGAGGGTTTTTTTTTTTTTTTTCATTCTCATAAATTTCACTCGTCAATTCAACGTAATATAAAATTCTAAACTAAAGAATAAAGACTTTCAAAATGAATTTTTAAGTCTTAATTTTCAACTATTTCCTTAAAATAAAGTTAAAAAAATTAATTCGAATTCTAAAACATTATCCAATCTATTCGAATTCAATCCTAATTTGATAAAAACAAACTTATTAATCCAAACTCATCGAACCCAATCGATCAAAATTCGGATTAACGTGAATTTAAAATAACTCAAATTTAAATAATTTGAACAAGTAACTCAAAATAATTTAAACTTAAATTGATTTCACTCAATAATTTAAATTCAAAATTATCTTTAATCGAATGACTTAAATGTCAAACTCAAATAATCCAAATCAAATAATTCGAAATAATCCAAACTAAAAAAATAATACAAACTAGAAATGATCCAAACCTAAAACAACTTATAAATTTTTTAAACAGAAATAATCTATTAAAATTTAAGCAAAACCACCCAATTACCACCTCTACCTTGGAGACATCAACTCCTAATTAGTAATTACTCCCAATTCCAAAATAACAACCAATTGAAAAAGAAAGAATCAATTATTTAAAACTAAAAATAAAAAAACGAAAATTGACACAAAATTTAGAAATTAGATGCAAAATTTTCACTCCCTCTTCATTGTAGGAAGAAATAAAAGAAGATTTGTTGCAATTTCCTCCTTTCTTCTTAAAGGATTCAAGAACTTATTAAAACTAATGAAAAAAAAGCACATAATTATGGATTAAAACCCAAAGTAGAAATTTAGGGGGAAAAAAAAAAGAATTAATCTAACTAATTACAAAATTTTGGATTCCAACATTTCTTCTTGAAAAATTTTGTTTTTTTTTTTTTCTTTTTCTTATGACATGTTGACATGAACACTAGCATTTTTTGTGGATTTACAAATGGGGCAAATGTGAAGGCTAGACCCACAAACAGTACACAGGCACAAATGCCTGCATGGTAAAAGCAACACACACGATTCTTGCTTCCTACAATTCCTGCACAGCCTGTTGCCTTCTTCCTCGCTATAATTATTATCCTTCAAATTTTTTTTATCCTCTGCTGCTAACGTGCGCCTCTCCACTTCCCAATTGCTGCCACAACAAGATTGTGCATCATCAACCTCATCTGCCGCCGCTGCCTCCTCTAATCCTACGCCACGGGTGCGCTCGTCCTCAACCTGCGCCGCCGCCGCAAGGACTTGTTCTAGGTTGGTCCTTAGTGCGTTGGCCGTGGCCTCATTGGTTTGAGCCAAGTCTCTCCATATTTGATTCTCTATGTAAAGCGACTTCACCCTTTCTTCAAGTGCCCAATTTAATTTTCCAATCTTCTCAATTTCTTCCTCTTTGGTTCTTAGTTTCTTCATCACTCCTCCTTCAATTGCCTCCATTATCTTCCTTGCTTGCCTTTTCCTTTTTTCCTCTATTTCCACCTTCATTTTCTCCATCTATAAAAAAAAAAAAAAACCAAATTCGATCAATATTAAATTTTTTAAAGAAATTGATAAAACTATATTCAACTTTTGAAAAGATGAATTAAAATGTGGTAATTTATTACATTACAATTGTTAAAACCTGAGACTTTCTGCATTCAACTTGAATGTATTAAAAGTGAAAAGAAACAAGAGTAACATATTCCAAATCCAATTAGTTTTTAAGTTTTTTTTTTTTTTTTAAAGTTCACCCCTTCAATGAAAATCATTATTAATTGATACTTCGTTTGAAAGGGATGAGAAAGGAATATCACCGTGCTAGAGTGTCGAAAGCCGTTTTGAGTTTTTGACACTGCAGCACGGTGGCTAGGAGTACCCAAGGCTAAGCTTAACATTAAGAAAAACTTACATGTTGGGAGATGAGGTGATCAATATCCAACTGTTGCTGCTCCATATGAAGGGAAATATCATGGCCAAGAAACGAGAAAGAAGAGCAAGTTTTGTTGCTATGGGGTTGTTGAACTGGAGAAGGGAAAGAAAGGATTGGATTAATGGAATCTCTTGAACGCTTTCTTGGTAAGGGAAGATTGTTGTACGTCAAAGTACTCTCTGATTTCATCGCTGCTGCAGCCTTTTGATAGATTGAATCAGTAACCAAAGAGTTGTATAAAGGAAGCAATCCTTCTGTTGCCGCCGCCATCGTTGTTCCTGATAATGGAATCCCATATCCCATCTGGGTTTGAAACATATTCCCGTTTGCTTGAATGGGATTCATCGTTTCCCTGTAAAAAAACAGAAAACCGACTTCAGACGTCAAACGTTCCGTCTGAGTATTCGATTCAATAATAAATGCTTGTATTTCGTTATTTAGAGAGTTGGGTTTTTAGAACGAACCTGTTTCCTAAGATTTGAGGGGGAAAGAGATTGAGATGCCTAGCTTCAACAGCCATAGATTAGAGAAGAAGATTGCGTTTGAGTTTGCTTTGCTTTTGCTTTGGCTTTGGCTTTTAAGAAGGATGAAATGAAAGAGAAAGAAAAAGAAAAAGAGAAAGCGAAAGCGAAAGAGAAGTGGCAAGGCTGTATATGGTGGGGTTTATTTAGGGTTTGGTTCGGTTTAGAGATAGAGTAAGAAATTTTAAAAAAATAAAAAATTATTTTTAGATTATATTCTTTAATTTTAGATTAGATTTATGAAGCCAAAAGTAAGGTATATAAAAGCAGATTTGCTTGTTGGTTTGGGTCTTTTGTCTATTTTAGGTTTCGTTTACCAAATTAACCTCTTCCTGCCCTCTTACTTCACTCCAATAATTCAATCCAATAATAAGAAAATAAAACTAGATCTAGACTAGACTAGTCAGTCCGTAATTCTAGTAACTTTTGAGGGGCATTTTAGGAATATTAAGAACCGGATTTACCGTCTTCTTACTTAATTGGTTGTGAAGAAAGATTCAATAACTGATAGTCAGGGTATCTGCCACGTGTACATCGTCCACGTAAGCAGAGTTGGTTTTTTATTTTTATTTTTAAATTTTCTTCTGGCTTTGATACCCTCTCCTGAAACAACGTGAACGAAGGCGGGGTCCACGAGTACACGTGTGGGACAGGGTGAGAAAGAATAAGATGAGGACAAAGTGTGGGGAGTGCCAGCGTGGCTGTGATGGGGCCCACGTGGCAGATTGTCAAAGATAAAAGAGAATTAAAAAAAAAAAAAAGGAAACGTTGGAGGCATTGCGAAAGAGAGAGAGTGGGGGGGACGGGTACGGTGTACCCGGGGAAGGAGTGCCCGTCCTTTGGCTTTTTCTATTTATTTATTTATATTTTGATTAAATTCAATTCATGCTGGTCGCATGGGAAGGATGATGGAAACGTTAGCCTCATATTTTGGCATTTACTTATGCCACGTGTCTCAATTTCCCTCCCCTTATTATTTTTTGTCAATCATTTTCTTGTTTTAGTTTTTTAAATTTTACAAATCATGTTAAAAAAGTATTAATTTTATCTTTTAATTATATTAATGTCCATCTATACTTTATTATAAAATTGAGTTAGTGATATTAATTCAATTAGAAAAATCACAGAAAAAAATAAATTAGACAATAAAATATATATTAATAAGGTTATAATAATAATTCTTTTAAATACAGTGAGAATCCAAATTTTAAAATTTACTTATCTATCGTCTAAAAAAAATATACGGAGTTATTTTACTTTTTTTCTTACATTTTTAAGATAAAAATGAAACATTTTATTTTTTATTCTTTTAATATTTATAATTTTAATGTATTTCACTATTTGGATATACATAAAACTAATATTTTTAATATACCTAAAAAAAATACGACAACCTTCTAATCCCATGGATAAAATTTAAAAATTTCACGGTATATGGAACAATTTTCCTTTTCTTGTTCATCTCATTCTTCTTCTCATCAACTTGGATAACGAGTTTAATTTGCTTGGAAAAGATGTGTCACAAATTGATTGTAATTGAATTTACATATATTTAATCGATTTACAAGAAAAAAAAGTTTTCAAATTTAAAGTTAATATATACTTTTATGATTGCGGCGAATTTTTTGTCAAGTAGGATCATAATATGAAATTAGACTTTAATTTAAGGGGTTTCATGTACCTAGGTTTTATAGAAATCTATGATTATTTATTTCATTATGCTGATGATATTCTTATCTTATCTACATTGATTTAGATGATGATAAAATTAAAAGTTGACTTCAAAGGAGATATAAATTTATTTTATACTTTTGGCAGGTCTAAAAATTAGGTAAAAAGAAATTTAATATTTTTTGAGACGAGAAATTATCTCATTCATCATAGTTTTTAAATTTCGTAAACGAATCGGTGAGATGACACATATTTTTTAGAATTTATTTTAAAAAAAATATATGTAACAGTCTCTTAATCCAGTTTGTGGAGTTAAAAACTCTATTATCATTGTATCAAAAACGAACTCTTATTAAAACATAGAGTTAGGATAGGAATAGGGTTGTCCCAATAATGATATACCATGCATATGTTTGGTTTCAAAATGAAATTAACATTTAATTAATGTAACTATGTCGTACAATTATGGTGCCATTAGTCATCATAAAACGTGCTTAATGTTTCCTTTATAATAAATGCTATAAAGTCAAGCTTAGAAGGGAAGGCAAGGGCTTTCAAAATTTGAAAGGTAAACATCAACCAAAATTCGGTAAATTTTGAATGCTTCTTGTTTATAACCAATACCATCATTAAAAATATCATATCAACGTACATAGATTCACATTTTTTATTAATTTACCAAAGTTACTATTGTTAACTTAATTGTGGATTTATTTATGCTAATTGTTGATATAACAAATTTTAATGATTAAGTGTACAAGCTGTTCATGAGTTGAACCGAGTTTGGCCGATTAAGATAACAAAAAGGAAAATTGCTTGCTCAAGGTCTGATCTGATTCGTCGAGTTCGAAAAATCCATTTTATTGTTTAAAATATATTAAAATATAAAAAAATATATTTTATTATTTTTATATTTTCAAAATTAAGTTTAAATAAAAAAATATTTTTTATTAATTAAATAATAATCGAGATCGAACTGAACTCGAACCGGACAAATAATCCGGTTCTTGAAAGTATCTATGTACACTTGACTTTTAGGATTGATTTATCTTGCCATATGAGTCATATCGGCATCCTAAGAATAGGTTTGGCCGGAATTGAATTTAATGGATGATATTTTTTATGTTTTGGATGGAATTCCCAAAGAAAATTAGAGTCATGATTTCTTGGAGTTGAATTCTGGATAACCATTAAATTTGGAAAAGCAATTTTTTTGACCGATATCGCCAATCAATATTCTTACCTAATTGGTGACCTTGAAATGAAGAATGGCATTCAAAATCTCAAATTTACCTTCAAATTCTCTCTTCCTTATAACATTTGATTTATGTTTAACAAATTTTAGCAACCTTCGCCTCTACGGTTCAAAGGGGAAAGTATGTAAGAATCAACTTTGAAAATGGAAGATTGGAATTTGGAGTGAAAAGAGTTTCATGACAAAGCTTGTTAAAGACTGCTTTATACTATTTATTTTCATGTTGAAGATTGGTAGACCTGCTCAAAGGTCGTGTAGTTTGCTCGGTTTAGTAGGTTCAATTCGTATTGGATCGAGTCTGGGTAGGATTTTTAGTGATTCGGATCGGCCCGACTCATTATTTAAATAATAAAAAATAATTTTTATTTAATTTTTATTATAAAAATATATATAAATATTAATATAAAAATAAAAATAATATTTTAATAATATTTGAACAGTAATACGAAACGACGAGGTGGCCCAGGCTTGCTAGGACAGGGTCTTGTTAAGTTGGAAAAAAAATCCGGGCCGTGGCTCGGCCCGACCCATGAGCAAATCTAAAGATTGGTACATATTTAGAAATATATATTTTCATTTGATTTATTGTCAAATTGTTGCATTTAATATGAAAAATAGCATATAATAATGAGCCAAATAGTATTTGCAATGGAGTATATTTTTCCAAAACTTAATCATTGATTAATTTTTTTCTTTAAAAAAAAAAAAAATCTTCATAGGTAAATGCTTCATCAATAGAAAGAAACTGAACAAATCATGTCTAGACATGGTTTGACTTAAGTGTTGTTTGAAAAATTAAGTATTGACTTTTTAGTATTAAATTTATAAGAATTGAATTTGTATTACAAAATTTATTTGGTATGTAACTGAAAATTAGATACTGAAAATGTTAAATTTTAAAAATTATTCAGTTCACAAATTTATTCTTATCATCATAATTTTATATTATTATGGATTATTTTGGATAAACTTTAAAAGAAATAATTTAGATATCTTATTTATTTATTTAGTAAAAGAAGGGAATAATTTAATTCAAATATAATTTTTTTTAAAATAAAATTGACCGAGCATATATAAGTAGCTTCTTACATATACTTATTTCATTAACAGTTTAGATTTCAAAAAAAAAAAAAATTAATATGAGTTATCAAACATATTGAGACAATTAAACTGTTAAAATTTTTGTTATTCAAGAGTTATACTTAATATACTTCAAGGTACCACTCTTTTGGTGAGAGTATGCATATACCGCATTGTTTTATTTTATTTATGTTTTTCTTTTTTTATTGGAGGAAGGAGATTCGAGCTCAACTTTAAAAATAAATAAATAAAATATATTTTAAAATCTAGTATTAATTTGATTTAATGATAGATGAATGTATCTCCTTATTCAAAGATCCGAGTCCAAATTCCCATAAAATAATAAATAAAAAAAAGTCTATTTTAATTGTTTCCCATTTCTCTTCTTTGAGATCTCTTTGGTTTTATCGTATTAGTGCCGGATATAAAGATGTGCCTTGATCAAAAACATGTAGATTTGAGTGTCTTGATTTAAGACACAAGGACAAACACCATAAACAATTTTATGTGTCACATAGTAACAATAATGTACTAATTTATGCTTCCAAGGCAAATCTCCATCTTCATTATATAATAAACTTAATTTTTGAGCAATATAGATCTCTCGACTGTTTTCCACTATTGTTTTAGTATTTTAAAATTAAGGTAACTTAAGCAAGATTAGACAAATTAGCTTCATTTAAGGAGACAAAATGATAAATAGATCAGTCCTTTGATAAACATACAAAAAATTTGTGTTTTACTAATTTAAGCTGCCAACTAAGGTTTTTCAGAGATTGTACTTATTTTTCATTGCATTTCTCTGACATTTTGATGAGGAGAGATAATCTTATTTTCTAATATAAAAAAAATAATATACTTTAATTTTTCTTAAATAGATTATTAAAGATTTAATTATCATAAACCCACATGGGTTATATTATCAAATTAATTTAAAAATTATAAGAAAATGTGCCTTGCAAGGCAGGCCGTACAGACAGAGAGGACCATATATATAAATTCATTGCATCCATGACTCATATTTCCCTTTCATGGATCTGTCAAGCAACTGGTTGGAAAAGAAATGATAATGGAGATTAGATCAAGAAAAGCTAAATTAATGTGAGAAAATTGTTGTAAGATTTAATTACTTAGAAAAGATATATAGATACCCATTACAAGGAGTGAGTAAAATACGAAAAATTGATCTGTTCATGGACCGAACCGTATCGATTTGAAATAAAAAATAATGTTGTATTATATAAACAATAATTTAGGTCTGGTCGTATCGGTTCGAAATAAAAAAAATCTATATCCAAGTTAAATCCATACGGATCAAGTCGAATGGACTATTCGATCTTTGTGTTAAGTAGGTCTAATGGAAAGGAGATCGATGGATTCTTTGCTATTGTACTTTTCTTCATGTCTCTTTTTTTTTTTTATATATATATATATATATTATTTTCTAGCTCTATTATTGCCCAAATAAATCCAACCCTATCTATTATACTTTCATTCAACCATGCACCGAAATCATAAAAAAAAACACATAAAAAAAAAGGTAAAGTTAATCGTAAAAGGTGAGATTTACTTTAATGTCAAAAAAATAATAATAATAAGGCATTGTCTTAGTGGTAAAGACAGATCTGACAATTTTAAAGTCTTAGGTTCAAGTCTTACCATATTTTGATTTGATCTAATTTTATATTTAATTTGTTTAATTATATGTTGATTTGTTATTTATTTTATTTAATTCATTGATTTTTTATATGAAATTTAATATTTGATTATAAAATTTTTATTTGTATATGTAATTTTTTTTTTAAATAAATAATTGGATGGTTTATTGTTCTTCAATGCATCTTGTCATCATAAATTAGGACAGAGCAAATATACAATTAAAAGAAAAGGGAATATGATCATAGATATGTAGGGGGAATCATGTCTGTTTGTGCTTCCCCTCTTTTAAGGGCAATGAATTGTATATTGCACCAATTTGACTTGGTTTGTGGAGGTTTCCCTTTTAATTTTTTTTTTTTTTTAATTTCTTACATTCAACTTATTAAAGTTATTGGTATTATGTATTCTTCATGTGATATCCAAAAACCTTTTTGCTATCTCACACACAATGAGAATCTCAATATATTTTCCCCTCTTTCAATAGCATTTTCTATTTCTTTTTGGGAATCTAGTTTATCATCTTCACAAAGATGCATATAAACAAAACCATAACTTTGAGTATGTCACATTCATCATTTTACATGATATATATGATTATTATTTTATAAAACGATTGTAAAAATTTTAGATTTCACAAGTAAATTTATATAATTAATATTGCTCATATAAAAAATCAATGAATTAATTTCAATTAATTAATTAATTAACGAATTAATATGTAACTGGACAAATTAAATATAAAATTGAATCAAACCCAGGTAGGATGAGATTCGAATTTGAGATCTCAAGATTTTGTGATCTCTTCTTTACCACTAAGATAAGACCTCTTTGTTTTTAATTATAACTTATTAAACTGCGATAATTATATAAACTCACTTGTAAATTTTATATAATAATTTGAATATAAAATTAATTAACTATTTCTTCCATTTTCCTTTCTTGACTTTTTTTTTTCTCCTTTTTTTTTCCCTCTTACCAAGTAGTGTTAATGAATGCTTGATGTTGGGTTTCTGTTTGAGCTATCATTATTTCTTGTATTGGAAACATACCTTACTTGGACTAAGGAAACAAAAATTTATATATATATATAAATATATATATATATATATATATATATATAGAGAGAGAGAGAGAGAGAGAGAGAGGTTAGCTTTATTTATTTATAATTAAAATACATAAAATGCCAGCAAATTTGACCATTAGGTTTTAGGAAAGAAACTGCATATATTCGTGGGGTCCAAGTAGTAAAGCTATAAGGAATAAGGATACATGATTTTCTTTTTTTTCTTCACTATAAGGGCACATTTATAATTTACTCACTTCCCTCAAATCTATTCATTTTTTCTTCTTTCTTTACTGAACTAAATAGTGACCTTTCTTTGGTAGGGCAAACGTGACTGTCAACTTTGCATGAATAATGCAAATGGCAACCAAAAAAAAAAAAACATGGGTTTTGGGGAATTTCAAAGGAAATGGGCCTGAAATGGCAAGTGATTTTATATATACTTTCTCTTGCAACATCGATGACACATTTCTCAATTATTTAGGTATTTATGTATTTTTTATTTTTTCTCTTCCTATCTCTGATCTGATCTGATCTTTTTCCATGTGCATATTTCCCACACTTGTCCCACTTTAAGACAAAAGTTATTTTGACATTCATTTCCTGAATCTGCTAAGCCAAAAACAGTTTCACCAGTCCATAGGGATTGAAATGAATTGAATTGAAATGAAATGGATTGGACCTGCATTTTTTGTTTTTGTTTTCAAGGACAATTTATTGTGAAAAAAACAGTAGTAGATGTTGAGTTGCTTTCACAAATATATAATTTCGACATGTTTGTACATTCAAATATAGCTATATTGCAATAACCACTGACCATTTTGACAGAAATTAATCATCATAGCTTTCACAGCTATTTATTGTTCTTTTTTTAAAATTTTATTTTCTACCTTCTGATCCTTCCTCCTCTTGCATTTATTAGAAGAAATGTGACTTTGTCATGACAATGTGATGACAGTGCACTTTATTTTTAATGAAATTCCATCATTTACAAAAGAAAAAAAAAAAAAAAAACTTCTTTTCGGCATGTTACTGAAAAAGATTTTTTTTTTTTTTTTTTATACAGAACTTCCTTTTGGAAGGAAGGTAGAGGGAAATACTGTAATTTTTTTTTATTTTATATATTTAAGTACTAAGATTAAGATGATCAGTATCGTATCGGTGGATATATTATTTTTGTTCTGACATTAATACATACCGGTATCGATGTGTTTCGGCGTATCGTTTCAAGTTTATCGGTATTTTTCAAATATTTTTCATATATCTATATATAGCCTATTTTTAAGTTTTTTAATAAAATATATATTATATACACATAAAAATATACATTCATTACATGCATATATATGTTTTTATGCAAATATAAATTTTAAATATTTAATATCTAAAATTTTTAAAAATCAAATAAGTATTAAAATATTAAAAAAAATAGTAAATTATGATTAATTATGTTCAATAGCTTAATTTAATGAACATATTTTATTTTTAAATGTAATTATGAAAAAAATAAAAATGATCATGACACAAAAAATATTGGAATTGGTTTAAAAAATCAAATAAGTGATATATATTTTTTTTTTATAAAATCAAAATCTTGTACCAATAGGTATGGGCCGATACGTACCGATACTGACCGGTACGGGCTGATAGTATCGGTACTGACTGGTACAGACCGATACAGGTCAATACGGTCGATACGGACCGGTACAAAAATAAAAACGGTATGAAATTGATGTCATTTCGATTTATCTTAAAAACAGTACGTATTGACCAGTACGGTACCGATCACATTAACTAAGACCATTTATTATTATTAGTTATACAAGACCATCTAGGCAAGTTATATTAAAAAATAAAAACAATTAGTCAATTAATTGTTATCATTTTTTTGAATTAAGTGTTCTAGTCAAAAACGAGATAATTTAGTTAGTACTACAATACTTTTTGGTGTAAATATCGATGAATTTATTTTATTTTGATAACAATAAAATCTATTAAATTATTTGATTGAATTTAATCTAATAGAAGTGTTCATAAATCGAATTGAATTCGATCTATTAATTTTTCAAAACTCTTGCCTAAGGTTTGACCCATTGAGCGCAATAGGCTTGAAAATTTTTAAAAATAAAAATATTTTATTTATTAAATAATGTTTTGAGTCCAGTTCAAATTTTAAAAACCTTATTAAAGCTTGACCTAAGTGGACAAGTCTAGTGTGTCGAGTCCTTAAATTGTTTTTTTTTTTAATTATTATTATTATTTAAAAACCTTAAAAAAAATTGTACTCTACTGATTCATGGTGTTAATTAATTACAATTTTGTTATATGAAATCAATATATTTGTTCATTAAAATTTTAAATTTATTTTTATTTATTATAAACTTGTAATTAATAATAAGATTTTTTTAAATTGATTTGGGTTTAGAAATTAGAAGTTAATGAGATATATGCTCATATTCTTTTTATATGGTATGTAAGAGTTCTTCAAGCAATTTATATAATAAATAGTGATACATTTTTTAAAGAAATCTTTTTTAATTTATTTTAATAAATTTTGTATATACATATTTTAATTTTTATCTTTTATAGACATGATTTATGGGTTTTGAAATAGAGATTTGAGTTCAAATTATGTTAAAGCAATCTTTCTAATTGGTATATATGTTTGGAAAGACCATTTAAAATGGATTATGAATAATTTATTTGTTGGGTTATAATTAGACTTGTCCAAGAGCCGGACTACTCATCCAAGCTCGAAAGTCTGTCCATATTTAAAAGGGATTTGACAAAAATATTAGGCTTAAAAAATGGGCTTGAACAAAAAAATGAGACCCGTTTAAAAAATAGGTCGGGTCTTGACTCCAACATTCAAGGTCCGAGCCCGGCCCGTTTTCTAATTATATAATATATTATTTTTATTTTTATATAGATTATATAATTTATATCATATAAAGATTAATATATATATAATATTATAGTGTAAACAATAAAAAAAATATGTTAAGTTGCTTATGTTTAAGAATTTAATAAAAGAAAAAATATAAAATTACTAAAGATTAAATAATAAAAAAATAATAATAATAATATGAGCGGGCCTAAACAGGCTTGGACTATCCATTTACAAATATGAGCAAACTTGGGCTGAGACCCATATTTTGGGTCGGGCCGGATTTAGACAAATAAATATGATGTTGATATTATACATAAATCCGACCCGATTCGATCCATGAATATCCCTAGTTATAATATGATTGTAAAAAATTCAATATGAAGCAACTACTTATTTGTACACATTAAAAAGTCAGATATAATATTCAACACAGGCCTAAAAAATAGGCCCGATATATTGGAAAGCCTAAGCATGCCCGTTTTGTAAGCAATATTGATGCAAAGGAAAAACTGAAAAAAGGAAAAGAAAATAAACTTACTGTCAAAAGGAAAAGTCTCTTTGCTTTGCTGAATCATAAAATTCAAGTTTAAATTATTATATGAAGTATATATAAAATTTTTGATTGGATTGATATTACAATTAAATGACATCAATTCAGTTGAAAATTTGACCAAAAAAAATTCAAGTTATAAAAGATTTTGCTAACAAAATGCTTTCACAATACTATTTAAAATTACTATATATAATAATATTTTTACACGATCATTGAAAATTATTAACTATAAATAGCATTAACTAACCTTAAAAACTGCTCTGAATACATTCATTAGCAAAATCCAATTATAAAATTAAAAAAAAAATTTATAAAATTATATTAATAATTTAATTTTAAAAAAAGTGAAAACCATATTTACCTTTTTTTCTCCATTAAGAAAACCATTACATGTAGTTACTAACTTGTTTTTTTTTACCTATTTTCTCACATTTAAAAAAAAAAAAAAAATTCACCCACAAAGTGAGTATGTCATAATCTATACTATATTCAAAGTATCTGACTGAATTCGTGTCACGAGTCAAGTGACACCAACTCAGTTAAAAAAAATACAAAAAAATCATAATATAAAATAATAGAACAAGGATATTGATATCTTTGATTTTTTTTTTATAACTTTAAAAAAAATAAATCATCAACTTGTTTCTTAAAAAAACCATCCACTTTTAAAAAAAATTACCCATACATACATAAATTCTTTTTTCTTTTAAAATATTTATTTTACATAATATTTTTTTTTTCCGTGGTTATACATATATTTGGTAATAATAATGTGTTTAAAATGCTATTATTTTAAAATTTTAAAGTTTCCCTTAGATATAATTACCACTTAAACAAGGATTTATGGGCAAGGTCCAATGAACATGGTAATTGGGATTGCAGCCCAATTTCCTTTTAGAGTTGGCCTTCATTTTCTCTTTTTTTTTTTTTTTGGGCCACAAACTCTCAAATTGAAGTCGAAAAAACAAGTTAGGGAATGAAATAAATTTATTTATCATACATCAATAAAAAAACTTTGAGATGCACCCAAGGCCAAGAGCTAGAAAAAGGAGATTGAAGCAACAGATTCTTGGCATCTAAACAAAGCATGTAACTTGTTTTTACATGGTTATTGGTTCAGTAGGTAGTCATGAATTTATATATATATATATATATATATATATATATATATATATATAAAGAAGGTTGTAGTCTGGGGATAAGAAAAGGAGTTGCAAATGTTAAGATTTGAACCTCAAACATGCTGGATGTCATTGCATGAATCAATAGAGTTAATCTCTGATTCAAGTAGTCATGAATTTATATGGACTACAACACAATTATGCAAGTGGATTAGGTAAACTTGTTTTGGGTGTTTGGTTGACTCTCTTTTAAGGCCATCCAAGAAGTTAACTCTTCATACAAATAAATTCAAAATTAATTAATTATATTAGAAAATCTCACGCGCGATGCTGCGGGAGATATATACATATATATATTTAAAAATAATATATTAGTAATTTTATTAAATTAAAATTGTTTTGAAAAAAAAAACTTAACGAAAGAAAATAAAAAAGGAAATAAACGAGTTAACATTTTTTTCTTTTTTAATTCCTCTTTTTTTCACTATATCTTTTTTTTTTTAATACTTTCTTTATTCAATTTGAAAAATATAAAGTGATAAATCAATTTTTGTAACCATTTTTAAATCATAAAATTTTTTCTTAAAAAATCGATTAGAGAATAATAAAGAATACTGAAAAATATTTATAATTTTTTAATACATAAAAATTAAAAATTATGAAAAACAAAATTCATTAATATAAATTTGTTAATTTTTGATGAAAATAATAAATTATAAAATAACAATAATAAAAAAAAAACTACAAGTTTTTCCTTATTCCTTTCTTTTATTCTTTTTCTTTTTTCCCTTCTTTTCTTCTTTTTATTCTCCTTCTTCTTCTCCTCTATTTTCCAGCCAGTCGGCTGCTTGCGCCGTCATCGGCCACGTCAAGGTAGTCGACCTACTTTGCTCTCTCTCTCTTCCTCCCGTTGTCAGTGGCCCCTTCCCCTCATCCTTTTTCTTTTCTTTCATCCTTTTCTTTCTCTCTCCTCCATTTCCTCCCCTCTCCTTCACCATTTCCTCATCCGACCAGCCACCCTCGCCAATCAATCATCGTTCGATTCATCCTCCCCTCAGCCACCTCTCTTTTCCCCCTACCTTCAACCTCTATTTTTCTCTCTCGCCTCATCGCCATCTCTTTTTTTTTCCCCAAATCATTTCACAAAGCCAATTTTACCCCACTAACTCAGAAAATAAAACAAAAAAATCTTGACTTTTGAAAAAATATCCTATAAATTCCTCATACTCAAAAATAATAATAGTAGATTTTGCTTTGATTTAATCAAAGATGTTCAAGTCTTTTTTTCCTATATATGCATGTTATTACGTAGAAAACAGCCAAAACAAAATTTAATTAACTAAGTTGGAATTAATTGGATAAAAAATAATGATAAACCCACTATAAAAAATTTGGATCTTTTAAGTAAAATAAGACTAAATTTGATGTCCAAACAATAGGAATAAATCATTAGAAAAATAAAAATCTCCAAAACCTAAATCTCTGAAGGAACTTTTGATAAATTAAGTTAGACAGCCTACAAAATCAATATTAATAGACATTATATTATTATCGTGATTAATCTTCACTCCTGGATTTTGGTTTCTCCTCAGAATTATTCTTGACTTCTTTTTCATCATCACCTTCTTCTTCAAATGGTTTCTCTCTTATAGCTGATTCCTCAATTTCTTTTTCTTCAATCTGCCAAGTGCATTGAAACTATATATACGTCAAATTATGTACATTGAAGATATGTCATGGTATATAAACTGTTGATGATAAGCTGAAAAGCTAGAAAAGAAATTAAGGAAAAAGCTCGAATATGGTTGTCAAGATTTAAGAAACTTTGACGATTGATTGATATTTTTTGGTACAAAAGGACGTAGTCAGGAAAATTAGTTGTAGACAGTAAAATTCAAATTTCAGACATGTTAGATTTTATTTTTTAAGGATAACTGCATAAGCCAACTGGACTAAACTACGAGTTCTTTTGATTGATATTTTTGTTATTTGCCTTTGGTTTTTAATCCATTTTTTATTTTTTGAATTTTACTTTTTCATTATCAAAAAATAAGTATCAACAAAATATAACCTTTAATATGAGGTAGAAAAGACTTAGCTACACAAATATTTGGGGGCATTAATAAACTGATTTTACTGTTAGCTAATCCATCATAGTTTAGTTGGTTTTGAGTCATTAAGATCTTTCATTTATAAAGCCTTTAATTATTCTTTTGAGAGAAAAAAGTCTTTAATTATATATTGGTTAATAAGAAAATGTTAATTTCAAGATCAGGAGATGTCTTCTTATATTATAGTAGATGGGCAATATCAAATAAAGTATACATTGTGATGTGGAAAAAGAAATTAACATATATATCATCATAAAACTCAAATATATATTGTTCAAAGTACTTTAGAGAATAATTAAGTTATATTATAGTTGGACCTCCTCAAAGACTGTGTAGCCCGTCCGGCTTGACTCCAATCAGGTCGGGTCCGGATAAGAATTTTGTGAATTCGGATCGACCCGACTCGAATCACTATTCATTAAATAAAAATATTTTTTAAAAAATTTAAAAATAATATATATAAATATTAATTTAAAAATAATATTTTAATAATTTATGAATAATAAAATGGGCTTACGGGTCGATCCGAAACTGGCTTAAACAAGAGAAAAAAAAGCCGCAACCATACACGGGCCGGCTCATGAGCATGTCAATAATTTTATAGCTTACATCATATTGAATTTTATCTATCTGATCTCCTACATACATATATAAGAAATTAAGTAATTTGTTTAAGTTCAATTTATTATCCAAAAAAAAAAAGAAACTTGAAAATTTATATAGAGAGAATTATGAGATAAAAAATAAATACATATAAAAAAACTAAGCACAAGTTAATTTGACAATATTAAAATTAAACTATGGCAGAAAAATATTAAAAAAATAAAACAGAAATTAAGAACTATTAATAACATGAATATTCAAAAGATTAATTAATTAAAATTAATTACCTCATCATCAACAAGCAAGTCCAGGGTAACTTGGGTTCCAACAATATTTCCCTCATGGCAAACACCATCATTCTTCGAGTTAACGCCTCCTTTTGCAACTTCTATTTCTTCTTGATCTTTCGGAGGATCGCATAGCTCTGAATATTTCATGGGTTCATTTTTATAAGCCTTTGGGGTACCCATGCAACCACCAAAATTCTTCAAAGCACCTAAGATTTTGCTTTTAAACCCCATGATTGATAGTTTTAAAGCTTATAAAACTCTTGTTTGTAAAATAAATTTGAAGAAGACTGCAATTTAGGCTTGGGTTATAAGAAAAGTAGGGTATTTATAGAGATAGTTTCTAGGGTTTTTGCTAGTCAATATTAAATATATTTGATTGGAAAACAAAGTTAATTATGGAAATAGTGCCCTTAATTGTAAAGTATAGCTTCATAAATATTGAATCAAAGAAAAAATAATAATAATAATAATGGAAAGATATAAAATATGATTGTACACGATTTTTCAGGGCCATAAAATTGAATTCGTGTTCAATTGTATAATTATTGCAACGAGCTTATCTTACTTGCATAGAGAAATTAATTATTAGGATATGTAATTGCTTGGTGAAACAAAAGAGTAGTGCTCTTCTCTTGTTTATCGATTGCAAATTGAACTCAGTTTAATGTGGTTAAGGAAAAAGTAGAAAACCGATTAAAGAAAAAAGAAAGCAATCGTTGCATCTTCTTTCAGCTTCTCGGGACCGACTTGCATGGCCGCTTGGATGCCAGATTGATAGCTGAAGCGCAAAAAAAATTTCGCAAATTAACCCGGTGATTCTTCTAAAGCCTGGTTAATTCTGTGAAATTTGCATGGAACAAAAACCAACTTCGAGGATATTTAAAGAGACGCGATTCGACCACTCTTTCTGCTTCAAGGGTCGGCCACCCAAATCCGAAGGTTCACTCGATATTTGAAAAGGTTTAGAAAAAAATATTAAGCTCGAAATATGAGTTTGGGCAAAAAAAATGAGACTCGTTTAGGAAATGGACCGAGTCTTGATTCTAACAATCAAGATCCGAACCCGGCCCGTTTTTATATAATATAATATATTATTTTTATATTTATATATATTATATAATTTATATCATATAAAAAATAAATATATATATAATAGTATAGTGTAAACATTTAAAAATATGTAAAGTTATTCATGTTTTAAAATTTAATCAAAGAAAAAAATATTAAAAATTAAATAAAAAATTACATATTAGTTTAATTTTTTTTTTTTAGAAAAAATATATGGGCAAGCCTAAACGGGTTTTGACTATTCATTTTACAAATATGGTCGAGTTTGGACAAAATTTGAGACTCATATTTCAAGTCGGGTCAGACTTGGGCAAATATATATGGTGTTGATACCATATTTAGACCTGGACCGGCCCATGAACATCTTTAGCGACGAAGCTGAAGGACGAAAATACAATAAAGGTACATATGTTATCTGAATTCGAGAGTTAGTATCGGATACAGATATGTATCCCATACAAGTATTTTTAATTTTTCTAAGTTTTTTCATATAATTTTTTTTTTCACATATATTTGAGTATATGTGGTACACATAATGTGTTAGATAATAATACTTTAAGAAAAATGAAAAATTGAAGTAAGTTACAAAGTAGATTGTCCTGAGTCTAATTGTAGAAGCTTGATAACAACTCAATAATGTAAATCAATCCTGGCAAGGGAAGTGATTTATAGATGGGAAAAAGCCTTGCATTACTCTGATATTTGATGATTGTCCTTTCGAGGATTGCTCAACTAAGCTACTAGATATGGAAAAGATATTGGTGTGATTCAATATGATGAGTGCCCCGAATGTGACAGAAAAATTTGTGCTGAGCGTAGAGATTTGGAGCATGAAGGTATGGATTGTGATGGATTTAAGGAATTGGTAAAACGTGTGATAGAGGAAGAAGAAGAAGAATTTGATTTTGCATTGTTGAAGCTTGCTGATGAAGGAAAATTGGAAGAGGTGTCCTAATTGCAATAACTTTGCTGGAAAGATATATAGAGAGATCTAACAAAGTAGAATGCTGGTGGTGAGGTGCTTTAACTTCTTTCATATTTCTTCATTAGTTATAATATATATACTCAATGCTATTAATCTTTTACTTTCACATGCTAGTAGAATTTAGATATGTTCAAGGGTCAGGCTACTCACCCTACCCGACAGATCTGGCTCGTATCAGATCGAGTCTGGACAAGAATTTTTTTAATTCAAGTCGGTCCGATCCGAATTACTATTCATCAATAAAAAATATTTTTTTATTTAAATTTAATTATAAATATTAATATAAAAATATTATTTTAATATTATTTCGAACAATGATATGCTTTAAGACTGACCCGATCCAGGTCTAGGTAAAGAAAATAAAATAATTTCAAGCAGCAACTCGGTCCGACCCGTCCCATGAATAAATCTAATAAAATTTTCAGTAATGTCAAGAGAAATTATATGATCAGAGTTCCAGAACAAGAGTATACAAGACTTTAATCATGATTTTAGAAACATACTGTTGTTTTTGTGTAAATTTTTTGTCTTGCCAACCAATCACAAGATACCTGGATTTCAAGCCTTCACTTTAGAGATGGAATCAAACGTCTAATAGATAAAAACTGGGCATGGTCTCATGGCATGTTTGTGTGGTAGTAGTATCACAAGAATTCATGCTTCCATACTATAGTTCATAATAAAAAGTGAGATTATAGCTTTTTTTTCTTCTAATGTATTGGATTCAAGGCAAAATATAGAAAACAACCTCTATCTATGTTACGTGGACTTTTCACTCTACCCTAATATATCAGTGTCTTGACAATTTTTTTGGGTCTAAATCTAAGGTGTCCCTCATTCCCATTTTATGATTGATGGAAAATTAATTTTTATTTAGGTCGGGAAGCATGATGGTAAAGCCCTCCTAATATTGGTGACTCCCAAAAATCGAACTTTTGTTCTCATCTTTGAGGCTGGAGTTGCTTACCACTCCAACCTAATGTACCATTGTCTTGACACTTTTTGTTGGATATCAATGATTTATTTTTGTGTATAAATACGAAATACGTATACCAATACGTAGATTGTCGTTAGTAGATACACGGTGTATAATTAATATACGCAATTAATATCAAAATTGAATGAGAAATTGATCTCATAAACACCCACTTGAAGAGGAAGAAAATTGGTTGAAGTTGTGTATGGTATTCAATCCCACATAGAACAAAGAATTGCTTTAACTTATAGTTTACATAAGCTAGTGTTCCATGTTGGGTTAGTCCCCAAGGGGCACCCAAGTTTTTGTGAAGGGTGAGAACCTATACAAACTTGGGCTACCACACACGTGCGCCGTCGAGCTGGGTCGGGGTTAGGTTTGGGTCAGTAATTAATTTTTTACTGCCCAACCGACTTATTTTTTCGGTTCAAACCGAACCAGCTCAATCAACCAGACCAACCTGCAACCAGTACCTTTCAACCAAGTGACATGTCTGATTATTACATGTCTTTTCGGACCAGACCGAAAAGATCCGTTCGGTTCCTGACATACCTGTTCGAACTTTGACTGAATCGGTTCATGTCAAAGGGTTTGTCTGTTCCAAACAGACTTTTGTTTCTCTATAAATACAGACTTCTAGAGTCTGTTTTAATTCACTGAAAACTTTTCTTCTCTTCCTCTGGTATTTCGTTTTCTGTCTGAGAGAGACTAGCATTTCTGGTTCGTTGTGTTGCATCTTCGAGTGTGCTCTCGATTGCAACGTTATCGAAGAAACCTGGGAGACGATTTGCATAAAACTATAAACAACTTTTAGACAGGTAAAATTCGTCTTAAGGTCAGAGGTTCTACTTTGACTCGATATTCATTTTTGTTCGATTAAAGTCTGTACTCATACTTGTAATATTTTGTTCTGTTTATAATCTTTAATCTGTTCGTACATAATGTATATATTTAGTTTTTCATTTTCTGGTTATCTGTTATATATATATATATATATATATATATATATATATATATATATATATATATATATATAGCAAACAACAATCTTAAGACGAATTTCTATAATTTGTTTTCGATTAACAGATACTGTTTCATTGCTATTTGTTCAACATATGTATATATAATTTCATATAGTTGTTAAGCATAAATATATATATTACTAACATTTGACAGCATATTTGTTATAACATATTTTTATAACGTTAGTTTGCTACTGTATTTTATATATATTTTGTTTCATTATTGTATGATATATATATATATATCTTTATATTTTGATATATAAATATACCTTGAAATATATATAATTACATTAGTTATATGTATATTTACTGTTAGTAATATATATATATATATATTGTGAACGTTTTGATACATTACTTTATTAGTAGTGTAATTATTTTTTATAAACTGTTACGAATTGGTCATGTTATTTTTGAATAACAGATGGCAGAACAATTTATCGGTATTGCTAATGCGCCTGTAGCGTCACAGCCACTACATGTAACACATGGTGAGAGGCTCGAGAAGTTCAATGGTCTGGACTTCAAACGATGGCAGCAAAAGATGCTGCTCTATTTGACCACCCTCAACCTAGCTCGGTTCTTATGGGAGGAGGCCCCGACTCTCAACAAGGGAGAGACTGATACTATGATTGTAGTTTCGGTGGAAGCATGGAAGCATTCTGACTTCCTATGCAAGAACTATATCCTCAACGGATTAGACAACACGTTATACAACGTGTATAGCCCAATAAAAACAGCAAGAGAGCTGTGGGAGTCCTTGGAAAGAAAGTACAGAACCGAGAATGCCGACAAGAAATTTGTGGTTGGCTGGTTTTTGGATTTCAAAATGGTGGACTCAAAAACCGTGATAAGTCAAGTCCAAGAGTATCAGTTTATTACTGCCGAAGGAATAATTCTTAGTGAATCATTTGAGACGGTGGCTTTGATAGATGATGGAAACTCAATTAAGAGTTGTAAACCCAAGTGCAGGTTATGTTCAAGTAATAAATTCTCGGGTGTCCGAGGTCGAACCACAGGGAAGCGTATTAGTAAGTATAAGTTTATAAATATATAAGAAAAAGAAAGTAAACAAGATATTAGGGAATCAAGAACAAAACAAGATAAACAAGATATTAGAGAACAAAATAAACAAAATAACATAAAAGAAATTAAACAAGATATAAAAAACAATAAGAAAAGATGTTGAGGTTAGAGAATCCACTCTTGGTGTTATGCTAAGATTAATCTTGTTTTATTACACAATTGAAATCCACACACAAGGGAGGTTCCAATCGGAAGGTTTAGCAATTAAGTCCAAATTGTCCAACGTCCATAGCATATGATATTATGTTCATTTGGTGTCCTCAAAACTCATAAAAAGAGTCCAAGCATTCCTTATGCCAAGGTATATGTCTACAACAAATCAAGGTTATGAAACCAAGCATTTACTGTGCCATTTTCATTGTCAATAATGAATCAAGATCTCTACTTTGCAAGTATGATTTTAAACCAAAAGAAAATATTATCTATACTAGTGTTTATAAATGATGATTCATTTTAGCTCATGTTTAAGAGACTAACCTTAGCATTTACCAAGAGCTTCACCTCATCACCTCAACAATATGATTAGCAACACATACTAAAAATGAAAAGAAATGTAAGAAGCATAAGTAAATAAAGAAAAAGAAAACTAGAGAAAGGAAAAAAGAAGAAAACTTAGAGAATTTTATTACAATGGCTAATATCCTACCAATGTATCAATGTATCCCAATACTCATCCAAGGCCCTCTATTTATACACATTTTGGAGGGCTAAATGACAAGAGACAAGCTTTACAAATTTCAAAGGTAGGTATAATAGGTGGGTGCATTTTTCTAACAATTTTCGTCATATTGTATGACAATTCTGATCAGCCAGCTTGATGGTCGATTTTATCAATGTTGGAGGCTCGATCTGATAAAATGGTCTTCTAGAAAAATGTACCCCTATCAGTTACGGATCTATAGCCGTTGGAATCAGCGTATTTGCTGATGTGGATAAGAAGATATGTGCAAAATACGAAAACAGGTCAGCACAGACGTCATTGCACATCAGCCAACTTGATGGTCGATTTCGCTAGGGAAAACGACTCCGTTTCAAGAAGTGTAAAACATGAAAAAGATAGATATGCCTCTTAGCTTTGCATGGCTACAAATTTTAGCCTTATTGCTTCAGTGAAACTCGAGATATAGCTGATATGGCAAACGGTGTCGGAACTGGAACTGAACTGGATTTGCCCTTAATTCTAGTAATCTGAAATCACTCAAAGAAACTTGTGAAAAACACCAAATTACATAAAAATATAAAAGATCATAAACACAATTAGACTAAACAATAATAACTCGTATTTGACACAAAACAATAATAAAACATAACTAAAAACTATATAATTATACGAGTTATCACACCCCCACACTTAGATTGTTGCTAGTCCCTAGCAACGACTCAATAAAAATAAAATAAGAAAATCTAATCTAATCCATTTTCGTAGGAAATCACGGTGGCACTTAGCATGTGACACAAGCCTTTAAACCCCTAGGTGTCCCTAGTGGACGAGTTTAGTCTCGTGAGGGTTTACTAGGACGATACCCACAAACATTGAAGACATAAGAAAAACTAAAAATAATAATTATAACTAATCCTTCCAATATAAATTAGAGATAATCATTGGACAAGTCTTAAAAACTAATCAATAGCTTAAAGAAATTCACAAAAAATCTTGCTTGAATGTAAATAGTTTGAGTTAAGCCAATATTAACATAACATATTTCAATCAAAATAGTGTATATTCAAACTTAATCTCAACTTCTCACATGGGATACTCTCTTGATTTTCACTCTTTAAAGTAGTGGTAAAGTGTTTACACTCAATCAATCTCATGGGATACTCTCTTGATTTTCACTCTTTAAAGTAGTGGTAAAGTGTTTACACTCAATCAATCTCATGAAAACACTTCTACCATATGCTTGCTTTTCCACCTATTCTCCACTATTTAGATCATACAACTTCATAAATCAAGAGGTCTTTATTCAAGGTTGTAATGGGGCCAAAGGGTTATAATGTGGTTAAAGAACAAAAGGATAAAGATATCACAAAGGTTCCAAAGAGTTCATAGATTTTAGAGACATAATAAGATCATACAAATAAAACTTCTCAAAACTCTTATAAAGCACATAATAACATAGGCTAAATATTCATGTTGAGCCTTTGCATCATTCTAACCAACTTTGTAACATCTTTTTCTAGAAGTTCAAGAGAAGATTTTTTTTTTTTTTTAATATGGGAATGTATTTGACAATGATCCCTTTCTTTTTCTCTTGACTTTTTCTTTTCTTTTCTTCCCCCACACTTATCTTTTGTTTCTAACCCAAATTTTCAACTAAAAATATCCCTTGTTTTTTTTTTTTTGTTGCAATATGTCTCAAAATATAAAAATCCATCTTTAGAACAAGGGTAAGGATATAAGTATATTTAGGCTAGGTGTAAGTTGTGGTTACCAATAAAACAGCATATTTAATGTAGGCTCAAATTGGCTCACTAGTGGGGATGTTCTCTTAGAACATTAATAACGGATGGCTGTTTGGCTCTGGTTATAATCCTAATGCCTCTATCATATTCATGTTGTCACATGTATCAATATAGTATCAAAACGGTTTAAAGCAAGTTCTAGAGAATCATGTAATCATAAGAGCACTCAAGAAAGAAATTAGATTAATTTGTATAATGCATCAATCATTATAGGCTCAAAAACTCACAAGGATGATTATACAAGTCAGATTAAGTCTAAACATGCTTCTTTCTCAATCACATATCATATTAACATTGGCTCATAAAAAGGTTGATATCAAGCTCAATTCTCATGAAAATCTTCTCACTAATAAATCTGTTTTAGACTTATGCAATTCATATCTCATTATAGTATTGAAAGTAACTAAAAAAACACACTAAGTCTAAACATGCTTTTTTTTTTTTTTTTTTTTTTTGTTTTTTTGAAGAAGAAGATTAAATCAAACTGACAAGGTATGTCTCAAGTCTCCCTTACTCAGACCTTGTTCAGAATGAATACTTCTAAATGTCTTAAAACACAATAAATTTTTTTTTTTTTTTAGCAAAATATGTCCCTTACCCCCTACTAAAGGTAGAATTTAGGAGATATTACCTGCAGAGGTTGCTAACCACTTATTATAACTGAGACACAACAAACAAAATGTTAGATAATGTCGCCGAAAGTGTATTTGACCTGTCAGAAGAAAATGTTAACCTAACAAAAGATTTTTGCGTGATTTCAGGAAGAAAATCAAAAAGAGAAGAAAAATCAACCGTAAAGGACCAATGCAAAAAAAAATCGAGAATAATTACACAAATCAAACAACACGTAAATTAAACCGAAATGAAGTTATTGCAAATCAAACCAAAAGTTGAGAAGTCATTTATTGTAGTTGTGATTGTGGCTCACATCTTCCTCTGGTTTTACGTCCAGAAACGGCTTAAACGCCTTCTATGAGTCGAGGATATGCTTCCCATCCAGTTTTCTTACAAGCTGGCAAACATGGTCTTTTAACATCAGATTCCCAAGATGTTGCCATTCCCTTTGGAATTGCGGCCATAAATCAAGAATTTCTCTTTGTACGTCTCCACTAGGATGCGTCTCAAGAGAAAGTTGGATATTACCCAAATTCTCCTTACTCAGTCCATCCTTAATGAATTCAATTTTATCATCTCGATTAGAGGACGGAATCCCAATAGAACGACATTTACCGTTACACGTCCATCGTGCACATTTGTGGCAATTTGAACTCATGCGCTTTGCTCGTCGCTTCTTTGCAAAAGTGCTTCTACCTGTACCTGGTAAATGCAAAACAGGAAGATATTCATCTTCACGTACCTTGGCTTCAATTATCCAACGTATGTCTTCAGGAATCCCTTTGTGTATAAGCATTCTTAATCTTTCAAATCGAACTTGGTAAAGCTTCAGTAAAATATTCCGAGGAAAAGGAGGAAATCGTTTCTGCAATCTTGTGAGAATATCATCCATCTTGAAAAAAAATGAAAAAGAAATTGAAAGAGAAATTTATATACAATATCAGTTTTGTGGGTAGCTGATGGAACCGACTTAAATAATCACGGAGTACCGTTATCCGCCATTTAACCGGGGTTTAAAAAAATGTATTTTTTTTTTGTTGAAGATTAGTAAAAATTATATTTACATCTAGTTATTTTCAAAACAAGGATCAGAAAGAAAAACAACCTCTTCTTGAGTAACATGATTTTCCAAAAAGAGTTTGAGTCTTTGTCCATTTACCTTGAATACGTTACCATTTTGAGGATTCTCAATGTCAACTGCTCCATAATGATACACATGCTTAACCACAAATGGGCCAGTCCATCTTGATCTCAACTTACCAGGAAATATGTAAAGTCTAGAATTATAAAGTAGAACTTTTTGCCCAACATCAAATGTTTTTCTTGAAATTAACTTGTCATGAAAGGCTTTAGTTCTTTCTTTATGAATTTTAGAATTCTCATATGCATCATTTCTGAGTTCCTCAAGTTTTTGTTTCCAACAATGCTTAACTTCTGAATCATCACCAGGTTGCTTGCAAGTGTTGAACACATTTAATTCTAAAGTCATATTTCCAAAAGAAATGTTCAAAATACCATTCCTGCAATTTATCAGAGCATTAGAAGTTGCAAGAAATGGACGGCCTAATATAACAGGAATTTGAACATTTGGATTTGAAACAGGATGTGTGTCCAAAACAATAAAATCAACAGGGAAGTAAAAATTTTCAATTTGAACCAAAACATCTTCAACTATCCCTCGAGGAATTTTTACAGAACGATCAGCTAGTTGAAGTGTAACAGGTGTTTCCTTGAGTTCACCTAAACCTAACTGTTGATAAACAGAAAAAGGCAAAAGATTAACACTAGCACCAAGATCAAGCAATGCACGTTCTATTCTAGTGTTTCCAATGATGCATGAGATTGTTGGACATCCAGGATCTTTGAATTTTGGTGGAGTAAGGTGCTGAATGATTGAGCTCACACTTTCCGTCAGAAATGCTTTCTTTTGTACATTATGTTTCCTTTTAACTATGCACATGTCCTTCAAAAATTTAGCATAAGATGGAACTTGTTTGATTGCATCCAATAAAGGAATGTTAATCTTAACTTGTTTGAAAAGTTCATAGATTTCTGCATTTTGATTCAGATTCTTTGTCCAAATTTTCAAGAAGTTCAGACTTACCATCATCCTTACCATTACTTTTCGGAGGGGAAGGAGGATCTTGGTCTTTTGATGGAATGTTTTTGTCAATTGCCTTTCCACTTCGAAGAGTTGTGATAGAACTGGCATTTTCCTGTTGAGTTTCATTGGAGCAAGAAACAAGACATTGAGTAGAAGGGTTAGGCTGAGGTTGAGCAGGAAACTTACCTTTTTCTTGAGTGCGTAATGAAGCTGTCAATGTGGACAAGGTGTTTTTGATCTCATTGATGTCTTGTGAAGTTTGGTTATTCACATTTGCTTGTGTTTGCATGAATGCTTGCAATGTTTCTTCCAAGGTTTGTACACGTGAAGGTTGATAGGAAAAAGTGTTGCCCGGCTTTTGAGATTGTGGTACCTGAACATGATTATTATTCCGCCAACTGAAGTTGGGATGATTTCTCCATTCAGGGTTATACGTTTCAGAGTAAGGAGAAGGAAAATGCTTTTTAAATGTGTTTATGAAATTTACTTGATCATGCAACGCTTCTTTAAGAATGGGAATGTTTGGACATTCAGAAGTGGGGTGTCCCATGATTTCACAAATTCCACAACTTTCTTCATTTTTAACCGTTTTGACTTCTTTTACTTCTCTAAGTTCCATGGCTTCAATCTTTCTAGCCAAATTAGCTACTTTAGCTTTTATCTCATCTTCTTGACTAAAATGATATTTACCTCTGTTAGAAACAAGATTAGATCTATTGAAACTTTCAGAGGAATTATCTGTGTGCCAGGCTTGAGAGTTATCTGCCAAATGGTCTAGGTAGTCAAAGGCTTCTTCAGGTTCTTTTTCTAGAAACTCACCGTTACACATTGTTTCAACAAATTGTTTAGTTTCGGGAGTTAAACTTTCATAAAAGAAACTAATAAGACGTCATTTTTCAAAACCATGATGTGGACAAGAACTTAACAAATCTTTAAAACGCTCCCAGCACTGAAAAAATGCTTCATTTTGATTTTGATTGAAATTTTGAATCTGTCTTTTCAAAGCAGTAGTTTTATGTGCAGGGAAAAATTTCTTTAGAAACTCAGTTTGTAATTCTTGCCATGTGCCAATTGACCTTGGTTTTAAATTATGAAGCCAAATTTTTGCTTTATCTTTTAAAGAAAAAGGAAATAATTTTAGCTTGATAATTTCATTTGTACATTGTTGGTCATTAAAGGTGACACATACATCTTCGAAGTCTTTTAGAAACAAGTAAGCACTTTCCGATTCTAACCCATGGAAATTTGGAAGCAAAGCTATCATACCTGGTTTAAAACAAAAGTTGTTTGCATTGAGAGGAAAAATAAAACAAGAGGGTGATGAGCTTCGAGTTGGTTGCAAGTAGTCACGCATGGTGCGTACTTGTCTGTTCTCATCTTCAGCATGAACACTTTCATTGTCAGCCATGGTAGGAGTTGTATTAGAAAGATTACTTGAAAAAGTTTCACAATAAAATCTAACTAAACGACGAGATCTAAAATCACGTCGCCAAACAAGCATAAAACAAAGTTAATATACAGATTAGGCGGTATAACCAGCCAATAAAAATAAAACAAAGTTAATATACAATATAAATATAAATATATAGAAAATTAGGCGGTATAACCAGCCAATAAAAATAAATATACTAAATTAGGCGGTATAACCAGCCAATAAAAATAAATATACTTATAAACTTATATACTTAGTATTGCTTCCCCGGCAACGGCGCCAAAAACTTGATGGAAACTCAATTAAGAGTTGTAAACCCAAGTGCAGGTTATGTTCAAGTAATAAATTCTCGGGTGTCCGAGGTCGAACCACAGGGAAGCGTATTAGTAAGTATAAGTTTATAAATATATAAGAAAAAGAAAGTAAACAAGATATTAGGGAATCAAGAACAAAACAAGATAAACAAGATATTAGAGAACAAAATAAACAAAATAACATAAAAGAAATTAAACAAGATATAAAAAACAATAAGAAAAGATGTTGAGGTTAGAGAATCCACTCTTGGTGTTATGCTAAGATTAATCTTGTTTTATTACACAATTGAAATCCACACACAAGGGAGGTTCCAATCGGAAGGTTTAGCAATTAAGTCCAAATTGTCCAACGTCCATAGCATATGATATTATGTTCATTTGGTGTCCTCAAAACTCATAAAAAGAGTCCAAGCATTCCTTATGCCAAGGTATATGTCTACAACAAATCAAGGTTATGAAACCAAGCATTTACTGTGCCATTTTCATTGTCAATAATGAATCAAGATCTCTACTTTGCAAGTATGATTTTAAACCAAAAGAAAATATTATCTATACTAGTGTTTATAAATGATGATTCATTTTAGCTCATGTTTAAGAGACTAACCTTAGCATTTACCAAGAGCTTCACCTCATCACCTCAACAATATGATTAGCAACACATACTAAAAATGAAAAGAAATGTAAGAAGCATAAGTAAATAAAGAAAAAGAAAACTAGAGAAAGGAAAAAAGAAGAAAACTTAGAGAATTTTATTACAATGGCTAATATCCTACCAATGTATCAATGTATCCCAATACTCATCCAAGGCCCTCTATTTATACACATTTTGGAGGGCTAAATGACAAGAGACAAGCTTTACAAATTTCAAAGGTAGGTATAATAGGTGGGTGCATTTTTCTAACAATTTTCGTCATATTGTATGACAATTCTGATCAGCCAGCTTGATGGTCGTTTTTGTCAATGTTGGAGGCTCGATCTGATAAAATGGTCTTCTAGAAAAATATACCCCTATCAGTTACGGATCTATAGCCGTTTGAATCAGCGTATTTGCTGATGTGGATAAGAAGATATGGGCAAAATACGAAAACAGGTCAGCACAGACGTCATTGCACATCAGCCAACTTGATGGTCGATTTCGCTAGGGAAAACGACTTCGTTTCAAGAAGTGTAAAACATGAAAAAGATAGATATGCCTCTTAGCTTTGCATGGCTACAAATTTTAGCCTTATTTCTTCAGTGAAACTCGAGATATAGCTGATATGGCAAACGGTGTCGGAACTGGAACTGAACTGGATTTGCCCTTAATTCTAGTAATCTGAAATCACTCAAAGAAACTTGTGAAAAACACCAAATTACATAAAAATATAAAAGATCATAAACACAATTAGACTAAACAATAATAACTCGTATTTGACACAAAACAATAATAAAACATAACTAAAAACTATATAATTATACGAGTTATCAATAGAGAAATTACCACCTTCGTGGAAAGATTTCAAGAACTATTTAAAGCATAAAAGAAATGAGATGAGCTTAGAGGGCTTGATTGTTCGGTTGAGAATCAAGGAGGATAATCGAGATTTAGAAAAGAGGACTAAGGTTCAGACCATGAAAGCCAAACGAATGTTGTTGAACATTCGAAAAAGACCAACAAGAGGAAATATGTTGGTTCTAGTTCTTCCCAAGCTAATAAGGGAACGAATTTCAAGAAGTTTACGGGAACTTGTTTCATATGCAACAAGTCAAGACATCGTGCAAAGGACTACCGCCAGAACAAAAAAAAAAAAAAAAGGTCGAGCCAACTTAGTTGATGATAATGAGATTGAGCTCGCTGCTGTAGTGTCAAAAGTGAACCTAGTGGAAAACCCTAAAACTTGGTGGGTTGATACCGGGGCCACTTGTCATGTTTGTTCTGAAAGGAAGAGTTTCACCTAGTACAAAGAAGCTGCTGATGATAAGCAATTATTTATGGGAAACTCGACGGCCTACAAGGTGGTGCTCAAGATGACCTCCGGGAAGGAACTAACTTTGAACAATGTGGTTCATGCTCCTGAAATTCGAAAGAATTTGGTTTTCGGCTCTCTGTTGAGCAAGAACGGGTTTAGGCTTGTATTCGAGTCAGATAAATTTGTACTCACTAAAAGTGGGATGTTTGTGGGTAGGGGATATCTATGTGATAGACTTTTAAGCTCAATGTAATGACAGTTGAACCAAAAGAATAGGAATATTAATAATACTATTTCTTCTGTTTATTTGGTTGAGTTCTCTAAATTATGGCATGGTAGATTAAGTCATGTAAATTATAAGATCTTGCAAAGAATCAACAATTTGGATTTGCTTCCGAAAATTGTCATTGACAAAAATCACAAATGTGAAATTTGTGTGGAATCCAAATTGGCTAAGATTCTTTTCTATTCGATAGAAAGAAGTAGTGAACCTCTAGATTTAATTCACACTGATATTTGTGATTTAAAATTTATGCAAACTAGAGGTGGTAAAAAGTATTTCATTACTTTTATTGATGATTGCACAAGATATTAATAATACTATTTGATATTAAACTAGGGGATATCTATGTGATAGACTTTTAAGCTCAATGTAATGACAGTTGAACCAAAGAATAAGAATATTAATAATACTATTTATTCTGTTTATTTGGTTGAGTCCTCTAAATTATGGCATGGTAGATTAGGTCATGTAAATTATAAGACATTGTAAAGAATCAACAATTTGGATTTGCTTCCGAAAATTGTCATTGACAAAAATCACAAATGTGAAATTTGTGTGAAATCCAAATTGGCTAAGACTCTTTTCTATTCGATAGAAAGAAGTAGTGAACCTCTAGATTTAATTCACACTGATATTTGTGATTTAAAATTTGTGCAAACTAGAGGTGGTAAAAAGTATTTTATTACTTTTATTGATGATTGCACAAGATATTGTTACGTCTATTTGCTAAGAAACAAAGACGAGGCCATGGAAGCTTTTAAGCTCTTTAAAAATGAGGTCAAAAATCAACTTTGCAAGAAAATTAAGATAATAAGGAGTGACAGAGGTGGTGAATATGATTCATTGTCTAAAGAATTTTGTTCAGAAAATGGTATCGTCCATCAAACCACTACTCCTTATTCACCTCAACAAAATGGTGTTGCAAAATTTAAAAACCGAACGTTGAAAGAAATGATGAACGCTTTGTTGATAAATTCAGGGTTACCTCAGAACTTGTGGAGGGAAGCTATTTTAACTAGGGATGGCAGTAGGTCGGATATCTGCTTTTTTTGTAATATCTAAATCCGAATTCGCAAAACTACTTTAAAATTCGAATTCATTTATTATCCGTATTAAATTCGAATATTACTATCTGAATTCGAATCCGAATTAAATAACATTATTTGCCAGATATCCGAATCCGCTAAATATCCAAATTCAATAAGTAAAAAAAAAATATAAAATATAATTTAATTTAAAATTTAAATTTAAATTTAAATAAACGGATAATCGATTCGGATATCTGAATTTGAATCTGTAAAAGTAAACGGATTTGGATAGCAGATTCGGATATCTGAATCCATTATCCGTATAAGTAATGCGGTTTAGGATAATCGATATCCAAGGTTTCATATCCGCATCCGCTACGGATAGTAATTATAATATCCGAATCCGCATTTTATCCGAATCCACAATATCTGAATTCACAAAAAACGGATTGGATAATTGCAAATATCCGAATCCTCACTATCCATTGTCATCCCTAATTTTAACAGGTAATTATATTTTGAATAAAATATCCCAGAAGAAATCATACAAGACAACGTATGAATTGTGGAAGGGTCGAAGGCCATTCTACAAATACATGAAAGTGTATGGGGTGTCTTGCGAAGGTAGTTGTTCCTCCACCTAAAAAAGTCAAAATAGGACCTAAAACTATTGATTGCGTATTCATTGGATATGCAAACAATAGTGCTGCTTATCGTTTTCTTGTGTTCAAGTCGGACATTCGTTATATTCATATAATACGATAATTAAATCAAAGAATGCTTCGTTCTTTGAAGATGTACTTCCATACAAGGAAAAACAAGAAAATAAGACTACTAAGAGAACTCATGAGTCCTCGAGTAGTGATCCATATATGGATGAAGAGGAACAAGAGGAACCCATAAGAAGCAAACTGGCTAAAGTACCAACTAATTATGGTCCGGATTTTCTAACATATTTTATTAGAAAATTAACCTCAAACTTTTAACGAAGCTATGTCATCTCTAGAAGCACCATTCTGGAAAGAAGCCGTTAACAATGAAATAGAATCCATCATGCAAAATCATACATGGGAGCTAGTGGATCTTCCTCACGAGCATAAGCCTTTAGGATCCAAATGGATATTTAAGAGGAAGATGAAGGCTGATGGATCGATTGATAAATATAAGGCATGGCTTGTAATTAAAGGATACAAGCAAAAGGAAGGGCTTGATTATTTTGATACGTACTCACCAGTTACGAGAATAACATCCATTCGAATATTAATAGCTATAGCAGCTTTTAACAATCTCGAAATACACCAAATAGATGTTAAGACAGCTTTCCTAAAATGGAGATTTAGACTAAGAAATCTATATGGAACAACCCGAAGGGTTCAAAGTTCCGGGATAGGAAATGAAGGTGTGTAAGCTTGTTAAATCATTATATGGTTTAAAAGAAGCACCTAAACAATGACATCAAAATTTTGACAATATAATGTTGTCAAATGGTTTTCGTATTAATGAATGTGATAAGTGCGTATACGTAAAGAATACGAATAAGGGATTTGTCATTGTTTGTTTATACATAGACGATATGTTGATCTTAGGCAGTAATGATGAGATCATTAAAGCTACCAAAGCTTGGTTGACTAGTAAGTGTGATATGAAAAATATAGGTGTAGCAGATGAGGTTTTAGGAATTAAAATTTCTAAAACATAAGATGGCATGGTAATATCTCAAGATCATTATGTAAATAAGATTCTTGAGAAATTCAATAAGAATGATACCAATATTGTCAAAACACCCGTAGATGTGAATTTACATCTAAGGAAAAATACTAGTGACGCAATATCTCAAATAGAATATTCGCGGATAATTGGTAGTCTTATGTATCTCATGAACTGCACAAGACCAGACATAGCTTACTCAGTTAGAAAACTGAGTAGATTTACAAGTAATCATGGAAAGGATCACTGGAAGGCCATTGTGAGGGTACTCAGATATTTACCTCAAGTTATGGACTGCACTATACAAGATATCTAGCATTGCTTGAAGGGTACAGTGATGCAAACTGGATATCCGATACTAAAGATTCGAAATCCACTAGCGGATTTATCTTTACTATTGGAGGAGCTGTAGTGTCTTGGAAAATCTTCTAAATAAGCGTGTATTGCCAGATCCACCATGGAATCTGAATGTATAGCTTTAGATAAAGTTGGAGAAGAAGCGGAATGGCTTCGAAATTTTTTAGAAGATATTTCATGTTGGACTAAACCTGTGCCTGCAATTTGTATACATTGCAATAGCCAATCTGTAATTGATAAGGCACAAAGTAGTTTGTATAACGGTAAATCTCGACACATTCGTTGAAGACACAATACTGTTAGACAGTTGCTCTCAAATTGAATTATCTCTATTGATTATATAAAATCAAAGGATAATATTGCGGATCCGCTTACAAAAGGTTTAACAAGAGAGCATGTAAATAAATCATCCAGGGGAATGGATCTTAAGCCTATAAATTAAAGTTACATAATAGCAACCCAACCTAGTTGACTGGAGATCCCAAGATCTAGGTTCAAAGGGATAACCAAACTATGTTAACTTAGTGTGAGCACTAAAAGAGTTAAACACTCTAATCCATTCCTATGATGAATTAGTGCTGCCTGCAAAGGAGTTAGGATAAGCTATGCTTTTAATGATTCTTATAACTTGATAAAATCAAGTGGGTTATTGCAGGATACTCTTGATAAAAAATCACCTATATGAGTATGAAACGTGGTCATTTCTATGAGAATTGATCAGGTTAAATTCTCTAGAATACTCATAGAAACCAGGACGTGTTTGGGACCAAAATGGACACAACTGTGAGAACCAAAGATGTTCGAAGAGGAATTGCGTGATACCTATTGTTTTGGTTTACACGAAAGGCTGAATAGTTCAAGACATCATGTTCACTAGTTAGCCGAGTAAATCCAATAGTTGTCACTATGGAAGGTTCAAAGCCAAAAGCTACCTATCCTGATGCAACAACTCTTCAAAGTTATTCTCTTTCTATTCCGAGTCAGTTCGTCGTTTTAATCAGACAATTTTCATTCATGTGGGGAATTGTTGGATATCAATGATTTACTTTTGTATATAAATACAAAATACATACCAATACGTAGGTTGTCGTTAGTAGATACACGGTGTATAATTAATGCATATAATTGATATCAAAATTGAATGAGAAATTGGTCTCATAAACACCCACTTGAAGAGAAAGAAAGTTGGTTGAAGTTGTGTATGGTATTCAATCCCACATAGAACAAAGAATGGCTTTAGCTTGTAGTTTATATAAGCTAGTGTTCCATGTTGGGTTGGGTCCCAAGGGGCACCCAAGTTTTTGTGAAGGGTGAGGACCTACATAAACTTGAGCTACCACACAAGTGTGCCGTCGGGCCATGCTTGATCTTGGTCGAGTTTGGGTCAGTAATTAATTTTTACTGCCCAACCGACTTATTTTTTTGATTGAAACTGAACCAGCTCGATCAACCAGACCAACCTGCCTGTTCGGTTTTTGACCGAAGCAGTACCTTTCAACCAATTGACATGTCTGATTATTACATGTCTTTTCGGACCATACCGAAAAGATCCGTTTGGACTTTGATCGAACCGGTTCGTGTCAAAGGGTTTGTCTGTTCCGAACAGACTCTTGTTTTCCTATAAATACAGACTTCCAGAGTCTTTTTTTATTCACTAATTCACTGAAAACTTTTCTTCTCTTCCTCTGGTATTCCATTTTCTGTCTAAGAGAGACTAGCATTTCTGGTTCGCTGTGTTGCATTTTCGAGTGTGCTCTCAGTTGCAACGTTATCGAGAAAACCTGGGAGACGATTTGCATCAAACTGTAAGCACCTTTTAGACAAGCAAAATTCGTCTTAAGGTCAGAGGTTCTACCTTGACTCGATATTAATTTTCTGTTCGATTAAAGTTTGTACTCATACTTGTAATATTCTGTTCTGTTTATAATCTTTAATCTGTTTGTATATATGTATATATGAAGTTCTTCATTTTCTGGTTATCATATGATTATCTGTTATATATATATATATAGCAAACAACACTTTAGACACTTAATTTACTATACATTCATATTGAGATGGCCGGTTAATTTAGATCCTCGAATTAATATCAAAAAAATTGTCAAAAAATGACGTATCCATGTCCGACACTAGACCTGCTCACGGGCCGGGCAGCTTGCCTTGTCCGACAGGCTCGTAATGGGTCGGGCCTGGGCAGGAATTTTAGTTATCCGGGCCGGCCCGATTCGACTCGGATCACTGTTCATCTAATAAAAAAATAATATTTTTTAAATTTAATTTTTAAAATATATAGAAAATATTTTAAGAAATAAAAAATATTTTTTTAATATAGTGAACAGTAAATATGAGTCGGTGAGCTGGCCCATCCCGACCCAGGATCAGGCTTGAACAAAGGAATTAAAAAAATTTCGGGTCGCGACCCAGTCCGACCATGAGCATCTCTATCCGACACCCTACCCCAGCCCATTTAACATAAAACAATGGCCTCGATCTCTCTAGTCTATATATCCCACACTATGACCAAACATGAAAAATTGACCACCCTCAAACTGTGAATGAACCATGAATTAACCTGGTCAGCTTCCTGATAAGCTTTTCATCAAGATTCCTCCCTGCTAAATGTTGATTGGTAAGCTTTTCTCCAGACATATATACTATTTGATCAATTCCTAATTTGTAGGTACTATAGGTAGTATAATTTTGGTAAAATCATATGAACTTGTTAGTATTTATGTTTTCAAATAAATTAGAAGTGTGGTTATAAGCGATGCTTTCAAAGCTTTTATATTTGAAGACTAGAAAAAGGAAATTTTTGCATAGTTATATTATAGATGCATTTCAATGTTTCTTCCCAATTAGTTGAGAGAAATTATTGGTTTAAGTACTCATATAGTCCTTCTACTTTAGTGAAAAGAGTAAATCAGTCCCTTGATAATGGTTTTAATGAAAAATCGTTAAAATGCTGACGTGGACTCGTAAAATCTAACAGATTTAGATATATTTCAAGTCATATTTCATTATAAGTCATTAGTTCTGTTAGATTTTACGAGTCCATATCAGCATTTTAACGGATTTTTATTAACATCGTTATCAATTTTATTTATTTGCACCTATTTCAATTGTATACGGACTAAATTACTCACTTTTACAGTACAAAGACTAAATTACTCATTTCACTATAGTACAGAAACTATGTGAATACTTAAATCGAAATTATTACATAAACTCTTTCTACCACGTCAGCAATACACCCATCCAATTATATTTTGCTATATCAGCAATTTTTTCCACGTAACATTTGGCTGATCAGACTTTAAGTTTTATAAAACGACAATAAGATACAAACTAAAATCCAAACAAGAAAAAAAAGAAACTGAGATGAAATTAGAGAAAGATATTACGCAAACAAGGAGAAGAATTACAAAGTATGAACGTGAGAATCTATGAACGGAGATGATAGAAATATGGGTTTTTCTAGTATATGGGTTTTTCTAGTATACTAGAAAAATGAAACCAAGACTTTTTTTTTATTAATGAAATCTTAACATTAGTTATTTTTTTAGAGAGATAAAATGTACTTTTCAAGTTAATATATATAAGTTTATTTTTAATAAAATCTCATGGATGATAATTATTATTTTTTTCTTCTCTTTTATTTTTTTTAATCAATTTTTATGCAAGTATATGTTAAATATTTTAAACTTATTTTTAATTCAATTATATATTAAGTTTGAGATGAATTCATTAAATTATTTTTAATTAAAATTATTTTAAAAAGTTTAATGATAAAAAAAATAATTAAAACAAAAAAGAAAAATATAAAAATAAGGGAAAATAAATAAATTTAGGGTATTTTTAATATTTAAAGTAAAATTTGAATAAATATTAGTTTGATTAATGAAATCCTAACATTAATTATTTTTTAGAGAGATAAAATGTGGTTTTCAAACTAATAGAGGTAAGTTTAATTTCAATAAAATCTCATAGATGATACTAATAGTTATATTTTCATTTTTTTCTTCTCCTTTATTTCTCTCTTTTTATTTTAATCAAATTTTTTACCATTAATTTTTTTTAAACAATGATGATTAATTCTTTTTAAATAAAATAATTTAATTAATTCACCTCAAAATTAATATATAATTGAATTAAAGATAAGTTTAAAATATTTAACATTTACTTGAATTAGAATATAATTTAATTAGCATTTAATTTTATAGTAATTAAAGATAATTTTAAAATTAATTAAATTCTTATTATTTTGTAATTAAAAAATGAATAGAAAAATATATGATTAATAATTAAAAAAAGTATAATTATCTTTTTATTTAAAATTTACTTAGAATTGAGGGTTCAGAGGGGTTAGTGTGTTTTTCATTAAACCTCAGAGAGGTAAGTGGACAGTTTTCAAACTATAAGGGATAAATATATTTTTTAGCAAATCTCGGGAGGGTAAGTGTACTTTTTCCATATATATATATATATATATATATATATATATATATATATATATATATGAAATGAGAGATCCACTTATATTAATGTAAAATTAAATTAATTTTACGCACTTCCGTAACTTTTTATACGATTAACAGTTTAACAAACCGACCATTAGATTTAGCAATATAATTGTACTCGTCGTGCAAGCAAAGTTTCGAATCGATCTGATATCTCTATCATATCGATCGGGACTACTGTTTTTTTCAATATATATTTAATGATTGAAATTTTTTTGCATCCAACAAATAGTTAGACATTTTTAATTTACTCAAAACTCGACGTGCATAATCTATGTGAATGCAACATGAAATATGACAGCCGGATTATTAAAATATTAATCATATAAAATGTTATGAAAATGTATTAAACTAATTTAATTTTATATAATACAGATAAAATCTTATTAATATATATAATTTATCCCTTCTCTTAATCTTAACTGCCAATATCCGGTTTGGTAGAACTTGCTTTGGAAAATTGAGTTGGATCTATAATATAATTTAACCAAAATGGAGAAGTTGGTTTTCTAAATTTTTTCATTTTCTTTTAATTAAAATATGTTAATCGACTTAATTGTCCTTGTTAAGTAAGTTTTGGTATAACAAAAGCTACTCAACACAATTTTAACATGAGTGAGTAATTCGCCAAAAACTCAATTTGAATCCAACTTAATTAATTTAATTTTAAACATGGATGACAATTTAAATAAATTGAATCTAATTAAAATCATTGAAACTAAAAGCAACTTAAAATTTGAAGTGATGTTAATTCTAAATATTTCAAATTCGAAACATGTAATAACTTTAATCTATAATGATTTTTATGTTAAAAACCATTTTAATTTTGAATAAAAAAAAATGCAAACTCAAAAAATGACCTAATCAATAAAATTGCCACACTTTTTTTAAGTCGGTAAAAACCTATTGATTTTTTCATGTGAAGCTAAGCTATTTACATTTGTAATTTAAAACATGTTTGGTTGGTCCATTCCCCCTTATTCCATGTTGTACAACGAGTTATTCAGAAAATTCATTGAATAGTCATTTTGACTCCCAAAAATAGCTATTACACCTAGGGCTGTAATCGAACCGAGCCAAGCTCGAATACTGAGAAGCTCGAGCTCGAGCTCGATTCGAAACTCGAGGCTCGAAGCTCGGTTCGAGCTCGATCGAGTATCATTTTTTAAGCTCGAGCTCGGCTCGAGATAAAATCGAACTATTCGAGCTCGACTTGATTAGGCTCGTTTATATACTCGAGCTCGAATTAAGGGTTTTTAAGTATGTATGTATATATATATATATATATATATATATATATTAAGGATAAAATAGTAAATTAATAATAAAAATATTATAAATAAAAAAAGCTCGATTAGGCTCGCGAGCTGCTCGAATTGGGTATTAAGATACTCGAACGCGGCTCGCTCGAAAACTCGAGCTGCTCGAGCTCGAGCTTGGCTCGATAATGACCGAATCAAATTCGAGTTTTTTCGAATCGAACTCGAGTAGCTTGCGAGTACAGGTGTCTCGTTTACACCCCTAATTACACCCATATTCTCCTTACCACCAATAGTTCAATTTTTTTATTTTTTTTTAACAATTTTGCCTATGCACAAACAGCTCAGGACAAGAAAAAGAAAAAAAAAATATTTCAACATCATTCCCAAAAAGGAACCAACACAAAAAAGAGAAAAATGGAAAAAGAAAAGTTTTCTCTCATTTCAGGTTAGGCCACTAATAGAGAGATTTGGGATTCCAAATTTCATGAGGACGAAGAGGAAAGCAAAAGGAGAAACATATAAAAAATAGAGATATTTGGAGCGATGGAGAAGGGCGAAAAGGGAGGTGGAAGTCGTAGGAGAACTTTGTAGATCTAGGATTATCTAGAGGTTTTTAAGAAAAACGAAATAGAAAATAAGAAAGAAGAGATTTAGAGGAAGGTTTTGGTGAAATTTGAAAAAAAAAAATTATACGTTTAACGACGGCAGCGGCAACAATGACAGTAATGGCGATCAGACGGTTGAAAACTGAGTTTAGGTCGTCGAAAATTAGGTATTTGGATTTAAATAATGAATATTTAAGAGAGAGAGGGTTTTAGAGAGGGAAGGAGAAGTTTAGAGAGAGGGATAGTGAAAATGAAAGAAAAAAAAAAGTATTTATATGTTATGAAAAATAATATTAAATATTTTTATATTTTAATTTCAAAATAAATTTAAATATTATTTTTAAATATAATTTATTAAACTATAAATACATATAGTAAAATATTTCTAAATAATTTTATAATTTATTATTAAATCAAATATATTTTTATATATTAATAATATTTTATAAAAAATTAAAAAAAATAAATTTAATATTTTGTCCATCAAATATTTTTTTATTAATTCAAAGGTAGAATAATTATTTTATACTTATTATTCTTAACATATTATTTAACATCATTTTAATCAATTAAACAATATAATAATATTATTTCTTTATTCATTCAATAAACCAAATTACTTAATAACCTCTATTACATTCTTCTCGAGTAACTATTTCATTCTGTCTTTATTTCATGAGACGAACTGAACGTTAACTTTAATGTTTTTCCTTTTCATACTTTAGATTATACATAAATAAATAAATACATATATATATATATATATATAATATATATATATATATATATGAAGTATCTTACGTGTAAAAGTCCCTTACAAAAAAATCTTGACAATTTCCCTCTCACTCTTATCAGAAAACAGAGAAAACGTAAAAATGGCAGTGTCTACAACAGCGACTCTATCCATCGGCGGCACTACGTTCTCCGGCCAGCTCCGGCAGTGGGAGCCTCACGAATCGAAGTTTTTTCAAAAACCCAGAAAGCATTTTCGATGTTTATGCCTTAATGAGCTCCATTTGCTACGCTACAGAACCAAAACCTTGAATTTCAACCCAAGGGGTTGCTTGCTGACTTCACTTCATGCTTATGGCAAAGAAGCTGACGATGCCTTTCTCTCGGTATCATTCTTTTTCTCCTTTTGGTTACTTTTGACTAGAGGTGGCAATTGGGCGGGTTCGGGCGGGTTCGGGTCGGGTTCATTCGGGTTCGGGTTCATTCGGGTTCTGGCTCATTCGGGTTCGGGTCCATCCGGGTTCGGGCTCATTCGGGTTCGGGTCCATTCGGGTTCGGGCTCATTCGGGTTCGAGCTCATTCGGGTTCGGGCCCATTCGGGTTCGGGCCCATTCGGGTTCGGGCTCATTCGGGTTCGGGCCCATTCGGGTTCGGGTTCGGGTTCGGTCTGGGTTCGGGTTCGATCTGGGTACGGGTATGTTTTACATTATTTTATTTTATATTAGATGTAATCATTTTTACGTAATTTAAATATTTATATCTAAAAATAAATTATTAATTTATTATTTTTATACTTTTGCTATTATATGATATTTTTAATTATATTTATTTTTTAAAATTAATATTTGTTAGCACCAAAAGAATAAGAAATTAATTTGTTATATAAAATCAAATTTTGAAATAATTTATTATAAAAAATATGATATATTATAAATTAATATATTGATATTTAAAATAATTGATTTGATGAGCTCGAATTTCAAAATATAAATACATTATAATTTATATTCACTATAAAATAAAAAACTTTTAAAAATAAATCCTGGCCTTCATCTATTCGTTTATATACTTATAAAATGCAAAAAATTTATGTTTATAGTCAAGATATATATATATATATATATATATATCGAGTACTTATATTTTTTTCATCAGTATAAAGTATAAATTATAAAGTAGTACTAAAAAATATAATTTATATTTAAATTATACGTAATAAATATATAATTAATATGATTATTTATTAATATATAATAAATATACCCAAAACCAAAAGGCCATAAAACCCAAAACCCCATTAAATCCACCCGCTAAAATAAAATCACATGAAAGCCATAATCCAATTAAACCCACCCTAACCTAACCGCATAAGTATAACTAGAGCTGTTTATGGGCCGGGCCGCGGCCCAGTTTTTTTTTATTTTCTCTGCCCAGGCCTGGCCCTGAGTCGGCCCGGCCCGCCCGTTTAGGCCTGAAAAACTGTTCATTGGAATAAAAAAATAAATTTTTTATTTTTTTATAATTAAAATTAAATAAAATAATATTATAATAAAAATTACTGTTCCGGGCCGGGCCAGCCCGGAACACAAAATATCCTGCTCAGGCCCGGCCCGTGAGCAGGTCTAAGTATAACCCAAAAGGCCAAAATAATTGAATTATTGTCAATTTTTTTACCCTTATAGATTAATTGAATTATTGTCAAATTTTTTTTCACATCTTTAAAATTTTCAAGAATTTAAAATATTTAGATTGTAAATTCATCATGATATGAGACGTTAAAGTTATAACTTATAAGTACAAAATATAATTTACTTTTTGATAAAATTATTATTTCATCATATATATATATAATATATTAAATTTTAAATTTTAATTAAATTATTAAAAAAAATTAGAATAAAATTAATAATTAAAGTTATTGCTTTGTAAAAAAAAAAAAAATTGCAATTTGTTTATTTTTATTTTTAGTATTAAATTCGGGTTCGGGTTCGGGCCGGTCTCGGGTTCGGGTCCATTCGGGTTCGGGCTCATTCGGGTTCGGGCTCATTCGGGTTCGGGCCCATTCGGATTCGGGTCCATTCGGGTTCGGGTCCATTCGGGTTCGGGCCCATTCGGGTTCGGGCCCATTCGGGTTCGGGCTTTTTCGGGTTCGGGTTTTTGACTTTTTGGTCAAATCGGGTTTGGGCGGGTTCGGGTTCATTTTGCCACCTCTACTTTTGACCCAAAAAAAAAAGTGTAAAAACTATAGAAATTAAGCATGGTGCAAGCTTATGTTTTGTTTTTAAAGTTCCTGTTTTGGAAATTGAAGTATCAATTTTGAATTGTTTAAGTAAATTTTGAGGATATGAGAATATATTTACTGTGTATTGGCAATGGGTCCGGTTACTGATTAAGGATAGTTAAAATATTATTTGAGGAAAGGTTTTTGCATTTAATACACTAATTTCACTAAATTCAAGAGAAAATAATGCATTAATTGCATATTGTTTTCCGTAAATATCATTACTAATGATTTAATATTTCCCATTGGTTCTCATAGCTGTATATTAAAGCTGGAGAAGTTAAGGCTCCATTTAGTTGTTACATTTGCTGCCTGCCTTTTGCTTGGACTCTACTTTCCTAACACTCCGTCATTCTCACTGAGAATGACGGACAAATAAAAGCCATAAGTTTTTGTCCCCTTTAACCCATTACAACCGGTAGAGATTTTTGTAAATGCAATTCTTCAACCCAAGTAAAAATAATTATAAAAAAAAAAAAAAAAGAATATAAGTAACGTGGAAGAAAAACTGGGTATACAGTGAAAGAAAAATTCATGGCAAATCTTATAACCAGAAAAAGAGTGGATCCGGTATAATAAAAGGAAAATATTTGGAAGTATAATAAAAAGAAAAAGAGTGGACCGACCCTTTCCATAAGGAGCCAATACCCATGCCAAAAGTCATTGTAAATCTTATAACAGGACAAATAAGTTAACAAGTTACCATCTTAAAAAATAGTGGTGGAAAATTGTCCGTGATTCTTAAAGAGAATCACGGACTGTTAGGAAAGGGTTTCCTTTTTTGCTTTGGGAAGTAAAAGAAGAAGAAGCAAAATGTGCTCTTGGATATAATAATTTTTTTAATAGTAATACATTAATTTACTTGCTGTTAATGGCTTGTATCTTGTGGACATGTTTATGTAATCCTAGGGTGATATCTATTCTGTATAGGCATATATCCACTTACTGTTGTGTCTCGAATGCTTCATCTTAACAAAGTGATACCTTTTGCAGAATGTAAATGAAAACACTGATGAGATGTTTGATGATATGATGAAAAAGTATGGGAAAGTAGTATTCAGGAAGAATGACCAAAAGTCTCCAAGCGCTGAGCTTGATGATGATGCTGAAAGCTTATCATGTAAGTTTCATCTCACAATTAACAAAAAGCAGGGTACTTGTAAGCAGTAGAAATCTGTGTTCTATTACTATCTTGTAACCTTCCATTACTATCTTGGGCTTTATGTCTCAGACCATAAATTCCTTCCTTTAAGGTCATGTCCCCTTGTGAATTATTGCCTTCATACTTGTAAATTGTTGTCTTAAAATGAGGATCACTCTGGCTCCACTGTGCTTGCCTACAATTTTTATTGTTTTGCAATTTTTTTTTTTTTTTTGTATATCTTCTGTCTGCAGCATGTCTTTGTAACCAAGTAAACATGGTTCCTTCTGAATTCCTCATATCTTGGCCCAACTGCTCTTTAAAGGTGCCATTAGGTATAAGTTGATAGCATGATTTCACTGCTCTCAACTATGACATGGCATATCACTTGTGATAAAGGACCATTATAATGCCTTTTGGTTTTGACATTGACTCATCAAGCTCTAGCTTCATCTAATGCCTGGTCTGCCTTAGATATTGTAGCCCTTAGGTTCCCCATGCAGCAATAGCTGCCAGCTATATTGCAGTGGATAACTCCAAAGAAAAGGATGATTTTCTCCTTTTAGTTTCAATTGTAGCATGCTTGTTAATAATTAGGAAATTGAGAAGGAAATTATGTGATCGTCCGAAGGTTTTCGTAAAGAATTTACATAACACAATTCATTGTGCATGCCCTGATACTGTCCCAAATATCTAAAATTTGCATGTACTTTTGATATGATACTCTTGTTTCATCCAGATAAATGCTATTATTTCCAACTGCCTTAGCCTTACATCATATTATCTTGTTGCTATTCTCAGCTCAAGCTTCCACTTAGTTGTATGGAGTTTCTGCTCCTCTCTTGTTTCTCTCACCTACAAAATAAAGGCTGAAGAAGAAAGGACCCTATTCAAGTTTTGCCTCCCCACTCTAAGAATTAGTTTTCTTCTTTTTAAGAATTCAAATATGACATGTTGGTTTGAGAAAAAAAACATCTACTTATAAAGAAGCCGAATCTTCGCATACTTCTATTTAGGTCCTATATTTTCTCAAGGTATTAAAATGTTCTTTGCAGTAAACAGTGATTCAGACTGTAGGTATTAAATTTCTTGGTAGTCAAGGTATTTACATGTAGGGCATCTTTATAAACTACTTAAAAAAAAAAAGGAAAATCAAATCATACACCTCAGTAGCTTAAACTTAAGTAGCTCTGGTTTAAGCTTGTGCCAGCTCATAGATCCCTGCTATATCTGTAGTTGCTGTGGAAATGGCCAAGGTGGCAAGTGATGTGAAGGCTGCAGATATAAGGGTCCTCTTTGTAAAGCCTCTTGTGTATTGGACTCGGTTTTTCATCATTGCGACAGCATTTTCTCGCCCTCAGATTAATGCTATTGGGTATGGACTTCAACTCTGACATCTTTGTTTTCCTTTGTGGAAATTATATAAAGCATGCCTTGCAGCAGTTCTTGAACTGCTTGCTTGTCTTCCAAGTTTCAATGTAGATCGAAAATAAGAGATTTGGCTGAGAAGAAATATGGAAAAATTCCAACTGGAGATACAAAACCAAACTCATGGACGCTTTTAGACTTTGGTAAGTAATCTAATGTGACAATTCATTGACACATTTATTGAATAGTAATTGACATATGACTATGAACATAAGACAAATTTTGACTTAATGGATAAAATTTTGTGCCAATCCAATCTAATGCATCCAGAATCGATTTTATGCTTTCTTAACATATTCTTTTCTTGTTTCTTGTTTCTTCCACATCAATCTGGCAAATATGAAACAGGCTACAAGAAACAAAGGATTGTTTGTTTAGTCAGCCCAGAAAAACATTTTGGAAATTGACTTAAAGTCAAACAACAGTAGCGAGAAATAGTTTATAAACATTAGAAAGTCTATTTACAAAAGTGGAAAAATCTATTTTGTGATCATTATGTTAATGAGTGTGGAAAGATTTACACATCACTGGCACATAAACATCCAGCATGATTGAGTACCTTCCTTCAAGTAAGCTAGTTTCATAATCGTTAACTTTTTAGCCATGTTTCATCCTATCATAATTTCAGGTGATGTGGTTATCCACATATTTCTTCCCCAACAAAGGGCTTTTTACAATTTGGAAGAGTTTTATGGTAATGCGACGCTCATTGAGCTGCCTTCTGAAAACCAACCACCATTTCGCAGTTGAAAGTGAGTAATTCTGAAAGAATCAAAAGCACTGGCTGACAGAACTCCCATGGTGGAGGTGTAATTATCTCTGCTAGGTTCAGTTAGCACTACATGCTCATCACCTCATTCCTTGCAGGGAGAGCTTGATCAGGAATTACAGGGGGTGCAGTTCCATTGCCGGTACGTACCATTCACTAATCACATGCAGCAACTGGCATCTTCATTATTATATGTTCGGTTGCTTTGTATTACAGCTGCAAGCAGTTACGCCATGAGGCTCGACGCGTTCTAATGAATAATACTGAATCTCATTGCTATTTTTGTGTCTGTGGTGCAAAAATGTAGGTTTGACATATACTCCAGAGGTTAAATTTGACTTATGAATTAAAAATGTTAGGCTGCAGATTTAACAATTCTGGATTGCTCCCAAGGCTGCAAACCTAACAGTGGTAAGTTACCACTGAGCTCAGTCAAACGAGCATTTCAGATCATGAAAACTTTCCCAAAACTCATCCCCATGGTTTTATCTTTAAAGGTTTTTAAAACAGGGGGGCCATGGGGATGTTAGAAAGGAGGAACTGAAGCTTTTCTTCAGTGTGAATTCTTATCTATATTTTAGCTTTGATATTGTTATACAAGCAATTTCATAAACATTCTGTATATGCCAACTAAACCAAGTCGAGTTTCATGCAATGAATTTTTGTGGTCTTTTACGGAGCTTCAAGTAATTTGTGATTGGAGAAAGTGTTTTTATAACAAAGCAATTTGCTATATAATAAAATCCATGCACCAAACAGTACCAGAGAAGAATATCGAAGGCTGCTTCATCCTTCACCATCCAATTTACCATCCACTTTGCCTGTCATGGGTTACTTTTCAATACATTTTTAATCTCCACTTATATATCTAAGACATTAGGGCCCCTTCAAACAGGTAGTCATATATTTTTGTTTTTTTTTACAATTGTTTTACAATTTTTTTCCTCTTAACCCAACTAATTAGGGGTGAGCGTTCGATCGAGTCGAGTGAAAAAAATTCGGATTAGTCGAGTTGACGAGTCCTATTTTGTCAACCAAACTCAATTTGAAATTTTAGCAAATCGAGTCGAGTTAAAACAAATTTGAGTCGAGTCGAATAATTTATTCGAGTTAAAATATTATCTTGTAAATGTTGATTGACTAGATCATGTTACTGTTATCTTGTAAATGCATGTATATCTATAATTTTGAAATTTAGTTCTATGAAATTACAATTTTTTTTTTTTGTGTTCTATCTTTTCTTATAAATATAACTATCAAAGACTTGTCATATTAAATAAATAGCCTACTATTGACCTTTAAAAAAAATATATTATCTTTTGAATTTCATCGTTTGGTAAGCTTGGTAATGTGCATGATATCAACCAAAAGCTTCAATCTTTAACTGAATGAAGCATTGAGTGATAGCCTTTCCCCTTTTGAAACTAAAAAAATTCAATGTAAACTTTCAATCTAGACTTGTCAATTTCAAAGGGGAAAAAAAATGAATGATAAAACATTAAGACAATAAGTATGCAGTCAACAGTTCATGTGAATTTATTTTTCTACTGAATAGTGACAAACAACAAAAATAAATGACCCAACAAAAATGAGCTAAAGAGTAAAAAGGGAAGACGAAATAAGGAAAACGCAAAACTCAAGCTTAGTATCAAACTCAAATGAGTAAAACGACGTCGTATAGAAATATCTGATTCGGATTTTCGAGTTATTCGAGTTGTATAAATCAAATCCTAGCTAAACTATATAACTCAAATTACTTAGTCGAGTTGATCCGAAAATCCGAATAACTCTAATAAATCGAACTATTTAATTCGAAATTTGAAATTTTTTTCGGTTTTTTCGAGTCGAGTCGGATTTTACTCACCCCTACAACTGATAACACAAAACGACGTGGTTTTATAAAATTTTATTTGTATTACATACAAAACAAAGAAACATATCCACTTGTTTCCTACCAAGTCTCTCTCCATATTTTTTAAAGATTTCATATATATATATATATATATATATATTCTATTTGTTTAATTTCTATTCACGTAGGATTTCATATTTGTTCAATCCGATCGTCGTATTTCATATTCTATTCAGATTATGTACGTCGAGTTTCGAGTAAATTAAAAATATCTAATTATTTATTCGATATAAAAAACTTTTAACCGTTAAATATATATTGAAAAAGACAGTATTCTCGATCGATATGATAGAAATATCGAATCGATTTGAAACTTTACGTGCACGATGAGTACAATTTTATTGTTAAATTCAACGGTCTGTTTGTTAAAATATAAATCGTATAAAAAGTTACGAAAATGTGTAAAACTAATTTAGCTTTACGCTAATGTAGGTGAATCTTTTCTTTTATATATATATATATATTCTCCAAATTTCCAAACTATCATTACTTTTATGTTCTTCCAAACTACCATTACTTTATGTTCTTAATTTTTTTAGAAAGCCTTTTATGTTAGGGTGAGAAAACACACCCAATTGCCCAGCCACTTTAAATGCCCAACTCTCAATGACTTTAAAATTCAGAAAAAAAAAATAAAAATAAAAAAAGCAGATAAAACCAAAAATTCTCAAAACTTTTATGTTCTTAATTGATTGTATTATCATTAATTTCATTTAAGTGGCTCAAAATAACGTTTATTATTTAATTACAGTCCATCACGAAACGCAGGTGTGTAATCACTTATATACAAATAATTACAGATGTATTGAAAAACAACGAACTTGACACCAACCCCAGACAGTGTTCACAAAATTCAAAGTGCCAAGTCCTGAACATTGCACTTCTTCCACATTGTTAAATATATAATCTGCAGAGCAATGTGGATGTAATACAAAAGAGGAAGATGTAACCATTTCTAGCAGAGAAAGAAACTTGTTGAAGAGCATAGAGTAAAGATGGAATTACACCGTACGAATACGATTATGATTTATAGGTACAAAAGAGTAGACTTTTTCATGGTCCGAGCTACCAACTTGATCCGTATTAGACCAGATCTCGATAGATATTTTTTCTAATTCAATTCGACCCGACCCAAATTATTATTTATTAATAAAAAATATTTTTTATTTAAATTTAATTATAAAATTAATATTTTAATATTATTATGAACAATGGTATAAGTTTTCGAGTCAATTCGAACCCAACTTGACCGAAACCTAAATAAATAAAAAAATTAAACCGCAGTTCGACCATGAACATGTCTAGAAAAGAGACTCCACAATCAATTTGACCAGGGCAGCAAGCGCAAGCATATTAGAAACCAGAGCAGAAAACAATGGAATCTTCATAAAAAAAAAAAAAAAAAAAAATAAAAAAAAAAAACCTGATAAGCACGATAAGAAAACACGACACAAATACGACATATTTAATAAATATAATATTTAATAAATACAAAAATAATATAATAATACACGACACAATACGTTTAAACACGATTGACATTAACACGTTTAATACACATATTCCTGTTTAAGATTTTAACACATTTATGTTTATGTTTACACTACAGACACACAAAAATTAAGCACTAGACACATAAACGGATTACCAAACCTAATAAAAACCGTGGAAAAACACTATCGAAACAAGCATATACCAATGAGGCTTTAACAAATATAAAAATAAAGAAAAGGATATTGCTCAACCAAAATATTAAGTCACTGGTTCCATTCTTCCCAAAATTCTAGCTAACCAATACTTTAGTTATAAGCAGATTTCTATTTGTAAAAATTGCATCAACTGCCACAGTGCCCCTAAGCTGCAGAAATAAATCAGCAACCTTCCTCCAAGTCATCAAACTGAGATGATCCCTGTTATTCCTCCATTTCTTCTCTACAAAATGAAAACTGAAACATGGAGAGAACTTAAAAAACCAGAAACAAATGAGCAAGAAAGAACCTAAAAATTGAACAGGAAAACTAACTTTCCTAAAAACTAACCATTTACAGACAATGTATTCATTCGTTTACAGACAAGTATAGTGACTTGTGTTCTAGTTTGATAATTGAACAGGAAAACCATTTCAGTTTAAGAAAGGCTGGGATTTCGGCAAAACAGCTCATGCTGATTGCGTTGGAACTCCGGACTGATTTTTGCAGACGATATTCATTGGTTTGCCGACATGTGTGGTGGCGTTGCCTTCTGTGAGAATCGGCCAGTGAAGTACAACTGAAATCAGGAAGAAAGAGGGTCTCAGCAGAACAGTTCATCTCATGGACTGAAGGTTGAATAACAAGGGCAAGAAACCACCAAGTTGAGATCTTGCAAACCAATCACGAACAAGCTAATTGAGGATAATTGCACATAGGAAACTACATTGTGATTCCTGCAGACAAAAATATATATACATTAAACTCATTCCGTTAAAAGCATTCAGAAGTCAAAGGACCAGTGGGGGAAAAAGAAAGAAAAATTTATGGGGGAACCGTGCAAGAGAAGATTGAAATAACCAAGTATTTGATTGGTAATCTCCATGTCATGGTGGTGTTTGGCATTAAAGTGCATTTCACTATACAAATTATGCTTGCATCATCAAGGACTATGAGTCATGACAAAAATCCCCAGAATGAAACCACCCAACAATGCCGCTACTTCAATAAGATATAAGCTTTATAGCCCATGAACATGGTTGCACTATATTAGTGTACAAACAAAAACCAGTAAATAAAAAAAATTGTCATAAGAAGGGGGCAAGGAACAGTAAATTTTAATTCACATGAGTTCAGGGAATCTATGTAACCCATTAAAGTGCAACATCCAATGCTCTTAAGTATTTGTTAATGTCAGTGCAAAACCAATTTACATTAATCAGTACGTTCAAAATACTTGGGATAAATCCAGCAAATTTTTCATGGTGTTAGTGTTCGGTGCATGATTAATGCTAAGAACTTGAAAACTAAATTGCATTTGATGAATGCTTGTATAACAATGAAACGTAAACAAGAGACGTACAGTTACAGTTTGCTGACTGTTGACTGGCCTGTCCAGGTTCTGTTAGGCTTAATTCCATATCATGAGTTGCGGTCCAACCAGGTTCATATGCTTCAAGAAAACCCATCTTTGCCTTATTAGGTAGATCATGGGGATGAACAAACGGCACTCCGTGTGGCCAACCAATTTCCATTCTAATACTGGCACAAGGGCTATCTAGTGCATGAATGTGATTCTCACACTCTTTTAGGTTACAAAACCTTAGTTTGATGCCCTTCTTATCTGCAATTTCCTGAACCCTTTCCTTAAGCACTCTTTGAGCCTCAAGCCGTAATCTCTTGGAAGGAGGCAGAGGTTTGCATCTTGTATTGTTCTTCCTTCTTCTCATCAAGGCCTTCATAGATCCTGTACCAGCATTTCATTGATCCAAGGACCTGCTGTTAAAAACTTCTCACTAAGGCTACATCGACAGAAAAATAACAAAGATAATCCAACATCAAGAAGGCTCAGGCGCTCAGCAAACCAAACGGAAAAATGTTATTGTTTAGATCAAACTGTTGAAAACCCTATCTTCCCCTTGTCTTTTGACATTTTGGGTAAAAATATTAATTCAACGATAATCCCAGTTCAGCATTCTCCAACTTACACCAAACTAGTTAAAGATAGTCTTATCAGTTTATCATTAATATCCTGCACATTCCTAGACATGATTTATATTGTTCTTCACTTGGAAAACTAGTCAGACAATGTTGAAAATATTTTTACTATTATGCATTTGAAGTAGTACGTAAGCAAAAACTTCAGTGAAACCAAATCACCTGCACTGTCAGTTTCCTGGCTCCTAGTTCCAAAATTCTAGAATACATCTAGTAAACAAATTTAAAAAATAAGTAGCTTAAGCATTTTGATCCAATCTTAAGAATATCTATAAGAAAGTTTAGTAAGTAACAGATGTGTAATAGTCTGTCTACACTAGTTGGGGAAAGCAAAAGGATCAAAAGGAATTTGACAATTAAAATCTAATGAGAAGAAAAAACAAGCAGAATCATTTAGGATGGCAACAACTTATTACTACAAGGTGAAGGAACTAATTTTCAATGAGAATTAACTGCTTATAAACTGTGGGGAAAAAAAAGACAGAAGCAGTAGCTCTAAACCACAGCATATATTGTCATTTTTATTGCTTTTTCTGGGGCCAAAACAAGTAGTATAAGAAGATGCTGCATATGTATTAAGAAATACTGCCTACCATCTTGGGCTGTGGGGAAATTGAAGCTCTGGAAACTGTTTCTATTAAAGAGCTGATCTGTTGGGTGAGATCTCTGCATGAAGTCGTCCACTGGTACTGGAAGCTGGAACTGAGCTTCAACCCCATGACCAGCTGCTCTCATCTCTGAGCAACTGAGACTGGTCATAGATTTGGGCATGAGTTTAAAAGCCAAAGAGCATCGTCCATACATGTTACCCGGAATATTATTAATCTCTGTCCTATGCAGTGCAGGATTGACATAACCTGCAGTTGCTTGATAAAGTGCCAGTCCAGGATAAACAACAGCTTCTTGAGGACCAAGGTCCCCATCGACAAGAATCCACCGACCATGAAAATCTCTTACATGCAAACCTGCCTTATCTGACTTAACAACAGATATTAAGCTTTTATCGCCCTGGTGCTCATGGTCAGGAAACATGATCAATTGGCCATCATCCTGTGTTGTTAAGTTGTGGTGCTGTGCCCCCTGAAAAGAAGGCCTTGCATGACAGCACACAGATAATACTGAAGAAGATATTTCCCTGCTTCTTAACGGTACATTATCAAGTATTTCAGTAAAGGGAGAGCTGCGCAAATTCAAGTAATAGCTGATCGCATCCAGTATATCTCGAGCTGCCTTACCAAGCAAGCCAAATATGTCAGGCAAACCACCTGGAGGAAACTCCATTCCATTGCTGGGCTCTATAGGAGTTAGGCCTGGTCTGTAATCATAAGTTTCTTGCCAAAGTTGGGGATCCGCATAGTAACCAGACGTTTTGCACCACTCACGAGAATCATTTGTGTGAATCATGTCTGCAGATGGGTATGCTGCCCTTTGTTGGAAGTAAAGGCAAGCAGAATCTAAACCAGATCTTAAAAGAGCTCCATCACTAGCTGGAAACTGAATGATGGCAGCAGAATACTGAGCAAATGATTGTGATAAAGTAGAGACGGATAGCTTGTAAGAGTCTGAAGGAAGGCCCTCAGAGGGTATGAGATCAGTAAGCTTTACACGACCCAGAGATGGCAGGCCATTGCCTGCCATTAAATTCTTTAGATGTACCAGCTACCTAAGTTTTAACAAAAAGTTATGACCTATTGACATTACAAATTAAAAGTGGCATCAGTCAAAGGCCTTAAAGCATCAAGTATCATCTGTCATACAGGAAATAAAAAATAATAATTTAAAAAGACAAATTTAACTGCCATAACACTAAACATTTTAAGACTAAAAGGAAAGTTAGGGCATCACAGACAAATAGGACCACCAAAAGTTATTTCAAATGGTTCAAATTTGGCAAAAGTAAGCAATTGAAAACATTTATTATACCATGGATTGGAAAGACTGTACAAAATGAAGCAGATCAAATATAAAAAACAATCAAAGGATGATTATTTCCTGTAACATAAGAAAAAACTTCGGGTAGTAAAATTCCTAAAAGGATGAAATCGGATGTCAAAGGAAACATCTTCAGAAGTGAACAAGCAAAATGATTTGAAAAAAGCACAAAGAACAAGTTCCGAAACCGGGTGAAACTCAGTTATTGACTTAGTTTTAGTTCCTACAAGTAGGTCAAGGAAACAAAAACAGTCGAAGTATCTGCTCGCGGATTATACTAGAATTTTCATTATTTCACAGCTTGAAAAAATGAATATAGAACATATATTTATGCTATTGCAGCTATCACAATCCAAGCTAATTTTTATACCCACTGGTAGGATGGATTTCATAATGAATTTAGAATCCATAAATTTTTCATTTTCAGAACATATTTATGTATGTAAAACTATAATAAAAATTTGGAATAAATCAAATAATCCATCCTATCACAAACCATCAAACATTCCTTTTACTAGGAAATAACGGCCAAAAAAAGTGAACTTGCTTTAAATTTTGAATTTTTATGATATTAAAAAAAACCCCAATTCATAAAATCAAAAAACTTAACAGAAAGAAATACCCATTAACATTTATAAACAAGAACAACAAAAAAACCCACCCCTGAAGAAGCTTCCAAATTGATTTATGAAAAAAAAAAAAAAAACTTGCCTTTGATTGAGTGAAGCACCTTCCTAGTTCTACAGTGAACGAAGCGATGCAGTGAATAGAAAGCTGAAAGGCTAAAGCTGTGACTGTGAGCTACAAGAGAGGGAAAAGGAAGATGGAATTTCCTCGGCAGAAAACAGCACTTTTCTTCCTTTTTGTTTATTCATAAAATGTGCTTATATGGCTATGTGTTGCTTCGGGCTAAACCTCAGTTAGGTTTGGGCTTTGAAGGGCCGAGTCTACAGGTCTAGATTTTTTTATTATTAAAATAATAATAATATTTTATATTAAATATTCTTTTAATGTATTATTATTAAATTTAATTTAAATGGAGATATATATTTATAATACGGTCAGTAGGGTATATTTAAATTTTATTTGAATCTAATTTTTTTTCTTGGGACAATTTTAAGGCTGCATTTTGGTCATTCCTTCAAACAATCAGATAAATTTAAAATTGCATTTTCAAGTCAGACTAACGCAATAAAAAAATTTATTCTTGAAGTACTTTTTACAAAGATCAAATCTTGTTTGGAACACTTTTCACAAAAAATCAAATCTTGTTTGATAAAAAAATTCCTTTCTTTACCAACTAAATTAACTCGTGTAAATAATTAAAATACATATTTATTTACAATTTACTAATATTACTATACGAGAGGGCAGAGGCAAAGTGTTTAAATGTCCAATTAAATTACTCGTATAAATAAATATTCATATTCATAAATATATTATTAATATTCATGTCATTTATAAATAATAGGAAATTTCGATTGTAGACAAAAAGTAATATTAATTTTGGTTGAAAAAAGTCAAATCAAGGTGATTTTTTATTTTCGATTCAATCGGTTGGATCGATTGAACACTTTAAATAAAATTTTTAAATATTTTAAAAATAATTTTAATATTAAATAATTAATAAAAATAAATATTTAGTTTAATGGTATGGTTTTTAATATAATTTTAAGAGATTATGACAACAAATATTTTTGAAAAAAAATAATTAAAAAAATAAAAAATGTTTTTTTCTGAATTTTTACCGGTTGAACCGATTTTTGGCCGGTTCAATTAAATCCGATTTTATTATACCCGCCGGATAGGCCACCGATTCTCGATTCAACCGATCCGATCATATTTTTTTGTCAATAATATTAATTCATATAGACATATGTTTATTGACTTAAAATCGTAGGTTAATTATTGAACTGATAAAAGGATATAGAAGTTAATTAGATTAAAATCTAAAGATAAAAATTCAAGATTCAATCCAGTCGTTTATGCAATCATTCTTAAAAAATGATATCCAATAAATTTAAAACTCGAATCTTCACATTTGCAACCATTTCTTTTATCTTCGAAGTGTGAATTTTTTATAAAACAAAAATCTAAAGATGGGTGGTAATTCACCCAACTTACAAGCTGAAAGTTGTGTCAAATGTTAGGTATAAGGGTTCCAGTATAAGGGTTTCTCTTTTCTTTTCTTTTTTTTTCTTTTTTATTTTATTTTAGAAACGGGGTAAAAAACCCAACTAACAAAAGACAAAGCAACTGCATGGGCAGTGAGAATCATCCTAATTCCAGGGGGAGGTTCATGAAAAATAATAACATCAGGGGGGTGGTTGAGGCTCCATTTAGCCATCCAATCAGCAGCAAAATTATTCTCTCTAGGGACATGTTGGATAATCCATTCCCAATTACTAGTAAGAAGCCTGCGGTTGGTTTCAATGAGCTGATAAGAGGGATAATTGTCATTAACCCCTTCCTTGATGTATCTGATAGTGTTGAGAGAGTCAGCTTCAATTTCAAGTTTGTCGACATCCTCAGATTCTTAGCAAGAGTAACACCATGATTTAAAGCCCAAAGTTGAGCAATATCAATATTGCAATTTCCAAGAAAGCAAGAAAAACCTGCAATCCAATTTCCATTCTCATCCCTTTAAAATTCCTCCAGCTCCAGCTTTGTTTTCTTATTGCTTCCAGCAGCCATCAGTGTTAATTTTAAACCAACTTGGAGCTGGTTTATTCCATGAAAGCAAAATTTCATATTTTCGTCTAGAAGTAAGACAGTCGGTTCTCAGACTATACCATTCCCTTAAGATCTTATGGATAGTGTCAATTTTACAAGACAAAGGGATGTTGGTATTATCAAAGATTTTTTTTTTTTTTCTTCTCCATTTCCAAAGCACCAAACAACATTAGCAAACAGAACTGGCCATTCCCAATTACCCAACTTTCAGTTTAATGCAATTTATGAGATTGAGGTTGAACCACTCTTCCAAGTTAGAGGAGAAAAACTGACCTGGAAAGTCGAGAGGTAAGAGGGTGCGCCAAATTTTGTCAGCATCTCGACAATCTCTCAAGATATGAACCGTGGATTCATTTATCACTGTCACATATGTTGTATCTAGCATTACGAGAAATTGACCCCTTCCATCTGTTTTCATTGCTAAGGATTTTATCCCTTCTAGCAAGCCAAAGAAACACAAGGATTTTCTCTTTTCCTTCTAAGATGAGAGGAATCTACTCATACCAAGATTAAAAAAAATCAAATCGAAAATCGAACCGATCAGACCTTCGATTATCAATTCAACCGATTGGACCAATCGATTTGATCAAAATACTTTTAAATATATAAAAATAATAATTTTAATATTAAATAATTAATAAATATAGTTAATAATTAATAAAAATATATATTTGACTTAGTGATATGATATTTAATATAAAGTCAAGAAGTTAATGATTCAAAATATCATCGTTTACAAAAAAAATTAAAAAAAAAAATATCGCTTTTTTACCGATTAAATCGATTTTCGCTAATTCAAAAAAAAAAAAAAAAAAAAAACTCGATTTTGTTGATTTTCCAATCTATACAAATTTTGATCCATCAGAAAATCTTAATGGTAAAAACCCAAGTGGCTCATCATCCATCCAAACATGCAGACGATTTCTAACAATGCCAAGCCGAAAGAAGTAAAACAATGTCTTCATCCGAGTTGGCTCCAAATGACCTTGAAGTTGAACCATTGGTCACCGAAATGCTTGAATAAAAAAACATGTGTCCGAGGGAAAGAAAAATTCGAACCTATCTCTTCGAGCAAAATATTTATGTACCTATCGTTGAGCCAAATACTCGAGTGCACGAACTTTTACCCTTAATCTTCGACTATTACATCTCCCACAAGAGATAATTTAATTGAAAAATCAATTAAATTAATCTATTTATCAGAAAAATTGTAATAATTCAATGAAACTACTTGTAAGGAAAGATAAGATTTAAGGGACAGTAATAGATTGTTCAGACAAGACATTGTTAGGGTTTGACATTGTTAAGAGCCAATTAAGTAGAAGATCACAACTGAAAACTAAGTATTTTCGAGCAAGTCGATACAACTCGGCTATTACATCATTCACAACTAATGCAATCAGATGAGAGAATGAGCAGGAGAACGAAAATCCGGTAAAATATAAACCTATGGCTTACGAGGAGGCGAACTACTGCTGCTGCTGTTGCTGCTGCTTCTTCCTCTCAATGGCCTGCACATGAAAAAGCATCCCTTAACCATTATTTATATATTGGAAGCCACAAGAACGCAATTCTGATAAATTCATAAGTTGCCAACAAAAGGCCATCTTGGCCATAGGCAGAGAATTTTCGAGAACAAGTTCATCGGTTTTTCTGACTAGGTAGTAGTTAATGTGATTTTCAAAAGATTGTGCATCATTAAGTAATTATTTTGGAAAATAACCTAGGTAGTAGAGAGAGAGAGAGAGAGAGAGATGTGCTCGTGCAAGCATCAATCACAAACGAACTAATAACTAATAAATGAAGAAAAACAAACCATCTTGCAATGAAATAAAAATTTCATTTGAAGTGCAAATTGTTTAGTAAAAAAATGAAAAAAATAAATAAGCAAATTACCTTCTAGGACTGCGACTCCTTGAAATCCTCCTTGCTACCTGTCATAATTGGAAGAAAAAAAACGCGTCAGATCTTAAATAACTAGAAAAATAAGGTCCTCCCTTAAAACCAAAATTAATAAACGCAAACCTTCCGCGGACTGGGTGATCTGGAATAGGATGACGACCTCCCACGTCTTGCTGCTGGTCCTCTGCCTCTGTTTTAAAGATAAAATACAGAAGTAAGATCCCGAGATGTGGAAACAGAAGATCACAAACAATAGTAATTTTCATGTTTTTTTATTAACAGGTATACTTTCTTCTTAATCTACTAAATTCTAGCTTTGTGATTAAAGAAGAGAAAAAGATAGGCTGAAAAAGAGGGAAAAAGATTACAACTACCAACACTTCTGATCCCCAAATACATCATATTTTGGTCAAGTGAAAGTCACATGCTGCCCAAGTCTAACCCAACATCAATTGATGGGGCATGGAAAGGCAATGAAAAGCACCAGCACAAGCACAAATTCACTCATTCGATGCAGTCAATCAAATTATTAGTAATTTCAGCACATATAAATAAATTTAATAAACTACTCTATAACTCTATTTATTGTCACTTTTCTTGAGAATATTTGGCATATTGCAGGAAAAGTAGAGATAAGATGATGAAAAAAGAAGACAGATTGTTTAAAGCAAATGTACCAGATGAAAGGGTTATGGTACTAAGCTATTACCTCCGAGGTGAGATTGACCTTGAACGAGAACGAACAGGTCTTCGAATTGGAGAACGGCTCCGTCTACGACTGAAGGGAGACCTTCTTAGAGGACTACGTGCTCGTCTAGGAGGTGAACTGTAATAAAATATAATAGTACAAAACCCATATTACATGAAAATTATACTTCAACTAATTTGTCTGAGCTCATCCACACTTCATACCAACAAAAGATCAACACCAAAGTGTCACTTATAACAGCCAATAACATGAATAAGATATACTATGATACCGAAATAACAATTATGAGTTTGCCTGTGATGCATTATAGCACTCTTGATACCTCAGATTCAGTAAGATCTTATGCATTTATTCATTTGTTCACAGGTTGAGCCAGTTCACTTATACCTTAGGGCAATAAAATCTAAGCCTAATGAAAATAGCTAAAATGTATTATTACCGGCGCCTTGGAGGAGGAGAACGTCTTCGGATTGGACTACCACGCATCCTACGTGGAGAGGTCCTGTGAAGATTAAATGGGTCAAATTATTTCAAAACCAGTTCATTTAAACAAGCTATTAGCCTATTACAACTACCAAACCTTGCAGGAGATCTAAGCCGCCTTGGAGGAGACAATGGAGAACGACCTCTAGCAGGAGAGGCAGGCCGGCGCCTAGGAGGTGTTTCACCACGACGACGAACCGGAGAATCTAGTCGCCGACGTGGAGACTCTGGTGGTCGTCTAGGAGATCCACCTCTTCGACCCACAGGTGATCTCCTTCGTGGTGAGGGCATGGGTTTCCGTTGAGGAGAAGCTGATATCCATCAGTTAACAAGTTGAATAACATGTAAACACCTAAATATATAAATAAAAGCATAAATTAAACATAAATTTTACTACGTTAAACATACGTTCCCGTGGTCGTTTTGGCGCATCCCTCTCAATATCAGCATTGGCATTATCAAATTTGGGAGCATCTCTTTTAGTAGCAGAAGCAATTGGCTTCGGCGGTGGAGAAACTTTTGGTCGCGGAGGAAGCGTAAACTTCGCTCTTACAACATTGCCATCAATCTGGGCCTGCATTAAAGCAACAAATAACATCATTCTCGCAAAATACTAACTCTAAATACTGCTAATAGTTTTACTTTGGCATCTTAGCAAAACCTACACCATCCATGAACAGTAGCGCTTTTTCAGCATCTGCTCTCGTCTTGAATTCAACATAGCCATATCCTCTTGGAAGATTAAGCTGTTAACATTTAACATGTCAGAATAATAATAATAATAATGATGATGATGATGATATTCAACACCAATATATGATTGATATGAACTTACAGCACGGTCCATTGCCAGATCCACATTTACAACTTCACCAAAATTACCTACAAAGTGGGAAGATGAAGACAATTATGATGAGCATTGAACTATTGATGTGTCTAATGTTTTAAAAACATAACTAAACAAATACTCATCCAAACAAAAAAGTAAACAAAATTATATGCATTTCAGAAGCAGCAAACTATTATCCAAATTATATACAATTCTTTGATCTTATTCAACATATAAATTTAGCAGGAATGGAGATCAAATGAATTCCCCAAAACACATAAGATCCTGTAAAAAGTCAAAGTCCAAACTCCACCCCCTTTCTGTTGCCACCCTTGCTAAAGCTAGAATTAATATAATTTTAATAATCTTGAACTAATTCAAAGACACACATTAATAGTCTCAAGCCCTTAATGAAATGGCTTAAATGCACTCTTCCTTAGAAGCATTAATCCTGAAAAAGAAGCTGCTTTTGTCACCTAATGATCTCATTGCTCCACAAAACCGACGTGAGACCTATTACACTGGTTTGTGGAGTATCAATTTGGCAATTATCTCAGTGGACCTTGTAAATTAATCGTGTCCTCCATGCTTCTGTAACTTTAGAACCGCCTAATATGTGGGGGCATAAATCGTAATACTTTTCCAAAAACAATTTATGGGATCAAAAGACAGGATAAGTTTCTGGAACACAAGGACAACCTCAAAGGACATAATAAAACTCCTACAGAAAAGAATATAACATGATTTGCAGAAACAAACATAGAGCATATACGATAATTCTCAAAACTTCTTCCAGATAAAAGAACAAATGAATCTTATGTAATTTTATAATATAACTGTGAAAATATCATGCCTAACAATGATTAAGTGACCATATTCTTGGGGGATATAAAAAAACCATAAATTACAGGAAATATTAGAACAAGATCTTGTAGTCGAGACAAAACTTACAATGTCCTCAAAAATTGACCAGGTTCTTTCGATTAATTAAGAATTCATTGATAGTAGTCAGTATCATGACATGAAGTATTTAACATGCCAATCTTTCAATAAAAGTGTTACGTTCTTGAGTGCCTCAGCTCTCAAGAAGTATTAACTATTCTCAGTCAAGCATTTATACTAATCAAAGGTTAAAAGGTAAAGCACATACCGAATATTTCTCTTAGATGGCCTTCATTGACATTCCTGCTCAATGAGTCAACATAAAGAACCTGAGACTCACGGATGGGAGAAGTCTTCCTGAAATCAATGCCAAGAGCAACATAAGTACTTGAGCATAAACTTCAATCCTTTTCAATTACTGTATTTAATTTTTTCATAATCTGGAAATTGATCATACTATTAAACTCCTACCATATTATCAAGTTAAGCATAATGAATGTTTGCATATATTGCATATAATACCTCCAACCAAGTCAAAATTTCTCTGGCAAAATTGCTCATGATTGAAGAAAACAGGAAGAAATGAAAGATTCCCTCATCCTCAAAACTATAAAAGGAAAAAAAACAAAAACCCATCCTTTGTTTCATAAGAAACTAACTACAATTTAGATAACAGTTATCCTGTGAGAAGAATAACTAGAAATCCAGATCCATTAACTTCAAACAAATTAAAAATAAGTTTCTTTTTTGACAATTCTGTCATTTTCTAAATCATGTATTACCTTAAAAGTCCATTCACTAGTTGTTGATAATATTGAACATATGCAATACATATAGAATAAAGTAAAGCTTCTGCAGAAATTTAAACTGACAATAATTGTAAATCTGAACTGAACATAGCTTTACCTTGGAGCAGGAGATGCTTTTTTAGATGGTGGTGGAGGGGAACGACCTCGCTTAGATGCATCAGCCAGACTGTATCACGGAAAGAAAAGAAAAGAAAACTCAGATACAAAAATTAAACTTTCAAAAGGATAACAACAGCATGCAACAAAAAAAAAAAAGGTAGGAGGGCAGTTAACAATATCTTAAACTTCAGACACCAATGTCAATAAAGAGGATATCATTGCCCAATTGCAGAAGACATTTGAATCCCACAATCTAAGTTTTAATTCATTAAATTGACTGCATAGCTACCTCTGAACTCATAACTTTCATCAACTCTTGTACATCATACACATATATTAGATTCCAACTCAATCAGCTGCCAAGAATATGTCAGAATTTACACTTCCTACTCTTCCAAGCAACCATAACTCAATCTGCATAAGGCTAGTAGGATGAACTAGAATCCCATGAGCCAAGTTTCCAAGTACTTATTATTAGGTAGATCATTCATTTTTGGATATTAGCAACAATAAAGTGTACTAATTTCAACACTATCAACACAGAAAGGAAAAATTATATCCCTAAGATTCCAAATAAGGCTCTGTTTGGTTGTTACTTTACTATTTATTTCTTTTTCTACCCAAAATTATAATTGATTACAAAATGGAGAAATAACTAAAATATAACACCAATTCTAACATAATTGTTCCATATAAAAAGTAAAATCAATCATTGCCTTTTATCCTCCAAAATTATTAATTTTCTTTTATAGCAAACTAGCAAAAGTAACAACCAGACAGCAACTAATCAAATTATAATTGAATTCTTTCGTTTCTTTTTGCTATTAACAAAATGTATTTTTTTTCATTAAAAAATTCAAAACTTTAAATTTATTAAATCCTTATGAACAATTTAGAAAGTATCAAAAATCTGAAGAGAGAAAAAAGAAGTGACCTTCGACGCTGAGAAGGAGGGCTGCGACCTCGAGAGCTAGCGCTACGAGAAGGAGAGGAAGAGGAGGAAGATTTGGACCGAGAGCGAGAGCGAGAGCTAGACGGGGAAGCAGATCTGGAGCGGGACACAGACCGAGAGCGAGAGCTGGACTTGGAGTCTGAGCCGGAGTAAGAGCGGGACCGAGAACGGGAAGAGGAACCGGAGCCGGAGATAGAAGGTGAGCGACGGCCTTTCGTCGGCTTCGCCATTGGCAGAATACAGAGCAAGGAACAGTCGAAATAAGAAACCCTAGCTAAACCCTAGGGAGCGTGGGTGAGAATGGCGTTCGGCAGTGTTTTGTTGCACTGAGGACGCGATTTATCTGTACCCAAAAAAAGGCTACCAATTCGTTTTTTTTTTTAAGTCACCTTTGGCTAGATTGACAATTCGTATATTCGTGTATTTTATCTTAATGTATTCATATAATATTTATATATTTTTTTTTATATCATATTTGTATCATTTTAATTTTTTTTTTCATGTTCAATAATAAGAGGTTTACTTTTGGCCTTATTCTAGTTTTCTTAATTCTATTATAAAATAAAAAAAAAAAAAGTCAGATTTTCCTCCAGACTTTTATTCCAATTCCAATACATTACTCATTTGGGTCTAGAGCCTAGAGAGTAGAGCTGTCCATGATCGGGCTGGACTGAATTTGACTCGGGTTTCTAAATTTTTTTTGAGTAAATTCGAAAAATATATTTTTTAAAAAATAATAAATATTTAGTAATATAATAAATAAAAAAAATTTTAAAAAAAAATTATAAAGACAAAAGTAACTTTAATAAAATAAACCCTCTCTTCCGGTGATTTTCTTCCTCTGTTTAAGTCACTTTCCATGAATACCCAAAAATTTCACTTTTTTTCTCTTAACTTTCCTTTCACCCATCCTAAATGGTTGCATATATGTTTGTGTTGTGTGTAAGAGAAAGAAGAGAATGGCTCTTTCTATTTTTTTAATAAGAGATTTTAAGGATAAAATTGTCTTTATAATATTTTATTTAAAAAAATTTCATTTCTTTATTTTCTTTCTATGAATTATTTTTTGACATTAGATCATTAAATATTTATTGTTTTCTAAAGAACATATTTTTCAAATTTATCCAATTTTTTTAATATTAAAAACTTGGTTTTTTCATATTTTAAATATATTTTATAATTAAAATTAATATAATATTTTTAAATTAAAAAATAAACTCGAACCAAACTCAAATTTTTAATTTTTTAATCTAAAACTCAAATTGAATCTGATCAAATTTAAAAAGCTTGACGGATTACCTAACTTTAAACAAGTCTACTTTGAATTGTATTTTTCTTTCACATATAAAATCCATGAGACATTTTTTAATTTAATTCTTCGTAATAAATACCTCACTCTAATCTCAAAATTCTTTACTTTTCGGATTTTTTTTTAACATACAATCGCTAGGTTTTATTTAATAATTAAAGTACTATGACTCAATATCAAAATTTACTACTGTATATTACTTTTATATTGGATTTTGTAATTGTATTTTTTTTTTATTTTGTTGATTTAAAAAAAATAATGAAATTTGAATATATCACAAGAAATATTATGTTAAAACAGCTGATATTTTTTCATTGTACCTTATAATTTGTTATTTTTTAGTAAAAATAAGATAATGAAATATTTCGTGTAATATTTTATTAATATAAATGATAAATTTTCATCACTTTTTATTTTATATCCAAAAATTAATAAAATTATCTAATACCTTAGATATGGAGTTTTTAGACTCATATTGACGAATATTGTAATAAATACATTTATGAATATTAAAAATTAATTAATTAATAAATAAACACATGTCAAATAAAAATTTAACCTGCTTGTAAAATTTAAATTTTTTACCGTCTATATATAAAAACCAAGCTCCAAAATTAAGAGTAAATGTAAAAAAAAAAAATCAATCCACTTATAAAATTAAAAAATTTCATCAAAAGGACACGTATTAATCTATTTATAAAATTAAAAAAATCCCATAGATCAAAGTAAAATTTTGTAATAATTGTTTTTTTATACATGTGAACAATTTTTTCCAAACTATTGCATTTTAGTTTTTCTACATATATAACTCTAAAGGTGTCAATGGGTCCGGCCATAACCATTTTTTTTTTCTTTTACCTAAGTTTGATTCAAACCGGACTTGTAAACTCATTTTATTGTTTAAAAATATTTTAAAAAATTATTTTATATATTAATATATTTTTATAATTAAATTTAAATAAAAAATAATTTATTACTAAATGAACAATAATTCGACCGGACCAATCCAAATTGAAAAAATTTCTATCTAGATTCAACCCAATTTAAATCGGACCGTTGAACAGATCTTGGATCATTTCACTGCCAATATATAAAGCCAGTTTATATGTAAACCTTTCAATTTCAAGCCTTTAAAAAGGAAAGAAGAAAAAAAATCCTTTTCACAAACAAGAAAAAGATTCTGTACTAAATCACTGATAATTTGCTGAGGTTAACTCGACCTAGTAAAGTTGACAAAGTTAACAAAAACAATTTGCAGCCTTTGCTCACTTGATTAAAGTTCAATAGCAAGTAGAACAATGCTTCAATCTACCACCATCCAACTACAAAGGAGGGTTAGTTTCCCCAGCTCAAGCTCCAAAAAATGGTTTTCACTTTGGTTCTTCAGTGCTGGTTGAAGCTTCGGAACGCCTCCGCTTGGCTTCCTTGTCACCCAAATGCAATGAAACACAAAGATCTTCATCGCAGCCATTCCTTAATGACGCAAGGTTTTCAGAAACAACCTTGTCTGAGAAGTTTTTATGCAAGGGAGATCGTCCGATGAAGCTCGGGATAAACTGATGCTCTACACTTGGACCAGCATTGATACCATCTTCCAATTGAAACTCGGTTTTTATTGTTGTTGACGGATTCATTTCCGGGCTGTTGCAGTCTACTTCTAAAGGGATATGCTGAATCCGAAAACCCAACGGCTCAAATTTGTTTTCACTTTTTTCCTTTAGAAGAACTCCATCCGGGGTTGACGAGTCCCCGACCGTGGAGGCAATAGCTGCCGCTGAGGCAGCTCTTTGTTCTTGCACTGCCACTATAGATAAAAAAAGAAATGAAGGTAACATTATGAACAAGTTGTGAAGTCTCATAGCCAATTTGCATGATGCATGCCCATCCACGAATATGGCCTTAAACTATGCTAGATGATTCCTTTCATTAGCCTAAAGACCATAATTAAAGTGTACCTTTAATTTTCCTGCATTATATTCTGGTTTTCATTTGTCATATGGGTCCTGTCTCTCTCAGTCTATCTCGCGAAAGAAAACTCTTACGAAAAAATTAAAAAGGAAATACAACACCGACACTTAAACCCAGATTACTCACACGGAAATGAAGAGAATATGTCCTTGAGCTAAAGGCCTTTCACCATCTTTATGATCAGCATGAAAAAAAAAACATGGTTAAAAGATCAATCATGGCATCAAAGAGGCACTTTGTTCTAATTGTTCTCCACATCAAGGCATCTTTTGCGAATTGATAATGACTCTTGAAGATGAAATATGGTATGAATACTAAAATGATGGAAAAGTAAAAGAAGTGTTTTTGGAAGGGGCAAACCTTTAAGCCCTTCCTCTGTTATGATGATATCAAGCTCAAGGAGGTTGAGCAGGCGCCCAAGATCAACCCCACTAGTCCAATTTTCTGGTGGTAGTCCAACTTTTAGCTTAAGTCGGCCCCGGTTAGCAGTTCCACCCCATATGATTCCTATTGGCCTCGGCTTCTCCCCATTTTCACCCTTCATTATGATGAGGCTTCCACTATCCCCTTCAAGGTCAAAACTTTGCTGATTCTCACCCACAACAAGAAAATCAGTTAAGAAGCATATGCCTTTCTCATCATTGTATTCAAGGGCATAGGCTAATACAGTTCCTGAGGTTAAGCCAGAACTCCTTCCAACCTTCTTAACTTGCTTACCAATAAGGCTACCAATTGAAGACTGCAAATCAATAACCTTGACATCACCGATCTCTCCAACACCTTTAACGGATGTAGTAACGGTGGACATGTCAAAATCATCAGCGAAAGGGATAAACGCGCCATCTGCTCTGACAAATGTTTCTGCAGGTTAATGGAATTGTTAGGGACATGTGTAAGCTTGGGAAGGAAAAAAGTTACCACACGATTGAAAGTCAGTTAAAGATGTGAATGATGATGAAAATTTAGAAAACCTGCTGAGCAGATCACATGGGAAACATAAAAGAAGATAAGGAAAGAATAGCGAAAAAAAGCAGATATTGATGGTGGTATCCAACCCAATGTGATAGGCCCAACCTCCCCTCCCCTAGTTCAAACTTGAGACCTACAAGTTGAAGTTTCAAGTTTTTAACCATTGATGTCTCCTAGGGGACAGGAGCAAATGATGTATCATCCAGCTGATACAAAGGGGGAGCTCCTCATCTATCCAACTAGTCCAATGACTGAACAAAAAGAATCCTGATGAGATCCAGTTAAATAATGGTCCAATCGAGCCATAACTACATATCATATTCCAAATAGTGCAAAGCATTGAGACAAGATACAAAAGAAATAAGATCTTGAGACAAACAGGTTATGTAAGTTCAAATAAAAGCACACAATTAATGAAACATGAAGAAGGAAGCAAAGCAAAAAACATATCTGCATGCCAACCAATCAAAATGGTGAAATGGTGACCTGACTAAACCTTAAGCAAACATTGGCATGAAAATTTTCATGAACCAACTCTATTGGATAGGTTTAACAGACATATCTAAAGGGAAACGGCAATGACATAATTCAGAAGCTTAATTAAGATAATTTTAAAATAGTTCAATAGTTTGTCCATGTTGCAGCATAAGCTTCAACACAAAATCAAAAAGTGAATTAGTGAAATCCTAGTTATCATAAAATTCTTACCTGGGTTTGTTCCAGCAAAAATGCCATACCAAAGATCATCTGTGATGAATGAAGTAGCTCTCTCCACTGCACCAAGATATACACCAGGACCAAGTGTTGGAGGCAAAGGATGAAACATTTTTTGATTTGGGTAATCTAAGTCAACTGCAACATGACGATTTGTGAGAAACCCAACCTGTCGGCTGCCAGTTTGACTTTTCACAATAGCACCCAGAGTCCCATAAGTTTCCTGGTTTGCTACCTGAGAAAGAAAAAGTAGTAATGGTGTACATGAAAATTTATATGACATGAAACAAAAAGACCTACTAATAAAAGAAAAGGAGAGGGCAGAGATTTACTGAAGAATTCCCACAGCAGGAAAAAGAACATCCAGTAAGCAAGAAAAGAACAAAAAACAGATGTAAAATGGTAGATAAACATTTACATATTTGTCAGCTCAGACTTTCCTTAAGATGCTTTCTTTGTCGACTAATGATGAACATGAACATACTGTCCAGATATATAAACCAACATGTGATTTGTTGTAAATATAGTATGTAAATATTTACTTTACTTAATTATATTTACAACATGATTGAAACTGAAAATACTAGTTCAAAGTTCAAACTCTGGTTATACAGAAAACACTTAGAAAAATTCAAGTATCGTTGAATAATATGATATAGCTGGAAAAAGAGATAAAGAAAGAATGAAATGACCCTTATTACCATACAAACAAACCTCAACTAAGTCTTCATCAAAAACAATTTAAGACAGACTACATGACTCATTTTACTCTATTTCAATATATACGGCAATAATGTCCAAAAGGATGGTTAGGCAAATAGGCAACAAACGTTTTTGAACTATCATGATGGGATTTGTGCTTGAATGCAATCCATGGTGCACATGAAGAACCAACCAAGCTAGTGAGAATTATAAGTGGTGTTATCCCACATCTATTAAGTCTTGGGTTTCCTGTGGTTTTATATTAAAGTTGGGCCCCTCCACATAATGCCAATTGGTTTTAGGTTGGATGCTTAACATAGTATCAAAGCCCAAGTGAGTTTTGTTCTTTCAGCCCAACCCCATGTGAGCTTGACCACCCCTTGTGAGGTTGTCCACGTGTAGTCCCTTGTTGAGCTACACATGAGGGGGAGTGTTAAGTGGTGTTATCCCACATCTATTAAGTCTTGAGTTTCCTGTGGTCTTATATTCAAGTTGAGCCCCTCCACCTATTGCCAATTGGTTTTAGGTTGGACACTTAACACTATGGAAAAGATAAAATTATAATGAGATGAAATATAAAAAGGAAAAAACTGGAAGTATACCTTCGATCCTACCTTCTCTCAAACTCTATGAATTACTCCTCCCACCCACCCCTTGGCTCTCCCTCTTTTTCTCTCTCTCTCCTCACCCTCCCCCTTGCCTCTCTCTGTCCTCCCTATTTTGTATCAATGCTAGAGCCAAGGGCCTTTTGGACAGCAACTCTGAGAATCTTTTACCCCCAAGTTGGATTTTATCACTAGTCTTTTTGTACTTATCACACAGTTCTTCAAGGGCAAGCTACAAGGGATATTTCAGGCATCTTAAGATAGCCAAAGCATTGAAAAATCCAGTAAAGAATGTGGACCACTTAGTTATATGGCCTCGACAGAAAGTTGTAGGGTACACACATTTGCTTGCTTAATAAAAGTGGGCTGATAATGAGAAGAAAATAAATATTACAGAAATGCTTGTAAAGACAATGGTTTGTGAGAAAATGATTGAATATCACTCTTCTTTCAGATTCTTAGATGCGTGAAACGACTCATTAGATTTGATATCAATCATTAATGCCATTTCAAGCCCATGGAGCAGATTTGCATGATCCCTATAAATAACAAAATGCAGCTTGCTAGGTATTTTGATGATAATACCATATAGGACTAGACTGGAATCTACAGCTTGCTTTGGAAGATCAGAGTTCTCAAACATGCTTGTATACCAAAAAAGAAGATCTACCAACTACCATACATCAAATAAAAAATATTGCAAGGCGACTTGAGAATACCTGAGAACCTGAGCCAATATGTGGATCACCCCCGCGCAAATCATCCACAATCTCTGTGTACAGCTGCTCCTTGGGTGTTGGCTCAGGCGCACCGAAATATGAGAACTCCACAACATCCACATCACACCATACTCCTCCCGGTCCCTGATTAAAGGATTTAATACTTATTTTATCTACATACTGAACCCGATTCCAACTAAAAAGGGTTGAAACAAGATAAAACCACTGTGTAATCAGAATGGAAAAGGTAAAAGAATAGAAGGAACAGAGGAAAGGGGGCAGGATAGGAAGTAAAATTGAACAACCTCTAGGGCTGTAGGTAGACACTGGATGGGGCTGAGCCATTGCTTGTCAACTTTCCTGGAGACAAAAACAAGGATAGCTGGTATGTCAGTCAGCACACCCCTTTTAATACGAAACCCAATTGCTGTCCCAAGACTGTAGCATCTCAAAATCTTGCTATGAAATGCTCTTATGGTCATTAGCTCGAGTAATGTTGTTGCTTGTTGCCCTTTTGGCAACCGACCAAGAGTTTCAGGCAGCACTCCTTTCTGTAGATTAGCGAAATAGTTTGCCCTCTCTTCAGCAGCATCATTTAATCTGCTGGAGGTCGGCCATGAAAAGTAAGGAGCATTGCCGTCACTGTGCTGTCCAGCTGAAGCAAAAGGCTGAAGTGTTGGTGGACTAAATGAAGGAAGATGAGGATGACAGCAGCAGTTTCTTTCAAAATCCAAAGCTGATTCCTCTGATGGTGTTGAACCAGAGCAACGACCCCTCATATTAAGTCTGGACCGCTCCATCTTTCAGACTAGCTAAGCAGATAATGCAGTGAAATTCCTGGAAACCAATACAAATGACAATGATTCAAGATACACATGCATCTAGGCAGACAGTTCGACTATCATTTACAAACAAAAATTATATGGGAAAGCAAACAGCTGAAGAAGAAAAAGATAAAAGTGAAGTGCATTTGTGTGCATTTGGCAGAGTAACCAAAATACAGAATTACTTTTTTTAAACTCAAAGCCCTGAAAGAAGAATATATAAACTATCCATCTCAACCAGAAAAACAAAGTGCAACAAATTCAACAACAAGAGAGACTGAGAGGAACAACCATTCACAATTACTACCCAAATTAAGAAAGATCTGCTAGTAACTCTGCATTACTCCATTCCACATGATTCCACTCCAAAAGTTAGCACGTTTATCACCCATAAATCAGTTATAGCAAACAATTCGAGTTACAAGCACATGTCTCACCAAGTTCAGAAAACAATTCAACTTTGGTCATATAAAAACTGTAAAATCATTCTACATTCCAGTTCAGCACCTTCATTCTGACTTTTTGCTTACAAAATTTCATATTTATTAACAAGCCAAAACTTACTAGAACCAAATATGCTACTATACCTATATTAAAGAAACTTCCACATTTCTCTCTCTTTTTTTTCTTTGGGTGCTGGGGGCAAAAAAAGAACAATGGCATAAATTTTCTTCAAGAAACAAGGAAAAGGAAAATTGGATTTGACTTGGAAAGGCCAAAATAAATTTAAAAAAAAAAAAAAAGAAGAAGAGAAAAGCATTGCAAAAAGTAGAGGAAGTGACATATTCATTTTAAACAAAAGAAAGCTGATTAAAGTTAATCTATGTTACCCGGACTTCATTTTCCCTAAAGCATTCGTGTACGACATTATATCTAACACATATTCAAACATGTATATGAGTAATGAATCTCCAAATAAATGAAAAAACTAAAAAAATATACACACTCACTCACAAGTTGGGGTAACATAGAAGTTAATCAATGGAAAATCTATCTCAGATATAAAGCAATTGAAAATTAGAAGTTCAAAAGGAAAAAAAACAGATAACATGGTAAAGCAAATTTGAACACTTGGTAGAAGTACTAAAAGCACATATTATAATTAATATTATACACTCCATTATACATCTCTTTTTATTCCTTTCCTTTTTCTGACAAATTCAATCATGAATATGCTTCTGTTTCATTTCAATAATTATCAAAAAGCTTAAATCTTCACACTGGGTACCCCAAAAAAAAATCAAACAACCAGAAAAACAAGAACTGAAAAACATCTAAATTTCAACATTCAAAGCCACCCCAGAAACTGGAAAAAAAAAAAAAAAAAAAAAAAAAAAAAAAAAACCATTTATTTTAAGATAACTAACATAACCCAATCATGAATGTTTAAAAAAAAGTTGGAAAAAATCAAAGAAAAGAAACAGAAAGAAGAGGAACTCACCTGACAAAGGAAAACAAGAAATGAGATGATGGGTCTAATTTGAAGAGAGTTCTCAAAAACAGGCTGAAAAGAGACTTAATTTACATCAGCTATCAACCAATTTGACAAAGAATCTGTTGGAGAGAAGAAAAAAAAATAAAAAGGGAGGTATAGAGATTAACAGCTTAAATAATTGCCATGAATATTTAGTAGTAGGATAGTGTAGCTAAACCTGAAACATAATAAATATGGTAAAAGTAAAGTCATTCTTATGTTGTCATAATATAAATAAATGGAACAAGAATGTTGAGTTAGTGGGAATGTTGTGTTATGTGAGAAGGTCCACTGTAAGATTGTCATGTTTTTATTTTACAGCCGTCGATCTTTCGAGTTTTATTTAATCGGACAGATAAAAGTAATAGCAGAGTTTTGTTTTTCCTTTTGTTTTCAGCAGCAGTTTGGATGAAGTTTGGATTTAGAAGAAAAAATAAAAAGTAAAAATTAGATGATTTTGGGGGTAATTACTGAGAAGTGGTATTGGGCTCAAATAAGGAAAAATTAACCAAGAAAAAAATTAAAAGCCCGTTTGTAATGATAGAAAGTAAAAATTGATAATTTTAGATGTAGCATAAAATATAACACAAATATAATATATTTAATAAATATCAAAATAATATAATAAATGGGCAGAATCAAAGTATAGTATCGAACAAGTAGGTGTAACTGTTGAGTTCTATGGTGACGAACTACGATATGACACATTTAAATATGATTAATACGATATATTTATTATTTATAAATATACATAAATTAGTTTTTTATGCTTATATTTAAACTTTTAAAATTTATAACATACTTAAAATTCAAATATTAAAATGACATAGCATAAAATAAATAAAAAATACACATATGATAAATAGTATTAAAATTATAAAAATTACATGATAAAAATAAATAAAATTTTCATCTATAACTAATGTTTATATTAATATTAATAAAAATAAGGTATGTTTATTTAAAAATTATGAAATTATATTATTAAAATAATATGTGTGATGACTTATTCGAGTAATATATATTTTTCAACAGTTTCAGTAATATCTTAATTTTGAGCAACTATGCGTCTTTTTCAAATTTTATATATATTTATTGGGTGTTTTAAACTTAACTTTTCATGCAAACTTGTAATCTTGCAAAGGTTGAAAAAAAAAAAAAAGCTTTTAATTGTAACATTAAACAATAGTATTAAAACATAAACAAACAATTGATAACACAATATTGTCATGTAATATCCAGAAAATATTACTAAAGAGTATTAAATTACAAAGTTTTTAAATTTCTTCAAGAATATGTATACCTTTTTAATATTGCCAAAGTCATTCGTTCGTATCAACCATTTAATTTTCTTACCAAACTATTTTTTTGGAAGCCGTTATTATTAATTAAACTTAATAACTACATTTGAAATAAGTTTTCAAGTACTTTTTACCATAGTATCACATTGTAGTTATTGTCATTGTGCATATTAAAACAAAAATCTCATAATTTCTCAAGTCTAATTCATAGTTATTAAACCCGGATCAACCCAACGGTCAGACCAGTCAATTTAGTGATTCGGCCCTTAATTCGGGTCTGTTTTTTAATCAGACCATTTTTGTAATTGATTCAAAAAAAAAATTGTATTGATCCGTTGGATTTATGAAAAAATCAGTGACCCGACGGATTTGTTATTGATTCGGATCAATTGAAAATGATTTGTTAAATAATACCTAATTTAATTTTTGCATATGTAGAAGGAGAAAATTTGTAACCAATTACCAATTGCCACATGTCAATTCGAATTTCTTTAATTAAGAAATTTTCAATTAAATTATACATTACCATGTGAAATTGATAATATCATTAATTATTTTATAATTAATTAAATATGTACACATGGTTTGACCAATCAAATTGCAAGGATTCATGGGTTATCCAATCAAATTTCACCCATGTGTCATAATTACTTTACCTCTAATTAAATTAAATTAATTAAGAGATAAATAATAAAGTTTTATCTCTAATTAAATTAAATTAATTAAGAGATAAATAATAAAGTTTTATCTCTAATTAAATTTAATTAATTAAGAGATAAATAATAAAGTTTTATCTCTAATTAAATTAAATTAAATTAATTAAGGGATAAATAATAAAGTTTTATCTCCAATTAAATTAAATTAATTAAGAGATAAATAAGAAGATATTATCTCTAATTAAATTAAATTAATTAAGAGATAAATAAGGAGGACAAGTTCTTTTAAAACTCTCTTTCACCTCGCTAGCTACCACTATAAATAGAGACCTCCCCTTAACACAACTTCACAATTCAGAAGACTGAAGATAAGTAAAAGATTTTGAAGAGCCAAATCCTCTCAAAAGTCTTAAGAAGAAATTAGAGAAATTCTAAGAACGCGGTGCTTGTTCTTGAGAATTCTCAAAGAAGCTGCTCTCTGATCTTGTTCATCGAAGGAAAGGAGATAATTCCTGTTTTTCAAGACTAAGTCTAGAAGACCCTTGAAGCGGATCTCACCGATTCAAGATCAAGTCGCGAAGACCCTTGAATCAATGTTTTACTGAAGAAAAGAATCAAAGGATTTCTTTCTTTAAGAATATTCAGAGATTGTAACTTCAAAGTTTGATTAATAAAATTATTATTTGACTCCAAATTTTCTTTGTCATATTTCCGACACAAAATTTGTGTGTACAAATTTTGGCACGCCCGGTGGGACAATCTCTGCCTTTCATCTCTTTTCTTCAAAACTCAAGTTATCAAGTTGCAATGGCTCCCAAGAAGAACCTTGCTAACAAACCAACTCTCAAGCCTGCTCGAGCTAATCCTGCTGTCTACCCCACTTCATCATCAAGCGTTGATATCCCCGCTCATCCTTATGGCACTAGGAGGAAGACCAAAGCTCTTGCTGAAGTGTATGAGCAAACTTTTCCGGTGCTCAATCAAAACCCTCTCTATGACACTTCTTCTCCAATTCAAGACTTAGAAGAAGTTTCCGCTGGACAAGTTGATTCTCGTCGAGGATCAAGTGCAAGTCGCCAGTTAACATACAAAGAACAAGATAGCTACTCAAGCAACAGCCCTATTCCATCATCTGCTCCAAAATCAAGTTCTGGAGTAATGGCTGTCATGACAACTGGCACCATGTCATTGGAAGAACAAGTTGCACTTCTGGCAAAATCTGTTGAAATTCTTTCAGCAAGCATCAAAGAGAAGGATAACCAGATCGCTTCCATGATGGACAAGATCGCCGGTCTCACTGGAAAAAGGAACGAAGCTTCAAACCAAAATTGGCAATCAATCTTTCAAGATGATGGTGAGAACTCTGGCAAGGAAGTTGCTAAGGATTCTGAAGAAAAGATCAATGAACTCGTCACTACCAGTCAGCTCAAGGATCTTATCAAGGAGGCTATCAAAGATCAAGTTGAAAGCGTCACTCAACCTTCATATACATATGCAAAGCCATATTCTCAAAGGATCGATCGTCTGAGGATGCCTAGGAACTATCAACCCCCAAAGTTTCAGCAGTTCGATGGAAAAGGAAATCCACGCCAACATGTTGCACATTTCGTGGAAACTTGCAATAATGCTGGCACCTATGGAGATCTCATGGTGAAGCAGTTCGTTCGCTCCTTAAAAAGCAACGCCTTTGATTGGTATACTGATCTTGAGCCTGGGACGATTGACAGCTGGGAACAACTTGAGCGTGAATTCCTTAATCGATTCTACAGCACTCGTCGCATAGTCAACATGATCGAACTCACAAGCTCACGTCAATGGAAGGATGAGCCAATCATTGATTACATCCACAGATGGAGAAATCTGAGCCTTAACTGCAAAGAAAGACTGTCTGAGTCTTCTGCCCTTGACATGTGCATCCAAAGCATGAATTGGGGCTTGCGTTACATTCTTCAAGGCATCAAGCCTAAGACCTTTGAAGAATTAGCCACTCGTGCTCATGATATGGAGTTGAGTATGACAGCTGCTGGAAATCAAGAACCTCCGGTGCAAGAGCCAAAGAAAGGTAAGGAAAAACAAGATACCCGCAAAGGGGGCAAAACCTTTATCAACAAGGGAGAAAGCAAACAGTCCATAGCCGTGACTACCAAGCCTCTTAAGATATCTCCCAAGTCAAAACAATCTCAAGACACGAAATCTTCTCCTATCCAAGATAAAGGTAAAGGCAAGATCACTTTGAAGGAGAGGCAAGAAAAGAAGTATCCTTTTCCTGATTCTGATGTTTCAAGCATTCTTGAAGAACTTTTAAAGACTAAGCTGATTCAGTTGCCAGAAATGAAGCGACCTGAAGAAGTTGATAAAGTAGAAGACCCCAATTATTGCAAGTACCATCGCTTGATTAGCCATCCTCTGGAGAAGTGCTTTATTTTGAAGGATAAAATCATGCGACTCTATGAAGAGGGGAAAATCGAGTTTGAAGAAGAAACGGTGTCGTCAAATTTAGCATCAGTCAATATGGTTTCTCAATCCAATTTGCTGGATAGAACCATAAAATTTGGCTCTTTTGATCCTATCATACTGGCTCCAAGTACAAGTACGATGGTGGATCTTCAGGGAAGTGGGGGCAACTATTTGCTTCAAAGACAAAATCAAGATCACGATGGTTGGACTCTAGTCACACGCCGAAAAAGCAAAAAGAAGAATCTTCCAAAACTTGTGAAAGTGCTTACAAGAGCTAAGATGATCAAACAACCATCTAAATCTCCAAAGCCCAATATGCCTCAAGAAACAAAAATGCCATCTCAGGGTAAAAATTCAGTAGGGAGAAAGTCAAGGAGGCCAATCACTTTAAACGAATTCATGCCAATTCAGCTTAGAGATGAAGATTTGGTTTTCATGACTTGTTACCATAACGGTGGCAATGAAGATAATGAAAACAACATTGACTCAGTAGCATTTGAAGTTGATGATCATTCTTGTGCTACGAAAATTAACTTTTCTGATGAAGATCTGTTGATGGGGTCAACCCCTCATAATCGGTCGTTGTTCGTCATAGGATATACCCGGGAACAGAAGATCAATAGAATCTTGATCGATGATGGTTCTGCTGTCAACATACTCCCGTTGATGACAATGAAAGAATTGGGAGTTCCTTTGGATGAATTGATGCAAAGCCGCTTGATGATCCAAGGATTCAACCAAGGGGGACAAAGAGCTCTTGGAAAACTTAGACTTCAACTTCTCATTGGAGATATGGAATCAAGTCCATTTTTCCATGTGATCGATGCCAAAACGACATACAACATGTTGTTAGGACGACCGTGGATACATCAAAATGGTGTAGTCTCCTCAACTCTGCACCAATGTCTCAAGTATTGCAGAAACGGTCAAGTCAAGACTATCCTTGCAGACGCTAAGCCATTTACTATAGCAGAAGCACATTTCGCAGATGCAAAGTTTTATTTAAAAGATACATTTATCGAAGAAGTAATGCCCAGCCCGATGCAAGAATTAAAGCAAAAGGGAAAGAATTTGGCTTCCTCCACAGTTGGAGAAGATGAAATTGCTCAAGGATTAAAGGATTTTACTCTTCCCCTCACTAACTTGGAAGAATCAAGAGGCCTTATACCTCCACTGAAAGGATTTGTTAGGCCAGTAGAAGAACCTCTTTGTGAACAACAGGATCTTCCTACTCATCGAGCTAAAGATTTTGATCCTAATGCTTATAAGTTGCTTGTCAAAGCTGGATATAAACAAGAGGATGTCGCAAAATTGGCTCACAAGACAAAAGAGCCTAACAAAGAAAAGCCGCAAAGTTCATTCAAGATTCGTCAGGTCTGGCAAAAGAAAATTGATCACATCGGAACTTCTAGAAAGGGGCTTGGATATTCTCCATTAAAATTGAAGATTCATAAACAAACTTCGAGGTACATAAATGTGGAGGAAGTTCTCAAGGAGCAAGAAGATGCAGTAAAGCCACCAGGACTTTCAGTATTTGATCGCTTGGGAGCACGCTCAATACGATGTCCAGTGTTTGATCGTTTGAGCATTCAATCATCACGAAGGTCAGTTTTTGAACGAATGGGAGAAAAATGCAGTGAAGTTTCTGTAAGTAAACCAATTTCCATTCAGTCAAGGCTTGGAAGTCTGTACTCCGAAGAAGTTAACTGTGGCCGAAAAAGAAAATTTTCCACTTTAAAGGAATCAAGAGATTTTCATAGCAAAATTCCTTCTCGAATGAAAAGGCATAGCGAATGGAAGGTAACTAATGGTGAAGTTTTAAAGGCTAGAAAGCACATAGTGGTTATAACCAAATCGGTCTCATCCTCAGAGGAAGAAGAACTTGAAGAAACAGAAATCTTTACTTCTAACCATGTGTCTGTAAAAGAAACTGGTGAAAAATTTCAAGAGGAAGAAGCCCAAGAAGCCCCTTCGTCTTTTGAAGAAGGAAATCAAGCTACTATTGATGAGCTAAAGGAGGTTAACATCAGTACTAGTAAAGATCCACGACCGATCTTTATTAATGCTTGCTTACCACCAGAAGAGGAAAAAGCCTATCTTGATCTTTTGATAGAGTATCGAGATATCTTTGCTTGGACTTACAAAGAGATGCCGGGACTTGATCCAAAAGTAGCTATGCATCATCTGGCTGTCAAGAAAAGTGTCCGACCTATCAAACAAGCTCAACGACGTTTCCATCCTGACTTGATTCCCCAAATTGAAGCTGAGGTCAATAAGCTCATCAAAGCTGGCTTTATTAGAGAAGTCAAGTATCCCACTTGGATCTCAAATATTATTCCAGTGAGAAAGAAAAATGGTCAACTTCGAGTTTGTGTAGATTTTCGAGATTTGAACAATGCTTGTCCAAAAGACGACTTTCCTCTCCCTTTAACAGAAATAACGGTTGATGGTACAACTGGCCATGAAGCTTTGTCATTTATGGATGGATCGTCTGGTTATAATCAAATTCGCATGGCTCCAAGAGATGAAGAACTTACCGCATTTCGAACTCCAAAAGGGATATACTGTTACAAAGTTATGCCGTTTGGGTTAAAGAATGCAGGTGCTACTTATCAAAGAGCAATGCAAAAGATCTTTGATGATATGCTGCACAAAAATGTTGAATGTTATGTTGATGACTTGGTAGTAAAGTCAAAGGAAAAATCCGATCATCTTGCTGATCTTCGCCAAGTGTTTGAAAGATTGCGCAGATACCAATTGAAAATGAATCCGCTCAAGTGTGCGTTCGGAGTATCCTCGGGTAAGTTTTTGGGGTTCATCGTACGACATCGTGGGATTGAGATCGATCAATCAAAAATAGATGCAATCATGAAAATGCCTGAACCGCGCAATCTGCATGAACTTAAAAGTCTGCAAGGAAGATTGGCATATATCCGACGCTTTATCTCAAACTTGGCTGGTCGATGTCAACCATTTAGTCGGCTAATGAAGAAGGATGTCCCTTTTGTCTGGGATGAGGCCTGCAGTAATGCTTTTAAGAGCATTAAGACCTTTTTGTTACGACCACCTATTATGAAGGCACCTATACCAGGAGAGCCGTTGATCCTTTATATTGCTGCACAAGAACGTTCCTTAGGAGCATTGTTGGCACAAGAGAATGACGAAGGAAAAGAAACCGCACTCTACTATCTTAGTAGAACTCTTAATGGCGCTGAATTAAATTATTCTCCCATTGAAAAGACTTGCTTGTCATTGATGTTTGCAGTTAAAAAGCTGAGGCATTAGTTGCAAGCTCATTCTGTTCGTTTGATTTTGCGAGCAGATCCCCTCAAATATCTCATGTCCAAGTCTGTGCTCAGTGGAAGATTGGCAAAATGGGCTCTTTTGCTACAAGAGTTCGATATTACTTATATTCCACAAAAGGCCGTTAAAAGGCAAGCACTTGCCGATTTCCTTGCAAACCATCCGATTCCAGATGATTAGGAATTCTCTGAAGATCTCCCAGATGAAGATGCTCTTTTCATCGAAATTCCCAGGCCATGGAAACTATTTTTCGATGGGGTTGCCCGTCAAGATGGAGCTGGAGCAGGTGTTGTCTTTGTCACTTCAGAAGGAGATGTATTGCCTTATGCATTTACTCTCACTGAAAATTGTTCCAACAATGTAGCAGAATACCAAGCTCTGATCATTGGATTGGAAATGGCAGTGGATATGAAGATCACTCAACTTAAAGTGTTTGGGGATTCCAAATTGGTCATCAACCAACTTCTTTCACTTTATGAAGTTAAGAAGCTAGACCTCTTACCATATGTCAACTATGCGAAGAAGATTTTGGAATGTTTTGACAATGTAAGCTTGGAACATGTACCAAGAAGAGAGAACAAGCAAGCAGATTCTCTAGCTAATCTAGGATCAGCTCTTGCTATGCCAAGTGTAGAAGTAAAAGTCCCTCTTTGCAAACGATGGATTCTGCCTCCAGTTGATTTTAAAGATAACAATACAGAATCCAATGTTGTTTCAGTTTGCGAAGTTGAAAAAAAAGATTGGAGACAATCATTGATTGATTATTTAGAGCATGGGAGGCTACCCAATGATCCAAGGCATAAAACAGAAGTGAAACGTCGAGCTCCTCGATTTATTTACTTCAAGGGTACGCTCTATCGCCGCTCTTTTGATGGTGTCTTCCTTCGATGCTTAGGAGAAGATGAAGTATCCAAAACCTTACAAGAAGCTCATTCAGGAATTTGTGGTGCACATCAGGCTGGAGCTAAATTGCACTTTCAAATTAAAAGAATGGGGTACTACTGGCCAACAATGGTAAAGGATAGCATGGACTACTCCAAGAAATGTCAAGCTTGTCAGTTTCATGCAAACATCATCCATCAACCTCCTGAACCATTACATCCGACAGTCACATCTTGGCCGTTCGATGCTTGGGGACTTGATTTGGTAGGACATTACCTAAGAGTTCACTAGGGCATATGTATATACTTGCCGCTACGGATTACTTTTCAAAGTGGGCAGAAGTGGCACCTTACAGGGAAATAAAAAAAGAAACTGTTGCAACTTTTGTCAGGACAAACATCATTTATCGGTATGGTGTACCTCGTCACATCATAACTGATAATGGGAAGCAGTTTGACATGAGCAAATTATATGCACAGTTTGACTTCAAGCAGTACAAGTCTTCAATGTACCATGCTCCAGCAAACGGATTAGCAGAAGCTTTTAACAAGACTTTGTGCAATCTTCTCAAGAAAGTTGTTAACCGTTCAAAGAAAGATTGGCATGAAAGGATGGGAGAAGCTCTGTGGGCTTATCGAACTACATATCGCACACCAACTCAAGCCACTCCATATGCACTTGTTTATGGTGTAGAAGCTGTTCTACCACTTGAGCGAAAAATTCCATCATTGAGGATTGCAATCCAGGAAGATCTTTCTAGTGAATACAATGTACGCTTACGTTTGGAAGAATTAGAAGCACTGGATGAGAAAAGGTTGGAAGCCCAACAACGCTTGGAGTGCTATCAAGCTCGACTATCTAAAGCTTTCAATAAGAAAGTGAAGCAGCGATCTTTCCAAGTTGGAGATTTAGTCATTGCTGTAAAAAGACCCATAAATACTTCACATCGTATTGGCAACAAGTTCCTTTCAAAATGGGATGGACCATACGTTGTTCGAGAAGTTTATACCAATGGTGCATACAAGGTCGTTGATTAAGATGGTGTCAAAGTTGGACCGATCAATTGAAAGTTTTTGAAGTGTTACTATGCTTAAAAAAGATATTGCTCCTAAGCACGAGCTTAAACTGCACATTAAAAAAAAAAAGTCCGCTATGTTGAAAATCCTTTCTAGGACAACTTAGGCAAAAGTTAGGGCACAAAAAAAATGATGAACTACGTTATGACTTGATCCTTCAAATTCGAGGGTACGTAGGCAGCTTGGTTTCATTGCCAAGTTCAGTCCAAACAAAAAAAAAATTATTTGATTCAAATATTATATTTTGTTCACTTGAAAGTATCATGATAATTCTCCATTCAAATTTCATGATTCAAGTTGTCTTTCAAGTAAAAAAAATCTTTTACAAATTAAAGATCTTTGAGAATTTAATTTGTAGTCCACACATTATGCAAAAATGCTTCAGAAAATGCAAAAGAAAGATGATATATGGAGAAAAAGAAATTTAACTTCATTTCAAACTTGAAAAGAACTTACAATTAAAAAAAAAAAAAAAAAGCTAACAATCCTGAGAACTAATACAAATTTCAAAAAAAAAAAATTACATCAAAAGGGATTCAGGGCTTCCATTTGAAATTCTTCAAGTCTTCTCGAGAGGCTTCCAACATACTTCGCAACAAATCTAAGTTTTTGGCTTCATTCTCAGTAAGGGTAGTAAAAGACTCAATAGAATTCATCTCCTCACGAATCTTGGAGGTGTCGATTCTTTTTCTTTTCAGTTCATCTTCAGTTTCTTGGAGCGAAGATTCATGTCTATGTTTTTTGCGTTGCAAAGTAATGAACTCTTGCTCTATATCTACCAAGTTCGACTGCAGGGTGTTAAGGTTCTCAACAGTTTTATGTTCAAGTAACATTGAATCTTTAAGTCGAATTTCAAGTGCTTGAAGTCTTTCAATTCCATCCTTGGATGAAGAGATGGAAGATTCAAGCTCATTAAATTTTTGGACTTGTGTAAAGTAGTCTTCCACCATGCCTTTCAATAAGGATGAATCAACGGACTTAATTGCTTCTATTGCATCAAAAATCTTGTGGACATCACTAGTAAGTGAAAAAACCCGATCAAAAGAAGCGCGAATAATCCTTGGTTGAATGCTTTCCCACAAAATAGTTGCAAGCTTCAACTGACTATCGGATATCACTTTTTCAGCACTAAACTTAGAAAATTCTGGAAGGGCGAGATGATTAGCTTCAACATGAGGGCTTATGGAAGTCTTCACTATAGGGGAAGTATTATTAACAATCATGTTGGGGCAAGCATCTTCTTGGTTGGAAACGGTACTTGAAACATTATTTTTGATCTCAGCTACAAGTTTGTTGAACTCACGCGAACTAGAAACTGAAGCTTCACTTTTGGCAAGGGATATATCACCATGAAAGGATTCCCTTGGCCTGATTCGCTTCCAATGTCTTTCATGATCACTCTCATCAATTGAATCTTCAAGGATCGCATTATGCTTCCCTTCGATGACTTTCGGCGAAACCCTTTGTCCTTCATCAACTAATGACACTGATCGAGGAACTTCTTGTGAAGCCTTCACATGCTCCTCTGTTAAATCTATAGTGGACGAGACTTTGGCTTTATTGGATTTGTCTTGCGAAATCTCTAAAGACTTTCTCTTAACATTCTTTGAAGGTTTTCTTCTCTTTGATGGTGATGTACGGATGCTTGAAATCAAAATATCAATAGAATGCTCAAGATATGGCTCATGAACTTTGGACCACCATTCCATGTATCTTGCGGTTGCATGTTCATTAGGATTTAGAGAACGAGCTGGAGAAATCAATCTGGACTTTGTATGAGAACGAGTGCAAATTCTCCAAAACCTACATAGATCATCCACAGATCCAGAACGAATGTCTTCCTTAAGAGCTCCGGGAATATCTTGACAAAACCCAAATTGTCTCCCAAATGGATGAGGACTGTAAGGTTCTACAAAGATGACTTGGTTACATCGAGCGGGCAAATAGCTCGAACGAACATTAACAAGGTAGCCATGATTGATCTTACTAAGAGCGTCATCATCAACAATCACTTCATCTCTATTTCTGGGACATAAGTTAGCATTCCACACTATGCCACTATGAATCAACTTGCGGGCGTCATAATCCTCAAAGTATTTGGCTCCACCTTCTCCTGAAAACTTGCTCATCAAAGGCCCATATACATCATCTGGATTTTGAAAGTGAGTCCGAAAGTAATAACTTAGCCACCCATAAACATAGTGAATTGGAAAACACACATCTGAAGAGCCCGCTTGAGTAGAAAGTGTGATTCGGTTTAGTCCATGGTAAATATTGGCTAACACCGGGATCGCAAGATTAACAGTTCTTCCAATCACCATCAGGCTGGCTATCTTAAATGTCTCTGGCCGAACAAATTCTGAATCTTTACTTGGGAAAATGAAAACACAAATCCAACAAGAAAGGAAGGCAGCTAAATAAGTGTCTGTTGTTAAACTTTCTTTGATTCCAAGTGTAGTGAATGCTCCATCTCCTGCCATTCCCCGACCTTGGTACTTCCGAAGGATCCCAATAGGGTTATATGTAGCTTTTGGACGAACAAGCTTCTTTGCTTTTCGAGCAGGTGGCTTGGTGTAACGCGATTTTCCTTGAAACCAAAAATTGATCCAATCCTCAATAGACACCTTATCCTCCTTATTTTGCTTCAAAAGATGGAATGCAGCAAATAGATACTCACAACATCTCGGGATGAATCTTCCCTTGTTATCAAAGCCAATCAATTCGGCAGCACAAGGAATGACTTCATCATAAAAGATGCCGTGAATGGGCAAACCAAACCGCCTAGCTTATGCAAATCCCATAAGGAGATGGAAGCTTCCCCAGTAGCAAGGTGGAGAGTATTGGTAGCCGGGCACCAAGCTTCACAAAAAGCGCGAATGACGTCCTTGTTGTGATCATAAGTGTATAATGATGCATAAATAGCATCATATATACTAACTGTCATTAAATTTTTGTTGAAGTGATGTAACACATCTTCAGTCCATTCCCAGTAATTTGGTATGTAACCAAACTCTCCAAAAATCTTGAAAGAAAATCCCCAATGTGACTTTTCGGAAGTGATACGGCTTCCCAATGTGTCAAACTTCTCATGATTAGAAGTATTGACGTGAAGATTAGATTGAAGAGATCTCGCCTTTGGAGAAGATTGTGAGGCTTGGGAAAGTTCTATCGACCAATCTTCCAAAGTGGCAGGAAAATCAAATGATTTCCAAGCGGACTTATATCTACCCGATATGGGCTTTTCGGTGAAGAGATATAATTCTTCTTTTATGTCTTCGTCTTCCTTGGAAAGAATCACAAGATAATCTTTGTGATCTTTGAAGTACACCATGATGATTCTACAAAAAACAAAAACAAAACAAACAAAAAATGTCAAAGTAGGTAGAGAATTAAAAAAAAAAAAACATGGTGGCAAAAAGAACAAGAAACTAAAGTGCTATGACACGTGTCACTATGCATGGCTTTAAAGTAGAACAATCAATCTTGTTTTAACATGCATGGTTTTAAACCAAAGAAAATAATGCATGGCTTGGACGTAATGTAACACTTAGGCGTTATGATAGCGAGACAAGTGGTGCATAAAGGGCTTGCATGATTTTTAGTTTTTTTTTTTTACTAAAGACCAAACAGAGATTCAAAACTTCCAGACAACAAACAAAGAAAACATCCTTGTACTCTGCAGCAGCTGAAATCCAGGGAAAGAGAAAAGACAAAACAAAAACCAAGGTCCCAAGATATTTCTACGACAGAAAAATAAAGCAGCACTGTAACTATGATTCAAGGAGATAACAATCATTCCTATTCAACGATCCTGCCCTTCTCGCTATATAGATACCAGCAAGGAACTTTCTAATATCCTTGTTCTTCACATGGCATTTCTGGTTTATCAAAGCTGCGGTATTAAAGTTCATTTTGATGCATCAGAGTTCAACATTAAAGTTCATCAAGGAATTTTTTTTTGGTTCGGGTGGAGAACAGTGTTCAAAACAACCAAAATTTCAAAACAACGTTGGAGTGGCTGGTCCCCACGGCTGGTGCGTAGTCGAGAGGGAAGTTCATAGTTTACATAGTCGGCTTAGCTTCTGCCTGAGATCTGGGTCATCTCAGTTGATGTTCTTAAAGTACCCATCAACCAGAAAACTCTTGCATGACAAGCTGGGGGGGGAAGGCGTTGTCGAGAGCCAGGATTGTGGCCAGGGCTTATATTGTCTTGCATGTGGCCTCAATTTGAAGTGCTTAAATTAATTAGCCAAGTTGCAGTAGTGTGTGAACAGTGCAAAGGAGTTGATGAGGCAAGCAAGCAGCCAAAATAATCAAAAAAGAAGAATCGATCAATGCATCATTATGTCTCTCAGGAATATATATATATATATATATATAAGTGTTCAGGGTTTGATATGAGGTTTGATCTGCATTTTACTGTATTGATAGCTTGATGGGATCTAATGTAAATACGTATCCCAAAATTCTTAATTTATTTGGTGGAGTTTTAATGATCAAGAAAAACAAATCTGCTTGACCCGCTTGATGACCGATATGGAAGGAATAATACAATGAAGAAAATAACCATGATGAGGAAGATAGGGAAGACATTCCAAATGAATATAAGATGCTTAAAATTAGTGCACTCACAATACTTCGGTGGTTAAGTCTCGTTCCGATTACAGCAGCTAGCGTCTCGATCCCTGGTATAAAAAGACAAACGCTTTGGAATCTTCAATATAAGAAATCAGATTTTATAAATAAAAAAAATGAAGAGGGAAGTGATCTCAAGAACTTACGAACCTCGGTCAAGAGAATTGCTGATGCTTTTTGAAATACAAAAAATTCAAAGTGCCAGGGAGTATATATAGTGCATCAGTTTAAATCCCAATAGGACTACAAATCTCAATTAGACTTTGAGTAGATAAGAGTTTAATCCTTAATTTATTATGAGTTGAAGAATTTATCTGAGGTTCAATAGGGGTATAGTCCTAGTTGGAATTAACTTGAGCAAAGAAGCGACTAGATCAAAATCAAATTCTTTGGAACCGTAGAAAGTCTGCGATTCTATATTTTGCTGAATATCAAGACTTTGAACTATTGGGGCGTTTGGTACCTTCTCAGGAATCACATTCCATGGAATGTGATTCCTGAGAATGTGATTCTTAGGAATGTGATTCATGGGAATGTAACTTTCCAGCGTTTGGTATACATGGGAAAGTGCTAATTAAAATCCTAGGAATGTGATGATAATTTCTGAAACTACCCTTATAAAAAAATGTAAATTTTATTAATTTTAAAATTTTCCAATGATATTTATTATTAAAAAATATTTATACTAAATATTTAAAAATAATATTTTAAATTGAGTTACTTTTAGGATAAAAAATATTTATTAATAATAAAATCTTGAAATTACTCTCATGTAGTTAAAAAATTTAAAGGCTGGATACAAATTAAATATTATTTAAATATTTTAATGATATTTATTATTAACAAATATTTGTACTAAATATTTAAAAATAATATTTTAATTGGTAATTTGAGTTATTTTTATGATAAAAAATATTTGTTAATAATAAATTTTGAAATTACTCACATGTAGTTAAAAAATTAAAAGACTATATGCAAATTAAATATTATTTAAATATTTTAATGATATTTATTATTAACAAATATTTGTACTAAATATTTAAAAATAATATTTTAATTGATAATTTGAGTTATTTTTATGATAAAAAATATTTGTTAATAATAAAATTTTGAAATTACTTTCATGTAGTTTTAAAGTTAAAAGGTTGTATAAAAATTAAATATTATTTAAATATTTCAATGATATTTATTATTAACAAACATTTGTACTAAATATTTAAAAATAATATTTCAATTGGTAATTTGAGTTATTTTTATGATAAAAAAATGTTTGTTAATAATAAATTTTCGAAGTTATTCTCAAGTAATTGAAAAATTAAAAAGCAGAATGCAAATTAAATATTATTTAAATATTTCAGTAATATTTATTATTAATAAATATTTGTACGAAATATTTTAAAATAATATTTCAATTGATAATTTTAACTCAAATAGAAAGAGAATAATGTTGTTTTTAACATTTTTTTAACTTTCCAACTACATGGGAAAGTTACTTTCCCACCACTTCTCATGGGAATCACATTCCAATGCTTGTGGGAAAGTAACTCTCCAAGGAAAGTTACATTCCCAAGAAAGTGAGCAGTTTTTAGCATATCAAACATGGGAATCACATTCCCACCAATTACTTTCCATAGAAAGTGATCACTTTCCATCATACCAAACGTCCTCTATGTTTTGCATGGGCTATTGGGTTCCTTGACAAATCAAATACTTTGAAAAATATTCTAAGTTTGGCCCTAAATCCATTTTTGTTACGTAGGCCAATATTGGCCATATTTCCTTTACGTAGGCCAATGTTGGCCCAACATCCATTTTTTGCTAAATCATTTAGGGTGGACCGATCTTCCATTCATGGTCCATTTTGATTATAATTATGCATAGGAAATTATATTTGCTAAATCAATTTTTTCTTCTCATATACAAAATTATATGAGGATAATTAATTGGTGTAAATAAATTTTGGCATCAAAAGAAAATTAAATTTCAAGACTTGTCCACTTGCTACACTAAAAAAACAAAAATTTCGTGTATGTAACCAAGTCTTGAAGGGGCATTTGTAGAAGGAGAAAATTTGTAACCAATTACAAATTGCCACATGTCAATTGGAATTTCTTTAATTAAGAAATTTTCAATTAAATTATACATTACCATGTGAAATTGATAATATCATTAATTATTTTATAATTAATTAAATATGTACACATGGTTTGACCAATCAAATTGTAAGGATTCATGGGTTATCCAATCAAATTTCACCCATGTGTCATAATTACTTTACCTCTAATTAAATTAAATTAATTAAGAGATAAATAATAAAGTTTTATCTCTAATTAAATTAAATTAATTAAGAGATAAATAATAAAGTTTTATCTCTAATTAAATTTAATTAATTAAGAGATAAATAATAAAGTTTTATCTCTAATTAAATTAAATTAATTAAGGGATAAATAATAAAGTTTTATCTCCAATTAAATTAAATTAATTAAGAGATAAATAAGAAGATATTATCTCTAATTAAATTAAATTAATTAAGAGATAAATAAGGAGGACAAGTTCTTTTAAAACTCTCTTTCACCTGGCTAGCTACCACTATAAATAGAAACCTCCCCTTAACACAACTTCACAATTCAGAAGACTGAAGATAAGTAAAAGATTTTGAAGAGCCAAATCCTCTCAAAAGTCTTAAGAAGAAATTAGAGAAATTCTAAGAATGCGGTGCTTGTTCTTGAGAATTCTTAAAGAAGCTGCTCTCTGATCTTGTTCATTGAAGGAAAGGAGATAATTCCTGTTTTTCAAGACTAAGTCTAGAAGACCCTTGAAGCGGATCTCACCGATTCAAGATCAAGTCGCGAAGACCCTTGAATCAATGTTTTACTGAAGAAAAGAATCAAAGGATTTCTTTCTTTAAGAATATTTAGAGATTGTAACTTCAAAGTTTGATTAATAAAATTATTATTTGACTCCAAATTTTCTTTGTCATATTTCTGACACAAAATTTGTGTGTACAGCATACTAATTAATAATTATTTTATCATTTTCACTAAAAAATATTTTTTTGAAAAAGTTAAAAATTAAAAATATTACAAAAACGATTTTTGTTGTTGTTGTAAACTTAGGTTTTTTTTCCCTAATTTTCTAAATGATAATGAATATTTATAATTCTTATATACAATTAGTAAAAGTATTTATATAATCTATAATTTTATTTATAATATTTTTTAAATCAACATTGACCTGAATGATCCAATAATTAAATCAATTGACCCTAGATCCAAAATCTTGAATAAATTAATATTCTATTCGATTCTGATAACTATGAACTAGTATATTTTAAATAGATAAAATGATGTAGTAATTTCAAGTAAAATTAAAAGGAGACTTAATACAGGTGAATAGAGGTGTCCATGGGTCGGGTAGGGCCGGTTTCGGATAGAGTCATGTATGGTATCAACACTATATTTGCTTGCCCAAGCCTGGCCCAACCCGAAATATGGGTCTCAAATTTTGTCTAAGCCTGCCCATATTTATAAATGGATAGCCTAAGCCCGTTTAGGCCCGCCCATATTTTTTTTTTTTATTTAAAAAAAAATATATATTAATTTTTATTTAATTTAGTAATTTTATATATTTTTCTTTTATTAAGTTCTTAAACATGGACAACTTAACATATTTTTTAATGTTTACACTATAATATTATATATATATATAATCTTTATATGACATAAATTACATAATATATATAAAAATAAAATATTATTTAATTAAAAAACAGGTCGGGCAGGGCTTGAGCCTTGAATGTTGGAGCCAAGGCCCGAATAATTTTTTAAACGGACCTTATTTTTTTGCCCAAGCCCATTTTTCGAGCCTAATATTTTTGTTCAACCCCTTCCAAATATCGAACATTCGAATTTGGACGAATAACCCGACCATTAGACAGGTCTACATGTGAAAATGCTCTTTTGAGTTGTTGATTATATTTCAAATCATTGATAAGAGATAGATAATTGAAATTTTAAATTTATACCCATGTATATTTTTAAATAGTTTTAAATTTATATTTAAAATAATTTAGAAAAACTTCCAGGAATGATGAAAGATGGGATAGCTATGTGTTTTAAATAAAAAAATTTATCCATGGATTAGTTTTAAAGGATAGTTTAAGTGATAGAAGAATATAAAATACATCAAATCATTATCTTATAAATCCTTTTTTGTTCCAAGATCAAAGCGGTGAATTCGAAATTAGAATAATTACTGGATAATAATTATTATACATGAATTTTTTTATAGTTTTTAAATTTAATTTGAATTTTAAATAGATAGTTTGAATTATTTAATTATTAAATAATAAATATTGATAACATAGAATCAACAAATGAAAATTTAAAAATCAACACTTATTCTTAAAAAAAATCACGTAAAAAGATATAATTCAAAATGGAACAAACACTTATGATTAAAAATAATAGAGAGATGATAATGTTTTTTTTTTTTTTTGAATTTTGAGATTTATTGAGTTGATAAGATATATATAATCTTATTTTATATTTATCTTAGTTCATTAAAAAGAGATATTCAAGTAAACATATAAGCTAACTTGATGTAAATATGTATATTGTGATATATATATATAGGCTAATGCCTAATAGGCATAGTCAGGAAAAAAGATGGAAAAGCACGAATAACACATTTTTTAGGGTATAATAAAAAAATATTTAAAAAATTAATATTTATATTATAATATATAAAAATATAAATGTGAAAAATCTTTTGAATTGACAAAAAATATCCATTATTATTCATTATATTACTAATTTATCATTTTAAATATTTTTTTTATTATTAATAAGAATTTTCTAATTTATAAAAAAGAAGTTTAGTTTTATTAAAATACTTTCATTAAATGTATTAATTTGATAATAAATAAAATAAAGTTTATATGAAATTGCTTTATCTTAAATCAATTTATTTAATATGGATAAAAAATAATTAAATTTTATATTAAATTTGTTATATTTATAATTAACTTTACATTGATATTAAAAATAATAAACTTTATAATAATTTGATATAATTTGCATATAAAACAAATTTTAGTTAATATACATTTTATTTATTTTATTTATTTTAAAAATATACAAATATATATTTAAAAATAAATAAAATAACGAATATTTACATGCAAATGCATGTGATAACAAATACTAATAATTAAAAAATACTTATCACTTTTTAATCAATTTGTGAGATTTAAAAACTCCATCGATGACATATAAAAAATTGACGCATTACCTCAATTTTAAATCTTAATTTTTTTTATTTATAAAAAAAGATAAATACGTATTCTTTTAACACGTACTTTTATATTTGCTAAAAAATTTACTGTTTTTGTTGATCAAACTTTTGAATTTTGACTTCTTATTATTATATAATTATTATTGATAAATATATGAAAAATGATTTTTTTAAAAACATTGAATGAAAAAAAGAATTTTATAAACTTTCATCAATTAAAATGTTTAATTTAATAGTCGTCGAAGATACAAAACATCATATTTTTTCAATTGGTCTTGATCTTTTTTATTGTCATGTTATTTTCAAGATTTTAGACTAAATTTATTTCATAATTAAAAATATAATAATAAAATTTCCTCCATAATTAAAATTATAATGATAAAATTTAATCGATTGAAAGATTTATGATAAATTTAGACCACTTACATAACAAGAATGATTAAATTTATACTTATCCCTAAATTTGTCTCTCTTAATAAAATTAATTTAAATAATAAAACTATTCATTTATCTTTAATCGGTATAGAGGTTGTCCATAGTATCGGCTAGTCGTTCTTAGATTTTATATTTTTCTTCAGTGATGAAATTCTTCTTTTGCTGCTAAAGAAAAAAAGACAAAAAAAAAAAAAAGAAAACCCCTCAAGTTTGGGTTTTTTTGGGGATTAAAAAAAATTTAAAGTTAAAACCAAATTCTAGTAAAATGGGCCAATATCTCTAAAATTCTCTGACGCAGCCCAAATGATAAGATATTAAGAGTGTACCGAGTCCAAATAATTGCTTTTAGGCTCTTCCAAACCCAGCTGAGCCTGAATTTACCCTTGGGGTTTCCCTTCTCTTTTATAATATAAAGCCACTCTCTTTGTTAACTCCTCTGAGATAGTTTTTGCTGTGTTGAGGGTAAAAAATTTGCAGATGTCTAGCATAATACTTTTTGAGGATATTTTTGTGGTTGACAAGCTTGACCCAGATGGTAAAAAGTTTGATAAAGGTCAAATCTTTCCTTTCCTTTCCTTTCCTTTCCTTTGTTTTTTTATTTTTATTTTTATTCTTCTTTCTCTAATTTACTCACTTTGGGTATTTTTTATTTTTTCCTGTGTTTCTTTCATTGTTCTGTAATATTTTGCAATTATATGTATATGTTGACAACCTACCTGGATACTGAAAACGTAATTTTTAAGCATGAATATATATATATATATATATTTAATGTGAGTTTGGCTGTGGAATTTGGATGATTTTCTGGTAACTCCATGTTCATTGAGAAATCTTGGATTTAGTTCCCAATTATATTCCAAAACTATAGGGTTAAAGGGAAAATTTGCCACTATACTATAGTTGGATATTGAAATTTGTTACTATACTTTATTTTGATTGATATTTGTCATTATACTTTTAGGATTAAAGGTGAATTTATCACTATACTTTAACACAATATTGAATTTTGACACTTTATTTTTGTTTGATTAATTTTGCCACTAAATTTTGATTTTTGATTGAATTTTGCCACTCATCTTTAATTTTGCATGATTTGAAAATAAAATTTAATAATTTTTTTTTTTCAAATGTTTTATTTTAATAATTAACAATAATAAATTAATTAATAGAAATATTAAAAATAAAAAATTGACCTAAAAATTTTATTTTATAAAAATAAACTTATTTCTTTTCTCTTTTTTTAGTATTTATTTTATTTTTTCAAGTCTTTCTTTTATAAAATAAAAATTCTATTAATTTTTAAATTTTTTTTATAAATTAATTTATTGTTGTTAATTATTAAAATGAAATATTTGAAGGAATATTTTTTTTGTTAAATTTATCTTCAAATCATCCAAAATCAATGTTAAATGACAAAATTCAATCAAAAATCAAATTTGAGTGGCAAAATTCAATAAAAAAAAAGTTTAGTTGCAAAATTCAATCAAATAAAAGTAGAGTGGCAAATTTGCCTTTAATTTCAAAATACAATGGCAAATATCAATCAAAATAAAGTATAGTGGCAAAATTCAATACCCACCTATAGTACGGTAGCAAATTTGCCCTTTAACCCAAAACTATAATAGATATGTGAGCTATACACAAAAAATAAGATATCACTATAATTATATAGATGGTCAAACTTTGTTATATTTGCTCAAATTTTTTCTTCATATGCCATTTAATAAAGAAAATGATTATGCATTTATGCTTGAAAATGCTTTATGTCATTTCATTGTTTCTAATGCTTAAATATTGTAGCTCCTCCCTATGTAGGAGTAGAAGTGCATATTTGGTTATGGTAGATATAAAGTAGTTTTAATGGAAGTTCTTTTCAACCAATTTTTACATAAATGAATAAATAATATCAATCAACTTTTTATAACTTGCTTTAGTTAAGTGTTTTATTAGCGTTTCCCATTTACATTTTGATATATTCATTCAGTTACTCGCGTTGAAGCACGGAGCCAGAACTGTGATATGTTCATGCACCTAGATGTAAATACAGAGATATATCCTATGCATGTTGGTGATAAATTCACAATGGCGTTAGCTCACACATTGAATTTGGATGGAACACCTGATACTGGCTATTACACTCCGGTAGTCTTACTGTCGTATTTTAATATTTAATACTCTTTGCTAATTTGTTTGCTGCAATAAAAAATGTTCTTGTTGGAAATGAAAGGTGCATTCAGATAACCTCCACTATAATCTTCAGGGCTCGAGTTTGATTATAGCATTATTATATCCACTTCTAATATAAAATTGCAAACATGAACTATGCTTCAGTTTCAATTTGGATCTAGTGGATGTATTGTGCCCTAATTGTCTAATATGATTCCTAAATGGAGTTTTTGATAATTTTGCCAGTTGTTAAGGCTATTCAGAAAGTATGTTACTAGTACACATCAAAATCCTATATTTTCCTTAACAAGTTTATGTTTTCTACTATGTTGTATTTTGTTTTTAGTTGTCCTTCTCATAATATTATCACAGTTGAAGTAAATTAAAAAAATGAGTATAATTTGAGTTTGCCATGGCTTATTCTCACTCTCTCTCTCTCTCTGTCTGTCTGTTCATGTGTTTGTATGTATGTAAATATAAAAGTATAAAAAACATTGTTGTATGTATGTATGTATGCATTTTATATATGAAAAGGCACCTATATCTTAAAGATATGCAATATTTTGTTGTCATATGCCTAACAAATTGGACATGTATTCCAGGGGAGGAAGTCTCTTGCAGATAAGTACGAGTATGTCATGCATGGGAAGCTATACAAGATATCAGATGATGCTTCAGGGAAAGGACTTAAAGCGTATGTTTATTAACCATACTTGGCCATTACTTTTTCCGTGTCCCACAAGTATATACTTGTTTATTCCACCATTGTAGCTGCTTGGGTGGTGCAGTTACTCTGACTTCATACTCAATAGGACGACTAATGCACTTGTTGCTATTTCACTATGTTACATGATCTGATCACTTTGTGCTATTAGAGTCTTCTTACTTGATCTTAGATTAAATGTCTGTTCTTATTTTCAGGGAGGTCTATGTTTCATATGGTGGGCTTCTAATGCTGCTCAGGGGAGAAGCTTCTCATGTCTCCCACTTTGAACTTGACCAGAGGCTATTTCTTCTCATGAGGAAGCTGTGAAACTTTCATTATATTTATATTTAGCATTTCTGTTTAAGTTGGCTAAATTATGTGAGCATCTAGGTGGTTCTATGGTAGTATAAAGGGTGACTCGTCTCCGCAGAGACGGGTGTAATCTTGAATTTTTCCTGCAGACTATGCTTGAAGTTGAAGCAATTGGTACTGGAGTTATTGCGGAATGGTACAGCTACTTGAGTTGGAAATGACTGTCATGACATTCCCAACTGTATAAACTCTTGCAAGTGTGTGGTAATTTTATTCATGCTCGTCATGTATATATATATTCCATAAAAATGACAATGTTATGTTAGACCAAGCCTCTGCATGCTAGGTTTTGAGTATGGTTTTCCCTTCATTCTTTAATCATCCATTTTGTTATTGCTCTTTGATAGATTTGTTAATGGCTACCTATGTTACTCGGACTCGGGTGTGAGTGTCGGACATCAGTATGTGTTCGACACGGGTATGTTTGATTTATTTTAAGTTTTTTCATATATTTGGAGGGTTCTTGGGGATTATATCTCCATACCCTTGTTCGGATATGCTTCGGACATGAATACTTAAAGAAAATTTAAGAGTTGCAACATAGATGGCTACATTGAGTCGTTTTGTGCTTTAAATTTAGAAAACCAATAAGCCCTTCTTTTAGTGGGATGGGATTGCGAAAATCAATCCATTAGTCATAAGCTCTTTGACAAAAAATAACTTTAATGTGGGTTCTTGCCATTAATACGCAGTAGTAGCCCTGAAAAAGATTCAGTACTCAAGGCGATCTCTAGTTAAACCCCCAAGTGTATATCTTATAGTTCCTCAAGGGTTTTAGTTTCAGGTAGGACTGTAAATGAATAGATTGAACGGTTTGTGAATAGGTTTGATTTTTGATTTTTTATTAAGTTAAACAAATGATTTTAAATAAGATTTTAAGATTCATCTAATAAATCAGTCGATGCTGAACAAAGTTTGTTCAATTTATTTATGTTGTTTATAAGATTGTTTAAAAGAGTTTAAAATTTGTTCAAAGATTTTTATTGTTCGAATATAATATAATTAATAATATTAATATATTTTATAATTATTTCATTTATTTATCAATATATTTAATACTTATTGTTTTACCCTTTTTACTTGTTTGTTTGTTTAAATTTATTTGTCATTCATAAATATATTTTTAATTGTTGCGAACAAGTTCATTTAATTTAAATGAATCGAGTTCGATCACATTAAATTTTAAATGAATTGAGCTCGATCACTATTTTATAATTTTTAACAATACAAATCAAACACAAACAATCTAAAAAATAAACGAACAAATACAATAAAAATCTATTCATTCAAGCTCAATTAATTTACAGATTTGTTTCAGCCCTAAAATCCTTCACTGGACAACTCTCCCGATGGTTTACCTTCACCAGTCCACGAGGGTGCTCGGTAGATAAGGCCTCGTCACACTTGTCAGGCAAGGCATAAAATGTGCATCAATGGGGGAATTCAATCAGGGGAATGTCTTAGATGAAGTGGTGTTGCCATCTATAAAAGTGTCAACATCTTACCCAACTTGATTCGATTTCAAAAAATTTTAAACTCGAAAAAATTCGAACTTGAAACAATCTAAATTGGAAGCATTCGAACTTAAAACAATCTTAATTGAAAGAGATTTAAATTTGAAATAATTCAAACTTAAATTATACACACATAAAATAATCTGAATTCATAATGATCCAAACACGAAATAAATTCCATATAAACTTAAAAAATTTGAATCGACTCGAATTGTAATTAACTTGATACTTTGATATTGACAGAATTTGAAAAGTATCAAAACCAAAATAACTCGAATTTGAAGACAGACTGACCCAAACCCGATCGAATCCATCAAATTATCACACCTCTACCTCTCCAAAGTTTTGCCTGCAAAATGGGAACAGTTGGAGGGATGTTCCAGACAGGGAAAACAAGTGGTCCCTGGTCAAGCTCAAAAGGGGTAACTTCAGAATAGACCTGCTCACGGGCCGGGCAGCCCGCCCGGCCCAATACGGGCCGGTCTTGGGCAGGATATTTTATGTTTCGGGCCGGCCCGGAACAGTAATTTTTATTATAATAATATTATTTTATTTAATTTTAATTATAAAAAAATAAAAAAATTATTTTTTTATTTCAATGAACAGTTTTTCGGGCCTAAATGGGCGGGCTTGGGCAGAGGAAAAAAACCGGGCCGCGGCCCGGCCCATGACCACCTCTATTTCAGAATCAGGATGTCATCAAGCCCATTTTATTTCTAGTGAAGTTATTGGGGGTGGTTTGGCCTGGATATACGTTTGAGTTTTAGCTTTTTAATTTCTTTTATAAAAATAAGAAAAAAAGCCATCCTTTATTTATTTATTTTTTATTATTTTCTTAACCAAACATAATTTTGTCTTTTGCAATTTATTTTGAGTATCCTATACTTACTTTTCGGCCTTTTAGATTTTTGGAAGAGTCTGTCAGGTTTGTGTCGAATTTTCATGTGGAACTTGTTGAATGAGTCCAATGCCAGAGAACGAAGAGAATATTGTTGGAGAAAGTAAGGCTAGCCTGCTCCATGATGTTAACCGATAATCCGTATACATTTATATGTTATAATTTTATTTGTATGATGTTTGTATGATGTTCGTATTATAATTTTATTTAAGATATTATATATTTATATAATTTTTAATACGTTAATAATTCGTTTTATATATATTTTGATACATTCGTGTATTCTTGTTAATTTTTTTTGGTTGATTTTAGTTATTTTTTTTATATCGTATTTATATCGTATAATCGTTTTATGTTCAAAATTATCATATCTTATTAACTTTATTTTTCTTATTCTTGTTAAAAAGATTTTGAAAAATTGCCAGCAAAAGGTTGATGGTACATAAATGGATCGTATAATGACAAATTTGACCCTTGAAATATGTAGCTAAAATCATTTTGATCTTTATTTTTTTTAATCAATTTGACCCTCAATCTATTATTTTTGTCGATATCATGTAAATTTAACGAAAATTGATAACGTGCGAGTATAAAACTAACAAATTCGTTAATTTAGGCTAATTTTATAAGAAATAGATACAAAAATTAACCAAAAATAAACAAAAAATTGATCGAAATTTGACTAAAAAGTAACGTTTTCATTAAATTTAAGTTAAACTAACCGAAAATAATAGTATGAGGGCTAAAGTGATCCAAAAAAAAAAATTAGGAGTCGAAATGACTCAATTGGTATAGTTCGAGAGCTAAATTTGTCATTATGCCTAAATGGATTATGTCATGTTATACATAAACTTATAGTTTTTCTGCTATTTATAAATTTAACCTTCATTTTCTCGAGATTTGAAATTGAAATTTTTAAAATTATCACAACACAAGTATTAAGTATGAAGTATATAACCATCGCATCTTTTTTTAAAAAGAGATAACAATCATTAAGGCCTTGTTCGATAGGAGGAAATAAGAAATAAAAAAAAATGATGGAAGGAATTTTTTTATTTTATTATTATTTTCTTCATTTGGTAAGAAAGAAATAAAAAAAGAAGAGAAAAATGATTGAATTTGTTATTTTCTTTTTTTTTTCAAATTCAATCCTTTCAAATGTCGGAAAAAAAAAAAAAAAAAACTCTTTCCATACTTATTCCACTTAACTAAAAATTTTATTTATAATTTTACCATTAATATTTTTCTTTCCCTCTGTTTTTTATCAGTAGTACCAAACAGAAAGAAAGAAACATAACTTTTCTTCCTTTCCTTTCTTTTTTCCTTCCCTCCATTTTTTTTCTTCATATTCCTACCAAACACAATATAAATTAAACCTTGGTTGTGAAATGATTAAATGCTAAGTACTTTATGTATGAATATAATAAAATAAAGAAATATGGCAACTTTTTTTTTTTTGATTAAAAAAAACTATAGTCAACTTTTATTGAGTAATACATCTGAAAAAATCATGCTACAGCCTTTATTTGTTATACATAAACAATAAGATCAAAAAGAAGTTGAACCAAAAAACAGAAAAATTAACCAAAATTCATGAATTGCAAAGAATTGGGTGCCCCAATTCATGCAAATAATAAGCACTTAATCCATCAAATTAAAAAAAAAAAAATCAAGAACTAATTAATATAAGGCTAAAATAATAATAAAAAAAACCCCTTCAACTTTACCATTTTATCTAAAAAAGTCCCTATACTTTTATTATACCAAAATAAACCCTTAACCTTTAATTTGTACTCAAATAAAACCTTAATCTTTAATTTGTATTCAAATAAGCCCCTAACTTTTAATTTATACCTAAATAAACTCTCAATATAAATCAACCTACTACAAATCAAAAGATAAAGGCTTATTTGAGTACAACAAAAGTATATGAGCTTATTTAAGAAAAGTAAAATAGTTCAAGAGTTTTTTTTTTTTTTAGTATTTTAGCCTTAATAAAAGGGTCATTAACAAAGATTGAATTATCATATTACAACTCTGAATCATCATCACAACCTTACATGAATATTAATTGATCATGTTGTTCATGTTCTTAGAAAACAAGATCAAAATATTCAAAAAAGAAGAAGAAGCATATATATATATATTATTATTATTATTATTATATGCCTGAGCTGATTCAAAACACATAGAGGTCAGCCAATTCCTCCAAGGAATCCAAAATGAGATTTGGATCAGAATTCTCAAGCATCCATAAAAGATGATCAAACAAAACTACCTCACATTTCACCAATAATATGTCTTCCCCTCCACCTGATCCATGCTTCTGTTTGGACCTCTCCATCAATGCATTCAACAAAGGGTGGTTAACGTACTTTGAACTAATCACATATCGTTTCCTTGTACTCCCAACATAAATTGTTTCACAGTGTTGCTGTTGATGATCATCATCATTTCTTCTAATTCCTCCCATTTGATTCCATAGATGATGATTATGATGATGATGATCTTCCCTAGCCGATTTAGATCTTAGGCTGCTATACGAAGACGATCTTCCTAGTTGTCTTGACAAACTCTTGCATTTCCTAAGTAAGAGGTTGATCTTCTTCATTGTTGGATTTTGTTTAGTTTTTTTTGGAAGAAAATTAAGGGTTGGATGGAGAGATGATGATAAAGAGAATTGGGAGCTAAAGGAGACTTGATTTACACTCAGGAAGAAAAAAAAGGGGTACTTAAAAAGGGTTGGAGATGGTGGGTGCAAAGTCATTGTATTTCGGTGCTAGAAAATTTGTGGGGTCGAACTTATCAACCAAACATTTTAATTAAATTATATGAAGAAGGAGAAGGAGTCATCTTTTTAATGAATTTGAGGGAATGGTGGGGGTGGCTTTTACACCCACAAAAAGACACTAAACTCAATTATATAGCTCTATCTATTCACAATTTTATGAACTAGCAACTATTAAATATCATGGATTCTTTTTTCTTTTTTTTATATAAGCCCATTGTTTATATATATATATATATATATATTATACAAAATAGATCGTAATTTGAAAATAAAAAAAAGGGTTGTAGATGTTGAAATTCAAATATCAGATTTTCTGAATACTTAGTAATTCGTTTATCCGTATTGTGTTCGTATATTTTCTCGTATCATAATCGTGTTTAAAGTGTTTTATATTTGTATAAATTTTGACGTATTAATAATTTGTGTTATATAAATTTTGACATGTTCGTGTATGAACCAACCGGGAATAAATTTGAATTCTTGTTTTCATATTTATTGATGCAAAGAATTTCATATTATATTTTATCGAGAAGTTTATTAAAAAACCTCGAGTGAAAGGAAGAATATCAAAAGTTCCAAACATTATTACATATAAAACTTTGCTTGATTAATTAGAATAAATATCGCTGCACTCAAAGTCTAACTTCATTTTGATACTAGTACTATTATATATATTGAAGAGACAGGTTGAATCTTGAATTTATAAAGAATAAAATTATTGATGAACACTAATTGAATTAATGGATTTTTATACTTTTCCTTTGGACCCTTACTTTTACCCTCCTATAAAAACTTCCATTATTACCACTATTTAATTAGTTGAAGTGGTAAAATGACTCCAACCCTCAAGATGAGAATTAAGGTTCGAATTTTGGGAGTCATCAATGTTGGAAGGGTTTTACCAATACACTCTCTGCCCGACAAGGATTAATCTTTCATCAACTATAAAATGAGGATGAGGAACACTCTGAATTAAAAAAAAAAAAAAAAACTTCCATTACTAATTATAAAAACTTAAACCATAAATAAAAAAACCACTTTCAACTTGACAGATAAACATTGAATGAAAAGAAATTTCTAAACATTTTGATCACAAAACAAGTTCAATTATAATAATCCAATGACTAAAATAACAAAAACGTTTAAGGTTTTTTTAAAAAAAATATTTTTACCTAATACAGTATATATAGTACAGTGATTAAAAAAATTAAGATCTAAAGAATAAAAATTGCTGCAATGAATCTGATCACCATCCTAATTACCTAATAAAAATCACAAATTAAGGAATATTATATAAAAAAAGGTGATATAAATGAAACATTTGGACAAAGATGAAAGCAAGAGGGAAGGGGGGAGTTGTCCCACAGGATGGAAGGGCTTGACTAATTGCCTCGTCCTATATGGTTAAGTGACAAAAGTAGTGCACGTGGATATCTTTGTCACTCACCTAAACTGCTCAACCTTTCTCACATGGCTCCCCCCCTTAACCCTTTCTCAATCTTTCCATTTGCCTTTTCATAGACAACTACTCGTGCATTCAACAGCTACGTCTGCAAAAAAGAAAAAAAGTTAGGGTAAATTTAGGGTTTTGATGATTCATTCATTATTCCCTTGTATATATTCATGTGAGAATGTTGACGTATATACACTTATGTTTCTCTGCTGAGGCAATCGATGCTGAATTAAGGGCGGTCAAAGAAGCGTTCCTCATTTTCGGTGCTTCGTCATGGACGCTCTCACATAAACTTATTATTGAAAGTGACTGTCAGTTGGTTGTGGCATGGGTTAGGAATCCGAGCAAAGCCCCATGGCGGATTTCGAGATTTATAAGGTCTCTAGAGTTCGTACAAACTGCGGTTCAAAACTGGGAAATTGTTCATATTTTGAGGGAGGCTAACGTTGAGGCTGATAAGTTAGCCAAATCTGGTGTTAATAGGGTGTCTGATCTGTTGTCTTATAGCCCTTAGTTTTGTTTGCTGCTTGCTGTTGCTGGTTTGTTAATAGGACATCTTTTTATGGTAATAAAATCATGCTTTTCAAAAAAAAAAAATTAATGTTTTACGGGTTTTGCTAATGAGTTTCTTTACGATACTCTTTAAGGCATGTTAATATACTATTTATAATAAGAACATTTTATTACATGTAGTAGTTGACAGTTTTATTCATTATTTTTAATATATTGGATGAAGATATTACTACATTTAATAACCTTAAAAAGCATCCTTAAAACACTTGTTAACAAAATTCATGTTTTATTTATAAAATTTGTATTTATTTTATAATATGATCTTAAGGTCTGGTCACGAGTCGAGTTTTGGACAATTTTTTTTTGAAATTCGAGTCTGGCTCGACCACGTTTGAGATATTATTTAATGAATAAAACTTTTTTTTTATTTAATTTTAATTTTAAAATTTATTTTAAATATTAATATTTTAATATATTTTAAAATAGTGTTAGATTATTTTGACTCGACAAGCTGGACCTTGTGCAAGGGTTTTGAGATATCAATCGGTTCAACTCGATCTATGGATACCTCTAACAATCAGGGTATCTTTAGGTTTTATCTGATCCTAATCTTCTCTTCCAACGATTTTAAGAACACACACTTTCATATCGACATGCTGTATTCAAAATTTTACTTTAAATCAGGAAGAGAGACGTGCAATACTTATCTAGATTTAATGGTTTCTTCTATAATGTTTGTTAAAGTTAAAGAGTAATTTCTTAAAAAGTTTTAAGAAGACTAGCTGCATATGTAAATCACCTATAGCCATATTAAAACATGCTAAAGAAAAACAACATACCAAATATGTAAAAGTTAACCCACCTTTTTTAGAAAATGAATTTCTACAAAGCTGAAATTCGATCTTAATACTTGCAAATTCTCCTTCTCCAGTTATCCCTTAGATTTTAGCTTTTTTATACTAAAAAATAATGCAAAATAAAAAGAGTATACATCTAGACCCAAGAATAGATATATAACTAAAACCAAACAAAGAATCATTGGATTCTAATGACCCAACTTTACAAATCTTTTAGCAAAAAAAATTAGCGTAAAATATTTGTACAATTTTTAAAAGTAAATAAATTACTATAACAATTTTGGAAACTTGAAGAAGAAAGAAAACTTGAAGAAACTAAGAGGGCGTTTGGTATGATGAAAAATGATCACTTTTCATGAAAAATAATTGGAGGAATGTGATTTTCATGTTTGGTATACTAAAAACTGCTCACTTTCATGGGAATGTAATTTTCTTTGGAGAGTTACTTTCCCACAAGCATTGGAATGTGATTCCCATGAGAAGTGGTGGGAAAGTAACTTTCTCATAGTTGAAAAGTTAAAAAAATGTTAAGACAAAATTATCCTCTTCCTATTTGATTTAAAATTATCAATTGAAATATTATTTTAAAATATTTAGTACAAATATTTATTAATAATACATATTGTTGAAATATTTAAATAATATTTAATTTGCATCCAGCCTTTTAATTTTCTAATTACTTGAAAGTAACTTCGAAAATTTACTATTAACAAACATTTTTTTATTATTAAAATAACTCAAATTATCAATTGAAATATTATTTTTAAATATTTAGTACAAATGTTTGTTAATAATAAATATCATTGAAATATTTAAATAATATTTAATTTTCATACAACATTTTAACTTTTCAACTACATGAACACATATTTTTTATCATAAAAATAACTTAAATTACCAATTAAAATATTATTTTTAAATATTTAGTACAAATATTTTGTAATAATAAATATCATTAAAATATTTAAATAATATTTAATTTGCATAGAGTCTTTTAATTTTTTAACTACATGAGGATAATTTCAATAATTTATTATTAACAAATATTTTTTTATCATAAAATAACTCAAATTATCAATTAAAATATTATTTTTAAATATTTAGTACAAATATTTGTTAATAATAAATATCATTAAAATATTTAAATAATATTTAATTTGCATCCAGCCTTTTAATTTTTCAACTACATGAGAGTAATTTCAAAAATTTATTATTAATAAATATTTTTTATCCTAAAAGTAACTCAAATTATCAATTAAAATGTTATTTTTAAATATTTAGTACAAATATTTGTTAATAATAAATATAACTGAAAATTTTTAAAATTAATAAAATTTACATTTTTTTGATAAAGGTAATTTCGGAAATTACCTACACATTCTCAGGATTTTAATCACCACTTTCCATGTATACCAAACACTATAAAGTTACATTTTCAAAAATCACATTCTCAAGAATCACATTATCAGGAATCACATTCCATAAAATGTGATTCCTGGGAAGGCACCAAACTCCCCCTAAGAGAGTTATGGACAATTTTGGCAAAGCAAGGGACACGAGTCTTATATATGTTTAAAGATTGGGCTATCCGTTCGGTCCAAATTGAGTCGGGTTTGAATAAAGATTTTCATAATTCGGTTTGGCTCGAATTACTATTCATTAAATAAATTTTATTTTTTATTTAAATTTAATTATAAAATATATAAATATTAATGAAATTTTTTAAAATATTTTTTTAACAGTAAAATGAACTTCTAGACCGATCCGAACCTAACTTAAGTAAAAAAAAAAAAAAAATTCGAACTACAGTCAAATCAAACCCATAAGCAAATCTAGGCATGACCCCTCGCCCCGTGGCTCCGTCCTTGTACTGAGTATGCAATTTTTTCGAATATACTATCTTTTGATTATACAATGAGAGGTAATATTTTTTATATCACATAAATTTCACCCTTCCTTTTCCAAGAGCCGAATAATTTTTTTTTTATCAACAAAAGTTAAGGTGAGCACTACCCAGTTTAAGGTCAAAATATGTCACAGATCTCAAAAAAGGTTAACAGTAATACTTACAAATCAACTATCAAGTAAAATTTTTGGTGAGACTCGAATCTTGATATCTATCAAAATGTTAATGAATATTCAATCAACTGAACCAACTCATATTGACGAATAAAAATCTTTTACCTCATGTACTTCTTAACTTCTTAACCTTTGTGTCCTTTTGAGAATTTTAAAATATAAAATTAATAATAATTAAATAAATAATAATTTAAAAATAATTCGACACTCAGCAACATTGTCAAGATGTGTAAAAGAAAGTGAACTTTTTTTTTTCATTGTTTTGATTTGAACCAGTTTCGAAGCAGACAAATTTGGATTTCCTTGACATTTCAAAGGTGAAAAATCATTGCATTTTCCAAAACCAAATGTGAATGGAATTTTAAGAGAGTTGGTTGTTTTAATTACTTTGTTTATATTCAAAGGTAAATTTCATTTGTTTTCATCAATTTATACCGCATTGATGAAAATGTATGGTTTCCTAACAACTAACTTCTTTACCATGAATAAAGGATTTTTTTAAAGATCAGGTTGATGCAAATTTTTTTTGTAGAGGAGGTCGTAATTTGAGGATAAAGGATGGAGCTGTAGATGCTGATATTCGAATTTCAGATTTGCTGGATATCACTTTTTAAAAATGATTACATAAATCAACTAAACTAAACTTCAAATTTATAGTTTTGTAACTTATAAATAAGTACTTCAAATATTTATATTTGGAGATACATTTACGCCCCATATGGATGTAAATCGAGCACCAATTAATATCAGTGGTGGTGCAACTAGTGTTTCACTACACCGTGAGGTGTATTTTAAAATGCATCGCACGCTACAGTAATCTCACAGCCCCTCCAATTGAAAATTAGAGGGGTTAAGATCCAAACTAGACTTGTTTAAGGGTCAGACAGTTCGTCCGGCCCGGCTCATATTGGGTCAGGTCTGGGTAGAAAATTTTATGTTTTGAATCGGCCCGGCCCATACTGGGCCATATTTGGACAGAGAATTTTATGTTTTGGGCTGGCCCGGCTCGGATCACTGTTTAATTATTAAAATAATATTATTTTATTTAAATTTAATTATAAAAATGTTAATAAAAAATAAAATTTTAATTTTTTAAAAATATAGTGAACAGTAATCTCGGGCCCGTCCAGGGCTAGACCTGGGTAAAGATGAAGAAAAATTTCCGAGCTGCGGCCCGGTCCATGAGCACCTCTAGTCCAGACTCTAATGGTTCCACCGGACCCTGTGATGGGATATTTATCACACTTTATCATTTTTTTTCTTTTCAATATTTTATTAATTTATTTTTTATTTTTTATTTTTTACTTTTAAAATTTTAAAAATTATTTTTTAACTCTTTCATTATTTTATTTTTATTTTGTTAGTAAAATATATAAATTTATATTAAAATTTATTATTTTATATAAAAAATAAATTTATGTAATTATACAACAATTAGTTAATTAATTTGTAAATAAATATATTGTCATAAAATGTACGTGCTCGTGTGTGAGAAGGAACAAGCAAACCTTCGACTATTTGTCTACGACTCTTTATTCTAAACATTCCATGATTAAAAAAATAAACGACATAAAAAAATGTGAATCAAGAATTAACAAATATCAAAGTTTAATTGCAAGCAAAATAAAAATAAAGAAAGAAAGAAAGTAAAGAGAATTAAAATTAAATACCGCTTAAATCCATTAATTCGAGATTTTAAAATAACACATGATCAATTTGTGGCTCGACTCTCAAAGGGTCCCCAGTGGAGTCGCCAAGCTGTCATAACGGTTTTTTCAGACCGCTAAGACGAATTTGATGAAAACACAAAAAATGGAGTCGCCACCAATCTTTTTTGCTAGGTGTGATTGGCCACCTATTAAAACCGGTTTTTATAAAAGTATTTTAAAATTAATTAAAACATTTTGTAAAACCAATTTCGAAGTAAGCGCTTTGAACCAGAGAGAAAACAAAATCGGGTTCGGGAGTCGGTTACGTGCGGGGAAGGATTAGCACCCCCGTAACGCCCGTTTAGAAAACGGTACCACTTGATCACGTGTTATCTTAAATCTCGGTTTAATGGATTTAACAACATGTTTATTATTTTTTTGAATTTTTTGGGTTATTATTATTATTTTGAAAAACTAAATTGAACACAAATTTATTATCGAAAATCCTCATTAAATATTCCCGACACTCTCGGTGGTATTTAACGAGATCTTCTCACCTCGAGATATCTTAGGAATCACAACCGTGATATCCTTCGAATTCCGTCGTCGGCAATTTACATCCATTTTTTTATTTAAATGCGTATGATGCGAATATTTAAATATCGGATGCATACGGCTTAACATATAACTATAAAATTAAACATGCGAATCGTAATATTAAAAACACGAGCATGGCAAAATATCGTGCGCAATAAACATTCGCTCTTTATTCATTTTTTTTATTTTGATTATTTCCATTTTTTTTTTAAAACGAAAACCAATTTTTGTATCGAGCATGTCGCTAAATACTCCCACCACTCGTGGTGATATTTAACGAAATTCTCGCACCTCAAGATATCTTAGGAATCACTACCGTGACGTCCTTCGAATTCCGTCGTCGGTTATTCGCATTTATTAAAATCTTTTTTTTTTTGAAAAGTAAATTAAAATGCTTTTAATAATTATCTCCGAAATAAAAGAAATTATCTATGTAAAAATAATTCCCGAATCACTCCGATACTTTCGATAGTGTTTCGATTATTATTCTTACTCGGACCATTTCGAATAACGATCGATACTCTAACCATCCAAGAAAGAAATCCGTTTTTAGAAAATTTTATTTACCGAAAATAATTTTAAAAGACATGTATTAATTAGAAAAATTATTATTTTAATATTTTAAAATCGAAACCAAATAACAAAAATATATCGAATGCCGGACAAAATAAATAAATACAAATAGTAATGAAAATAAACACGAACATTAAAATCATACCTAAAAAATATCGAGGATCCGAAAACTAAAATGCCGTACTTGATCTTCGTAAAATTCTTTGCTCGTCCTCGACTACCTGAAAAAAATCAAAAATAACAAAATCAAAATCGATAATCGATAATCGTGAAATTTTTTTGTTTTATATTTTTTTCTTTTTGTTTTAATTTTTGATTTTAATTTATATTTTTTATGTATCATTATTATTATTTTTTTTATTTTTAAATTTTTTGATTTTTTTGATTTTTTTTAATTTAATTTTTTATTATTTTTTTTTCTTTTATATTATCATTTTTTCTAAATTACTATTATTATTATTTATTTTTAATTTAATTTAATTTAATTTTCTTTTCCTACTTTTTTTTTTTTTTTTTTTTTTTTTTTTTTCTGGCCCAGAACGCCTGGTTTTGGGCTGCTGGGCCCAAAACCAGGCTTGGCCTGCTGGGGCCAGGCCTTCTAGGCCTGGTTGGCGCGGGCCGGATCCGGTCCAGGCCTTCCCCTTTCCTTTTTTTTTGACCCGGGTCGGGCGCGCGAACCCCGGGTCGACCCGCGGGTCCACGCGCGGACCCTGGGTCGAAACGGCGCCGTTTAGTTTTTTTAAAAAAAATCGGGTGACCCGCGCGGACCCCGGGTCGAAACGCGGGTCCAGGCGCGGGTCACCTTGACCCGGTTCAGGGGGCTATATAAGCCCTTTTTTTTTGTTACTCTTCATTTCTTCTTTTTTTTCTCTCTCTCCCTCTCTTTTCTCTCTCACCCTCCCTCTGCTCAGCCTACCAGAAACCCAGAATCCGGCAGCCGGCCACCGCGTCGGTCGCCGTGCTTGCCGTCGGCCGTCGCTCACCGGCGGCCTACTTCTTCCAAATTTCAGACCCGAGGGGGTTTGGACCCCCTCGTCACGGATCCGGGCTCCGTTTAGCCCGGATCCTCACCGATTTTCGTAGATCTAGGTTTAAAAAAAAATTCTTTTTTTTTTGGCTTGCTGCTTGGGTTTTTTTTGTTGTTTTTTTTTTGTTGCAGGTTTCGGTTTCTGAGGAGGTGGGGGGTCGATCTGGTGGGGGGTCGGTGGTGGAGGAAGGGTGTCCGAATCGGGATTTCGGACCCCGATCTGGGTTTTTTGGTGAACGGGGGGGGGGGGTCGATCTGGTGGCCCTCCGATTGGGGGGCTCAGATCTGGGGTTCTTTGGTGGGTTCGAATCTGGGGGGAATCCGAATCGGTGGGGGTCTTCCTTCCCCCCCTTTTGGTTTTGGCTTGGGGGTTTTTATGGGAGGGTGCCGTGGGGGCTTGGGTTGCGTGGAGGGGAGTTGGGTGCAGGGTAGGTGGCGTGTAGGGATGGGTTGGCTGGTTGCAGGGAGGCTGGTGGCGTGTGGCAGGGAGGCTGGTGGCGTGTGGGGGAGGGTTTTGGCAGGGCTGTCTGTTGGGGTTGTCAGGGGTAGGGTTTGTGGCAGGGGTTAGGGTTAGGTTAGGGTTAGGGTTTGTGCTGGGTTGATGGGTTTGGGCCCACTGGTGGCCCGGTTCGGGGTTGAGAGGTTTGGGCTTGGTTGGGCCCGAGATTGGGCCTAGACAGCAGATTGGGCCTGCTAAATAGCAGGCTCTGTTCGCACATGGCCCGGGTCGGATTCGAATCCGACCCGGACGAAAATTGGTTATTACAGCTGCCCCTCTTTGCACATTGCTGAGAATCAGGAATAGGGCAAAGACAGTATAACCAATTTTGTCCGGTTATAGAGATCCATTTTTAGTGAGCCTCTATCATTTGGAAAAATAAATTGCTCCTCTAATCAGAGGCTCTATCACTTGGAAAAATAAATTTCTCCTCTAATCAGAGGCTCTATCACTTGGAAAATAAATTGCTCCTCTAATCAGAGGCTCTATCTCTTGGAAAAATAAATTGCTCCTCTAATCAGAGGCTCTATCACTTGAAAAAAATAAATTGCTCCTCTAGTCAGAGGCTCTATCACTTGGAAAATAAATTGCTCCTCTAATCAGAGTCTCTATCACTTGGAAAATAAATTGCTCCTCTCATCAGAGGCTCCACAACTTTGGAATTTAAATTGCTCCTCTCATAAGAGGCTCCATCACTTGAAAAATAAATTGCTCCTCTCATCAGAGGCTCCACAACTTTGGAATTTAAATTGCTCCTCTCATCAGAGGCTCCACAACTTTGAAATTTAAATTGCTCCTCTCATCAGAGGCTCCACAACTTTGGAATTTAAATTGCTCCTCTCATCAGAGGCTCCACAACTTTGAAATTTAAATTGCTCCTCTCATCAGAGGCTCCACAACTTTATGACACGATGCAGATGTAAAACTTAATAAACATGCGACTGTTCATGAATGATGCGAATGCTCCCATTTTTTTTTCTGATCTTGGTTTAGCCTTTCCAAATTGTTTTTCCTCTTCGAAACAGAGTGTATCCTGAAACGCCCGTGCCTCGTACGAGATCAACCCTTTTCTTTACTTTGGAACTATCTCTTTGCCCCGATAGTTTTTCAAAATTTTATCAACTGGAGTCCGAGCCAAATCTTCATTTCTTTTACCTCAATAGTTCCATACCTCTGGGCCAGAAGAACCTTCGTCTTATGCCAACATCGGAAATGGTTTAGTCCAAAAATATTTTCATTTATCTGCTTTTGCTTGCTTCTTTTTTTTTGAAAAATGTTTGCTTATTTACTGAAAACTTTTGAGCTGAAAATGTCATCGTCTGATATTGTGATATCCATATCTCTTGAAGATTGATGATCACTGTTAGAAGTTTTTCTGAGTGTCAATTCGGATTTTTCAAATTGAGTTGGAAGGCTTGGTACCACAAGATTTTGGTTGATCCAAGGAGACTTCACAACAGGAAAAATGTATATCCTTTCTAGACTCACGAATGAAACAGATTTTATAGAACATGATTTTTTTGACTCAAACAAATTCAACCTTCTTTTAGTTTCCAAATTATGGCATTTTGACAAACGTCAAGACTAGCTGAGATGTTCAAACTGAAAAATTAATTCTGGAAAGGAAAACGGTCTCAGTTTTTAAAGTCAACCCTCCAAACGAGAGTTGACAGTTTTGGGATATTTTGGAATTCCCAGATGTTCCTTAACTTCTTCAAAATGACCTCTTCTTTTGTTATGGCCTCGACAATACCATAAGCAGCACCGAAATTCTCCCATTTTACTCTAGACTGCCCGTGTTGGGTTTTCACCCTAGAGTCTCCTTCTTTCCATTTTTTCATTCTTTTTTTTCATTAAATGTTTCACCATGCATTCAAGAAATCAAGACTTATCCAAAAAAGATTTTTAACCAGAAAGGAGACCGAAGTCTCATGCATTTCTCTAAGGATAGACTCATCAATTTAAATGGCCATGCTCGATCAAAATGGTCTTTTCAAGGTACATAATGTAGCCCAAGGTTCGAGGTTCTGAAAGAAAGATAAATAGGCCCAAACATGTGTTTAAGGTGATCAAATCAAGGATTACTTCATGAGGAGGATTCTTTTTGAAACATTTGTCTTTTCTGAGCCTTCTCTTTATTCGATGATTTTCATCCGTTCTTTTCTTCCTTTTCTGTTTTTTTGCTTTCCCTTTTCTTTCTATCTCCCTTTTTTGCATTTCTATTTTGACAAGGTGGGCCCGTAGTCATTTGGGAGCTCAAATTTCTCTTTGATTTAAGGCATTCTTTTTCGTTTTTGAACCAAGATTTCATTATCTGTGACCTTTGAAAAGGTCCTTCCTCGCATTTGCCCCCTAATGAGGAGGGTGATCCTTGATCGGGGTTGAAAGAACAAAAGTATTCACTAGGCTCAAAAGGGGTAGCAAAATGATATTTTGTAATTTGTGAAAGGATGATGAAAGATGGCCATTTCTCATCTCTAACACAAGCACGTAAATCGAAGAGTCATTCCTTAGAGAAAAACAATGAAAATGTTTTTTCTTTCTTGAAACCATCTTGAATTTCATAAACGCATGATGTCACACTCATTTTTCATTTTCTTTCTTTTCTTTTTCCTTTTTTTTTTCTTTTCATTTTTTCTTTTTTTGATGCCTGCTCCGAAAATTACTTTATCTTTATCCACCACGTGTCCTCCGTATCTACAAATGATGCACCATTTGATTGGTCATACAAATGAGACTTCGTATCATAACGAGGAACACCTCAAGTCTTTTTTTGCTCTTCGAAGGGACAAGAAAGAATATGGTTCAAAAGCAGTTTTTTTCTAGGAACACGAGAAAATCAGGTTTAATCATTGTTACCCGAGACGTTAATCATGAAGTGACGTCTGGGCAACTCTTGTTTTGTGGTTACGAAAAAAGATGTGAATGGTTTTGGCATAACCTTGACACTCATCAATTTACCATAATCCAGATTCTTGAAAAAGGTTTCACTTGTTTGAGACACCAAAAAGCTCGAATTTTCTTAAAAAGTTTGTTCCATTGCTCATAACCTAAACTAGGATCTGCATTTTTCTTATTGCACTGACTGTGGTTTCTGAAATTCAACAATATGTTCCTGGAAGCATTGACTGTTTCAACTCAAAGGATCCAAGGATAGACAAGTCCGAAAGAGAGGGGAAGGTTGTTGGGTCATTTCTAATCATTGATCATCAATAATCTCAAGATATTTCATCATTTCTTAGCGTGAAGAAAGATTTTTTTCTTTTAAGAGCGGGCTCTTCAAAATCAAGAATTTCCTTAATGTTTATTTTTGTAAATTCAAATTAAAACACAATAAACACAAAGCTTTTGAAATTCAAAATTTATTTATTTTATGAAGATGCCAACATAAGACAAGTGCTTTCATGATGAGGCATAGAACTACATGCATATTCCTCAATGCTTGTCGACATGTTTTTAAAGGTAACCATTCTTATCCTCCAAACCCGTGGCGAAGAAACCGATTTATGGCAATGCGGATTTCCACCGTTCAACTAGCTCTGGAGTCAAAATGCCATCATGGACAAGACCTTCAATCTTTTTCCTTCAGTTGTCTGCATGCTTCAGTTGTCTACATCTTTCAGTTTTCAAAACTAAGCCGACTTCTTTTTTATTCCTCAAGTGTGCTTCATGATGCATGAGCTATGAATGCCGTGAATGTAACACGATGTCCATATGATGCATGTAAAGAATAAACAAATTAATGCATGAACATATACAGTGAGTGACCGTGTATGTCATGAATGCATGACCTTATTGTAATGAATGCAATCACGATGTCGATAAGATGCATGTAAAGAATAAATAAAATGATATACTGGTATATACGGAGAACGATCATGTATGTCACTAATGTATTCTACAATGAATGACCATGCATGTTATGATTGCAATATGATGCGAATTTGATTTGTCTAAAGAATAAACAAATTAATGCATGAATATATACAGAACACTATTCATGATTTGGACTGAACTTGATCATTCAACAATTTTATTGCACAAACTTTGCCCCCAAATTCAATCCGCAAAATTTTATTTTGCTTTGAATTTTTTTTTTTTTGAAAAATATTTTTTTTTTCGTAAAAATCAAAATATTATTTTCACAAACCAATTTCTATCAAAATTTTTTATGGTAGTGGGTCTTATTATGGCACTGATGTCCAAATATTTACTCAACACTACTGGTTTGCAATTCTCATTTAATCAACAACAAGTGTTTATGCAATTTATCAAATGAGATTATTATCACCGTGAAATCAAAAATACAATTATGAATGTAAATGCTTTATTTACAAGTGCATCAATGCATGAAATGTACGAGATGTATGAAAAGAAAGAATTTTTGTATTTACAAATTCAAAAAAAAAAAAATTAACGAACATTTGCCCCGACGGTATCAACTTATTTAAGCATCACGGTGCCTTCGGGGCGAAAAATGAAACTTATTGCGGGTAGCACGATGTACGTTCATCATTACCCGATTTACAGTTCTTGTTCGGAGTGTAAACAAATAGCGAAGGATCACAATGTTCCTTCCTAATTTCGAGGATATCCGATCGGAATTTTGATATGGTTCTACTCAAGTTTACTACATGAGGTTGAGTTAGGTTCTAAAAGGCTCCAAATTGCTCCTCACTGTCGCCTGTGAAGGCTAGTAAGGCATCCCGATTTAAACGGGTTCAATTTGTTGGAGTAAATTTTCCAGGCTTATGCGGAGGTTATTACCTCTCGAAAGCGTAGGTACTTTATTACTCCGAAAGTGTTTCGCTAGCCCATGCGGAGGTTATTGCCTCTCGAGAGCGTAGGTACTTTACTTCCACCTAAAATGATAAAGCTCGGGTACAGAGCTTATGTATAAAATGTACGTGCTCGTGTGTGAGAAGGAACAAGCAAACCTTCGACTATTTGTCTACGACTCTTTATTCTAAACATTCCATGATTAAAAAAATAAACGACATAAAAAAATGTGAATCAAGAATTAACAAATATCAAAGTGTAATTGCAAGCAAAATAAAAATAAAGAAAGAAAGAAAGTAAAGAGAATTAAAATTAAATACCGCTTAAATCCATTAATTCGAGATTTTAAAATAACACATGATCAATTTGTGGCTCGACTCTCAAAGGGTCCCCAGTGGAGTCGCCAAGCTGTCATAACGGTTTTTTCAGATCGCTAAGACGAATTTGATGAAAACACAAAAAATGGAGTCGCCACCAATCTTTTTTGCTAGGTGTGATTGGCCACCTATTAAAACCGGTTTTTATAAAAGTATTTTAAAATTAATTAAAACATTTTGTAAAACCAATTTCGAAGTAAGCGCTTTGAACCAGAGAGAAAACAAAATCGGGTTCGGGAGTCGGTTACGTGCGGGGAAGGATTAGCACCCCCGCAACGCCCGTTTAGAAAACGGTACCACTTGATCACGTGTTATCTTAAATCTCGGTTTAATGGATTTAACAACATGTTTATTATTTTTTTGAATTTTTTGGGTTATTATTATTATTTTGAAAAACTAAATTGAACACAAATTTATTATCGAAAATCCTCATTAAATATTCCCGACACTCTCGGTGGTATTTAACGAGATCTTCTCACCTCGAGATATCTTAGGAATCACAACCGTGATATCCTTCGAATTCCGTCGTCGGCAATTTACATCCATTTTTTTATTTAAATGCGTATGATGCGAATATTTAAATATCGGATGCATACGGCTTAACATATAACTATAAAATTAAACATGCGAATCGTAATATTAAAAACACGAGCATGGCAAAATATCGTGCGCAATAAACATTCGCTCTTTATTCATTTTTTTTATTTTGATTATTTCCATTTTTTTTTTTAAAACGAAAACCAATTTTTGTATCGAGCATGTCGCTAAATACTCCCACCACTCGTGGTGATATTTAACGAAATTCTCGCACCTCAAGATATCTTAGGAATCACTACCGTGACGTCCTTCGAATTCCGTCGTCGGTTATTCGCATTTATTAAAATCTTTTTTTTTTGAAAAGTAAATTAAAATGCTTTTAATAATTATCTCCGAAATAAAAGAAATTATCTATGTAAAAATAATTCCCGAATCACTCCGATACTTTCGATAGTGTTTCGATTATTATTCTTACTCGGACCATTTCGAATAACGATCGATACTCTAACCATCCAAGAAAGAAATCCGTTTTTAGAAAATTTTATTTACCGAAAATAATTTTAAAAGACATGTATTAATTAGAAAAATTATTATTTTAATATTTTAAAATCGAAACCAAATAACAAAAATATATCGAATGCCGGACAAAATAAATAAATACAAATAGTAATGAAAATAAACACGAACATTAAAATCATACCTAAAAAATATCGAGGATCCGAAAACTAAAATGCCGTACTTGATCTTCGTAAAATTCTTTGCTCGTCCTCGACTACCTGAAAAAAATCAAAAATAACAAAATCAAAATCGATAATCGTGAAATTTTTTTGTTTTATATTTTTTTCTTTTTGTTTTAATTTTTGATTTTAATTTATATTTTTTATGTATCATTATTATTATTTTTTTTATTTTTAAATTTTTTGATTTTTTTGATTTTTTTTAATTTAATTTTTTATTATTTTTTTTTCTTTTATATTATCATTTTTTCTAAATTACTATTATTATTATTTATTTTTAATTTAATTTAATTTTATTTTTCTTTTCCTTCTTTTTTTTTTCTTTTTTTTTTCTGGCCCAGAACGCCTGGTTTTGGGCTGCTGGGCCCAAAACCAGGCTTGGCCTGCTGGGGCCAGGCCTTCTAGGCCTGGTTGGCGCGGGCCGGATCCGGTCCAGGCCTTCCCCTTTCCTTTTTTTTTGACCCGGGTCGGGCGCGCGAACCCCGGGTCGACCCGCGGGTCCACGCGCGGACCCTGGGTCGAAACGGCGCCGTTTAGTTTTTTTTAAAAAAATCGGGTGACCCGCGCGGACCCCGGGTCGAAACGCGGGTCTAGGCGCGGGTCACATTGACCCGGTTCAGGGGGCTATATAAGCCCTTTTTTTTTTTTACTCTTCATTTCTTCTTTTTTTTTTCTCTCTCCCTCTTTTTTCTCTCTCACCCTCCCTCTGCTCAGCCTACCAGAAACCCAGAATCCGGCGGCCGGCCACCGCGTCGGTCGCCGTGCTTGACGTCGGCCGTCGCTCACCGGCGGCCTACTTCTTCCAAATTTCAGACCCGAGGGGGTTTGGACCCCCTCGTCACGGATCCGGGCTCCGTTTAGCCCGGATCCTCACCGATTTTCGTAGATCTAGGTTTAAAAAAAAATTCTTTTTTTTTTAGCTTGCTGCTTGGGTTTTTTTTGTTGTTTTTTTTTTTTTTTGCAGGTTTCGGTTTCTGAGGAGGTGGGCGGTCGATCTGGTGGGGGGTCGGTGGTGGAGGAAGGGTGTCCGAATCGGGATTTCGGACCCCGATCTGGGTTTTTTGGTGAACGGGGGGGGGGGGGTCGATCTGGTGGCCCTCCGATTGGGGGGCTCAGATATGGGGTTCTTTGGTGGGTTCGAATCTGGGGGGAATCCGAATCGGTGGGGGTCTTCCTTCCCCCCCTTTTGGTTTTGGCTTGGGGGTTTTTATGGGAGGGTGCCGTGGGGGCTTGGGTTGCGTGGAGGGGAGTTGGGTGCAGGGTAGGTGGCGTGTAGGGATGGGTTGGCTGGTTGCAGGGAGGCTGGTGGCGTGTGGCAGGGAGGCTGGTGGCGTGTGGGGGAGGGTTTTGGCAGGGCTGTCTGTTGGGGTTGTCAGGGGTAGGTTTGTGGCAGGGGTTAGGGTTAGGTTAGGGTTAGGGTTTGTGCTGGGTTGATGGGTTTGGGCCCACTGGTGGCCCGGTTCGGGGTTGAGGGGTTTGGGCTTGGTTGGGCCCGAGATTGGGCCTAGACAGCAGATTGGGCCTGCTAAATAGCAGGCTCTGTTCGCACATGGCCCGGGTCGGATTCGAATCTGACCCGGACGAAAATTGGTTATTACAGCTGCCCCTCTTTGCACATTGCTGAGAATCAGGAATAGGGCAAAGACAGTATAACCAATTTTATCCGGTTATAGAGATCCATTTTTAGTGAGCCTCTATCATTTGGAAAAATAAATTGCTCCTCTAATCAGAGGCTCTATCACTTGGAAAAATAAATTTCTCCTCTAATCAGAGGCTCTATCACTTGGAAAATAAATTGCTCCTCTAATCAGAGGCTCTATCTCTTGGAAAAATAAATTGCTCCTCTAATCAGAGGCTCTATCACTTGAAAAAAATAAATTGCTCCTCTAGTCAGAGGCTCTATCACTTGGAAAATAAATTGCTCCTCTAATCAGAGTCTCTATCACTTGGAAAATAAATTGCTCCTCTCATCAGAGGCTCCACAACTTTGGAATTTAAATTGCTCCTCTCATAAGAGGCTCCATCACTTGAAAAATAAATTGCTCCTCTCATCAGAGGCTCCACAACTTTGGAATTTAAATTGCTCCTCTCATCAGAGGCTCCACAACTTTGAAATTTAAATTGCTCCTCTCATCAGAGGCTCCACAACTTTTGAATTTAAATTGCTCCTCTCATCAGAGGCTCCACAACTTTGAAATTTAAATTGCTCCTCTCATCAGAGGCTCCACAACTTTGAAATTTAAATTGCTCCTCTCATCAGAGGCTCCACAACTTTACGACACGATGCAGATGTAAAACTTAATAAACATGCGACTGTTCATGAATGATGCGAATGCTCCCATTTTTTTTTCTGATCTTGGTTTAGCCTTTCCAAATTGCTTTTCCTCTTCGAAACAGAGTGTATCCTGAAACGCCCGTGCCTCGTACGAGATCAACCCTTTTCTTTACTTTGGAACTATCTCTTTGCCCCGATAGTTTTTCAAAATTTTATCAACTGGAGTCCGAGCCAAATCTTCATTTCTTTTACCTCAATAGTTCCATACCTCTGGGCCAGAAGAACCTTCGTCTTATGCCAACATCGGAAATGGTTTCTTCCAAAAATATTTTCATTTATCTGCTTTTGCTTGCTTCTTTTTTTTTGAAAAATGTTTGCTTATTTACTGAAAACTTTTGAGCTGAAAATGTCATCGTCTGATATTGTGATATCCATATCTCTTGAAGATTGATGATCACTGTTAGAAGTTTTTCTGAGTGTCAATTCGGATTTTTCAAATTGAGTTGGAAGGCTTGGTACCACAAGATTTTGGTTGATCCAAGGAGACTTCACAACAGGAAAAATGTATATCCTTTCTAGACTCACGAATGAAACAGATTTTATAGAACATGATTTTTTGGACTCAAACAAATTCAACTTTCTTTTAGTTTCCAAATTATGGCATTTTGACAAACGTCAAGACTAGCTGAGATGTTCAAACTGAAAAATTAATTCTGGAAAGGAAAACGGTCTCAGTTTTTAAAGTCAACCCTCCAAACGAGAGTTGACAGTTTTGGGATATTTTGGAATTCCCAGATGTTCCTTAACTTCTTCAAAATGACCTCTTCTTTTGTTATGGCCTCGACAATACCATAAGCAGCACCGAAATTCTCCCATTTTACTCTAGACTGCCCGTGTTAGGTTTTCACCCTAGAGTCTCCTTCTTTCCATTTTTTCATTCTTTTTTTTCATTAAATGTTTCACCATGCATTCAAGAAATCAAGACTTATCCAAAAAAGATTTTTAACCAGAAAGGAGACCGAAGTCTCATGCATTTCTCTAAGGATAGACTCATCAATTTAAATGGCCATGCTCGATCAAAATGGTCTTTTCAAGGTACATAATGTAGCCCAAGGTTCGAGGTTCTGAAAGAAAGATAAATAGGCCCAAACATGTGTTTAAGGTGATCAAATCAAGGATTACTTCATGAGGAGGATTCTTTTTGAAACATTTGTCTTTTCTGAGCCTTCTCTTTATTCGATGATTTTCATCCGTTCTTTTCTTCCTTTTCTGTTTTTTTGCTTTCCCTTTTCTTTCTATCTCCCTTTTTTGCATTTCTATTTTGACAAGGTGGGCCCGTAGTCATTTGGGAGCTCAAATTTCTCTTTGATTTAAGGCATTCTTTTTCGTTTTTGAACCAAGATTTCATTATCTGTGACCTTTGAAAAGGTCCTTCCTCGCATTTGCCCCCTAATGAGGAGGGTGATCCTTGATCGGGGTTGAAAGAACAAAAGTATTCACTAGGCTCAAAAGGGGTAGCAAAATGATATTTTGTAATTTGTGAAAGGATGATGAAAGATGGCCATTTCTCATCTCTAACACAAGCACGTAAATCGAAGAGTCATTCCTTAGAGAAAAACAATGAAAATGTTTTTTCTTTCTTGAAACCATCTTGAATTTCATAAACGCATGATGTCACACTCATTTTTCATTTTCTTTCTTTTCTTTTTCCTTTTTTTTTCTTTTCATTTTTTCTTTTTTTGATGCCTGCTCCGAAAATTACTTTATCTTTATCCACCACGTGTCCTCCGTATCTACAAATGATGCACCATTTGATTGGTCATACAAATGAGACTTCGTATCATAACGAGGAACACCTCAAGTCTTTTTTTGCTCTTCGAAGGGACAAGAAAGAATATGGTTCAAAAGCAGCTTTTTTCTAGGAACACGAGAAAATCAGGTTTAATCATTGTTACCCGAGACGTTAATCATGAAGTGACGTCTGGGCAACTCTTGTTTTGTGGTTACGAAAAAAGATGTGAATGGTTTTGGCATAACCTTGACACTCATCAATTTACCATAATCCAGATTCTTGAAAAAGGTTTCACTTGTTTGAGACACCAAAAAGCTCGAATTTTCTTAAAAAGTTTGTTCCATTGCTCATAACCTAAACTAGGATCTGCATTTTTCTTATTGCACTGACTGTGGTTTCTGAAATTCAACAATATGTTCCTGGAAGCATTGACTGTTTCAACTCAAAGGATCCAAGGATAGACAAGTCCGAAAGAGAGGGGAAGGTTGTTGGGTCATTTCTAATCATTGATCATCAATAATCTCAAGATATTTCATCATTTCTTAGCGTGAAGAAAGATTTTTTTCTTTTAAGAGCGGGCTCTTCAAAATCAAGAATTTCCTTAATGTTTATTTTTGTAAATTCAAATTAAAACACAATAAACACAAAGCTTTTGAAATTCAAAATTTATTTATTTTATGAAGATGCCAACATAAGACAAGTGCTTTCATGATGAGGCATAGAACTACATGCATATTCCTCAATGCTTGTCGACATGTTTTTAAAGGTAACCATTCTTATCCTCCAAACCCGTGGCGAAGAAACCGATTTATGGCAATGCGGATTTCCACCGTTCAACTAGCTCTGGAGTCAAAATGCCATCATGGACAAGACCTTCAATCTTTTTCCTTCAGTTGTCTGCATGCTTCAGTTGTCTACATCTTTCAGTTTTCAAAACTAAGCCGACTTCTTTTTTATTCCTCAAGTGTGCTTCATGATGCATGAGCTATGAATGCCGTGAATGTAACACGATGTCCATATGATGCATGTAAAGAATAAACAAATTAATGCATGAACATATACAGTGAGTGACCGTGTATGTCATGAATGCATGACCTTATTGTAATGAATGCAATCACGATGTCGATAAGATGCATGTAAAGAATAAATAAAATGATATACTGGTATATACGGAGAACGATCATGTATGTCACTAATGTATTCTACAATGAATGACCATGCATGTTATGATTGCAATATGATGCGAATTTGATTTGTCTAAAGAATAAACAAATTAATGCATGAATATATACAGAACACTATTCATGATTTGGACTGAACTTGATCATTCAACAATTTTATTGCACAAACTTTGCCCCCAAATTCAATCCGCAAAATTTTATTTTGCTTTGAATTTTTTTTTTTTTGAAAAATATTTTTTTTTTCGTAAAAATCAAAATATTATTTTCACAAACCAATTTCTATCAAAATTTTTTATGGTAGTGGGTCTTATTATGGCACTGATGTCCAAATATTTACTCAACACTACTGGTTTGCAATTCTCATTTAATCAACAACAAGTGTTTATGCAATTTATCAAATGAAATTATTATCACCGTGAAATCAAAAATACAATTATGAATGTAAATGCTTTATTTACAAGTGCATCAATGCATGAAATGTACGAGATGTATGAAAAGAAAGAATTTTTGTATTTACAAATTCAAAAAAAAAAAAAAATTAACGAACATTTGCCCCGACGGTATCAACTTATTTAAGCATCACGGTGCCTTCGGGGCGAAAAATGAAACTTATTGCGGGTAGCACGATGTACGTTCATCATTACCCGATTTACAGTTCTTGTTCGGAGTGTAAACAAATAGCGAAGGATCACAATGTTCCTTCCTAATTTCGAGGATATCCGATCGGAAATTTGATATGGTTCTACTCAAGTTTACTACATGAGGTTGAGTTAGGTTCTAAAAGGCTCCAAATTGCTCCTCACTGTCGCCTGTGAAGGCTAGTAAGGCATCCCGATTTAAACGGGTTCAATTTGTTGGAGTAAATTTTCCAGGCTTATGCGGAGGTTATTACCTCTCGAAAGCGTAGGTACTTTATTACTCCGAAAGTGTTTCGCTAGCCCATGCGGAGGTTATTGCCTCTCGAGAGCGTAGGTACTTTACTTCCACCTAAAAGGATAAAGCTCGGGTACAGAGCTTATGTATAAAATGTACGTGCTCGTGTGTGAGAAGGAACAAGCAAACCTTCGACTATTTGTCTACGACTCTTTATTCTAAACATTCCATGATTAAAAAAATAAACGACATAAAAAAATGTGAATCAAGAATTAACAAATATCAAAGTGTAATTGCAAGCAAAATAAAAATAAAGAAAGAAAGAAAGTAAAGAGAATTAAAATTAAATACCGCTTAAATCCATTAATTCGAGATTTTAAAATAACACATGATCAATTTGTGGCTCGACTCTCAAAGGGTCCCCAGTGGAGTCGCCAAGCTGTCATAACGGTTTTTTCAGACCGCTAAGACGAATTTGATGAAAACACAAAAAATGGAGTCGCCACCAATCTTTTTTGCTAGGTGTGATTGGCCACCTATTAAAACCGGTTTTTATAAAAGTATTTTAAAATTAATTAAAACATTTTGTAAAACCAATTTCGAAGTAAGCGCTTTGAACCAGAGAGAAAACAAAATCGGGTTCGGGAGTCGGTTACGTGCGGGGAAGGATTAGCACCCCCGCAACGCCCGTTTAGAAAACGGTACCACTTGATCACGTGTTATCTTAAATCTCGGTTTAATGGATTTAACAACATGTTTATTATTTTTTTGAATTTTTTGGGTTATTATTATTATTTTGAAAAACTAAATTGAACACAAATTTATTATCGAAAATCCTCATTAAATATTCCCGACACTCTCGGTGGTATTTAACGAGATCTTCTCACCTCGAGATATCTTAGGAATCACAACCGTGATATCCTTCGAATTCCGTCGTCGGCAATTTACATCCATTTTTTTATTTAAATGCGTATGATGCGAATATTTAAATATCGGATGCATACGGCTTAACATATAACTATAAAATTAAACATGCGAATCGTAATATTAAAAACACGAGCATGGCAAAATATCGTGCGCAATAAACATTCGCTCTTTATTCATTTTTTTTATTTTGATTATTTCCATTTTTTTTTTTAAAACGAAAACCAATTTTTGTATCGAGCATGTCGCTAAATACTCCCACCACTCGTGGTGATATTTAACGAAATTCTCGCACCTCAAGAAATCTTAGGAATCACTACCGTGACGTCCTTCGAATTCCGTCGTCGGTTATTCGCATTTATTAAAATCTTTTTTTTTTGAAAAGTAAATTAAAATGCTTTTAATAATTATCTCCGAAATAAAAGAAATTATCTATGTAAAAATAATTCCCGAATCACTCCGATACTTTCGATAGTGTTTCGATTATTATTCTTACTCGGACCATTTCGAATAACGATCGATACTCTAACCATCCAAGAAAGAAATCCGTTTTTAGAAAATTTTATTTACCGAAAATAATTTTAAAAGACATGTATTAATTAGAAAAATTATTATTTTAATATTTTAAAATCGAAACCAAATAACAAAAATATATCGAATGCCGGACAAAATAAATAAATACAAATAGTAATGAAAATAAACACGAACATTAAAATCATACCTGAAAAATATCGAGGATCCGAAAACTAAAATGCCGTACTTGATCTTCGTAAAATTCTTTACTCGTCCTCGACTACCTGAAAAAAAATCAAAAATAACAAAATCAAAATCGATAATCGTGAAATTTTTTTGTTTTATATTTTTTTCTTTTTTTTTTTTAATTTTTGATTTTGATTTTAATTTTTATTTTTTATGTATCATTATTATTATTATTATTATTATTATTATTTTTAAATTTTTTGATTTTTTTGATTTTTTTTAATTTAATTTTTTATTATTTTTCTTTTTTTTCTTTTATATTATCATTTTTTTTAAAATTACTATTATTATTATTTTTTTAATTTTATTTTATTTTATTTTTCTTTTCCTTCTTTTTTTTTTCTTTTTTCTTTTTTTTTTCTGGCCCAGAATGCCTGGTTTTGGGCTGCTGGGCCCAAAACCAGGCTTGGCCTGCTGGGGCCAGGCCTTCTGGGCCTGGTTGGCTCGGGCCGGATCCGGTTTGGGCCAGATCCGGTCCAGGCCTTCCCCTTTCCTTTTTTTTTTACCCGGGTCGGGCGCGCGGACCCCGGGTCGACCCGCGGGTCCACGCGCGGACCCTGGGTCGAAACGGCGCCGTTTTGGCGCCGTTTAGTTTTTTTAAAAAAAATCGGGTGACCCGCGCGGACCCCGGGTCGAAACGCGGGTCCAGGCGCGGGTCACCTTGACCTGGTTCAGGGCGCTATATAAGCCCCCCCTTTTTTTTTTACTCTTCATTTCTTCTTTTTTTTTTTCTCTCTCCCTCTCTTTTCTCTCTCACCCTCCCTCTGCTCAGCCTACCAGAAACCCAGAATCCGGCGGCCGGCCACTGCGTCGGCCGCCGTGCTTGCCGTCGGCCGCCGCTCGCCGGCGGCCTACTTCTTCCAAATTTCAGACCCGAGGGGGTTTCGACCCCCTCATCACGGATCCGGGCTCCGTTTAGCCCGGATCCTCACCGATTTTCGTAGATCTAGGTTTAAAAAAAAAACTTCTTTTTTTTTGGCTTGCTGCTTGGGTTTTTTTTGTTGTTTTTTTTTTTTTGCAGGTTTCGGTTTCTGAGGAGGTGGGGGGTCGATCTGGTGGGGGGTCGGTGGTGGAGGAAGGGTGTCCGAATCGGGATTTCGGACCCCGATCTGGGTTTTTTGGTAAACGGGGGGGGGGTCGATCTGGTGGCCCTCCGATTGGGGGCTCAGATCTGGGGTTCTTTGGTGGGTTCGAATCTGGGGGGAATCCGAATCGGTGGGGGTCTTCCTTCCCCCCCCCCCTTTTGGTTTTGGCTTGGGGGTTTTTATGGGAAGGTGCCGTGGGGGCTTGGGTTGCGTGGAGGGGAGTTGGGTGCAGGGTAGGTGGCGTGTGGGGATGGGTTGGCTGGTTGCAGGGAGGCTGGTGGCGTGTGGCAGGGAGGCTGGTGGCGTGTGGGGGAGGGTTTTGGCAGGGCTGTCTGTTGGGGTTGTCAGGGGTAGGGTTTGTGGCAGGGGTTAGGTTAGGTTAGGGTTAGGGTTTGTGCTGGGTTGATGGGTTTGGGCCCACTGGTGGCCCGGTTCGGGGTTGAGGGGTTTGGGCTTGGTTGGGCTCGAGATTGGGCCTAGACAGCAGATTGGGCCTGCTAAATAGCAGGCTCTGTTCGCACATGGCCCGGGTCGGATTCGAATCCGACCCGGACGAAAATTGGTTATTACATATATAAAATAATATGTGTTAAAATTTTAATATGGAATATCATTAAAATATTATAAAAATAACTTATCATTACACTCTTAGATTAATATCCTTACTAGTCGTTTTTCATTTCCATCTCACTACTATCGTTGTTTTGTTATTAAAATACATATCCTAACATTAATTTTAATTTCACTATCACAGTATCCAATCTCACCGCTATATTATAATATTAACTAATCTTATTGTCATCATTATTTTCAATCTTATCAGAATCAATCTCAATATTCATCCAAAATAGATCCTTTAAGTGTAAACTTCAAAGATCTTTTATAGTTTAAGTTGGAATTTTAAATCTAAAGATAAATTATGATTATCAACTGTTAGAATTTAAAATTTAAAATTAAAGATCTTAGAATAAGTTAGAAGGGAGACTCTGATTTAATGGAACAGGAATGGTATATCTCTTTGTGTACCTAAAAGTAAACATATATTATCAACAAGTAGATATGTTGAAGGGTCGGATAATTCGCTCGATTTGACAGATTCAACTCCTATTAGATTGGATTTGGATAGTTCGAATTACTATTTATATAATAAAATAATAATTTTTATTTAAATTTAATTATAAAAATATATTAATATTAAAAATTATTTTTAATATTATTTAAATAGTAAAATGGACTTACGAGTCAATCTAGATCCATCAAAGTCAAGCTTGAGTAAGAGAAAAATAAAATTTTGAGGCTCATCCAACCTTGCCCAAGAGCAGGGAATGTTGTGCATTTTTTTTTGGGGGGGGGATTTTTAGAAGTTGAGAGAAAGAGAAAGAGGAAGAGAAACTAAAGGACGGTAAAATAAGAGAAGGATTGCTATAATATAAACTATACACATTAGACATAAAAATAAAGTGAAACAGCTGTAGTGTTTATTAGGCAAACATTTTTGAGTGAAAATATTTTTTATTTTTTATTTCTAAAAGATGAGGTGTAGATATTACATTATTAGTCATTAAAAACACAATCTAAATAAAGAAAGAATTTACATTTGATACATTCTCGATTCTATATATTGATAATGAATCACACGATATCACTTCATTAATAAATAAAATAAAAAATTATTTATATTTATTTTAAACCGTATCCAATCTTTGGTAACTCACAACATTCATAGTTTCATACCTAAAAAGTAAATCAGCTCTTCGGGATAATTTTTTTTTTTTTTGAAAAAAAAAGGAAAAAGGCTCTAATAGGGATGAGATGATAAGTTATGTTATCCGAACTCATCATTTTCTCTAAAATATCTGTGTCCGGCATAAATTAATTTGAAAAAAATTAAGTATACATATGTCGAAAATGTATCCGTATTTGACACTCATCCCTAAATCTGAATAACAAAAATGATAAGAGCTCGAATTATTATGAGTTTTATTGACGAGTATTTGAACATTGCTAAGGCGTTTTTATAATAATATTTCTATATTAAATACAACATACGATAATTTTTAATGTATTATGTGAAAATATTACTTCATATAATAAATAATTTAAAAATATTCTTAGGATACTTGTTAATCTTATAATACCCATTTATTTCGTTTTGTCGTGGTCACTAGAATGTGAAAACACTAGACAATTGCTCCTATCATTGGCTTATAGCCTAAAAATGAGGCAAACATAGCGAGACTAAGTTGGAAGCTGAAAACAACAAGCCATATGATCAGTTGCTTGTATGTATGAGAGAATATAATTTATGAGTACAAAAGCTATATCATCAATCTCCTTTCCAAAGCGAGTTGGAAAGCAAAGCAAATAGTGTGAAAATCAAATGTCTTTGTATTTTAGTGCAACCCCGAAATCAAGCTCATCCACGTATACACCCTGCGTGTAGTTTCTATCATCTAAAAAGCAGATCATAATACTGAGGATTATTTTAATATTGCTGTTAAAAAAAATTTGAGTTAAAAAAATTTATGTTGAAAAAAATATGTTTAAAAAATATTATAAAATATTTTGGTTTAAGAACTTTTAAGTAGCATTGTTGTGGTAAAGTGTGGTGAGGAATTGAAATGTCAAAAAAAAGATATATTTAAAATAATAAAAGTGTAAAGATACAAGGATAATAAAGTTATTTTATTCAAAAACCAGCTTCTAAAATCCAAAAACTATATTTTTTGACTTTTTGATTTGGGTTGTTAAATCGTGGTTTCAACCGCAAAAGTTAAATTTTTTTTTTACTCATTTAACATTGCGTTTGGGATGAAACGTACATTTTGACCTCAAAATATGTGCCAACAACAATGCTAAACTAGACCTTAAAAGGTCGAATCCGAAACTTAGTTCAATTGATTCATGCAACCACTTTTAAGAGGTAGCATTTAATAGGTCTGAGATTTTTAATCCCAACATCTGCAACTCCTTCCCTTATCCCTAAGCTGCGGCCTCCTTTGTACAAAAAAAAAGTACTTAGAAGGTCCCTATATTATACCACCTAATGTAAATTAGTCATTCTACTATAAAACTGGATAATTTAGCATTTTTTCTTTTAAAATTGAAACGAAAAAGTAAAATCATTAATTGATGTACTTGAGTCGTTTAAAAAATTGACGTGACATTTAACCTATGTTTAGTTGATAACATTGATATTAAATGTTGAAGTGACATTTAACCTCTGTTTAGTTGATAACATGAATATTAAATGTTGACATGATATTAATAAAATATATTATTTTAAGATAACGTAGATAAAATAAATAATATATATAACATTTTCAACCATTTAATTACTTATTTTTTCACGTTATCTTAAAATAAGGTTGTTAGTTAAAATTTTCTGGTCAGATATTATATTCAACCTTTTCATTGATGGTTACTGTCCAAAAATAGAGAAATGCCTAAGGGTTTCAATTATTAATAATTATATTTGGTGGTAGTGGTACCAATTTCAAGCGGATTGTTCCTTTTTCTACTTTTGGATGCATAATTAATTATATAGTATAAATACCTTATCCTAAAAATTAATGTTTATATTGCCAAACAAATTTAAAAAAAAATAATTAGAGTTGGTCAAGAAAAAAATAAGAATTTAGAAAGAAAATTAGGTTGCAACAGCAGATCAAGTTTGATGGGTCATTTTGACCTAACTGTGACCAACTTCCAAGTTTTCAACTAATTACAAAATCATGAAAATGAGAAGATTGAGAAGTATCAATGAATTATGATGAACCTGACTTATGTTTTTTTTTTTTTTTTTGGGTTAATTTGTCCAAATGCCACATTGCTTATAACATTTTTCCTTTTTGGGTACAATTTAATTCCTACAAGATTTTAGACCTGAAAATATTAGACACGACACGATTACACAATACAAACATGACACAGAATAATAATTAAAACACGACACGAAAAATAATACGAACACGACACGAATGTCTCAAAATTTATATAATATGAATTATTAACGTATCAAAATTATTATAAATATAAAATACCTTAAACATGATTATGACATGATAAAATATACGAACACGAAACAAATACACGAATTGCTAAAAAGACTTAGACTAAATGTTTAAGGACACAAATTGCTGAAAGTTAATTGGAAGAAAACAAGCATGCTACTTGAAACACATGTTTTTATGGGTTTGATATGCCTTAATTCTATGGTTATAATATGTGATATATGGAGTTATTTGATTGTAATGAAAGTTTTTATTTGTACTTGTAACCAATCAAAAAAATTATGACAACGAAGAAATGAAGACAAATTTTTATCTAGACATGCATACAAATAAAAATTTTGTATATATATATTATTAACATTAAGGTTTTATTTGATAGGTTGATTAGAAGAATGGAAAGGTGAAAAAGTGAAAAGATAGAAAGCATAGTTTTTTTTTTGATTTGTGTGTTTGATAAGAAAGATAAAAAAATAAAATAATTTTTTTATCGTTGCATGATAAAGTTGAAAAATAAAAATTATATTATTTACCATTATAGTTTTTGTAAATTAAAACGAGAAAGTAAAATCTAAACATGATAAACAATCTTGTAAATATACAACACTCACACCTCTCTTATTTTCTCTCTTTTTATTTTTCAATTTAAAATGGTTTGATTTTGTGAATAAGAATAGATAATTGTCATCTTTCTTATTTCTTTATTTTACTTTTCTCTCATATCAAACTAGAGCTGTCCAAGAGTTAGGCTACTTGCCCAAGCCCGAAGGCCCACCCATATTTGGGAGAACTTGGATAAAAATATTAGGCCCGAAAAATGGGCTTGGGCAAAAAAATTAGGCCCGCTTAAAATATGGGTCGGGCCTTAGCTCGAACATTCAAAGCCCGAGCCCGGTCCGACCCGACTGACCCTTTTTCTAATTAAATAATATATTATTTATATTTATATATATTATGTAATTTATGTCATATAAAAATTAAATATATATATATATAATATTATAGTGTAAACATCAAAAAACATATTAAGTTGTCCATGTTTAAGAACTTAATAAAAAAAATATATATAAACTAAAGATTAAATAAAAAATATATATTTTAAAAAAATTAGAAAAAAATAATGTGGGCCGGCCTAAACGGACTTGGGCTATCCATTTATAAATATGTACGGGTTTGGACAAAATTTGAAACCCATATTTCGAGCCGAGCCGGACTTGGGCAAGCAAATGTAGTGTTGATACCATACATAGGCCCGGCCTAGCCCATGGACACCTCTATATCAGACACACTCAAAATTTATTTTCTTTCCATTTTTTCACTATACCCTATCTATCCTTTCAGTTTTTACTCTACCAAGCACACCCTATGTTTTTGCTTGATCGAATGAATAGAAAAAAAGAAAGATAGAAAATTGGGAAGATAGAAAATTGAAAAGATAAAAAATTTATGTATTTTTTCTTTTCATAGCACGTTTGGTAAGAAAGATAGAAAAGTGAAAGGAAAAAATAATTTTTTATCCACTCATTGATTGGTCGAGTTTTTTTATTTATTTATTTTTAGTTTTCTAATTTACCATTAACCCCCTAACCTTATCTACTAATTCACCTGAGGAGGACATTGCATGCTTAAATCCTCTCGAACCAGCAACATCAATGAGTCTATCCAACATGCATGCCATTTGAACTAATACTCAGTTGCAATTGATTGGTAGAGTTGAAAATTGAGAGGAAAGAAAATGAAAATTATATTACTTTACCATTATACCTTTTATAAGTTAAGATAAAAAGATAAAATTTGAAAAATGATGAGTAATCTTGTAAATATACGCACTCAACTTCACATCTCTCTTTTCTCTCATTTATCATTCCAATTTGGAATAAATTTTCTTTTGTCCATATCTTTATCTCATTCCAACATACTCAAAATTCATTTTCTTTCCACTTTTCAACCCATCTGGATCTGACAATATTGAACACGATATGAAAAAATAACAAAAACACGATACGACACAAAAAAAATACGGACACAACATGAATACACGAACATGTCAAAATCTATATAATACAAATTATTAACACGTCAAAATTTATATAAATATAAAATACCTTAAACACGATTATAATAATAAAAAAAATATACAAACACGACACAGATATACAAATTACTAAATCTTTCCATCCTTTCACCTTTTCGTTCCACTAAGAACAGTAACTCTTCAAAATGAGATCCTATATAGACCCTCTTTCCATCACCAAAATGGGACCCTAAATAGACCTTATTTCCATCAACATAGCAGTTAACCTAGCTGTCAAGTAACTCATTCCTTATTTAGGAAATTGTCTTGCATGATAGAAACTCAATCACCTCTCTCTTGAATGAATTTTAATTGAAATACCAACTAAAAACTAAACACAAGCATTGAAAATTATCTGTAGGGAACTTGTAAGAAAACCTACTACTAGTAGTACAAACTTTTGCATACAGCCAGAGAAGAGAGTTATGGCCATATATTCATGCCCATTTTGTCATGTTAAGCTCATATAAACTAGGCTCACTTAGGGAAACTTTTCCTAGTAAGATTTCAAATTTCCTTTGATTGGCATTTTTATATTTTTTAAAAAAATAAATTCTAAAAATATCAATCAAATTTAAGTATAGAACTTAAATGGTTAAAAAAGTGTGATTGGAATCTATTGAGTATATATATATATATATATATATATATATATATATATATATATATATATATTTATATGATGCTTCCTCAAAACCTCTTGTCCCTACATGTCTCATCAAAAATACATATAATACATATAGGGCATATTTATACATGTTAAACCTAGAGCTTCTATGTCTAAATTAGACCTGCTTAGGATAGCCCGCTCGACTCGACTCGTATTGGGTCGGGTTTGGGCATCATTTTTAGTGATTCGAGTCAGTCAGGTCCGGATCACTGTTTAAATAAAAAAATTAATTTTTTATTTAAATTTAATTATAAAAATATATAAATATTGATATAAGAATGATTTTTTTTAATTTTTTAATAATAGTTGAATAGTAATATAGGCCGATGGGTCAGCTCGAACTTGCCCAGGACTGGGCTTGGGTAAGATGAAAAAAAAAATCCAAACAGCAGCCCAGATCGGCCCATGAGCAAGTCTAGTCTAAATTCTCTCCCTAAACTTTTTTTTAGCCTACTCTACCTTCTATTATTTGTTTTTCTACTTGTTACTACCATACTATCAATTTTTTTCCTACTTCCTTTGCATGATTGCTTGCCTACTTCACTATTTTCTTTCCCCAACTTTTCCCATTTGCTAAGTACAAAGTTATCCCACCCTTTCACTAGAAAAATCCTCTAGAATAAATACAAGACTTGGTTAAAAAATTTAGGTATTTGAGTAAAAATTTAGGTATGTTGTTCAATATTTATGTCAAGAAACAAAGGTTTTTCTTTACTACATATGATTTTAAATTACAAGATAAATAATATTTTTTTTCACTTTCGAGTAAATTCTATCCTTCTCATTTCAAGATCTGAATTCGAGATTTTGAAATTTAAAATTCTCCCTTAAAAATAAAAGATGAAACAACAAAATACGAGTTTTTTCTTCTTTTTTTTCCTCCGTAAAAAAAGTATGAAACAAAAAATAGAAATATTCATGGGTCGGGCGGGCTCGAGTCGGGCTTAAGTATGGTATCAACATCACATTTACTTGTCTAAGTCCGGCACGACCATATTTGTAAATGGATAGTCAAAATCCGTTTAAACCCGCCTTTCTAAAAAATTTAAACAAATATGTTATTTTTTCTTTAATTTTTAATTATTTTATTTTTTAATTAAGTTTTAAAACATGGATAACTTAATATATTTTTAAATTTTACACTATAATTTTATATATATATTTTATATGATCTAAATTACATAATATATATAAAAATAAAAATTATATATTATATAAATGAAAAACGAGTAGGATCGGACTCGGGTCTTGATTGTTTGAGCCAAAACCTGACTTTTTTTTTAAACGAGCTTCATTTTTTTTTTATCTAAGCCCATATTTCGGGTATAATATTTTTATCTAAACCCTCACAAATATTGGACAGACCTTCGAGTTTAGATAAATAATCCGATCCTTAAACAAGTCTACAACAAAATACGAGCTTTTTCTCTTTTTTTTTTTTTTTCCTTCGTAAATGAATGATAAGGACAATTCTCCAAATCACCGGTTACATAAACAGCCAAAATTCCATAAAAATGATTCAAAAACATGGACAGGGAAAGAGAACCATTTTTGCAACTACTAAATCTCTGTCTTGAAAAGGACATTTCGGAAAGCAATTCATGTTTCGAAGACCCAAATCTTGTATCCCACATTATTGCATTTGAGGTTGTCGACAACAAATTATCATAATTTTCTCAAAAAAAAAAAAACCCAACTAGCAACATGAAACCAAGATCCAGGATGTAAGGATAGGAACTTCTGGCTTAGCTTCCAAGTGAAAACAACTAGCTAGAAATTCTCAGTTTCAGTTGCTTAGAAGCAAAAGCAGCATTGATCTATTACATCAATCAAAGCTTTGAAACAAGGCCTTAGGCCATGAATAAGACTTTTCCCTTAGCCTTAGGACTATCAATTGCAGACAAGATAAGGACATCTAATCTATTTCCACTTCATTTATTTGTTTATGTTATTTTTAAATATGATATGATTTATTAGGGGTGGAAATTTTCCATTTTTCGAATAAATCATTCGAAACTGATCGAATTCGATTCGTTTGATTTGTTGGGTTTTGGTTTAGGTCGGTTAATTGAACGTGCTTATTCGATCGGTTTACAGTTTTTTATTTTTAAATCGAACCAATGGAACAAACCGGTACTTAATAAAATAAATAAATAGATATTATTATTTTTATTTAAATATACCCAAACCCAATTAACAATTTCATATTATCCAACTCAACCCAATTCAATCTAATCCAAAATTAAACTAACCCAACAACTCATAACCCAAAAACTGATTAAACCGAACCAATTAAATTTGATTTGGTGATTTCGATTTTGAAAATATATTTCGTTCGATTCGATCGTTTTTACAAATTTATTCGATTTAATCAATTTTAATTTTTTTTAAAACCAAATCGATTAAATGCTCACAGCTAATAATTGTGATCTCCATTAATGTATTCAAGATTAATCATAAAAAGTATAATCTTGTATTCGTCCTTTTTGCCCCGGATGCCCAAACTCCTAAAAAATTTTGGGGTAAAAACAAAAATTGAGGCATAAAGTCTTTTTTACTCAAGAAAATAATATGACATGTTGGTTTGTTTCGCGAAAAATAACTTTCGAAAAATAACTTTTAAAAATGAACTTATTTTTTTGAAAAAATTGATATTTTTTGTTGTTTAAATGATCTTATGTAAAATATTTTCAATTGATTGACTGTTTTTTTTTGAAAAATTTGCATTGATATAAAAAAATTGATTTTTACACTTAATAGATCGATTTTTTTTTGCTTTACTTCAACTTTTATTCTTAGGGAACGATCCCTATGCGTACGAGATCAATTTTTTTTTTTTATTTTTTTGTTGCTTTGCTTCAATTTCTATACAAAAAGGGATTAATCCTTATACTTAAGGCATCAATCCTTTTTGTTTCGCTTCAACTTCCGAAAAATGACTTACACTTTTGAAAAGCATAAGACATTTTTCAAAAACTGAGTTGATTTTTCTTTTGAGCTGGAGTTCATTTTCCGCGAAACAAACACCTGAAAAATGTAGAAATCATCTTGCGTGAAACACTGGACCCAAAGTTCAGCTGCCATCCAGATTCTTAAGCTGTTGTTAGGACCTTCTAAAACCAATGAGGTATACATTTCAAAGAAAAACAAGCACCTTCCAAATACTACTGAAAAATGCAACAAAGTAGCAGAAAAATTCCCCAACATGCAGGGATATATATATATATATATTCACAGGTGAATGAAGTTACAACCTCGAGGTGAAAATTTTGTTTTCCTTTTGTTTACTTTTGAACTATAAACAGACAGTTAGATGAGCAGATCATTCTCTGGAATATATCTCTTGGTTTAGCAATGGTAAAAGAAGAATTTCAGCCTATACTATTTGCCTGATGTTGGACATGATGATCTTAGACCACTGAGGTATACATTTCTTGTTCAGTGCTTTGATAGGTAAAGGAATGGTGAAATGCCTTCAGCTTCAATAGTATAAAGTCATCAAACGTTGAAACGAAACAGCATTACGTCTCCTTCTCGTACTATATAATCTTTACCCTCAGATCCCAACTGCAGAAAGTTGAATATCAGAGAGAGAGAGAGAGAGAGAGGAGAGAGAGTGAAATAACATAGTAGCATTTGGTCTAAGAGAGAGAGAGAGAGATGTGAAGTAAATGTTACCCATCCCTGCCTTTTTCCTTGATGTCCTCGTCAGATTTCAAAACCACATGTCACCTATGTTACTCATATTCGGACGTGAGTGTCAGACATGGGTTATGTTTAAATTTTTTTCAAAATTTTCATGTATTTGAAAGATCCTTGGAATACCATATCTCCATATTCATGTCCGGATATGCGTCAGACACGAATATTTCAAAAAAAATGAAAGGTCTGAACAACATAACATATCACAATCAGAATCGATACTCATAGGACCAATATCAGACAATGTGACTACATGAACCAACTTTGATTAGGCATATCCTGATGGCCAAAAAAAAAAAAAAAGAAAAGAATAGGCATATGCTTTGATACCAATGGTAATATCCTCAGCAGGTGGCTGGCTCATGTACAACTAGCCCAACATCTTTTCAGCCCTAAACCACATCCACATGGCTCAAAAGCTTAACCCAAGTTGTTAAGAATGACTTGAACCCATATATTGGCTTTCAACAATCTCACTCCTATTTGATAAAGGATTATGTATCAGAAAAAGAAATGCAGCCTCCTAAAACTTTGGACCAAGCAACCACCGAGGAGCATCCAAGTGGTATCATGACAAATTTCAAAATTCTATTAGAAAAATTGGAGTCAATATTTGTTAAATCCCTTTCCGAAAAGGTAAAAGGACCTTTTCAATCTTTGAACATGTTCAAAAGGTGCTGTTATGCATCTGCCAGAATGGGAGAAATATAGTTGACATATAGTGCTTCCCATTAACTACAATACTCTGCTTTAGAGGTATTGTAGCAAAACAAGTATGCAACTTTCTGTTTAGGAATATTACATATCAACCAAAATCTCCAATAAATCCCAAATTATTTGGAACTAGAAGTCTAGAACTAGCTTCTCCTTTCCTTAAGTACAATTTAATCAAATGTTGCTAGTAGCTTCACCAGTCATTAAAACCGAAGTTCTTTCCAACCGGGCAGAAACTGATGAATTTCAAATTACGGAGAATTTTAGAATTATTTTAACAACTTATCACCTATAAGAATTCTCAAATGAACATTTTACTCAATAACCATGATAAATGAGTCAAAAACTTAATTCTTCTAAGTAAGAAAGCGAGCTTTGCACTTTCAAGGTTCCTATCTTGAGAACCTATCATAGTATTCTTGGGTACCTTGGAAAGAAGCAATGCAAACCATATTTCCAACCTCCATATGACCCTAACCTTAAGGTTGAATCTTCGATTATGGATCAAAATTTACCTGCCCAAGGAGATGAATTCTCCGGCATTTAGCCTCAGTTTCCTCTTTATTTACATCATATATCCTCCTTCAGAAACTACCTATATTTTCAAAGTTTTCTCAGCTGCATCAACATGACAATTTGTTTGTGTCAGCAACTAAATACGAAACCAAACTACTCTACACTCTTTAAGCAGCCCCTGCAGCCTTAAACATACTCTTGAGTTGTACTTGAGAAGAATTTGGGAGACTTAATGGATATGATAAGTTAGTTTATTTTTTATCAGCTCAAAATCTTCTCCTTTTGTTTTGTGATGGATTTAAAATAATTTGGACTCTTTGGGTTCTTGGACAGACTTAAACTTGTTCAGATCTTTTCACACGTTGTTTGGCTTCGATATAAAATTATATTTAACGCAACCCCCTGTACAGTCACAAACTATCCAGACCAAACAAGTTCTAAACGAAATGAATATTTATCATAGAGTTTACTTTATACTGACCCTGACTTCATTACAAGATCTAAGCTATACAAAATATTTTATTCTTGACAGATTTAAAACAATTCAAGCATTTTATCCACACTAGAATTGAATTTACCCCAAACTTTAATATGTCGCAAGATCTGTTGGAATTTTGAAACTTTTAGTTTTGAGTTTTAGGTTCCGAAAAGATTTAATGATTAGCTAGGATTTTAATGCCAAAAAGATCTAGTCCTTTATTATGACTGCATAAAACATCGGATAATACAAAAGTCCAGGAATTTGTAAGTTATCAAGCTCAAGTTTAATTTTTCTCAAACCCAAATTGCTCAAATTGCCTCAAGATGATATAATCTTCCAAATCCAGAAGACTGCTAGTGAATCATACGCAAGCTTGAATATAGATTTTCATTTCTGAAAACACAAGAAGTAGTAATTTTGATTCACATCACCAAAATAGGCCATTAAACAGAGAATCTATTCTACCAATCATATATAACTAGGATTCTCAAATAAATAAATGAATTGAGAAAAAATAGGTCCACCCTTAGTTGCTAAAAGGGGGACAACTTTGCAATCAGAGATCTCTTTGGATCAATACCAGCCCAAGTGTACGAGAGTGCAGTAAATGAGTAAAATCTTTTAAAAATTTCCCTTAACATGTAAACTGTACACCACACAAGCAACACAGAAAGAATGATAACATGTTCTACTATTAAATCAGTATCACCACTTTTTTGAGAAAGATGCTGAAGCTGTAATAAGCTCCATTGAGCATACCTGATCCAAATCTGAGAAAAGTAGTTCCAAATTGATAACATCAATATCAGACTTAGGATCAACTTTGCCATTCACATGAACAATGTTCATTATCTTCAAAACAGCGTACAACCTGAAACAATAATGAGATTGGCATTTGATTTCACAAATTAAAAGTTAACCATTATATCACCAAGCTTTTGATTGTAAATGATATGCATAAAATTCAAGAATGTCTCCGAAAGTATACTTTAAGATTCAATTGAAAAAATTAAAAACTGTTCATGGAGGGATGTTTAGCTGGGTTCTTTATGTAGCAATCTAATTTTGTCCGAGTAAATACCCAAATCAAATCCCTAATCAAATATCAGAATCGAATCTCAAGTAAAAAAAAATCAATTGATGTTTTAAATTGCCAATTTTAACTTAATAACTTCGGTCCGCTAATTCGATTTTTTTTTGGTATTATAGTTAAATTGAGATTTCAATCGAGCTTGATTCAGTTACATCAATCGGATTAATTTTGTTTTAATTGGGTTTACCGATCGTATATCCAATGGGTTTATTGTTATTGTTGGTTCTTAAGCCTTGGGCTAGTTTTAAGATTATTGGGCTTTGAGGACCAAGTAAGAGCCACCCATTTCAGGCCCATTCTGGGCTAGCCCAGGCCTGCCTAGCAGGCCCAATACTTGCACACACCAACCTGGGCCTGGCCCAACCAGGCAGCAAGCCACCCCAAACTGGCCTGCGCAGCAGGCCACCTGGTGGCCCAACAAGGCCGATCTGGCCTGATAGCCCCGAGCAGCAGGTCACACGACCATGCTGCCACCGCCTCTGCACCGCCCCCTAACCTACTTGTCCACTTGCCACCCACTTGCACCCTAGGCCACCACCCACCTAGCCCTAGGCAGCGGCCCCTAGCCACCGCCCCAAACAACCCCAAGAACCCCCTATAAAACCCCAGATCCAAAACCCACAAACGAGGGGAGAGTCCCTGGAGCAAACTGAAGGAAAAACAGCAAAAAAATCACAATCAACAGCAACAAAAAAAAAAGGGGAGAGATCCACAAAAAAAAAAAAAAACTAGGTTAGGTCTCGGGTTCACTAAATCCGAGAGGTTGGGGTTGTTTTTTTTGGAAATCGGACGGTGATTAACAAGGAGAAGGGATGAGGAGGCTCGGGTTGGAGTTTAAGACCGAACGGATGGCCAAAAACGAAGATTGGAATGTGAGAAGTCTTAGATTTTGATCCTAGATCTACAAGAATTGGGAGTGATTCGATCAAAACTAGTAGGATATATGGAAAGAGGAAGAAGAGAGGAAGGTTTTTGGTTTAATTTTGGTCGGAAAAGTGATCGGAGCACGGCGGTTCACGGCGGCGACACCGTCGGTTTCTGGAAAGTTTGAATATTTCGATGGCTGTTTGAAGAAAGGCGAGAGAAGAATGAGGAGAGAGAAAAAAAGGTTTGGGAAGAGAGAGAGAGAGAGAAAGGTCTGAAAACTGAAAGAAAAAAGAAAAAGGTTGCTATTTATACTAAGTGCCAAACGGTACCGTTTTGCCTAAGGAGGAAAGACCCGCGCGCCGACCCGCAACCTCTGCATCCGACCCGCTCCAGGCAGAAGAAGAAAAAAAAGAAAAAAAAAAGGAAGAAAAGAAAAAAAAAAGAAAAAGAAAGGAAAAAAGAAAAAAAAAGGAAAAAGGAAAAAGGAAGAAAAGAAAAAAAAAAGGAAAAAGGAAAAAGGAAGAAAAGAAAAAAGAGAAGGAAAGGAAAAAGTAAAAAGAAAAAAGAAAGAGAGAGAGAGAAAGAAAAAAATCTAAAAGTTTTTTTTTCGAGACTTAATCCGAGTATTCAGCGAGTCGGATTTTTTGCAATTTTCGAGGTAAGTTTATTATGTTCATTTATTTTATATATTTATTTTTCTTTATTCTATTTTTTATTTATTTTATGCATTTAATTATTTAATTTATTTATTTCCATCGTCTGTTGGTCTTTCAGAAAAATTTTAATTTTTAAGTTTCTTTGTTATAACAATTATTATTTTTATGCTGATTATATTATACATTCAGTTTTCCTTTTATTATTTTATTTATTTATTTATTTATCATTTATTGTTATTATATAATATTATTATTATTTTCTTTACATAAATGTACATATATTATTATTATTGAAAATGTTATACCCTTTTTATTTTTATTTTTAAAAAAAATCAAAGATGGCCTTCTGGTGCACGCAGATGAAAATGTGTCTTTTAAATTATTTCCGTTAAAAGAAATCCTCTAAAAACGGATTATTTCTCGGGACGGTCGGAGTATCAATCGTTCCACTAAACGGTTCGAGTAAAATTTGTTACCGAAATATTATCGAAATTATCGAAGTGATTCGGGAATTATTTTTACATAAATGATTTCTGTTATCTCGGAATTAATTATAAAAAAGACGTCGTTATATATATATATTTTTTTATTTCTCCATAAAAAAAATGGCTTTTTGAATTATTTTTGGCAAAAGAAATTCTATAAACACGGATCCGTTCTCAGAATGGTTGAAATATCTATCGTTCCTCAAAACGGTTCGTGTAAAAATAGTTATCGAAACATTATCGAAAGTATCGGAGTGATTCGGGAATTATTTTTACATGAATAAATTTTTTTTACTTCTAAAATAAATAAATAAATAAAAAATTTGTCTCTCATCTGTGTTAAAATATTCTTTTTGAATAAAGTGTACTAAGAGAATTATTATTAAAATTAAAATCACTTTTTCGAGATTAAAGATAACACGCGATTAATTGGTACCGTTTTAAAATTTCCAATTAAGATAATTTCAAGGAAATTGACCATTTAAAGGTTTTAGGCTTTTAGCTAGGCCAACATTAAAAATATACTCATTCAAACATAGCTAAGTGTTAAAAAGGCACCCAATAAATATATTATAGATGACCATAAATCAAAGAGAGAATTAATGTGGTAAGTGATGTACTAATTCACACAGAGCATAGTATGTATTGATGTGCTAGTTAAACTACTCTCTAGAAAGACTATGTAAAATAAAAAGCCACATAAGTTTAGATAGCAAAATGATGGTTGGGCTATTATATGTATGTCTTAAGCGGTTTATCCTGTATTCTCTATTATGAACAATCCATTTGAATGACACAATCACTGAGTTAAAGATACCTGCAGAAAAGAACACGGGTGAGTGGCGAATAAGGATAGAGAAGAACCTGCAGAATGGAGTCCACATCGCGGATATGCTATAAGAATTTATTTCCTAATCCTTGCAAACAATGAAATAAATAATAAATTAAGGAAAGATGGATAATATTCAAAAGCAGTATTTGCTTTCATATTCAAATGCACTTTCTGCTTTCCTATACAAATGCACCTTTTGCTTTCTTTCTAAAGCGAAAGAAACAAGTACCAAACATAACAAGCGAAACAAAAATTAGTCTCCCCTTGACTGGCACCTTTAACGAGACCAGCAATGTCAACAAACTCAATAGAAGCAGGGGACAGCTCTTTTGAGACTTGCTGAGTTCAGAAAGAACATGAAGCCGAGGATCAGGAACTGCAACAATCCCAACATTTTGGCTCTATTGTACAAAACGGAAAATTAGCAGCTTGGGTTTTTCCATTCTCAACCTACATTTAAAATTTAATAATTCACTCATCAAAATTCTTATCTTTTTCTAAGAAAAAAAAGGAAAAACCCAGTTAGAAATTAAGTAAAACTTTCAACAGCATTGAAGAGAGTTGATTTGCCAACGTTAGGGAGACCAACAATGCCGGCTCTTAAGCTCATGCTTATTCTGGAAGAAGAAGAAGATTATAATCTCGCTTTCGTCCCATTGGAAACGCTGATTAATTGTGGGTTTGTAGTGAAAATGGAGGGTTTGCTTGGAAGAAGATATAGAGTTGAAAGTAGATTACTTCAGGCTGTTCTGGCCATTTTAGAAGAGAAAGCTTCAAGTTTTTCTTTTTCTTAAAAGAATTCAGCCACCGATTCTGGTTTGCTCGGCCTCTTGGGGACTGGGGTGGCCTATGGCTGAGGTTTTAGAAGGGTTTTTTTTTTTTTTTTTGGAATTTTAAACTTTAACCCAATAAATCTGTTAATTTAAAACGTTTGCTAGTATTTTCTTTTTTTCTTCAATCTAAATTATTGTGAAATTAAAATACTACACCATCAATGTATCAAAACCAAACTCTTTACTATTCAACTCCAATTCAAGCTAAAGGTAGATACTGTCTGATTTAGGTCTCCCATTGAATTAGGAATGAGGACAAGCAGTGAGCTCTGTTTGTGTCGAATTCATGCTAAGGATGTCGAATAGCACATGGAAATTTAAGAAAAGAAAGAATGAGCATACTGCTAATACAAAACCCAGATCCACTGCCATGTCAAGACCTTACAGAAAAGAAAAGAAAGAAAGAATGAGCACGATTATTGTAGGCTAGTTAACAACAGATTCTATTTTACGATCAATTAAGGTTGTTCATTGTCAAAAAGAATACAGCATGAAGAACAATATGCAATAGGTTCTAACAATATTATCAATTTGCAGAGTCTCTCATCTTCTTCGACTGTCCCGGTAATCTTCTTCGCTTTCTTTATCCTTTAAGAAACCTAGAAATGCAAGAAAGCCAAAAAGGAAGAATCCACCTGACCAGTTGCCCCCACCGCCTCCCCCGCCACCTCCACCACCATCATCATCACGGGGAGGAAATCCAGAATCACCGTCATCCAGTTGTGGTGACTTCTCCTTTGCTGCATTTAAATAAAACATATTAATCCATTTTAAATGACACATTTTCTCAGAAAATTACATGGAGTTGTACTCAGGAAAAAAGAATAGACCAAAGCTGCAGACTTCAAGCAAGTTGCTTATATATCCCACCTTAGGTAAGGGAGTTCCACAGGGCCAGGGTTCTATCCCTAGCTCCTGAATGCTTAGGTGTTTATCACCTATACTATAGCAGGAAAATAGTACACCGAAAATACAGATAACAATAACATAAAAATTGCTTGGAACTCACAGTGAAATCCTGGATAACCACGGGACATCATAAAAATAGTAACATTTATCACACTAATAAGATTTAGCTAAAAAGGAGGGGCAGTAGAGAAACTTGAAACAAAAACTGGAACATTGTCAATGCTTCTAAACAACAAGCAGCATCTGGATTCTCATGTGCCAAAACCAAATAACAGTCATCCTACTAAAGCAGATGGAGCATGAAAGTGCAAGTGTCAAAGGCTCGGAACTTTAACCTAGCAAAACGCATGGACACAGCATGGCTAAGTTTCCAAAATAGTATGAGATGATACATGCTTATCATCATCTCTTCAGCTATTCCAGAGAAATCACTTAGCCCTCCGTAACCATCCTAAGCACAATTAAACCTAAGGACGGTGGCTAAAGTCCAACTAGAAAATCACAAAATAGGAATACATCTAACCAATTTTGGTAAACTATTGAAAGTGTATATGTTTGTTATTACCATGAACAGGAGCTTGGGTGATTGTTGGTGCCTCACGAGTAATGGTTTGAGTTTGCCCCGATGCACTGCAAGTTGCATTCTGCAGGAAAAAGAAACCAGGTCAGAAACTCCGAACACCAACATCATTAAAACGTCTAGTTTTAGCACGTGTAAAGAGAAACACACACACACACACATAAGCATATGTTCACACAAGTTTTGATATCTTTCACTACATCTATTTCAGGATTTAATGCTGTTTATGCTAGCAGATGGAACATATATAAAGAGTTTTGAATTTGATATTGATAAAAGATGAGCAACATTCTCACTCTATAGTATTCTTTGGTCCATGTTAACTACTCTAAAAGAAATCAATTTTCTCTGTAAAAATGTTAAAATTTTATTAAACTAGCAAAATGGCAGAAAAGTATGCCATTAGTTACAGCGACAAACTTACCAAAGCAACAGCAGCACATACAATAGATAAAGATTGTTTTCTACTTCTTCCAACAATAGGTTGTAATTGCAAGCCAAGTCCTCTTGGCTTAATTCGCGTAGAAATTCTTAGGGCACCACAGCAGCCACTGCGCGACTTTAATTGATGTCCTGGTGAAAACCATGAGAATTATTATCATAAAACAAACACAATTGTATGAATAATAAAAGAAAATTCCAAGAAAATTAGCTAGAAAAGGAGCATACCTGTAGATAATAGAGGCGGCAAGGGGGCAGTAACACTAGCAGTCAGCATTTGCAAATAACAACAAAGGCTATTGGGATAAGAACAAAACCTGAAAATATATGAAAGCTTGCATTATCAGATTATATCGAAATTTTAAGATTTAAAAGAATAAAACCCCATCCAAATTATTCCTTTTCTAATCAAAACAAATGCCCAAATATGGATATTATAGTTAACAATCCTATCGGCTAAAGTACCCACAAAAAATGGAGTGAAAAATACCCAATTCATTTTTCTATTTCTCAGCAACAAAAGCAATCTCAAAAAGCAAAATTGAAATTGCTAAACCGACTTAATTTACAAATTAAATCCACGGAATTGAATCATAGAAATTACAAAAAAAAAAAAAAAAGATAATGGAAAAGAAAATTGAAACCTAAAATTGAAGAAGCGGCTGGATACGAGAAACCCCAGAAGAAAAAGAAGTTGCCGACTTTGAGGAAGATTGAACAAAGGAATGAGAACTGAGAATTGGAAACTCGAGGAAGACGAAGAAGAGGGCTAAAATAAATGCCTTAAGGTTAAAAAAGGAAAAAGGAAATGTAAAATTTGGGCTTGGTGGGAAACTTAAACTTGGGCCTGAAAGTGTCCATGGGCTTAGATCTGGCATAATTTTAATTTATTAATTTTTAAAAAATATATCTTTATGTCAATCTTCTAAAGCAATAGATGATGGATGAAGCTTTAAAATTTCTTTGAAGATGTATAAGTTTTTTTCATGATTAATCCTAATTTTAGTTATCTCTACTTTTTTTCATTTTAATTTTAATTGTCCATAGTTTTTAAATAAAAGCTTGTATTATTAGATTATATCGAAATTGATACAGTATACTGATGTGCGAAATGCATCTTTAAGATTGTTTAAAAATATAATTAGGTGTAAGTAAAACGTGCAAGTAAAACTTGAAGATACCTTATATTATAAAAAAATTGTTAAAAAAAGATTTATCATTCTCAAAAATAAAAAAGTATATAAAAAGGATATTTTTTTTTTGGATAAGTAGATTTCCATATATCCAAGAAAGCAGCAGTGCTGCTACATGTTACAAAGCTAGCTTAGCCTAGCTAAACAAATCAGAAAATCAATGCCATTAGACAAACATGTCTGCATTTAACCTCCAAGAATTACATAAAAACGTATTAACTGAATCTCTTTTAATCTTCCTAAGATCACTTAACCTGGTCGAGATCATGTCTCTCACTTGCTCAGTGAGGTGCTCCTCCTTTTGCTCAATTGAGTTGAACAAACGATTGTTTCTTTCCTTCCAAACTAGGTAGATAACTGCGTTCCAAGCTAGCCTCAATATTGTTGTGATTAGAGCTTTACCTCTGAGGTTGACAGAGGCCCATTGAAACTCTACATTCCAACATGCAACCTGCCTATTTAACCTACAAAGTACCATCACTCTCTGCCATATCTGTTTCGAGTAGGAGCAAGTGAAGAATAGATGATCCCTGGTTTCCCTCTCTTGTTTGCACAGCAAACATTTATCATCCACTGCCATTCCCCAGGAGATAAGCCTATCCTTTGTGGCCAATCTATTTAGGATTGCCATCCAAGAGAGCATAGAATGCCTAGGAATATTAAAATTACACCATACCAACTTATACCAAGCCACTTTCCCAGCTGAAGGTCTGATCTTGTTCCACACTGCTGACACTTGGTACTTTCCCTCAGGGAAAGGCCATTTACAGCTTCCATCAGCAGTTGTGAGAACTATTCTGGCAACCACCTCTCTCAATTGCATGATCTTCCTCCAATTCCAACTACTCCCACTCTGGATAGAGGTGTGCCATGGGTCTCTATCCTTCAACACATAAGTCTTGATCCAGGCTATCCATAGGGAGCCTGCGTCAATCAGAACAGCCCAAAAATTCCTTAGAATACATGCCTGATTCCAAGTGACAGGGTCCTTTACACCAAGTCCCCCTTCTGATTTTGGCAGGCAAATAGACTTCCAGCTAACTTTAGCTCCCTGAGCTTGGCCTTCCTTCCCTTTCCATAAGAAGCTTGAGCATAGCTGCATCAACTTCCTTATGCATTGCTTGGGCAGAACAAAATGTCTGCACCAGAAGTTCTGCAGGTGAAACAGAACTGATTGGATAAGCTGAAGCCTTCCAGCATAAGACAAGAACTTTGTTGCCCATCCTCTAACCCTTGCTGTCACCTTCTCCAAAAGTGGCTCACAGTCCGTCATGGTTAATCTTCTAGTGACTAATGGAACCCCCAGGTATCTGACAGGCAGTGTGCCTGTTTTGAACCCTGTGGACTCTCTGATGAGCCTTAATTCTTCTCTGTCAATTCCTGTGGAGAAGAACTCACTTTTAGTGCTATTAAGTTGGAGCCCTGAGTAGGTGTAGAATTGACTTAGCACTAGCTGAATACCCTTCACTGAATCAAGATTGCCCTTGGCAAAGATTAGCAGATCATCAGCAAAACTCAGATGAGTTAAATGAAGCTTTTTGCACTTAGGATGATAAGAGAAGACCCCATACTGTGCTGCTGAGTCCAGCAACTTGGACAGAACATTGATAGCAATCACAAAGAGGTAGGGGGAAAGGGGATCACCTTGCCTGACTCCTCTTGCCCCCTTAAAGAAGCCCATAAGTCCTCCATTAACAGATATAGAGAAGTAACTGGTGGAAAGGCAACTTTCAATCCAATCAATGAACTGCTGAGGGACCTGCATTGCCTTCAAGACTGCAGAGATGAAATCCCAGCTGATAGTATCAAATGCCTTCTGCAAATCCACTTTTATGGCACATCGTGGGGACAGAGTATTCCTACCATAGCCTCTGACTAACTCCTGAGCAAGCAGGATATTGTCTGTGATACTCCTGCCTGGAATAAAGGCACTCTGATTGGGACAGATCACCAATGGAAGACTGTTCTTGAGTCTGTTAGTCAGAATCTTGCTGATGCATTTGTAAAAGACTGTGCAACAGGAAATTGGTCTGAAATCTCTCATTGTGCTTGGATTTGGGCATTTTGGAATGAGAGCCACACTAGTTGAATTGAAGGCTTTGTGCATCACTCCTGTCCTGAAAAAGAACATTGCAGCCTCTGTGACATCCTCACCAACAACTTGCCAAGCTGTTTTGAAGAAGTGAGCTGTGAATCCATCTGGTCCTGGACTCTTGTCACTATGAATCGAAAACATTGCTTCTTTTATCTCTGCAGGAGTTACCCTTTTAACCAGTTCTGCTTGGTGCTTTTCAGTGATGGAAGTCTGAAGAAGTTCAGCAAGCAAATTCTGGTTACAGCCCTTGACCATATGGTCTTTGGATCCCAACAAGTTCTGGAAGTAGGAGACAGCTTCTGTAGCAATCTGATCAAAGTTTTCAAGTCTGTTTCCTTGTGCATCCGTCAAAGAATGTATGGTATTTTTGCTCAACTTTGCCCTCACCATTCTATGGAAGAAGCCTGTATTTTGGTCTCCTTCCTTTAGCCATTTGATTCTGGATTTCTGCTTGTAAAAGCTTTCCTCATCTTTGAGAAGATTATTGAAATCCCTGGAAAGGATATCTTTCTTTGCTGCCAGTTCAACATCTGCAGGCTTCCTTAGTAGTTGGAGCTGAACTTCTGCTAATTCCCTTCTTTTGGCTTGTACCTTCTCAGTAATAGCTTCATACTTCTTGAAATTGAAATTCTTTAGCTTCTGCTTCACTCTCTTCAGTTTGATATGCAAATTGGACATAGGATCGCCTCTGGTAGGTTCCTGCCATGAGCTCTCAACTATATCCATGAACTCTGCATCCCTAGTCTAGTAATTGAAAAACTTGAATGGTTTGGGAGGGGAGTGATTCTCCAAGCTGGTTTTGATTAGTGCAGCACAGTGATCAGAGGTTTCAGGTGCAATAAATTCCACATAGGAGTGTGGGAAAGAGATGAGCCATTGATCATTGATCATCACCCTATCAAGCTTCTTGGCAAGATGATTTTCTTGATGATTGACCAGGTAAAGATTGGACCAACAAATTGGTGGTCCATCAATGCATTCTGTTCAATGCAAAATTGGAAATCTTTCATATCTGAGGTACTGTGTTGGGATCCATTAAAGCATGAGCTTTCTGATGGGTGAGCTACCACATTATAATCTCCTGCCAGAATCCATGGCGCACCTTGAGTAGTTCCACTGAGGGAATGCAAATGTGACCAAAGCAATTTCCTTCTGCTTCCTTCATTACTTCCATAAATGGCAGTCAAATAAAACCTCAGAGAGTTCTGTTTAATCTGGCATGTGATGGACTGTTCTGTTGAGTCCTTCATATCTACATCCAAGTGAACTTTACTAAGGATCCAAATTCTTCCATTTGAAGCTTCAGAGTAGTTATGATGGAGATTCCATCCCTTAAAATGCGTGTCAACAATCTTCTGCACTTTAGGTAACTTTACTCTAGTCTCAATAAGACAGACAATATCAATCTGCAACTTAGAAATTCTACTGACTAGATGTTTCTGCCTTAGAGGACAATTGAGTCCTCTAACATTCCAAACAAGGAAGTTCATTAATGAAGAGTTGGAGAGTGACTCCCCAAGGCAGAAGCCTTACCTCGAGCCTTTCCTTTGTCAATAGGCCCCTTCCTTCTCTTCAAGTTCTTCATCAGATCTGCCACTCCTGCTGCAGCAGCCCTAGGCTTTCTTGTTTCTTCTGAGAAAACAACCTGATGAGAGAGGCTTTCAGTCCTATCCTCCATAAATGACTCTGTGTTACCAGTATCCTCCTCATTTTCAGGAACAGATTCCAATATTGCAAATCTGTTGTCTGAGCCCATAGCTCATGTGGCTGAGGTGGATCCTCGTTCCGTCCCAGATGGAGCTGGCCTTTCCAATTGCTCTATGATGACCTGAACAGGTAATTCTATCTGCTTTTCAGAGGTCCTTGGAATCGTCTGCTCATCAGGAATCCTCAATTCTGTCTGCTCAATCTGAGCCTTCTGCTTAGGAATCCATTTTTTGGTTGGAATTTCCTTTGGCAGGCGAGAACAACTTTTGTTATTGTGACCAAAAATACCACAGTGAGTACACTTCTGAGGCATCCATGGTGCCTCAACAATGATAGGGATCACTGAGCCATTTCTGAGCTCCACTGCAATCGAATTGGGCAATTCTTGAGCCACCTCTATCTCAATACAAACTTTAGCATATGCTAGCCTTTGCTTGTTTGCAGTTATTTTGTCCATATAGAGAGGGGTGCCAATGGCGCTAGCTATATAGCTCAGACCTCTCATTGTGAATAATTCCAATGGGACATTGCTCAGATGAATCCAGATAGGAAGTTTTTCCATGTTGAATTCTAAGGTGTTCAGGTCTGGTTCCCATTTCCTCAAGATGATTGGGTTGTTTTGGATGTGCCAAGGTCTATGTTCAAGCACCCAATCCCTTGTCTCTACATGATGGAACTGAAGAACATAGAGATTCCTTCCTACTGGCTTAATTTGGAGATCGCCATCCTTTCCCCATAACATATTAGCCAGCTTATTGAACAAACTGAAATTTGGAGGTTTCCCTATAAATTGCGCAATCAATGAGTTCTTCCATTGAAGAATTCCTTCTTCAAATACTTCATCTGGTGGTTTTACAGTAACTTCCCCATCCATCTTCAGCGGAGGAAAGAATCTCAGAGTTTGATTTTCAGCTGCAGCAAACAATTTCCTCCAATCAGGAGCTGCCACGTTAGCAGAGTTAGATACAACTGACTCTGTTCTTCGTTCTTCTACAATCTCCCTTGATCGTTCCACCAATTTACCACGATCCATTCCAGCTTGGATCAAGAAAGTTCCCCTAGCTTGAGTCGAGAGCGTTTCTGCTAACTTGCGCATTTCTAAAAGTCCTTCTCTGACTGGATCATGAAAATACTTGAATGTGATTTTGGTCGTCAAAGGCGCAGATCAAAGCATCAGCACCTGAAAGCAGCAGCTTGAAACACCAATATGATGCACCATCGGTCAAAGTCGGACACTGACAGCCAAGATCTGAAGCGCCAGGGACCAGATCTGGCACTGCCAGTGCCGATCTGGTGTGCTAGCGACCAGATCTAGTCCTTTATGGCTGGTCTGGGGCGGGAGGGAAGGGCGGGGGCTTGGGGCTGAGGTGTTTGCGGGTGGAAGTGAGGGCGCTGGGCTGGAGTCTGGGCCTGGGCGCAGGGGGGCGCTGAGAGCTAGATTTGTGCTAAATTTTAGATCCGTAGACCAAACTACAGATTAAACCAAGCAGAAGCAAAAATTCTCCACAGATCTGTTAGGGCTTTGTTAAGAACTGACTTTGTACTGGTAAGGGATTGGGAAATTTCGATGAAAGCTTCAAACTCACAACTTGTTTAGAGTAGAGTTTCACTCTCTAAACGGGGACCCTGATTTTCAACTTGAGGATTTAACAAAGAAAAAGCTGGAGCAGCTTTCAACAACATGGCTTCAAAGGGGGAAAAATGAAGCTTTTGATGAAAAGGGTAAAGAAAAACAGAGACTTTTGCAAACGGTGGATATTTTGAAGAAGAATAAGAAGAAATGAAGGGGTTTGAATTGCTTTTCGAGAGAGGATCCCTCCGTGCTTTTTTTTTCTGCTTTGTTTCTGCTTTTTTTTTTTAATGTATGGGGTTTCCTATATAAAAAGGATATTATTAATCATATTGTAAGCACCAAATTTGCACCTAATCAAAACTTAGATACTGTAAAAATTTTATCCATAATTACATTTGGGTTCAGTATCAAATGAAGAGTTGGTTTTTGCAATTTGGGATCATCCTCCCAAGCACAAGATCAATTGAAACTTACAAGTATCGATGAACCCTTGGATAGAAGAACAAACATGAAATCAGATGAAATCAAGATAAACAATGGTTGATTGACACAAAATAGTGTTTGATCGAGTGACGACACTCCCAAGAGTCGGTCAAGTTAACTGGCGATGAAATTTTAAATTTTTTTCATTGTTCAATCAAAATTTAAAAATTAAATGATTCGATTGACACAATCATGTATCGATCGAATGTGAGTAATGTCTCGATCAACAATTTTCACTGTCAATCAACTTGAAACTAACATGTTGATCAATTGTAACAACAGTTGAACGACTAAGATTCCAATGATTAAAAAAAAGAGGAGTGTCGATCGACACTCTAAAACTATTCTTAGTAATTATCTTGATTTATTTTGAATTATTCAGTCATTTATCTTAATTTTTGCTAATTGTCACATTTATTTTTTGATAAATACCGATTTTTCAATTAATCTAACCTATTCATCAACTTTGATCTTGACCGTTCATTCCATTTCACTCCAGCTATAAACACCCTATTCTGTTTTACTTTCAAATCATCTTAATAAATTCTGAAAACCTCTAAAAAAAATTCCTTTACTCACTTTTCTCTTTTTCTTAATATTCTTCTTAGAATATTAAGAAAATTTAAACCTAAGCCCAAGCATAGGGAGCCCAAGCAAAAAGGAGCCCAAGCATGGGGAGTCCAAGCAAAAAGGAGCCCAAGCCCAATGAATCTAAGCCCAACAAAGCTTAAAAGCCCAAGTCCAAACTCTAAAGGAGTCTTGATTTCAATCCAAGTGAAACTGTAAATCTAAGAGTCTTGATCCATTTTAAACTATGTTCGACGATCAAATTGATCCTTTCAAGAAGTTGATTCTAAACTATGTGTGTCGATTGGCACAAAGGAGTACCGATCGGCACAAGTCAACTTACTCAATATCCTAAAAGTTGCCAAAATATGTTTGGGCACCGTGCATAGACAATCGACCGAAAGAGAATAGTGTCGATCGAGACTCTGACCTTCTTCCATAATGTTTTTTTACTCATTTTCAAGTTAAAATTGATTTATTAAAATTCAATTTTATGGTGTAAAATTTGACTCTTACACTTAACAACCATAATTTAAGGTTTAAGAATTTATGAGACCACAATGACCGACTTCTCTTTAGAAAATAAGATATAGTTAGGTTTATATTTGGTTTGATATTGATCCAAATAAAGTGATATCTCTACTTTGCACTCAAAAAATAAACTCTCAACTTAGTATTAAAGAGAATTATATTAATTGAATCAGTTACATTACTTACATAGTATATATATATATATATATATATATATATATGTAAAGCAAAATAACAATTCAAACTTGTAAAGATATAGTTAAAGATCACTTGAGATTTGTTTCAATATACATATCAATAGTGCTAATAAATGACACTTCAATAAATTTGGATACACACCTTTTAAAACAACATTTAATTATCCTTCACCTTTTCATAATAAATCTTTCGTAAGAGTATTATATTCTTTGGTGGGATGCCCAATGATTCTATGGAAATGACAATACATAGGGTTTTTTGTCATTGGTTGGTTGGTGCTCAACATTTGGTAAACATATACTTCATTCACTCATTTACTCAAGAGTTCAAGAACTTTTTCCATAAAGCACGGAAATGGCGGTCAAGAAACTTGTTCGTCATGGCTAAGCTTGGATTTCTTATATGAATTCTCCTCATGTGAAGCAAAGAAAACACATTCTCTCTCGTGAAAGTGATTGGTTCATTTTTTATTCCCCGTGATAGTAGTGCCGATTCTTCTTGTAGCCTCCACTAAAGTAAAAAAATAAGAAAAGGTAATGACAAGTTTTGTAGATAAAGTTGAAATTCATCAAACATTTATTGGATGCACACCTTGACCAATTCCTTCTCATCATGAGCTTCTTATACATATAAAACTTTTAATGTAGAATTTAGGATGTAATCCATCACGTCTTCTTCTGGCTTTTGATATTCATTTCCTAAGTCAATAAGAGTAACATTCTCTTGAGTAGAGAAGAACTTCTCGCCTAACATCTTGCACATCTGACTCCAAGACTCCACAGATTCAAGAATAAGGTTTATATATCAAATGTATGCCTTTTTTAGGGAGAGACTTAGAAAACTCTTTTAGCTTCAGATCATCACTTAAGCTAGCCACTCCAAGCATTTCTACAAAATTCATCACATGTTCACGAGAATCGTCTGTTTTGCCGTTAAACTATTTAAACTTGAGACTAATATAGTCTTCAGGGTATCACTTAGCAACTATGCTGACTGGATAAGGCAACTTGATATCAAAGTTAGAAAACTCAAACTCTTGTTCTTCTACTCAAGTAACTTTTGAAGCTCTTCTTTAGTAACCAAACCTTGAGTATTGGTTGGAGGAACGACCATAGTGAAAGTACTTGTAGCGAGAGTATTGGTTACGTCGAGATTTTTGTGGAGAATAGGATTGGACGCATCCAAGGTATTCTCTCCATTACCATTCGTGGGAGGGGTAGCTGCACTAGAGGTATTCCCATTTCCATTGGTTGCAAATTGAACTTGAGAAGTAGTAGAGTTGGAAGTTGTAAGTTGAGAGATGGTCTCCATCATCCATTTGTTATTTTCCTCAAACATTTTGCATCCTTTCCTAATTAAGCTTCTTCATCTTCATCAGGTCATGAATGTAAGCTAGAATTGGAGCATCTTGATTTCAGTGGAATTATCCATTTTCTAGCAAATAAAATATAATGGTGTTTTACTCAATGCAATCGTTCCTCCCAATGGAGTCGCAAAATATAGAGGGTTCTTTGAGTAAGTGGAGAAGACGATGCAAACTAATAAAATGAAATGTGTTGAAAGTAATGGAGAGAAAGACTAGAAGCGACGGATAGGAGGATTAGAGCAGATCTAAAGAACAAGTGCTGTGGTAGGTGATGATGATGAAAGAAGAAATTGACTGAAGAAGGTAAAAAGTATGGTGACTAAAATAATTTCAGAGAGAGTTGCAGAAAAAATCTTGAGAGCCAAAATTTGTCAGATCCAAAATAAAGTATTTTGACCCTTATTTATAGTCACAAAGAGAAGTTACAAAGGGATTGAGAAGTTATCAAGATGTCGGTTACGTGAAAATGGCATAAAACATAGGTTAATGGGAGAGGGAAGTTACGATGAGTTAATGCTTGTCATGGGAAAGTTCTAGGCTATGAAGCACCAACACGGGAGAAACCCCCTCGTACCGATGTCGTACTAGTGTCCGACACAGACACGCCGCCGACACTACGGGATACGCATGGGGCACGCCAAAAAATAAAAATCAAATCGGACACGGTGAAGACACGGGTGTCACAAAAAGGACACGGGGATGGAGAATTTTTTGCCCAAGTTATTTTTCAGCATAGAATCACAACCCAGAAAATTTGATACTTCCAGCAAACAATCAATGATAAAATCATAAAAAAAAAAGTAAAGAAATTTATAAAAATCAAGAATCACCTGTTAATTTCTTGAACTACTGAAGATTGAAATCTTAAAGCCTTTGAGATTCCAATGTTTTGCAATCGGTTGATCTCCCTCAGGCCTCAATATTGCATTTGTTCTAGAGAGAAAAATGATAGATGAAAAATTAGGGAAAGAGAAGAAAGAAAACTTGCATGACACAGTCGGGAGAAAAATTGAAAGAAAATGGGGATGAGAAACAAGATGGAGAGTCAGGAGAAAAATGGGTTCAGGGAATGAGGGAAGAAAATGAAGAGAAAAGGGAAAGAAAATGCTTGTAGTGCAGTGGGTTTACGCGTATTTTTTATTTTTAATTTAATATATATCATTATTAAAAATTCATTATTTGATTAAAACATGGGTTCTCCTTGCATTATTTTATATGAAGTTGCTTAACATATATATTTTATAATTTTTTCTTATTTTTACTTTAATAAAATCATAATAAATTGAGTTAATTTAACTGAATTTGCTTCACATATATTTGATAAAAAATATTAAAAACTGCTAATACAAATATGTAGTATTTAATTTGTGAAAATCTTAAGTCAAAGTGTTTTAATTAATGATGACTAAATAAATTAATAAATCTTACTATTTTTTTTAAATCATGGTTAACAAATGAAATAAAATTATTAGCTAACAACATCAATCGTTCAGTTCAACTAATAATCTTTAAATTAGGTTGCTTAATTATATATAACATTTAAGTTCCACTTAGTAGCTATACAATATATTATTTTTATAGTTATTTAAGATATATAAAATATTTATAGTTATATAAAACAATATTTTATAGAGAAATAAATTACTAATAAAAATAACATTTAATTTATAGAAACTTTAGTTTAAAATATTTTAATTAATGATGATTAAATTTGATTAACAAATCTTATTATTCTTCTAATATCATGGTTATTACTTATTAACAAATATAGTTATATAATACAATAGTTTATAGTCAAATAAATTACTAATACAAATAGTATTTAATTTATGGATACTTTAGTTTAAAATGTTTTAATTAATGATGATTAAATTGGGTTAACAAATCTTACTATTATTCTAATACCATAGTTGTGAACAAATGAAATAAAGTTGTTAGCTTACTACATCAATTGTGCAAGTTCAACCAATAATTTTTAAATTAGGCTACTTGATTGGTTATAACATTTAAGTTCCATTTAGTAGATAGACAATATATTCTATTTAAAGTTATATAAAGGCTTAGTCTACAAGATTATTATGTAGATTATGAATTAATATAGTTGAAATTGAATGATGGATCAATAATTGTAATTGACTTTTAACTAATTCAATTCAGTTCTTACAATTATATTAGTGGCACATATCAAGACAACTAGATAGTATAATGTTTATACTTCATTATAAACTTTGTAATTAAAATCAAGGATAAAACTTATAAAATGTATATGAATTGTTGTAAACATAATCTTTTAAATAAAAGGTACAAGACTAACAATTAATAAATTACTTGAAGATGTAACTTAAAATTTAAATATAATTAAATCAAAGTATTTTTATACATTTAAAAAGAAACACAAAGCCCATTTAATAATCTTTAAATTACTTAAAACTAAAGCCCATAAAAAACTTATCAACTAGCTACAAGTTAGCACATAACAATCTTTGAATTAGCTAAACCCATCAGTTAAGCTATGGCATTTGGCTTTCCTGTTTGATATACATTTTAGGGGGAAAAAGCGCAAGACGATAAGAGTTAGCCTTTTTGCCAGAACACTCACAAACAAAAGAAAAAAATATTTTACAACAGTTTTTTGACTTTCTCCTATCGATGCTTCAATTGTGTTTGGGTAAGTATATTTTAATCATTTTTTTTTGTTTATGCTTTGAATGGGTCAGTTTTTTCTCTTGTTTTATGATTTGTTTGGTTAAATTCTTCTACTTCTTTACTTTTTTTTTTTGTATATTCAAATAATTTCATGTCTCATGATCATTCTTTAAAGCATAAATTGACTTTTCACTTTTGTTAATATTTTAGGTTTTTAATTATAATTTCTAAAACTGCTATTGGAAGTGTTGGTTCATGTTCAAGTGGTGGTAGTGCTACTAACACTAGTGTGCCCATTGATAGTCAAGATGATAATAGTAACACCCCTCTTTGGAAATATGTTACTAAGTTACCGAAATCTGTTGAAGGATGTGGGAATGTAAGTGTGTGTTTGGTTTAAAAAAACAAAGGTGTTTTCTAATTTCATTTTCATAGAAAATAGAAAATATGTGAGAAAACATGTTTGGTTGAAAAAAATAAAAAAAATGATTTTAGAAAATGAAAATGAATATAAGTGAAAATTTGAGAATGAGATGTTTTCATTGTTTTCAACAAAAATGTTTGAGGGAAGTGGAAAAGTTGAAAACACAGGATTGAAATTTTTTTTAGATAAATGACAAATCATTGACCCAGGTTCGAATCCTTCCAACATATTTTTTTTTTTTTTTTAAATTTTTTCCACTAAAACAAATCACTTAACAGAACCCTAATAGCTAAAGTTAAAACACATTACTGAAATACTGATATTCATTCCATCATCCTCTTTTATAAACATCAAATATATTCAAAGAATCAAAGATCTCTACTCTTCCAATCAAAGGTATATATATATATTTTAAAACTTACATTTAGTTTTGTTGTTTATTATTATAGTTTAAAACTTGATTGTGGAAAGATTATTTGTGTTTTTCCTTGATAATTATTTAACTGTAATTGTTTATAATTATTTTTTTTAATTTTATCTCTTTAATTAGTTATTGATCTTGTTTAATTTAATGGGCTAAATTTTCATTTTTTTGAATAGATTTGGTTTTTTCGCCTTGAACCTGTTTGTTATTTGGTCTGTTTGAAATTTATAGTTTTGATGAATAGATTGTATATCTTTTTCAATCCGAATTTATAGAGCTGAATATAAAGAATTGGTAGAAAGAATATAAAGATGGGAGAGAGGGGGGAGAAAAAATATAAAGAATTGGTAGAAGAGATTGAGTACAGTCGACTTGAATAAAAGACTGAGCTTTTGCCAAGTTTATGGTCCAGTTTACCCGACTCAATAAACTATCCAAAAGTATCACATAATGTAGAATACAAAACCATTTCTTGCAATACGTAGAATACCACTTAACAAAGAGAACAAAAATATTACCCACTCAACATCATCAGGTTCAAGGAAAAGCCCCTGCCTAGCTTCATAGTTATTAGGGAACATCAATTTAATCTCCCTACCTATGTATAATAATTCAAAAATATTTACTAAAACTTGAAAAAATAAAAACTAAGAACAAATAATTGAACTCCCAAAGCTAACTACTTGATTTATTTCAATTATATATAATATATTATTGTATAATCTGAAGAGACAATTGTAGCTTAGTTTGGAATTTGAAATCTTTAATTATATACATTTCCCCTTTCTTTATATATGTGATGATCTTATGCTTAATTAATATTTTATATGTACATGCCATCAATTAATTACATGCAGATTGTCTAACATAAATAAAATTCAGGTGGGTTTAGTGAAAGTATGCCATGCCATCTGTAGTAATTCCCCACTTTTTCTAAATTATATTATTTAAACAATGAAAAAATACAATTTCTTATATTTGGACTATAAACTATGGGGTCTTTCTCTTCCAATAATTTTTTTCGTTTCTTAGCTAGGACATTTATTGTAAGACTCCATTTATCATACATCAAGAGGAAGATCATATAAAAAATAAAATATAAGAACCATTAATTTCATCTCCAAATATGAAATGGCTTTATCCACTATCCTGCATTCCATGTAAGCAATAAGCTATGCATTTAAGGCCACATTAGAGTACAATATCTCAAATTTAGATTTAACAAACATCGGCTTGGCACCGTTGAATAGAATGTTGGGACCCTGAAATGCCTCTAGAGCTATTGGCTTCATTCTTTAAAACCTTCTAAGTTTGAGAAAAAGATCAAACATTACAAACAATCAGTTAGCAGGTAATTATTCTTATTTTATTAAGTATTTCAAATGTGTTTATTGGCATCATTTTTTTTATAATAACTTAATGTACTTTTTTTTTGAGTAATTTCATTATTTTATTGATGATTGGCTTATATTGTAAATAGTATTTTAGATTGGAGGGAAATGTAAATATGTTGATGATACGAAAGATTGGCCGAAAGCAAATGAGGTAGCATTTATCAGCTTTTAATTGGAAAAGTTATGGAAGGAAAGTTGCAATCATCTATCTTTAAAAAAGAAACATGGTTAGAAATTAATAATGAGTTGTGTGATACAATTGGAGTGGATTACGGTGTTGACAGATTGAAGGGTAAGTTCAATCGCTTACGTACAAAACATCGTCATTTTTCTGGGTTGGTTGGACATCCTGGAGTTAAATGGGATATAACATCCAACATTGTTAATGCATCACAAGACATTTGGGAAGGATTTTTTAAGGTATAACTAGTTTTATGCTTCTCCTTGATATTTTAGATTATAATTTATATTTATTATTATTATTATGTATATTTTTTTCTTATGTCACAGAAAAATAAAAATTTCAAAATGTTCAAAAAACAAGGTTGTGCAGATTATGAATTACTTGGTGAAATATTCAACACAACAACTGCAACTGGAAAACTTCAACAATTATCCACTGAAGATCCACTCTCTTCCAATGAAGAGAGGCGCTTGGAAGAAGAATTTTTATCTGGTTCTATACATGTTGACTTGGGTGGCAACAGCTCAGAAAGTGAAGGGCAAGAAAAAAGGTAAAAAACGTAGTATTAATTCAATTCCTGGAGAACGTCGATCTAGCAAGGTGAATAAAATGAATAAGATGGAGGTATTTTGGATAAGTGGGCAGCCACATTGAGTGCAAAAGAAGAAGCTGCTAAAGCAAAAGCTGAGAGATTCAAATCATCTAGTGCTAGTTCTGTTCCTGACCCTTATTTTGTAGGTATATACATGGATCTTTTAGAAAAAATAGAGTATGTTTCTTCATGTTCTTATAATAAAGCAATTGAAAAGTTCATATCACCAGATTGAAGGCAAATTTTTATTGGAATGTCTGATGTAAGGCGAAAGGATTGGGTGGATAGTCTTGCTTAGTCTTAAGTTTTTTTACTTATCAATATTTTTATTTTATGTGATGTAATAATATTTTAAAACTATGATCTGGTTGTATTATGTGATGACATTTTATCAATATATTATGGAATGTATGAAGTATATCATTAATGAATATTTTATCGTTACATTATGCAGGTAATTATAATGAGTTTTAGCTCTAGCTCAGAAAGTTCGTCTAATTTAGATGATGAGATGGAGCAATTTCTTCTTGTAAAATATGTTTACAATTACTACCAGGCCTACATGCCTAAAATGCTATGTAGGACTTCTATATTAAAAGACGAGGCATATCTTATGGAGATTTTGGATGGAAATCCGACTGTATGTTATGAAATATTTCGCATGAAAAAACATGTTTTTTTAACTTTTGTGATAGGTTGAAGATGGATAATCTTTTACAAGATGAAAAAGATGTTTCAATGGAACAAGCAGTTGCAATGTTTCTATTAATAATTGGTCAAAATACGAAACAAAAGATTCTAGCTGATCGATTTCAACATTCTACTAAAACTGTATCTGCGTGGCTTGAAAAAGTTTTGATAGCTATATGTAAATTGGGATCTAAAATTATTTGTCCTAGAGATTGAAGTGATGTTCAACTAGAAATTGCTAGAAATCCTAATTGGTTCCCATATTTCAAGGTATGTTAAATATGATACTATCTATTTGAAGATATACATTTTAGTGTTGATTTTTTGTTTATACTTTAAATTGGTATCATGATTTATATATTTTTTATTAATTAAGGATTGTATTGGGGCTATTGATGGAACTGAAGTATCTGTTTGGGCTCATGTATCAAAGCAAATACCATTTCGGAATAGAAAGCAAAACTTTTCTCAAAATGTAATGGTAGCTTGCTCCCATGACATGCTATTTACATTGGTGTGTGCTAGATGGGAAGGAACAGCTCATGACACTAGAGTTTTTGTTAATGCGATATTATGTAATTGTGCTGAGATATCCAAATATTGATATTGTAGGTAAATTTTACGTGGTGGATGTTGGATACCCAAATATACTTGGATTTTTAGCATCGTTTCATGGACAAAGATACCATGCACGAGACTTTATAAGTAGGCATCACCCAAGAGGAAAAGAAAATTTATTTAATATGAGGCATTTTTATGTTCGTAATGTGTTTGAACGAAGTATCGGAGTGTTGAAAAAAAAGTTTGCTATATTGAGGGATATGCCTTATTATCCTCTTAGAAAACAACGTCATATGCTGAAAGCATGTTGTACTGTGCATAATTTCATTAGATTGGAAGCTGAAAAAGATGAATTGTTTGAAAAAGGTGAAAGAGAATGTGCAAGAATCTGATGACATAGAAGTAACTTCTTCTGGTTCAAACAATTAGCATATTACATTTGATATGTCATAAACAACTGAAATGACTCAAGTTAGAGAATAGATTGCTATGTCTTTATGGATTAATTATAGACAAAATTGAGAATTCAAAAAGCATATTACTTAGGAGGTGAGGGATTAGTTGTTTGTAATGAAGTGCATTTGATTATTTTTCTTTTATTAACAATAAAAATTATTTTATTTTTCTTTATTTGACCACTTGTGTTTATTTAATTGCATTTGACTTTTATTATTTTAGCAAAATTATTCTTTTTTATCAAAAAAATATTTTAATTTAATTATTTAGTAATTATTTTTCATTTTTTTATTTTCAAAAAGTAGATACCAAACATGTTTTCACTATTTTCATTTTTGAAACAGATTTTCATTTTCATTTACCAAACGTGTTTTTCAATTTTCAAAAATTAGAAAATAAAAATTATTTTCTAAAAATGAAAATAAAAAATAAAAACAGAAAATATTTTCTCGAACCAAACGGAGCCTAAGTTTTTGTGTAACTTTTTTAATGCCACATTTAAGGGGTCATACCTTAGGGTTAAAGCCCATTTATTGAAACTAAGTGGGTAAGGGATTCAAGTGTGTCCTAAAGTAACACAACAACATCTTGCCGAAATGCACAAAATGGTAGAGGATGCAAAACTGAAGTTGCAACCAAAAATAGTCCCATTGCCATCTTCTTCTCAAACTATAGCATCTTCCTTTGGTTCAGGCACAACTTTATTTCAAGGATAGAATTTAGGCTCTAAAAGAAGAAAAAAGTCCTTTGAAAAAATCATCTAATTTTGTTGTCTGAGAGAATTTAGATAGTGAAATTGCTCGGATGTTTTATTCTGGTGGATTGCCTTTTCATTTTGCTAGAAATCCACATTATGTGAATGCATTATCCTTAGCTACCAACAATATGATTTCTGGTTATATACCTCCGGGGTATAATGCTTTAAAGACTACATTATTGCAAAGAGAACGGGCAAACATAGAGAGATTGTTACAACCTATAAAGGGAATATGGAGGAAAAAAAGATGCCAGTCTTGTATGTGATGGATGGACAGATGCACAAAGAAGGCCATTGATAAATTTTATGGATACTTTTAAAGGTAGGGCTGTTTTCTTGAAAGCTGTCAATTAAGAAAAGTAATACAAGGATAAGTATTATGTGGCAACTTTAATTAAAGATGTCATAACAGAGGTTGGGGCACAAAATGTTGTTCAAGTGATAACTGACAATGCACTGGTTTGTAAAGCAGCAGGATCATTGGTGGAGACACAACATCCTTATATTTTTTGGACACCTTGTGTGGTACATACTCTTAATCTTGCTCTTAAGAATATATGTGCAGCAAAAAACACTGAGAAAAATAAGGTTACATATAATGTTTTGTGTTGGATAACTATTGTTAGTGATGATGCTATGTTTATAAGAAACTCTATAATGAACTACGAGTTTTTAAGAAGATATTTTCCTTCTACCGAAGAAAGGAAGATGACTTTTTAAGAGTTTGCTATTTCTGGAGCCTTGGATGTTTTTGGTTCATTTGATTCACTACGAGATAGATGACTTTTAGATCCTAAGTCTTGGTGGTTGGTTCATGGGGCTTCCACACCTTTCTTTCAAAACTTAGCCTTAAAACTTCTTGGACAATCTTCCTCATTATCTTGTTGTGAGAGAAATTGGAGCACCTATTCTTTTATCCACTCAATGAGGAGAAACAAGATAAATCCTCAACGTGTTGAAGATTTAGTATTTGTACATACTAATCTTCGGCTTCTTTCAAGAAATACTCTTCATTATAAGGAAGGAGAGAACAAGATGCAGGATATTGGGGGTGATGTATTTGACTCATTTGAAGGGGTTAGAGTTCTTGAAGTTGCTAACTTATCTCTTGATGAACCGGATATGGAGATGGTGCATTTTACCAATGAATGAGAGGATATAGGAAATGTTAATGCTATGAATTGAACTTGAAAATTGCTCTCTTTTTTTTGCTTCTTTTTGTACAAGTAGATTGAACTTGGAAATTAGGTTGCCTATGACATATAATGACATTGAACTTGAAAATTGGTTGCCTATGACATATTTTATGTAATGAAAAGAGAGCTTTGTGAAAAAATTTGAGTATATATTAATGAAAAGTATCAATATTTCCATTTACATTGAGTATTTTTACATAAAAAAAAATATTTTTTATTGCTGTGTCTAGCCGTACTCGTATCCTTAATTTTTAGAAATTATCGTGTCGCCGTGTCCGTGCTTCATAGGTTCTAGGTCACAAGTAGTGATAGTTGGTTACATGACAGCACACCTAAAATGTACTATCCATTCAAAGGAAAAATGAGGCACTTGCGTTTATAGGAAAGATTAAGAAGGAGACTTCTTAACAACATCCATATCTAAACCTCAAAGCCATGCTTTATAGGAAATTCTAGAAGTGAGTAAACCCAAGAATCCTGCCATCAATTCCGAGGTTAGCTCCACTACTCTTCATACATTAATGCAGTTTGGCCAACTATTTTGAATACTCTTTGTTACACGTTACACAACCTGTATATTGCGCTATGTTGTTAGTGAATGTGGAGCATGGAATGAAGAGCATTGTTAGCGATAGTGAAGCACGAAGTGCTACAATCGAGCATCGAGTGTGGACTGCAGAGCGCTCTTAGCTAGCGTGAATCACGTAGAGGTGCAAGCGAGCGCGGAGCGCAAGGCACTACCAACGAGTTGCTGACATGCCTGCATGAGAATATGGTAGTAGAAAAATAAGCATCTACAACATATAAAGTATATATATACACGAAGAAGCAAGTTATACCAGTGTAAAACTAATTAGTTTAACATCATTTTATAATTTCATGTATGATTAATATTTTAACAAATTGACGACCAGATTTAGTAACATAATCGCACCCGTCATGCGTGTAAAATTTCAAATCGATCCGATATTTCTATTATATCAATCAATAATACTATCTTTTTAAAATAAATTTAACTGTTGAATTTTTTTTTACATCAAACAAATAATTAGACATTATTAATCAGCACAAAATTTGACGTGCATGATCTATATAAATAGAGCATTAAATACAACAGTCGAATTAAATAAATACAAATCATATAAAAAATGTGAATTAATTTTACATCGATACAAATATATCTCTTCTTATATATGCATTTTATTAAGTAATATAAAAATCATATTCAGACTCTTTAATTTGAAGTCAAAATGTGACTTTTAATTTTATAATTTTATAAATTCATAATTTTTTTTAAAATTTATATAAATACTTATTCATAATTTTTTTTTAAAATTTATATAAATACTTATATAAAAATTTAACTCCAGCTGTACATTGCATTCTCACCATATTATTTTTTGGATAATAATTCTAACTGTATTAGCTAGTTGCGGATCCTTTTCAAAAAGGGCTTTATTTCCCACTTTGCATAAAAAAAACTCAGCAAAAATTGAAAGCCAGAAAAACCTAACAAAATTATAAAAAGTCGGGATAAAAAACGAATTAAAATAGAAAATTATTAATTATCATAGTTTTCTTTATAAAAAATGGAAAATGTTGTGCCTTGTGACTAGTGAGTCTAAGGTAATACATAAAAGAACATAATTAATATATATATATATTTTTTTTAAATTTAAGAAAATTAATATATTAAACAAAAAAATTCGGTGAATAAATAAGGATGAATTTGAAAAACATCCATTCAAGAGTAGCATAATTGTTAAATAGTCTAATAACTTACAATAATTTATAAAAGAGAAATGAACAAATAAAAAAATGTTAATGAGGACATTGTAAATACAAATATACCCTTCAAATCTAATTTTATTCTTCTTTCGTTTTGTGTGGAATTTTTTTCTTTGCCTTTCTTCTACCCTACTAAAAGTATCGGTCAATGGTAAAAGTATCAGACGCGATGGTAATGGATGGAATCCTCTACATGCATATTCAGTGTACTGCATTCGACACATTCAGCTAACTTTATGGAGAAGTTTAACAATAAGGAATTGCATCGGCACATTGTTAACATGGGTATGGAATTGAATCATAGTTATTTTATCTCTTTGTATATCAAATAATATTGAAATTCACAAGTCTTTTTTTTTTTTTAATTTTATCAGGATACGAGTTGAGACAACCCAATTTTCATTTCATGTATGAGAATCTTCGTGGAGAAAATGCAGAGACGGCTAATTGGCTTGATAGGATCGCCAAGGATAAGTGGGCCCAATCATATGATCAAGGAAGATGTTATGGGCATATGACAACCAACCTAGCTGAATCTATCAATTTAGTGTTGAAGGGAACACGTTATCTTTCCATTACTGCTTTAGTGCAATCAACATATTATAGGTTGGCTACACTTTTTGTTAAGATGGGGAACAAGCACTTGCAATGAAGGGAAGGCACACATACTGTGAAACAGTCACACAGGCTATGCAAAAAAATCGCAGGAAAGCTAACTCCCACTTTGTTCGTAATTTTATGCGAGCAAATCAATCTTTTCTGATTAAAGAGTTAGCTGATCCATAAGTGGGTGTTCCTGCAATGAAGTACAAAGTCAAGCTTAGTGACATGTGGCGTGACTGTGGGAAGTTTCAAGCACAAAGGTTCCCTTGTTCACATGTAATTGCTGCTTGTGCACATGTCCATGTAGATTGCATGCAATATGTGGACAATGTCTATAGACTGGAAACTATATTGAATGTTTATAGACATGAGTTCCAACCAGTTGAAAATGAAGGTTATTGGCCTCAATATAATGGTCCAGAAGTGTGTCCCAATCAAGAAATGCTGAGAAATCCACATGGTCAGCCAAAATCAAGTCGTATTCGTAATGAAATGGACCTCAGAGAGAAAGGCCAAACAAAACGTTGTGGATTATGCAGAAATAAAAGTCATAGCCGTCGAAAATGTCCGCATCAATCTGGCACATCGGGGGAGAGTTCGCATCAACAATAATCCAATTACATGTTTTCATAACCTGTAATATTTACATATTTTACCATTAAGGGAAAATGTTATGCAAATTTTTTTTCTACTTATCATGTAATTTGGATTATTATTTTATATAAAATTAAGAAATTTTATAAATTATAAAAATTAAGTATATAAATTTAAATAAATATTATCAATTCATATTTTTTAAAATTATTTTTTAAAAATTTAAAAAATTTAAATATATATTGAATAATAAATAAAATAAATAAATAACAAAATTAAAAATAACAATTAATTTCCCAACAAATTTAAAATAAATAACATGAAATGCAAAACATATAAATTTATATATTACAAATTTAAAATACATTATTCTCGTTATATTGATAAAAGTACATTTATTCTAATTATTTATAGAGGAGCTCTCGGATCGCGTGCTGTAGAGCAACAGTGTCGAGCTCTCCTATTGCCTGGTGGTTGGACCCGTCGTTCAACCTCGTCAATGGCACGTCTCCGCGGTCGACCACGAGCTCTTGCTGTAACTGCCACTGGTTCTGGTTGTATGTCATCCGCCATATCTTCTGTATCAAAAATTTGAAATCCACTGCTGGAGGAGTCAACACCTAGTTCACCAATAAAGGGAACTTGACTAATAGATCGACCCACAAATGATGTACCATAAAATGCTAACGCAGGGGTTCCAAACTGATACATTGTAGTTAGATATGCTGAACTTGGACTTGGGATGTGGAGCTAGTCATCTAACCTCGTCATTGGCAGTGATGGTCGGTAACACTCATCAACATCATATCCGGGGTGACTGACGGATTAATGATGACTGGATGGTACTCCATGATCCCGTTCAGGTTCATGATGACTAAATGACATCCTCGGTGCAGTGAACTCCGATGCATGTGATGAGACCGGTTGACGTGTCTGTCCACGTTGTCGGCTAGGTCTAGGAGCTTTCATTTCTTGTGTAGGAAGGACTGGATTTGAAGTTTGTCTTGTAAATGGCATACTCCTAACATCCTCATACCCCAACGGTGGACAAACAAACCTTCATTTTAATACCATCCTATGTAATCATCAGATGGGTTAAAATTATTACCAACAATCGGATAACCTGTCGGAATTTGTTGAGAATGTATATCCCACTAATGGATCCAATGTTGATACTTCGCAGGCCAGAATTCTTCATGACGCCCACGCATGTCAATCTTGTGGACCTTATCAAGGTTCACTGGTGCTTGCGGAATTGGTTGTTGCATCCCAAATTGTCGCAACACCCTGTTAGTGTGGTGCCACTCTACATATGAAAACATATCAATGCTGTGTAGGCTTTCCAAATATTACAATTATTGTAGGCATCCGATGGGAAGCATGCCATAATTTCATTTGAAGAATATGACATCCACAGAAACAGCGAATAATTATAACAAATTATTAGTTTCATATGGATTAAATACAAAAATACTTGAATGTAATAATCGAAACATTTACCTTATCATATCCTACTCGATCTAGTCGTAATCTTATACTTGCAAGGTCGGTCGGAATCTCGGTAAGATCTCTATGATGACTGCACTTGTTAAAATGCGTATAATATCTTAATAGATCTATAAAAATACAAGTTCGTACAAAATTAATAAAATAGTAAAGATTATTACCTGCTTGCGAGAGGTATACAGCCGAAACATCCACGCGCGGAGCAAGAAATGATAGTCGATACCAAGCGCATGATTGTAGAAGCACTAAACATCCACCTATGTCATGGCGTTTTGGAACTGTAGCCCGACACAGTTCTTTATACAAAACCGCTAAACACGCAGAACCCCAACTATAATTTGTCGCATGCTCTAAATCATTTAGTAATGGAAGATACATTAAATGTACCCGACTGCTCGATTTGTCAAGCATGAGCAATCCTCTAATCAAACGTAAAATATATGCTCTGACAACATATTGTATATGTTCTTCACTTGCATGTAATGGAAGATTTGAAAGGATTTCAACCAATTTAGTCTCACCGTTGAGCCAGATACATACATAAATCTGGAGGTACCGCGCCCAATAGATTTTGACACTCTTCATTCCAATCTAGCAAGTTTGCGCCTGTAACTACATCGGGACCGGAAGTCCAACTTGAAGCGAATATCTTCTAGAGTTACCATGCATTCACTAAATGGAAAATGAAAAGTGTGCATCTCGGGTCTCCATCGTTCGATCAGCGCACTAATTAAGTCGGGTTGTAGCAAAAATCGTCAAATTTGAGTTGCATGATAAAATCCGGCTCTTCTTAAGTGGTCGATAATAGATGGATGCGGGTCCCCAATGTAAATTTCCTCGAACGTAAGGCAAGACGAGTATCCTGTTGATAATTAATTAAATTAAATTAAATAATTATAAAATTATAAAAATTAATATATTATAAAACTATAATAATTAAAAAATTAAATAATATAAAAATTAAAAAATTCTACAACTATAAAATGGAAAAATAATAATAATTAAAATATTAAAAAACTATAATAATTAAAAAATTAAACAATATAAAAAATAAAAAATTATAAAACTATAAAATGACAAAACAATAATAATTAAAAAATTATAAAATTATAAAACTATAATAATTAAAATATTAAAAAATGATAAAACTATAACAATTAAAAAATTAAACAATATAAAAATTATAAAATTATAAAACTATAAAATGACAAAACAATAATAATTAAAAAAATTATAAAACTATAATAATTAAAAAATATTAAAATTTGATAGTGCAATACAAATAATATTACAAAAATTTACTTACCTCCCTAGAATATGTGATTTTCTTGCAATCTCAATAATGATGATGAAGCCATTTTTAAATTAATAAGAAGAAATTTTGTATGGAAGAAGGAAGAAAGAAAAATTTGAGATTTTGTTGTAGAAAAAATTTTGTATTTATAGATATTTGGGGTGTATGGGGGGAATTTGATAACAACGGTCAAGTGATTGTTGTCTTCAAATTTGATATTTTTTAATTTAATTTTTTTTATAACCATTGAAAATTTAAAATTAAAATACAATTTTTTTAAGAAAAAAAAAACATCAAGAAACACTAAGAAAATCCGTCATGAGAGTGACGATTTTTTAGCAAATTTTAAAAATAACGAATTTTAAAAAATAATTTAAAAAGAAAGATATTTCGATAAATAAAAAAATAGCTATATTTTGATAAAAAAACAACAAATATGAGAGAGAATTGAGAAAATTTTTTTTATTTCATTAAAGATAATTTAATTTTTACAACTTCTTTTCTAATAATTTATTCTTGTTCTATTTTCTTTTTTAAAATTATTTAATGCAGTTATACCATTAAACGATAATGCTCGAATGAAATGGATATTTTTCAAAATTTTCCGATAAATAATAATCTTTAACTGATCGTATTTAATATGTCCAATCAATTATTATTGAAAAACAACAGTAATATAAATAATTAATTAATTACCCTTCGTCATCTCTTCTTTAGGGTTCCTCTTTCTCTCTCTTCTATTTGTCTCAACAATTTTGACTTGAAAAAATACCTTCCAGAAAAGAAGCTATTTCCTTAACCATGAAATAATGCTGTGCAGATCTTCTCTCCACCAAACCCTATTTCGTTGCAAAGGGTTTTTGCTTTTTAAACCTCTTTTTTTTGCCCTTTCTCTTTTAATCCCTTTCTTCCTTTTAATTTTTTTAGAGTTCAGATTTTAGATTTTGAAAAAACCATAAAATTGATGATTTAGTTAATTATTAGGGTTTTTGTTTGTTTGTTTGGGTTTTCCCTATTGAGTAGTAATTTTGAAGTGTAGATAAAATGGATGCTTCTGAGAATATTGAGCGATTTGGCGATACTTCTACAGGTTTGATATTTGATTATTTTTGCTTTAATTTACTCAATTTATGCTTTTTTGGGTAAAATTAGCTGTGGGTTTGTTTGTTAGTTTGGTTTTAGCTCAAATTATAGATTGAGTTAAACTTGAAATATTTAAGGTTAAGAATTTTTTGGCACATAGACCTACTGGGCCTTTGGCTACAAAGGGTGGTAACTTGCTCCCCATCTCAATTATCCCATCCCCTGCCCATTCCCAAGGATCAATCTTGAGACTTCGGAGATGGGAGTCTCAAATTCTAACTGTTGCAGTATCCCCTTGGGCATACAGTACAAGTGGCTTTTGTCCCGGCGCATGGTGGATTAGATTGTTGCTTGCTTGCTGTTTGGTCTTAAGGGAAAGAAAAAAGAAGACCCCTTTTTTTTTGTGCATAATTGTGTTTATACTTTGTGTTCTGGTGAAAAGACTGGATTAACGTTTGTTTGAGTTGTTTCATGTCTCAATATTTGTTTTTCCTGAACATGCGTCGCTACTATTTTTAGTGATATGATCTGTTCCTTATGTTGTGAGTTTTTTTTTGTGTGTGTTGAAGAGTGCATTTTTGGTAAAGTTAGCTTTTCTATGATGCAGGAGGTTCAGTATTTGATGCATCACAATATGCATTTTTTGGAAACGATGTTCTCGAGGAAGTTGAATTGGGGGGATTAGATGATGAGGAGGATTTACCCGCAGTCGGACTTGATGAGGAGAAGTTTTTGTTTGATCAAGAGGAGGTTAATATTCTTGTTTCTTTTCAGTTTTGTTTTTCCTGTTTCAATTGTTCTTGCAAATTTATGCAGTGTAGGACAAAAGTAGTGATTACTCGTTCGAAAAGAAAATCTCTCCTTTCCGAAAAGCATGCTGAAAAATAGCCTTCAGGAGTAATGCTCGATGCTTTTTTCCCCTATTTTCCTGAACAGATAGATGCCACTACATTTAATTAGTGGTTGGCATGCTATTCTTATTTATGGAGTAAAAATCTGTGGGAGCACATATTATATATTGTTCTATTTGTCCGGGCAAGAGACTGTAAACCCTGTTCTCTGTATTTGTGAGTTGACAGTGTAGCCATTTTGGTTGGGCTGTTTTATGAAGTTAATTACTTGTCTCTCTGTGTCTTGGTCTTCACAGTGAGAGGTAGCTCTTGTGTACTTCCTTTAAGAAAATTATATTGTATAAGCTGCAGTGGTCCAGTGGCTTAGTTATCCTATCAGTAAAATTGTATTCCACATTTGAATAGGTTTTGGAGATTGTGTTAATTGTACTTTGGTGCTTCTTGAAGTAAGGTTTGTTGTTTCTTATATGCTTCCTGGAGCAAATATGTTGAGAAGGTAGTTTATGGAGTTTTTTTTTTCAAGTATTTGTCATGTGCTTGATTTATCTATTCCTTATTGAGAGAAAGAGCTGGAATTGTATGAGTTCCCTTACACCTCCCTTCACCCCAAAACTCTTTTCATACCACCTCTTTCATCAGAATGATGAGGATATTTGAGTTTACAACTTCTAGTGGTGCATGAAGCCTTCTCGAGGGAATCAGGTTTGTGGGATGCTTTATACCCATCATGCAAAAGTTTCATGCGAAAGCTCATTCCCAATTGCTAGATACAGAAGACTGCCCCTTTTCCCCTTTGGAGGTTCCCCCTCATTTCACTTTCTTTCATTGTTGAGTCGTAGAGGCAGTTCTATTCACTTTTGTGGTGCTGTTCCTGTATATCTTTGTAGAAAATGAATCTATGTCTGATATTATACAAATTTATTGGTTATGCTAATGAATTTTAAAAGTTAGATTAATTATGGGTGTTAGAAATTTAGTCTTCTTATATGTATCTGGAAGGAGATGTGGTTTATGGATCAACTAATGGAGTTAATTGTGGAAATTTGTTTGAATCAATTTTGAATTGGTTTCCTATAAGCTTTTTAGCACGTTCTATTTCTGTTGGAATAGCTAAAGTCTGATGAGGCATGTGTCACTAACAAAGGGAAGTCCAAAAAGAGAGGAAATTGATCTCTTTCTCTCTGTGGAATTGTGAACTTCAAAGGGTTACTAATATGGTTAAAATTTCAAGTTTTAATCAAGAATTTTCATCACTCTAGGTGTTTCTTTTGGCACATCTAACTAACTAATCTTCAAGCTTATTCATTTTCATAGAGGTTAGTCCACTACATAATTACTGTATTTTGCAACTAGTGAGATAGTCAAAGATCTTTTCCCCTCCTAAGAATTAGCTTCTAATTTAATCTTTTAACTAGTTAATTGTCTTCTCATATTTTCATGGGGCTAAAACAATTTAATCCTTTCAACTATCCTAAAAGTGATCTCTTGAGAGTTCAATCATGCAGAAGTTGGTGCAAATGCCCCTGGAACCACATTTACGGTTAGCTTTAGACCTTATTCCCATGCTGAGTGAATTAATGGGATGAAATCTCAGTATCTCACCAAAGCACCCCCTTACTTTTGAGCTCGTATCTGTTTTGTTTCTTAAGTTATACAAGAAATGTTTTACCAACTCCTTTTTAAACTTTTCCGATTGTGTTATAAGAAGATTGACTTCCAAACTTTTATTGTAACTCTGTCAAGTAAAGCACTAGCATTAAGCTATTTTAGAATGAACCATAACTTTGCTTGATATTTGGCTTAATTTTCATAAAATTCATCAGAAAAGATCATTTCCTTTTAAATTATATCTCCTTGTTTGCTCCTAGATCAAATCTTTGGACTATAAAAAAGTCATAAAGGATAAAGTTCCTATCTTTTTTTCTTAATATTTCTTAAACTATAATTCACCGGTGGCTTGGACTGGAGATGCATGTTTCTTGGTGGTTAATTCTAGCCTGGCATTGGCGATTTAGCGGTTGCTGATGCTAGCTTGTGATTTTGTTGCAGTTGAACACAGCTGTTAGTGGACCAAGAAGCTCAGGGATAATTGGTGATAGGGGATCCAGAGAAAGTGAGTTTATTTATCTCATTACTTTCTTCTATCAGTCAATTACTGATGATTGATGTTGTTGAGGTCCAATCATTTTTGGATTTGTTTCTTGCAGAAGCTTTTGATATGTTCTATTTAGCATCAATGCTGATTGTTGAACTTTGATATAAGCATCGTTTACCTGTTTGAAGTATGGACTGTAGCTGTATGGTTCCAATGTTTTTAATGGAAAATAATGTTCAAGTTTAGGAAAACTATCAAGTGATGTGAATAGGAAAATAAGATATCCTGGGAATCTGGGATCAAGTGGAAGATATATCAAGAAATTAGATTGGTTTAACTGTTTTTGGAGTGTTTTTGGTGGTTAATGATTCCATAGGTAGAAAAAGAAATGATAAAATGTGGGTTAGTTCTTTCAGGATTATGATTGAGTTATTTGGTGGAAGCTCATTGCTTGTAACATTTGATGAGACTCCTATACAGTTGTTCATATAAATGCTTAGGTGCAGTGGACATGCTTTTCCTTCTGACAAATTGAAGAATATAGTTTCCATTAGAAGATGATGAAGGCAATGGATAGTTCTGCTAAAAATATGGGATGGAATTCCCTTTTCAATTGGGAGTTGGTGGTTAAGGGGTTGCCTTGGGGAGGGGGCAGGGGTTATCACAATGTAGAGTATTGATCTGTAAGACATGCAAGAATTGCGTTAAACTTGCTTTGTTTCCCCCTGCCCCCCTTTTTTTTTTCTTGTGTTAATTAAATCAGGAAATTTTGCATACATTCAAGTATCTTAAGCATCTGAGGTGTGAACTTCATTGAATTTCTCATCTTCAAACTGAACAACCTTTGTGCGTGACATGAAGTTGTTCTTGTTCTCCTTATTATGGGACAGAATAATTGGTCGCTGATTGAAGTGAAAGTTTTTGTTCTTTTAATAGCATATTCTCGTTACATGACTTGAGGAAATCCCTTTTGATGATGCTCATCTCAGTTGAAATCCATTCTGATGATGCTCACCTCAGTCAAGCTGTTGAAATTCCATTTGCCATTGTTTTGGAATTTATTATATGCTGCTCTAAGCAAAGACAATTGTAGGAATCAGATCCTGCAGTAGACAAAATAATTAGTTGTAAATATAGCATTGATAACATTCTTAGCTCGTGATATTCATAGTACTAATTAGTTAAAATGTTGTTGGATTCAATTATTGTTGTTCTCAGTGTTGTTTATCAAGCCTCGCATAATGTACATTTAATTGTATATGCGCCATTGACACTCTCAAAATCTTCTACACTTTTCCTCTGCCCTTTTACTAACATTTCTATATCACTAGTTTAGTTTTATTTTAATTAGTGTGATTGGGTTGAGGCAATAAGTTGTGAAATATGCAAGGTGCATTTTTGGGGCCTCTTACATCATCAGAGTGACGTAAGGCACCAAGTCCACACACACAAGAATTTTTTTCTATTTATATCTAATAAGCTTAAATATATAATCTTTTACTAAATGTTAAATATATAATCTATATATAGAATCCCATTTCAGAGTCAAAGTTTGAGACTGCTTTACTTCTTGCAAATTACCTGCGGGCATTAGGTTCTTATAAACTGTTTTCCTGTCCCTGAGAGTGCTAGATCCTCTTTTAAAGGAAGAATCAAGGATCACCTAGTAGTAGTGGTGAATACTGAGAACATGAATTCCCTTGCCTAATGTGTTCCATGATGATGCATTATCATTATTAATTAATAGTCATCATCTGACACTAGCACAAGGTTTCCTTCACTACCATTTTTAACAGAAGTTTGTGCATGAACTGTTTACACCCATTATTTTTATTGTTGTAAATGAATATCTAGGTACTAGGACCCCTACATCATCAGAGTGAAGGCACCAACTTCACAGACAAACACATACATGCATATAATGCCATATACTAATATTGACATTTTTCATTATGCTGTTTAAGGTTCATCTGTTGCCGAATGGGCACATGGGGAGGAATTTCCTTATTGGCTTGATCAACAACCTCTTGAAACTGAAAGTATTCCCGAAGGAAAACGCTGGTCATCACAACCATCGCCCAATTTGGACCCAAAGCATCTCTACAGGACATCCTCATACCCTGAGCAGCAGCACCAGCAGCACCAACACCACCACAACCACCATCAACATTTCTCTAGTGAACCAATTTTAGTTCCAAAATCTTCTTACACTTCATACCCTCCTCCCGGAGACAGATCTCCTCAAGCTTCACCAAACCAACATTCTGGACACCTGAATAGTCCATATATGGTTGGTGGGTCACATATGGCATCTTCGCCAAACCTCTCTGCCTTCTCAAATTCTCAGCTTCAACTGCCAGGCTTACACCATGGGCCACATTATGGTGGGAATATGCCTCAATTTGCTCCTGGTCTGTCTGTGAGTAGTCAGCAGTCAAATCAATGGGGGAGCCAGCCAAAATTATATGGTGGAGATAATTCCAGTGTTTTGAACAATATGTTGCAACAACAGTTATCTCATCAAAATGGTTTGATTCCACCACAATTAATGCCACAGCTGCAGTCGCACCAGCAGAGACTGCCACATCCTGTTCAGCCATCATTTAGCCATTTTTCAGGGATTCAGCCGCAACTATTTAATCCTCATCTTTCTCCGTCCCCACCTCTAATGAACAAGTTTGAAGCTATACTTGGTATTGGTGATTTGAGAGATCAAAGACCAAAATCAGCTCAGAAAGGTAGGCAGAATCCACGATTTTCACAGCAGGGGTTTGATAGCGGTGGACTGAAGGGTGATCTTGGATGGCCTCAGTTTAGATCCAAATACATGTCAACTTATGAGATTGAGGGCATTCTTAGAATGCAGCTTGTAGCAACCCACAGTAACGATCCCTATGTGGATGATTATTACCACCAGGCTTGTCTTGCAAGAAAATCTGCTGGGGCAAAGTTGAGACATCATTTTTGCCCGACTAATCTTAGGGATCTTCCTCCCCGAGCACGTGCGAATACTGAGCCACATGCTTTTCTCCAGGTTGATGCTCTTGGGAGGGTTCCTTTCTCTTCAATTCGCAGGCCTCGCCCTCTTCTTGAAGTTGACCCTCCAAATTCATCTGCTGTCACCAACAATGATCAGAAAGCTTCTGGTATGCCCCTGGAACAGGAACCCATGCTTGCTGCTAGAGTTACAATCGAGGATGGTCTATGCCTTCTTCTTGATGTAGATGATATTGATCGGTTTTTACAGTTTAATCAGTTGCAGGATGGTGGAGCTCAGCTGAGTCAAAGACGACAGGTTTTGTTGGAAGGGCTGGCTGCATCACTTCAGTTGGTTGACCCACTTGGCAAGAACGGCCACACAGATGAGCTTGCTCAGAAAGATGATCTTGTGCTTTTACGGATAGTTTCCCTCCCCAAAGGCCGGAAGCTACTTGCAAGGTATCTTCAGCTTCTTTTTCCAGGTGGCGAGCTTATGCGAGTTGTCTGCATGTCCATTTTTCGTCATTTAAGGTTCTTGTTTGGAGGCCTTCCCTCTGATCCAGTAGCAGCAGAAACTACAAATAACCTTGCGAGGGTTGTTTCCTCTTGTGTTCATGGCATGGATCTTCGTGCACTTAGTGTCTGTCTTGCAGCTGTGGTTTGTTCCTCAGAGCAGCCCCCTCTTCGTCCTCTTGGAAGTCCTGCTGGAGATGGGGCATCTTTTATTCTGAAGTCTGTTCTTGATAGGGCAACAAAACTCATGATTGATTTTAGAGCTGCTGGCGATTATAATACGACTAATCAGTCCCTTTGGAAGGCCTCATTTGATGAATTCTTTAACCTTCTTACCAAGTGTTGCATAAACAAATATGATACCGTGATGCAGTCCTTGCGTATGCAGGTCAAACCAAATATGGCAATTGATGAATCAGATGCCACCAAAGCTATTAAAAGAGAAATGCCAGTTGATCTTTTACATGCATGTTTACCCCACATTAATGACCAGCAGAAAAAGCTGATATGGGATCTCTCCCAGCGATCTATGCTTGTAGGACAGTCATGATAAATAAGTGTTACCTAGGAGAAGTTTGAATTTACAATATGGAGCAAGTGATGCCATGTGCTGAAAGGAATCCATTTAGTTATACCATTTCACACAATTTGGCTATGGAGCAGCCCCAATAGTTCAGGTGAAGCTCTGAGGATATTTAAAGTAAAGGTCAATTTAGCCCCTATCAGATTTTAGTTTTACTAGTTGATGTGTTTTTATCTTTAATAACATGCTGCTTTTTTTAGCAAAACATTTAACTTGGCCTATTTGTATTATGATAGAAACATGCTGGGATGTTTTCCTTTCCTTGGATAGATTGGAGCTTATTTTGATGCTCTGTTGTGAAATTTCTGGTATGGAGATGTAGTTGGTTAGTATGTACAGGGATCAGTACAGAAGATATCCCGCATTCGGACTATTATTTCCCGAGGAGGCGGGATGGATCATGTCTCGGTCTCTGTTGGAATAGTCACTGTGCAATGTAGCAGACATCGATTATAGGCATGAAGATGTTGCTTGTAGCTTGCAGGGAGGGAGGTATGATAATGTTGCCTTCCGAGCTAAAATGGTGAATTTAGCTTTAATATTGGTAACGTTGTTGCTTTTGATACGATCCTTCTCTTCTTCAACATTATTTATTGTTAGTAATCTTTTTTCATTTTATTAAAGAAAGACTGTTTTATGTCTTAGTGCTGCATTTTGGTATGGGTGTTTATCCCAAGGCTATTGTTCTTTTTAGCCTTTTTTTTTCTTCTTCCAGTGCGTGTAATACAATAAATAAATAAAGTTTGATTGAAATTTAGGCATGTTTTTTGGTTTTGGCACTTTAGAGCTCCCTTTGATTTACATTTACATGTACAGTCTATGTTGGCTGGTTTTCATTTTCTGTGTTCGATATTTACGTTTGCCTGGCCATGAGCAGGTCGAATTAAAAATAAGCCCAAATCATTTTAGTGATAACAAAATTTAAGATGTTAAAATGGTGTAATTATACTATCATTTAGTGACAAGCAATTCAAGTGGTTATTAAAGGTTCTTTGTACCAACAACTTTTACCAAATGTTATTAATATTTTGATACTATTTTCTTTTATATACGTTTTAGTGACAAGTGAAAAACTATGTGATTAAAATATACCATTTAGTGATAAAAAAATTTAAGTTATTAAAAGTTATGTTTGAACCAGAGTTAGGACTAGTTTTGCATTGTTGTTGAAAAAAGTTTGGGTTGTAAAAAGCTCAAGTTGGAAAAAGTGTGTTTATAAAGTGTGATGAAAAAGTATGGTTTAAAAACTTTTAAGTGTTTAGCATTGCTGTGAAAAAGTATTGTCAAAAAAAGATATGTTTAAAATAATAAAAGTGTAGAGATGTGAGGATAATAAAATCATTTTATCCAAAAGCCAGTTTTTAAAGTCCAAAAGCTATATTTTTTGATTTTTTGGTTTGGCTTTTCAAACTATGGTTTCATCAGCATAAGTCAAATTTTTTTTATCTGTTTAGCATTGCGTTTGGGGTGAAAAGCAGCTTTTGACCTCAAAAGTTGTGCCAAAAACAATGTTAAACGAGACCTTAATCAAATGAGTTCATGCAATCACATTTAAAAAATGACATTTAACAGGTTCGAAATTTGAATTTCAACATTTGTAACCTTTTGTAGAAAAATAAATAATGCTCAACAACAACATTTGTTAGATGCCACTAATAAGGTGACACTAAATATTCTTGCTGTGGCGGTTGACAGAATGAATTAATTAAAATACTTTTAAAAGATGGCGAATCCATAAAATAAAATAAATATAAATATAAATATAAATATAAATATTTATGAATGAATGTATGAATGAAAATAAAATATTATACAAATGTCTTATATGTTTGATGCAATACTTATGGAATTTGTGCTATGAGGGACTGTGGGAAGAAGCAAATGAGCTTTTGGCACGATGGATGGTGAGGATCGTTCTCCTTCTGTAGTTACTTACAATACATTGATTTGTTTTCTTACCCTCCATGGCAGGACTGACCATGCTGTTGATGTTTTAGATGAAATGATTAGAGGACGTTTTATGGTCAGTGCTTCAAGCTATAACCCAATAATTGCTCGTCTTTGCCAAGATGAGAAGGTAGATCTTGAAGTCAAGTGTATTTACAGACGTTCTCTGAGATTTTTAAATTAACGTGTATTTTCGATCGCATCATATTTATTGTGGTTACACACGTAATAAATACTATCGCAATCAAGTGTGATAAATATCGACGGTGAATTAAGGATTCAAATAGCGGCCGCTGTTTTGCGGTTTCGACTCTATCCACTACCATTATTTGACGAAAGCACGTTTGTGATCGTAAAATAAATCTTTATAGTGAATTTCGGTGGCGGAGAGAGTCAAAATTGTAACATCGTGTTGAGGTCGTTATTTAAGTACCTGGACGTTGTAAACCTAATGAAGGAACATATAATGCTATTCCTGTGCTCTGTGAGCAGGGAATGGTGCAACAGGCATTCTCCATAATCCAAAGCTTGGGGAGCAAACAAAGTTCCTCTCCCTATGATTTCTACAAGACTGTGATTTCTTGCTTATGCAGAAAAGGAAACACATATCCAGCGCATTTCAACTTTCATATGAAATGACCAAGTTTGGATTCACTCCCGAGTCTTACACCTATTCATCACTAATCAGAGGATTGTGCTTGGAGGGAATGCTGCAAGGGGCAATGGAAATTTTCTTAGTAATGGAAGAAGGCAACTATTGGCCTGATCTTGACAATTTCAATGCGCTGGATATCAATGATTATTGAATGTCCTTTTTTGATTGAGACATATCTGTTCGGATCAGACCGAATCGTTTGGTTCTTTTCTTAATGTCACAACTTTTAATCGAACGGTTTTTTCAACAGTTGTGTCTTGTTCGAACAGGCTTCTGGTTTCTTATATATTTCAGAGACCTGTATCTATTTTTAAAAGATATTGAAATAATTCCGAAATGTTTTCTTCTTTGCGTGAGAGAGACCAACATCTTTTTTTTGGTTTGCTGAGTTGTTTCGAGTGTGCCCTCAAGAGCAACTTTATTGAGGAAGCCTGAGAGATGATTTTCATACAATTTGCAAGTACCTTAGAGGCAGGCAAAATTCGTCTTAAGGTCAGAAGTCCAACCTTGACTTGATATTCTATTTTCTAGTTCTACCAAAATTGTAAGTATACTTCTTTTAATATATGTTCGTTTATATATATATATATATATATATATATATATAATTCTTCTTAAGGTCAGAGGTCCAATCTTGACTCGATATTGATTTTTTCAAATCAATTTCTGTAAGTGTTTTTATATTCGATACATGCAAGTACGTATATATATCAAGTCTCTTTATTTGTTTTATTTTTATATTTTGTTTTTATATAGTATATAGCAAATATCTTCTTACAATCCTAAGACGAATTATGATGCTTTGTTATACTAGTTTATTGTTTCATTACTGTTCTTATATATTATGACAACATATATATACAGTTTTGATAGCATATATAATTGTTATAATATATATTCGATTCCAATGTGCATAATCTCCTGGTTTCGCGTTGTTTGCCTCTTTTCCTCTCCTTGAAAGGAAGAAATCAATTCCATGGTTTGTCTGGCTTGGTTCACTGAACCGTCCTCACGAGTCATCATTTTCAAAAGATTTGTTTGTTTTGTTTGAAACTTTGTCAATTGTGACGTTAACGAATCCCCATTATTTGTTGATGACATCAACTCCTTACGATGAAAAATCCAGAAAGAGAAACCTTCTTCAAAAATCCTAACCACTGTTCTCTTTTCATTTTATTCTTTGTTGATGGGGAACAAACAAAGAATCATCGTGTAAAAATCCCTTGCAGAACATTGCTACAGTGTTGTGATATATATATATATATATAGTTTCATTGTTAAATACTTATTTATATTGAAACAATATATTAAGTGACAGAATAATTTTTATAGTTGATTGGTGAAATGGTGCGGTGAAGCGTGGACATTAATAGAAACAACAATTGGTGTCAGAAGTGGGATAGAATTTCTTTAATTATTGTGTATATACTTGAAAAAAAAAAGTGACTAAAGTATATCCTTGTATAATAAAAGGTGTGATGGTTCAATAGGAAACCAACTCACCGATCCCACCTTTTTCCCAACTGGCACTAACTTGCTAATTGTCCTTCCACCATCAAGAGCCGATTCTGCTTACTTACTGTTTAATTATTACTTATGCATTATATGCAGATTATATATATACATATATATATATATATACATATATTGTGAACTTATATATATTGCTATTGTTTTGAAATATATATTAGTGTGAATGTAGACACCTAATTTTATCCGGACCACTAAACAGGTATGTTTTCTTCCCATATTGATGTTTTCGAGTATAAAAAGACTGTTTTCATCCTGCAGATGGTACTCCGAGACTTAGTTTAAGAGGGCGAGCACAAAAAGACAAACTTGAAAAAAAGTCAACCCGAAAAAGTCAACCCCGAAAAAGTCAACCCCAAAAAATCAACTACTGAAAAAGTCAACCCACTTTCAAAATCAAGATTTTAAGTTCAATTGAAAAATGGCGAAAGAATTTTGATAATCCGAGGTCTACATTGAAAGATATGGAGTTCGGAAGTTGGGATTTGGAGATTCAGTAGAAAAGAAACCCTAATCCAAGAAATTTGTGGAAAAGTGCTTAAACGATCAAACTGGTCGAAATTGAAGGTTCCAAATGAAAGATAAGCACTGACTACGGGTAATGGAGAAGTCACTTGCAAGAAAAACCGAAAGAAAAGTCAATCCGGGAGAAAACCGAGAATTAGGTTTTTTAGTGGATTTCGGTGAAATCGGGAAGAATCACAGAAATGGCCCGACTTGGTAAGACCAAAGCCCCCAATGGATGAAGAATGGTTAAAAAGGATGGCCCAAGGCTCAGATTGAAGAAAATCTGAAAATCGGATTTGTTTTGAGCAAAACCGGGTTTCGGAGGTAAAAGGGCAAAATTGGAAAAATTTGGGAAAAATAGCAAATGGACTCCGGAAATTCTGAAAAATTTGTCAATCTCATTCTTAAATCATTTGAAAGAGATTGGTAAAAAAAAATCTTGATTCTGAGTTCGTTTGCAAAATGGCCAAATCCCGGGTTTCTTATGTAGTAATTCAAAAAGGAAAATCCCGGAAAAATAGCAAATGGACTCCAAAAATTCTGAAATTTGGCAAATCTAATTTTTAAATTATTTGGAAGAGATTGGAGAAAGAAAATCTTGATTCCGAGTTCGTTTGCAAAATGGCTAAATCCCGAGCCTCCAATGCAGTAATTCAAGCCGATAAATCCCGAAAAATACCAAATGAGCTCCAAAAATTATGAAAACTTCCAGATCACATTTTTTAATTATTTTGAAGAGATTGGTGAAGAAAAATCTTGATTTGGAGCTCGTTTAAAAAATGGTAAAAAGTAGGGGCATAAAAGGACATTTTGGGAAGAAAAAATCCAAATAAATAGCAAACGGACTCGGATAATTTTGAAAACTTCCAGAACTCAATATTTTATTATTTTGGAAGTATTAAAAAAAGAAAAATTTAATTTGGAGCCCGTTTGATATTTATTTTGCATCCGGGGGGCAAAATGGTCGTTTCACCCAAGCAACCGAAAAGGGCTTCTTTGGGCCTTTCAAAAATCAGAGCTGGGCTGGAAAAGAGAAGTGCTGGCCTGCCCAAGCCCAAAGGAAGGAGGAAGCTTAGGATTTTTTCAATCAAGTGATTAAAAATCAAGAGTTAAGTTAGAGATTTTCATTTTTGAGCCTAAGTCCCAATCGCACATCCCTTTGTAATGTCAAGCCAAGGAGGTGCCCACCTTATAAATAAGGAGTCTTGGCCTTTGGTTGAGATCACCCACTACCCCTTGTGAGATAGTCTATACACTTGTATTAGGATTATCCGGGTGGTGAGTCATAGTGTTTTTGTTGAGAGGGTTTGTAGCTTAATCCGTTCAAAAGCTACTCTGATGGTTTATAGCTTAATCCGTTCAAAAGCTACTCTGATGGTTTATAGCTTAATCCGTTCAAAAGCTACTCTGAGGGTTTGTAGCTTAATCCGTTCAAAAGCTACTCTGAGGGTTTATAGCTTAATCCGTTCAAAAGCTACTTGGTGAGTTTTCATTTTAAAATAATGTTTCTTGTTCTTCCTTCATTTCCTTTCTTAAGTATATTTTTCTTACATTTTGTTTTTACAATAAACTCACCATGGCCAAATGGCCTACATTATTTATTTTAAGTTGTTATTTTTGATTCATTTTACCATATTGTTTATGCTATTTTCTTTATTTTTGATGTTTTAAATATTATGTTATTTCATGTTCTTAAGTTATATTTAATTTGGTTGCTTTGTTTGTTGCCATTTATGTCTTAGATATCATGTTTTTGCATTTTTAATTTTCTGTTTTCATGTTGTTTAAATTTGAGCATGTTTTAGAGTTAGCATATTAAGTGTTTGTGAAAATGCTTGTGTGATTCTTTGCATGATTCTTGTTTTATATCTTAGTGAGCATGTTTTAGATTTGGTATATTAGGTGTTTGTGAAAATGCTTGTGTGATTTTTGTGTTATGACTTAGTTTTTCATGCTAGCATACCAAGTGTTTGTGAAAATGCCATGCTTGTTGAAGCTTGGGGCCATTTGGCTACTCCATGTGTTTTGCATTGTGTGTTGTATTTTTGTCATGCTAGTTGTTAGGATTTTGCATTTGCATGATATTTGGTTGGATTTTTGAATTAAGCATGCCTTGTGTTTGTGAAAATGCCATGCATGTCTTAGGTCTAGGTTACATTAAATGCCATGCAAGTTCATGTTAGGTCTAGGCCATATTATTTATGTCATGCATTTTCCTTACATTTAGGTTTAGATCCATGCATTTCATGCATTATGTTTGCTGCATTGTTTCATGCATTTCATGTTCATGCCACTTGAATAATGACTTGAGCCAATTAATGGTTCAAGGTCATGCTCTCTTGAGCACACTTGTGGAAAATTAATTTTGTCAAATTGATTATTCTACCTTTGTGATTTTTTTACTTAGCCAATTTTTATCTAACTTTCAAAAAGTCCTAGCTACTGCTTTCAAGTCATTTTATGAGTTTCAAATATTTTTATTTTGATTTTTAAATGATTTTATCAAGAAAAAAAATGTGTTGGCAAAGCAGTTTTTTTCAGTTTTTTTCAAAAAAACTCGTACATCTCTGATTTTTCTGGGAATTCATTTTTGATCACAAAATTAAGAAACTTTTTCCTCGTGTAGTTTTACATGTCCTGAGTCTCCAGTATTTTTTTTTAGAATTTTTGGAATTTTTAAAAATAGAATAAAAAATCGTGGATTAAAACTGGACAGTGGAGTCAGAATTGAATTTAAAGAAAAATAAAGCAGTTTTTTTCTCCTCCAAAAACTCGTACATCTCTGGTTTTTCTGGGAATTCATCTTTGATCAAAAAATTAAGACGATTTTTTCTCGTATAGTTTTACATGTCCTGAGTCTCCAGTATTTTTTTTTAGAATTTTTGGAATTTTTCAAAATAGGATAAAAAATCGTGGATTAAAACTGGACAGTGGAGTCAGAATTGAATTTAAAGAAAAACAAAGCAGTTTTATTTTTTCTCCTCCAAAAACTCGTACATCTCTGGTTTTTCTGGGAATTCATCTTTGATCAAAAAATTAAGCCGATTTTTTCTCGTATAGTTTTACATGTCCTGAGTCTCCAGTATTTTTTTTAGAATTTTTGGAATTTTTAAAAATAGGGTAAAAAAATCGTGGATTAAAACTGGACAGTGGAGTCAGAATTGAATTTAAAGAAAAACCAATTTTCTGTTTTGGTTAATTTATTTAGAGTGGGCTGATTAGGAGGGTTAGCTACTGACTAAGGGTAATTTCTAAGCCTTTTTAAACTCTAAAAATGGTTTTTCAAGTCCCGGGTTAAGGGTAGCCAAGTCCGGATTTTTTAAACTTAGGAAATTAGAGTCATTTTAAAAATTTTAGCCCAGTTTTTATTTTTAATTCAAGCTTTTCAAAATTGTTTTCAAACAATCACAAAGTATTTTGGTTTTAGAATATTTAATTTGACATATTTTCCTAAGGTAACCGGATATCTTTTTAGATATACGGATTTCCTTAATTAAAGGAAAAAATACATTTCATGCATTGCATTTTTATATTCATGCATTTTATATAATATGTGATTCTTGCCATAATAATTTCTATGTGTCATGACATTTAGGTTGCATTATATTATTTAGATTTTGCTATGTCATTTTATTTATGTCATGCCTATACATATTCATTTCTTTTAAATGTTTTCAAAAAAGATAATGATTTTCAATAAAAATAAAGATATTCCCGAGTTAAAATAATTCATGAGTTCTCTACCGGGTTTGCTGGAGGGAATATCATCAATTATTATTAATAAATGAATATCTTTCTTTCAAAAAAAAAAGAGAATGATTCGGAAAGTTTTCCAAAACTAATAAAAATTTCTATATTTTGCCACGTTTGTTGGGGAATATAGGAAAATTTTGAATTTATAAATTCCGGATCATTTTCAATAAAAAAATGGAATTATTTTTCTTTAAATTGGGAATTAATTTGAAATACTAAATTTAAAACCAACTTTTACCGAGACTTGAGATAACACACGATTAATAAGGTACCGATTTATACGGGCGTTGTGGGGGTGCTAATCCTTCCCCGCACGTAACCGACTCCCGAACCCGCTTCTTTGATTTCTCTGGTTTAAAACGCAGACTTGAAATTGGTTTTTAAAATGTTTTAATTAATTTTTAAAATATTTTATAAAACCGGTTTTAATAGGTGGCCGATCACACCTAGCTAAAAAAGATTGGTGGCGACTCCATGTCTTTTAAGGTTATTTTCAAAACCTTCATTTTTTTAAAGGAATTAAGTCGACTTTTCCTCGGTTTTTTTTTAATGTCACGCCTAACGAATAATAAAGTCTTGCGATGAGACTCGTCGTTATTATTTTTTAGGTTGCGACAGCTTGGCGACTCCACTGGGGACTATTAGAGAGTCAGGCCTAGAATTAGTCGTGTGTCATCAAAGTCTCGGTTTTGGTTGGTTTAATTGGTATTTAATTTTAATTCCCACATTTTTCTAATAAAGAGAATTTTGAAAATAATAAAATGTTTTTAAATATGTTCATCCTCATGTGCGCGCATTTTATTATTGTTCTCTAGTTATTTAAGGTTGTATATTATAATTGCTTGTTGGTTAATGCGTTACACTATTCTTGAATGTTTTAATTGCTAGGGCATTTAGAATAAGATTTGTAGAATAGGTAGTGAAAGGTTTGTTATTCCTCCACACACACTACACGTGCATTTGCATAACATGAATCCTCTACCCGGGTTCCGTCCTTTTAAGTGGGAGTAAAGTAACTAAGCCTTCGTGATTGATCCTCCGTATGGGCTAGTGAAACACTTCCGGAGTATAAAGTACCTAATGCCTTCGTGATGATCCTCCGCATGGGCATAGGAAAATATACTCTAACGAATTGAACCCGCTTTTATCGGGATGCCTTACTAGCCTTCACCGGCGACAGTGAGGAACAATTCGGGGCCTTAGAACCGATTCACCCTCATATAGTGAACCTAGGTGAAGCCATACCGGATTTCCGTTAAATATACCAAAAATAGGAACACATGGAGGGACATTTCTAAACTTTTTGTTACCTATTTTACACTCCGAATAAGTGTGGTAGATCGGGCAACGATGTACGTACATCGCCCGTAATAAATGTGATACTCCGCCTCGAAGGCATCGTGATGCCTAAAAAGCAGTTATTGTTGGGGCAGATGTTCATTAGCTGTTTTAAAAAAAAAAAAATCATTTTTCAAGCATTTTTGCATGTTGCACATTTCATGCATGTGTGAATAGAGCATGTACATTTTTGGTTGTGTTATTGATCTCATTCTTTGCAATAAACAGTTGGTAATTTCGTTTGATGATTTCATAAAACCGGTAGTGTCACATGAACATTTGCATATTGTACCATAGTGGGATCCACCCTGAAATTCTTTTGAAAATAATGTGATTGGTTTTTCATAAAAAAAAATCAATAAAAAAAAACATCATAAATTTGGAGGCAAATCTTGCATAATGAGATTTTTGAATAATCAAGATTTAGGTCCCACCAATTTCGTGTAATCATTGATTTCTCTGTATATACCTTTGTGTTAATTCATTTATTTTTGCATGTATCATTTTGACATCATGTTATAGTCATAACATGCATGGTCATTCATTGTAAGATACGTTTATGACATGCATGGTCATTATTTGTATATACTTATGTATCAATTTATTCTTTCTTTACATGCATCATGTTGGCATCAGGTTGCATTCATGGCATACACAGTCATCATGATATGCTCATGCATTAATTTGTCATATTGGCATCAGGTTGCATTCATGACATACACGGTCAGCATGATTTTCTTTGTATATACTCTGTGTCAGTCATTTATTCTTCACATGCATCATAATTGACATTGTGTGGCATTCATAAGGTATATGATCATTCATTGGGAAATGCATTTGGAACATACATGGTTATTCATTGTATATATCCATGCATTAATTTGCTTATTCTTTACATGCATCATGTTGACATCAGGTCGCATTCATGGCATACACAGTCATCATGAGTTCTCCATATATGCTCACGCATTAATTTGTCATATTGGCGTCAAGTTGCATTCATGACATACATGGTCAGCATGATTTTCTTTGTATATACTCTGTGTCAGTCATTTATTCTTCACATGCATCATAATTGACATTGTGTGGCATTCATAGTGTATATGATCATTCATTGAGAAATGCATTTGGAACATACATGGTCATTCATTGCATATATCCATGCATTGGTTTTTCTTATTCTTTAAATGCATCATGTTGGCATCGTGTTGCATTTATAACATACATGGTCAACCTGTTTCCACTGTATATGACCACACATAACTTTGTTTATCCTTCACATGCATCAAATTGCACTCATGACATTCATAGCTCATTCATCATGAAACACATTAATAAGATGAAATAGAAATTGGCTTAGCTTTGAAGAGTTTTCTTCGTCAGCTAAAAGCTATGACCCCAACAGCAAGTGCGAGTATCATATTGGGGCAATTGGGCATTCGACTAAAAATGCAGAAAACTGAAGGAAAGAATTGAGGGTCTTGTCCACAATGGCATTTGGATTCCAGAGCTTATCGAACATTGGAAATCTGTTTTACCATAGATTGATTTCCTCTTGAAGAATTTTGAGGATAAGATTTGTTATCTTTGAAAGCATGTCAATAGGAGCATTCTGATGCATATTTTTCTATACACTTTGATGATGAAAGCTCTTGTCTCATGATGACATCTACATGAAATAAATAAATTTTGAATTTTAATATTTTGTGTTCATTTTATTTTAGCAATAAATTTGAAATTGTAAAAAAAAAAAAAAAAAAAAAACAAATGAAAATTTGAGAAAATTTGTGGTACACAATAAATAAGTGGTTTTCACATGAAATAATGAACAATCTTGAGAATATTGATGATCATTGTTAGAAATGACACAATACCTTCAGCCTTCTCTTTTAGGCTTTCCTAAGCCTAAATCCTTTGAACCGAGACCACTTGAAAGACCTAATGCTTCAAGGAATATGAATGATTTGACTTCATAAAACCATTGTCATCACAGAATAAGCAAAGACTTAGATCTTAGTCTAGGCTATGAACAAAGGAACGAACTTTTTGAAAATTTTCAAATTCCTTGAAAATCAAACAAATGAGACATTCTTTCAAGAATCCAGATTTTGATGATTTGGTGTGTGTCAGGATTGTGCTAAAACCATTCATGACCTTTCCCAATGACCACAAAACACTAATTGACCAGACATCACTTCATGATTGACACCTTGGGGCACAATGATTAAACTAGATTATCCCTTGTCCCAGAGAAAACCTGCTTTTGGGTCATGTTTTCCTTGTCTCTTCAAAGAACTCAGATTGGAAACTCAGCCTTTTCAAAACAGACCTAGACTTGCCATGTTCCTCGTTGATACAAATTCGCATGGTTAATCAAATTGGGGCATCATATGTGGAAATGATGGATACATAGTGAAGAAGGATGGGCTAATGCATGAATTATTGGGGGCATGCAACGAAAAAAAACAAAAAAAAAAAAAATTTGTGATATCATGCATATGAGAATTCGGATGATTCCAAAGTGCAAAATGAAATTCTGAATATCTATTTCCCCTAGGGATTGCTTTTCAATGTGAATATTTGTGCTTGACATGAGAAATGGCCATCTTTCACATCCCTTTCACACAAAAAGAAATTATCCATAGTCACCCCTTTTGAGCCAAAAGAATTCTTTCTTCTTTGAACCCTGATCAAGGATTACCCTCTACACTGGGGGGCAAATGCGAGGAAAGATCTTTTCAAAGATCATTGAGAAATGAGTGATAGCTCAAGGACAGACACAAAGCAAATGGAGCCCCGAATAAATACGGGCTCACTCTGTCAAAGAAAAAGAAGAGAAAAAGATGGTGAAATGAAAGCCAAGAAAAACAAAAGAAAAACACAATAAAAAAATGTGTGTGAAAGACATGGCAAATTGAAAGCCAAAAGCAAGGAAGAAAAAGAGCAAAATCAAAAAGAAAGAAGTGTCCAAGAAGGGACAAATGCTTCAAAGAGAATCCTCCTCAAAGAAAAGATCCTTGATTTGATTACCCTCGAACACATATTTTGGGCCTATTTATCCTTTCTTTCTGAACTCTAAGCCATGGCCTACGTTACGTGCTTTAAAAGTCCATTTTGATCAAGCATGAATATTTAATTTGAAAGGTTTTTTCTCAGATTTTATCCCATTTCATCGAATTATCATTTCACTAAGGAAGAATTTAGAATTCTCAAGTGTATGGTAAAAATGAAAAAAAAATGGAAAGAATGGGACTCTAGGGCGAAAACCCAAAAACGGGCGGTCTAGAGTAAATTTGGAAATTTTCGATGCCATCTGTGCCGATACCGAAAAAAAAAAAATAAAGGTCATCTTAAAAAAAAGTGGTCATCGAGGAACATCTAGGAATTCCTGAACCCCCCAAATTGTCAGCTCTCATTCGGAGGATTGTCTTCAAAAAACTAAAACTTTTTTCCTCCAAGATCAAACTTTCCGATTTAAACATCCCAGCCAATCTTGACGCATGTCAAAAAGCCTTGATATGGAAACTAAAAGAATGTTGAATTTGCTTGGTTCTCAATGAATTCATGATTTATAAAAACTGTTCCATTTGTGAGCCTAGAAGGGATATACATTTTTGTCATGAAGTTTTCCTGGAAAAGCCAGAATCTTGTTATACCAAGCCTTGCCAATCCCAGTTGAAAAAAAACCAGATTGATACTTAGAGAAATTTCTAACAACGATCATCAGTCTTCAAAAGATTTGTACATCACACATTGTGGGGTTAATATTTTTTGTTCAGAAGTTTTCAAAATGCGAAAACAAATAAAAATATTTTTGAAATACCCATTTTTGATGTTGACATGAGACAAGGGTTTTTCTAACCCAAAGGTATAGAACTGCCAGGATAGGTCCTGACTTCCAGATATGAGAAGAAGAAATAGAACCTGGTTCAGATCTCAGTTGATGAAAGTTTGAAAAACTGTTGGGGCAAAGAGAATAGCCAAAATGAATTGAAGATATACTCTGATTTGAAGAGGAAAAATGAATTTGAAAGGCTAAGCCAAAGTCTAGAGGAACAACCGGGGGCACTTGCATCACTCATGAGCACTCATCTCTCTATCAAGCTTTTACATCTGCACAGTGTCGGCAAGCATTTGCATCATTCATGGGTATTTGCACTGTCATTATTCCATAAGCATCTGCATTTTACCTTTACATTTACATTCTTCATATTCGTGTCATCTCAAACAATTGCATCATTTCTAGAATCATTGCATTTTCATTAATGTGTGGTAATTGTAGTTACACCATTCATAAACCAGTTACATGAACACAATTAGTAGGGGCATCTGCATCATGAAACATGGGCATCAATCCAAGTCATTTACATTTGCATTAAAGACATTTGCACCAGTTTAAGTCATTTCGTATCTTATTCAACATATGCATTTGCATCAAAAAGCATTCGCATCTTCTCAAAATCTTTAGGTTAATTTTCAACAATTCTTCAGCACCATTTTTAAGACCTCCGGGCATAATTCATAGGTAAGACCTCCGGGCAACATCTTTAAGACCTCCGGGCATAACTTTTTTCAGGGGTAAGGCCTCCGGGCACTATTCTTAAGACCTCCGGGCATCATTTTTAAAGTCGCATACAGCGCATTTTTTCCAAATTATGGGTAAGGCCTCCGGGCACCATTCTTAAGACCTCCGGGCATCATTTTTAAAGTCGCATACAGCGCATTTCTTCCAAATTATGGGTAAGGCCTCCGGGCACCATTCTTAAGACCTCCAAGCATCATTTTTAAAGTCGCATACAGCGCATTTTTTTCAAATCACGGGTAAGGCCTCCGGGCACCATTCTTAAGACCTCCGGGCATCATTTTTAAAGTCGCATACAGCGCATTTCTTCCAAATTATGGGTAAGACCTCCGGGCACCATTCTTAAGACCTCCGGGCATCATTTTTAAAGTCGCATACAGTGCATTTCTTCCAAATTATGGGTAAGACCTCCGTGCACCATTCTTAAGACCTCCGGGCATCATTTTTAAAGTCGCATACAGCGCGTTTCTTCCAAATTATGGGTAAGGCCTCCGAGCACCATTCTTAAGACCTCCGGGCATCATTTTTAAAGTCGCATACAACGCATTTCTTCCAAATTATGGGTAAGACCTCCGGGCACCATTCTTAAGACCTCCGGGCATCATTTTTAAAGTCGCATACAGCGCATTTCTTCCAAATTATGGGTAAGGCCTCCGGGCACCATTCTTAAGACCTCCGGGCATCATTTTAAAGTCGCATACAGCGCATTTCTTCCAAATCACGGGTAAGGCCTCCGGGCACCATTCTTAAGACCTCCGGGCATCATTTTTAAAGTCGCATACAGCGCATTTCTTCCAAATTATGGGTAAGGCCTCCGGGCACCATTTTTAAGACCTACGGGCATCATTTTTAAAGTCGCATACAGCGCATTTCTTCCAAATTATGGGTAAGGCCTCCGGGAACCATTCTTAAGACCTCCGGGCATCATTTTCAAAGTCGCATACAGCGCATTTCTTCCAAATCACGGGTAAGGCCTCCGGGCACCATTCTTAAGACCTCCGGGCATCATTTTTAAAGTCGCATACAGCGCATTTTTTTTCAAATCACAGGTAAGGCCTCTGGGCACCATTCTTAAGACCTCCGGGCATCATTTTTAAAGTCGCATACAGCGCATAATTTTTCAAATCACAGGTAAGACCTCCGGGCAACATCTTTAAGACCTCCGGGCATAACTTTTTTTCAGGGGTAAGGCCTATGGGCACCATTTTTAAGACCTCTGGGCAACATCTTTAAGACCTCCGGGCACCAATTTTTAAGACCTCCGGGCACCATTTTAAGACCTTCGGGCACCAATTTTAAAGCCCTTCGAGCATAAATCTTTCTTTTGAAAATCGAATTCGTTTCCTTAAGACGAATCGAGCCTTGTTTAGGCAGGGAATTCAATTTAAGGACAAAACCTTCAATTTATTGTTTAAAAATAATAATAATAATAATAAAAAAAAATGAAAAAAGAGAAAATAGAAAAAAGAAACAAGAAAAAAAAAAGGAAAAAAAGAAGGAAAAAAAATGATGAAAAAAAATGAAAAAATAGAAAATGAAAAAAAAACCCCTTTCCCTTTCCCTTTCCTTCACATGTGATGTCACTGACCGTACAAAATTAGTGTTGGTTTATCTTTGCCTGATTCCTGATTCTCAGCAATAGCCAAAGAGGGGCAGCTGTAGACACCTAATTTTGTCCGGACCACTAAACAGGTATGTTTTCTTCCCATATTGATGTTTTCGAGTATAAAAAGACTGTTTTCATCCTGCAGATGGTACTCCGAGACTTAGTTTAAGAGGGCGAGCACAAAAAGACAAACTTGAAAAAAGTCAACCCGAAAAAGTCAACCCCAAAAAGTCAACTACTGAAAAAGTCAACCCACTTTCAAAATCAAGATTTTAAGTTCAATTGAAAAATGGCGAAAGAATTTTGATAATCCGAGGTCTACATTGAAAGATATGGAGTTCGGAAGTTGGGATTTGGAGATTCAGTAGAAAAGAAACCCTAATCCAAGAAATTTGGGGAAAAGTGCTTAAACGATCAAACTGGTCGAAATTGAAGGTTTCAAATGAAAGATAAGCACTGACTACGGGTAATGGAGAAGTCACTTGCAAGAAAAACCGAAAGAAAAGTCAATCCGGGAGAAAACCGAGAATTAGGTTTTTTAGTGGATTTCGGTGAAATCGGGAAGAATCACAGAAATGGCCCGACTTGGTAAGACCAAAGCCCCCAATGGATGAAGAATGGTTAAAAAGGATGGCCCAAGGCTCAGATTGAAGAAAATCTAAAAATCGGATTTGTTTTGAGCAAAACCGGGTTTCGGAGGTAAAAGGGCAAAATTGGAAAAATTTGGGAAAAATAGCAAATGGACTCCGGAAATTCTGAAAAATGTGTCAATCTCATTCTTAAATCATTTGAAAGAGACTGGTAAAAGAAAATCTTGATTCTGAGTTCGTTTGCAAAATGGCCAAATCCCGGGTTTCTTATGTAGTAATTCAAAAAGGAAAATCCCGGAAAAATAGCAAATGGACTCCAAAAATTCTGAAATTTGGCAAATCTCATTTTTAAATTATTTGGAAGAGATTGGAGAAAGAAAATCTTGATTCCGAGTTCGTTTGCAAAATGGCTAAATCCCGAGCCTCCAATGCAGTAATTCAAGCCGATAAATCCCGAAAAATACCAAATGAGCTCCAAAAATTATGAAAACTTCCAGATCACACTTTTTAATTATTTTGAAGAGATTGGTGAAGAAAAGTCTTGATTTGGAGCTCGTTTAAAAAATGGTAAAAAGTAGGGGCATAAAAGGACATTTTGGGAAGAAAAAAATCCAAATAAATAGCAAACGGACTCGGATAATTTTGAAAACTTCCAGAACTCAATATTTTATTATTTTGGAAGTATTAAAAAAAGAAAAATTGAATTTGGAGCCCGTTTGATATTTATTTTGCATCCGGGGGGCAAAATGGTCGTTTCACCCAAGCAACCGAAAAGGGCTTCTTTGGGCCTTTCAAAAATCAGAGCTGGGCTGGAAAAGAGAAGTGCTGGCCTGCCCAAGCCCAAAGGAAGGAGGAAGCTTAGGATTTTTTCAATCAAGTGATTAAAAATCAAGAGTTAAGTTAGAGATTTTCATTTTTGAGCCTAAGTCCCAATCCCACATCCCTTTGTAATGTCAAGCCAAGGAGGTGCCCACCTTATAAATAAGGAGTCTTGGCCTTTGGTTGAGATCACCCACTACCCCTTGTGAGATAGTCTATACACTTGTATTAGGATTATCCGGGTGGTGAGTCATAGTGTTTTTGTTGAGAGGGTTTGTAGCTTAATCCGTTCAAAAGCTACTCTGATGGTTTATAGCTTAATCCGTTCAAAAGCTACTCTGGTGGTTTATAGCTTAATCCGTTCAAAAGCTACTCTGAGGGTTTGTAGCTTAATCCGTTCAAAAGCTACTCTGAGGGTTTATAGCTTAATCCGTTCAAAAGCTACTTGGTGAGTTTTCATTTTAAAATAATGTTTCTTGTTCTTCCTTCATTTCCTTTCTTAAGTATATTTTTCTTACATTTTGTTTTTACAATAAACTCACCATGGCCAAATGGCCTACATTATTTATTTTAAGTTGTTATTTTTGATTCATTTTACCATATTGTTTATGCTATTTTCTTTATTTTTGATGTTTTAAATATTATGTTATTTCATGTTCTTAAGTTATATTTAATTTGGTTGCTTTGTTTGTTGCCATTTATGTCTTAGATATCATGTTTTTGCATTTTTAATTTTCTGTTTTCATGTTGTTTAAATTTGAGCATGTTTTAGAGTTAGCATATTAAGTGTTTGTGAAAATGCTTGTGTGATTCTTTGCATGATTCTTGTTTTATATCTTAGTGAGCATGTTTTAGATTTGGTATATTAGGTGTTTGTGAAAATGCTTGTGTGATTTTTGTGTTATGACTTAGTTTTTCATGCTAGCATACCAAGTGTTTGTGAAAATGCCATGCTTGTTGAAGCTTGGGGCCATTTGGCTACTCCATGTGTTTTGCATTGTGTGTTGTATTTTTGTCATGCTAGTTGTTAGGATTTTGCATTTGCATGATATTTGGTTGGATTTTTGAATTAAGCATGCCTTGTGTTTGTGAAAATGCCATGCATGTCTTAGGTCTAGGTTACATTAAATGCCATGCAAGTTCATGTTAGGTCTAGGCCATATTATTTATGTCATGCATTTTCCTTACATTTAGGTTTAGATCCATGCATTTCATGCATTATGTTTGCTGCATTGTTTCATGCATTTCATGTTCATGCCACTTGAATAATGACTTGAGCCAATTAATGGTTCAAGGTCATGCTCTCTTGAGCACACTTGTGGAAAATTAATTTTGTCAAATTGATTATTCTACCTTTGTGATTTTTTTACTTAGCCAATTTTTATCTAACTTTCAAAAAGTCATAGCTACTGCTTTCAAGTCATTTTATGAGTTTCAAATATTTTTATTTTGATTTTTAAATGATTTTATCAAGAAAAAAAAAAGTGTTGGCAAAGCAGTTTTTTTTCAGTTTTTTTTCAAAAAAACTCGTACATCTCTGATTTTTCTGGGAATTCATCTTTGATCACAAAATTAAGAAACTTTTTCCTCGTGTAGTTTTACATGTCCTGAGTCTCCAGTATTTTTTTTAGAATTTTTGGAATTTTTAAAAATAGGATAAAAAATCGTGGATTAAAACTGGACAGTGGAGTCAGAATTGAATTTAAAGAAAAACAAAGCAGTTTTTTTCTCCTCCAAAAACTCGTACATCTCTGGTTTTTCTGGGAATTCATCTTTGATCAAAAAATTAAGCCGATTTTTTCTCGTATAGTTTTACATGTCCTGAGTCTCCAGTATTGTTTTTAGAATTTTTGGATTTTTTCAAAATAGGATAAAAAATCGTGGATTAAAACTGGACAGTGGAGTCAGAATTGAATTTAAAGAAAAACAAAGCAGTTTTTTTTTCTCCTCCAAAAACTCGTACATCTCTGGTTTTTCTGGGAATTCATCTTTGATAAAAAAATTAAGCCGATTTTTTCTCGTATAGTTTTACATGTCCTGAGTCTCCAGTATTTGTTTTAGAATTTTTGGAATTTTTAAAAATAGGGTAAAAAAATCGTGGATTAAAACTGGACAGTGGAGTCAGAATTGAATTTAAAGAAAAACCAATTTTCTGTTTTGGTTAATTTATTTAGAGTGGGTTGATTAGGAGGGTTAGCTACTGACTTAGGGTAATTTCTAAGCCTTTTTAAACTCTAAAAATGGTTTTTCAAGTCCCGGGTTAAGGGTAGCCAAGTCCGAATTTTTTAAACTTAGGAAATTAGAGTCATTTTAAAAATTTTAGCCCAGTTTTTATTTTTAATTCAAGCTTTTCAAAATTGTTTTCAAACAATCACAAAGTATTTTGGTTTTAGAATATTTAATTTGACATATTTTCCTAAGGTAACCGGATATCTTTTTAGATATACGGATTTCCTTAATTAAAGGAAAAAAATACATTTCATGCATTGCATTTTTATATTCATGCATTTTATATAATATGTGATTCTTGCCATAATAATTTCTATGTGTCATGACATTTAGGTTGCATTATATTATTTAGATTTTTCTATGTCATTTTATTTATGTCATGCCTATACATATTCATTTCTTTTAAATGTTTTCAAAAAAGATAATGATTTTCAATAAAAATAAAGATATTCCCGAGTTAAAATAATTCATGAGTTCTCTACCGGGTTTGCTGGAGGGAATATCATCAATTATTATTAATAAATGAATATCTTTCTTTCAAAAAAAGAGAATGATTCGGAAAGTTTTCCAAAACTAATAAAAATTTCTATATTTTGCCACGTTTGTTGGGGAATATAGGAAAATTTTGAATTTATAAATTCCGGATCATTTTCAATAAAAAAATGGAATTATTTTTCTTTAAATTGGGAATTAATTTGAAATACTAAATTTAAAACCAACTTTTACCGAGACTTGAGATAACACACGATTAATAAGGTACCGATTTATACGGGCGTTGTGGGGGTGCTAATCCTTCCCCGCACGTAACCGACTCCCGAACCCGCTTCTTTGATTTCTCTGGTTTAAAACGCAGACTTGAAATTGGTTTTTAAAATGTTTTAATTAATTTTTAAAATATTTTATAAAACCGGTTTTAATAGGTGGCCGATCACACCTAGCTAAAAAAGATTGGTGGCGACTCCATGTCTTTTAAGGTTATTTTCAAAACCTTCATTTTTTTAGAGGAATTAAGTCGACTTTTCCTCGATTTTTTTTAATGTCACACCTAACGAATAATAAAGTCTTGCGATGAGACTCGTCGTTATTATTTTTTAGGTTGCGACAGTGAACATATATATATTTGTAATATATATATATATATAAATTATTGTGTGAATATATATTTGTAATATATATACTTTGTTACATATATATTGATACTGTTGTGTAATATATATATATATATATATATATATATATATATATATATATATATAGATTGTGGTTGTATGTATATATATATGTTTGTAATATATATATTTATATTATATATGTGTTTATATATATTAGTTTATTTTACACGTGCGTTGCACGTGAGAGATATAATACATTAATATTATTATTTAAAATAATTTTTTTATTAAAATAATAAGTTATATATTCTTTAATAATAAAAAATAAGAAATAATATTTTATGTAAAGCATAACGTTGATCAATAATTATTATTTCAAATAATTAGACTAGTTAAATTTATTTAATTTTAATAAATGATTCATTTTTTTGGGTGCAAATTAATGATTCATTTTAACCTAGATGATTTTATATTAAACCAATAAAAAAAGCTTTAATGGAGTTTTGAAAATTTTATTATTTTTTTTAATTTAAATTTTATTTGTAAAATATAAAATTATCATTCTAATTCTCATTCTTACCATCCAATATTTCTCTTATATAATATGCTTTGTTATTTTTTTTTTCTCTCTAAAAAGTGACATTTTAAACATTCATAATTAAAGGATTAAAACTTTATCTATCAATGATTTAAATATTTCATAAGTATATTTATATCATATAATGTAATTTTTTTTTTAAATTACCAACATAAAATACCAAGAGGAAAATTGTTTCATCATATGATAAAAAGTTCTTGAAATACAATTCAAGAGCCGATGAGTCCATGTATAACATTTATTAATTAGTTACTATTATGTGAAATTCCAACTATGTTGTTAATAATTTAGTACTAAGTTAACATAATTTCAAAATTTAAATATATATAATTATAGTTAAGTGTGGTAAAGATGATGATCTTTGTAGAATTATAAAAAGTTTTTTTTTTTTTTTATCTTTTATTAATAGCTTATGTAAATTTCTACAGCTATCATTATGAAATCTATTAATATGTTATTAATCATTTATAAACTATATAAAACTTTCACTAACAATTTTATCTTAAAAAGGTTTTCAATCTAGAAGCATGCAACATAATGACTTAACTGTACGCTAAAATAACAAAAAAAACCCCATAAATTTTATCACTTTATCTAAGTAAACTCCTATAATTTTATTGTATCCAAATAAATCCTTAACCTTTAATTTGTACCAAAATAAGCCCCTATAATAAATCATTTTTTTCATTTGAAATAAGTATTTATTTGGGTACAAATCAAATAATAAAAGTTTATTTTGATATAATAAAAGTATATGAGTTTATTTATAAAAAAAGATGAAAAATTCTGTCACTACTACTTTATTTGAGACGGAAAATTCTGTCGCTAATAACTATAGCGACAGAATATAATCTTATTTTCAATTTCTGTCGTTAATAGTTATTAGCGACGGAAAATTTCGTCGCTATTATTTTTATTAGCTACGAAATTATAATTTGCGATGAAATTTTATGTCAATTCATTTTTTTGATTAATTTTTCTGTCGGAAAAAAAACCAAATTCGTCGAAAATAATCTGTCGAAAATGTCTTTATTTTTGACAGACTTTTTTTTTTTTATATTTTCGACGGAAGATTATCAGTGACTTGAGTATTTCTGACGGAATTTGGGCTTTTTCCAACTAAAAATTCCTTCGAAAAAAGTCTTGTCTCTTTTAGTGAATTTTTACAATTATAATTATGGATTTACTATTATGTTAATCATCTTTTACAAACTATCCAAATTTTTTCACTAAGAATTTTATTTTCATAAGGTCTTCAATCTAGAAGCATACAATATGATGACTTAATTTTGAGTTAACCTGCTATATTGACATAATTTCAAAATTTAAATGTATAATTATAGATATTATAAAGATGATGATAATTGTAGAAGTATAAAAATTCTTTCAACATTTATTAATAGCTTATGTAAAACTTTACAATTATAATTATGTCTTTTTTTTTTTGTTGGATAATTATGTCAATTACTATTATGTTATCCATAATTTTCAATACTATGTTATCTATCAATGACTAACTATTCAAAAAAATTTACTAACAATTTTATTTTAATAAGGTTTTCAATAAAGAAGCATGCAACTTAATGATTTAATTGTGAATTAACTTACTAAGTTGATATAAGTTTAAAACTTAAAAGTATAATTATGTTTGGTATTATAAAGGTAATATCTGTAAAAGTATAACACTTCTTTTATCTTTTATTAATAATTTATGTAAATTTTTGCAATTATAAATATAGAATTTACTATTATGTTATCCATCATTTGCTATATGTTTTCCATAATTCCTATTATGTTATAAATCATTTACTATTATTTATCTATCATTTACTGATATTTTATTAATCACTTACTATAATGTTATTCATGATTTACTATTATGTTATTAATTATGTTATAAATATGTTCTTCATCATTTACTAAATATTTGAAATTTTTTATTAATAGTCTTATTTTAATAAGGTTTTCAATATAAAGTATTGAACTTGATGATTAAACTATGAGTTAATATGCTAAATTAATATGATTTCACAACTTATAAATTATAATTATAACTATTGTTATGTTATAAAAATGATAATATTTATAAAAGTGTAAAAAATATTTTATCTTTTATGAAACTTATGTAGATTATGGAATTTACTACAATAAATGTTATCAATCATTTAATAACTATCTAAAATTTTTCACTGATAATTTTATTTTAATAAAGTTTTCAATATAAAAATATACAATTCGTAGACTTAATTGTGAGTTAACTTGGTAAGTTGATATAATTTCTAAAATTAAGTGCATAATTAAAGTTTTCTTTTATAAAGATGATGATAATTATAAAAGTATAAAAAATATTTTATCTTTTATTAATAGCTAATGTAAATTTTTTAAATTATAAAATTTACTATAATATTATCTCTTGTTTATTTCTATTGTATCAGTCGAATACTATTATGTTATTAACCAATTACTACTATAATACCATAATTTAATATTATGTAATTAATTATTTTATTTTATTTTATCCATTTTTACTACAATATTATCTATCATTTATTATTCATAAAACATCGTAGGGAATGCGAATAACAAAGATCTAGACTGAAACCTAATAAAATTCTACCTCAAGCCAAAAAAGGACTTGATAACCCAAGCGACCCTCCATTAAGACAGGATTACAAAGACCAAGTGCTTAATAAAGAAAAAAACCTTCAAAGTTCTACCCTTCAAGCAAAAAGAATGCTTTTCTATCCAACCCCAAAATACATAAAAAATGAAAGATACCTAAATTGTATTTACCCAATCTTGCAAAAAATTTACAAGAGCCCATAATCCCCAAAATGCACTTGGTTAAAAATTTAGCTGAGAGCTCTTCCAACTAGCAATGAAACCTTGAAACAATGATGGAAGATGTTACACAGTCCTTCCTGATGCAATTGTTGAAAACTTGCAATTCCAAAGGATGTATTTGTCGAAATACCTCGAATTCGAACCTGTTTTTGATCTGATTTTTCCTCAGTTAAAACCTGTTGAACAAGTGAAAACTAGACCGAAACTAAGTGATCCATAGTTACACAAGACTAATTCATATCAAGATACGAAACAAGACTCATGACCTATATTCACACTACTCCTCTAACCTAAACATGGCATGAAATCCCAATATAAGACCCGTAAAGATAACAGAGACCAAGTGCACTAATAAAAAACAAAACCTCTAATATTCTACCTTGAGCAACAAAAAGTACTCTTCCCATCCCACCTAAAGAGACATTAATAAACGTGATTTGAGTTTTAACTTAGATAAACTAACAATACTAACTATATATTTTATCGTAATAGAAAATTCCATAATAAGAAGTATTAAATTACTATTAAAATTCTATACATTAATAAGAAATTCTATACCAATATGGAAATAGATATATAATAATCAATATTTTAATTTATTTATAATAAAAAATCATTAATTAAAGACCAAATAGTCAATTTAATAAATTATCAAAAATGCGTAATTTTAAATATTTATAAAAAATTAAAAATAACTTTTGATAGTAATGATAACAAAAATTATTTTAATTTATACTACATTATAAGATTTCTTGAAATCATTATAATTAGGCTTAAATGATTGTAATAGACTCTAAATTACATGTAAAACTATGTCTTTAATATAGTTTAAGTAAAATTATTTCATTAAATTGGCAATCATTTTAAGAAATACATGTCAATTAAACTCCTTTATGAAATTTATAAAATCAATTATTGATTTGTATAGAGTAATAAACTTAATTTTGATTGTCTTAATGATCTAATCGTTTCTTTAACTTGTCAAATATAAAACTTATGATTTTCACTCTTTTTCTTTTTGACTTTCTTCTTAATATTCCTTTTTTTTCTTCTTATTTATTAAATTATGTAATTTAACAAGTGAATTAATATCATAATTTTTACATTAGGTATTTATTTATTTTAGTGAATTAATCATACCAAAAAAAACTAATATAATTATTTTTGTTGAAAAAGGAGTTACATAATCATTATATGAAACGTGATTCCTAGCAAGTTACCAAGAAAAAAGCTATTTATCTTTGTTGGGTACTTCAAGAAACATCAATCTTGCAACTAATATGAACTTGGCTAGCAATAAAACGATCTAAGTAAATTCTCATACAATTTCTACATAATACTGGACCTAAAATACTATTTAATTTAAAAGATAAAGAATAAAGAGAAAAATCATATATAGTCTAATCTTATACTTAAGTTTATTAATTTGGTTTAGGATCGATATTTTATTTGTGTTATTAAATAACAAAAAAAAAAAAAAAGAGGATAGATGATTTATTAACCTATACTAATTACTAGCTATAAGAATTTCCCAATTATATAACGTAATTTCACAATTAATTACTAGCTATACTAATTACTAATTTAATTATATAACGTAATTTCACAATTAATATTTGAGAGAACAGTAAATCTCTTACTCAATATAAGGTATGACTTCTTCGCAATTCATTAATACATATAATTCAGCTGCATCGTACTCATCGTGCTCGAAGTAACGAGTTTTTGTTTTTTTGGGACCAAAAGATCTCCCTTCATGTGTGAAAACTGAGAGTCGTCTCATGGGATCGACATCTCCTCCATCATCATTTCGGGGCACCGAGTAAATATTGTTTAAACATTTGGTTCAAAGTATAAGGCGCAGAACGATGAAATTTATTCCATTATATACGTCTCAACTATTGACCCTTCAACACATGCGAGATTTGTCACTTTTCTCTTTAGATGATGTAGAAATCTAAGATTCAGAAACGAATACTAAATTAACAAATGTTCAATTCAATAAAGTAATTAATATAAAAGATTACGTATATTCTTTGCTAATTACCTTTCGAATGGATACATCCAATGATAATGGACATGTCCATCAACTTTTGCCTCATAAGGTAGGTGAATAGGCAAATTTTCCATTGAATCAAAAAGGTTGGAGGGAATATTTTTTTCCAACTTGCAAATGGTCTCAACAATATTGGTTTCCAAGAACTACATCTGGTCCACATGAACTTTTGTAGAGCATAAGTCTTCGAAAAAATGAGATAGCTCAGTAATTGCATACCAGATTGTGTTAGGTACCAAATCTCAAAACGCAATTGGAAGTAGCTGCTGCATAAAAATATGACAGTCATGGCTTTTCATGCCATAAAACCTCCCATCAACCACATTTGTACAACGGCCGATATTCAAAACAAATCCATCGGGAAGTCATAATTCTTTTCCCAAGTACAAACTCTTTTTTGATCTTCCCTGTTTAAAGTGTAACTGGCTTTAGGCTTATATGTTTTTCCATTGCTTTCCACCAATTTTAATTCCGACCGTCTGCAAAGCAACAGTAAATCCATTCTGACCTTTATATTGTCTTTTGTTTTAGCCTTCACATCCATTATTGTGTTGAACACGTTATCAAACACGTTTTTCTCAATATGCATCGCATCCAAATTATGATGAATGAGATTGGTATGCCAATAAGGTAACACCCGAAAAATATTATTTTTCGTCCAATTGTGACATTCTCTGAATCCAATCAACTTTTGTTCACATAATTTACTCCCAAATGTGATATTTGGAATGCTATCTATCCTTTCCAGAATTGCCTCACCAGATAATCGCTCAATTGGAGAATCATGCTCAATTCTTCGACAAAATTTATCTATTTGTCTTCTAAAAGGATGATTTAAAGGCAAGAACTGACGATGACAATAAAAAAAACATGGTTGCCATAATGCAATCTGAATGACTTAAGTTCTTCCATACAATAAGGATAAGCCAATCGACCGTGTGTGCTCCATCCTGATAACATGCCGTAAGCAGGGAAGTCATTAATCGTCCATAATAATGCAGCTCTTAATATAAAATTTTGTTTCCTATACCCATCATAACTCGGAACACCATGATTCCACAATAATTTCAACTCATCTATCAATGGTCTGAGAAAAACATCAATATTCTGTGATGGACTATTCGGACCCGAAATTACCATATTAAGAAGTAAATATGGTTGCTTCATACACATCCAAGATGGTAAATTATATACACAAAGCATTACCGGCCAACAAGAGTATGGTTTTGCTCCATGAGTAAACGGACAAAACCTATCTGCACACAAACCCAATCTGACATTTCGAGATTCCACTACAAAAGATGGATGCATACGATTGAAGTCTTACCATACTTCACCATCAACAGGGTGTCTCAAAACTCCATTATCCTTTCGGTTATGCGCATGCCATGTCAAATTCTCAGTTGTAACCGTTGACATATATAATCTTTGAAGTCTCGGAATCAATGGCAAATAACGAAGAATCTTATAAGGAATTCTCTTCGACTTTCTAACATTTAATTTGCTTGGTTTATAACGAGGATGGACACATACGGAACAAAATTCTAAGTCAACCGAGTCGTTATAAAACAACATGCAATTGTTGTTGCATGCATGTATCTTCTGATAGTGAAGTCCAAATTTGGCCATCTTCTTCTTCATTCGGTAAAAATTATTAGGTAAATTATCATTTTCTAGTAACATCCCTTTTATCATAATTATCAAATAATTGAAACACGATTCACTCATGTTAAATTCAGATTTCACATTTAACAGTTGTGACATAGCAGATAAAGTTATGTGTTTTGTACATCCTGACCACAACGGTTCATCTGCTTGGTTCAACAACGAATAAAAGTTTCTTGAACTTAAATTCGGTTGATCATCTTGAACCATTGTCTCATCAACATTGTAATTACCACATAAATTCAGATTCGGATTTAGAGCATCCATAACCATTCTAGCATAAGGATTATCTCTTTCATCGTCACTTCTCGTCTCGAGTTCATCAGTATGCATACTTGATGACTGACCTTGATGACTTTCACCATGTACATCCCAAATATAGTAATTCTCCTTAAACACTGTATAATACAAGTGTTTACGCACATCATCAATTTCTGCAAACCGATTATTCTGACACTTCACACAAGGGCATCTAATTCTATTAACCTTTACGTACTCGCTGTGAGCATATGCAAAACCTAAGAATTCTTCAACTCCATTCAGATACTCATTACTAATGTATTAAAAGTCGTCCAACCGCCTATACATCCAAGATTTATCGTGCTCCATTCTCTAAGCCTAAGTAAACTATCAACAATACAATAACACAAGAATCAAAATAACAAATTGAAAATATTATCTTTTTAAATTACTATATATTATAAATAAAGTTTTATTTATTCTAGCTCCTACACAATTAACAATTTTCCTACACAATTAATTTAAAAATATTAATTATTTTCACTTGCCTAAAATACTCTTCTTTTAATATTAAAATTTTATATATTTTATAATTTAATACTTTTAAATTATAATTACAAATAAACTATTATTATTATTCAATTTAAATTTTTATGTTTATTAGTATATATTATAAAAGAAGTTTTATTTATTAAAACACATTAACAATTTTCCTACACAATTAATAATTTTTCTACACAATTAAATTAAAAATATTAATAATTTTCACTTGCCTACAATACTGTTTTCTTATTATTAGAATTTTATATATTTTTTAATATTATCTTTTTAAATTATAATTATAAATAAACTATTATTATTATTTAATTTATATTTTTATATTTATTACTATATTATAAATAAAGTTTCATTTATTATGACACATTAACAAATTTCCTACACAATTAATTTAAAAATATTAATAATTCCACTTGCCTACAATACTATTTTTTATTATTAGAATTTTATATATTTTTTAATATTATTTTTTTAAATTATAATTATAAATAAACTATTATTATTATTTAATTTATATTTTTATTATTATATTATAAATAAAGTTTCATTTATTATAACACATTAAATTTTTTCATACACAATTAATTTAAAAATATTAATAATTTTCACTTGCCTATAATACTATTTTTATTATTAGAATTTTATATATTTTTTAATATTATCTTTTTAAATGATAATTATAAATAAACTATTATTTCAACAATATACACATTAACAATTTCAACAATATACATATTAACAATTTCAACTCATACCCATTAACAATTTCAATTTCAACTAAACAATTTACAGAATTTTTTTTTTTTAACAATATACACATTAACAATTTCAACAATATACACATTAACAATTTCAACTCACCCATTAACAATTTCAATTTCAACTCAACAATATACACAAAAAAATTTCAACAATATACACATTAACAATTTTCAAATCATAGAGAAAAGACAACTCATACCCAGGCGTGGTGGTCGGACACCTTAGCTGGTGGCGAGCACAGGCAGCGATGGCGATGGCTCGTGGAGGACAATCGGACTTAACTACAAAAATGAAAACAGCAATAATATAAAACAATATCAAAAATAAAAAAACAAAAATAAAAGAAGATAGAGAAAAGAAAAAGACGCGGTGGTCGGACGATTTCGACGATGGCAGCGATGGTGGTGGCTCGTGGGGGACGGTCGGACGGCGGTGGCTCGGTCATAACTACAAAAATGAAAACAACAATATTATCAAAAACCAAAAATCAAAAAACGAAATTAAAAGAAGAGAGAGAACAGAAACAGACGCGATGGTCGAAAGGTGATGGCGACGGCGGTGGCAGCGACGGTGATGGCTCGTGGGGGCACGACGAAGGGGCACGATGGCGAAGGGAGAAAGAGAGAACGAGAAAATGAGGAAAGAAGTCTCGGGCAGTAAGTTATGCCTGAGACTTTCACCGACAGAATATTCTTATTACCGACGGAAATTTCGTCGGTAATACTTTTGGCGGGATTTCAAATGTAATCCGTCGATAATAAAGTATTACCGATGGAATATCGATCGGTAATACCATTTTTCGTCGGTGAAACATCACCGAAGGATTAAACTTTCACCGATGGAACGTAGGTATTACCGACGAAAATTTCATTGGTAATACTTTGGGCGGGATTTCAAATTTCATCCGTCGGTATTAGCATTTTTCGGTCGGTGATATATCACCGAAAGAATAAACTTTCATAGAAGAAAATCAATTCTTACCGACGAAAATTTCGTCGGTAATACTTTCTAACCGTTCACTTTAAAATCTTAATTAATTTTTTTAATAAATTTGCATTTATTATTTATTAAAAACCGAGAAAAAACTATTACCGACGGATTTTTCGTCGGTAAAAACGAAATTTCGTCGGTAAAAAAACTAAACGGTCAAAAAGTATTACCAACGAAATTGCTTATTACCGACGGCTTATCCGTCGGTAATAAATTTTGGACCATTTAGTTATTAATTTTTATTTATTAATTATTTCGAAAACAATGTGTTATTTTCACCGACGTAAATTTCGTCGGTAATTCTCGTAACTCCGTCGGTGAAAAATTGGCGGGAATCTAGGTCGTTCGCACCAAACTTTTACCAACCGAAATTATCGGGGGAATGTATCTGTCGCTAATATTACGTCGGTAATATTCTTTTTAAGTCAGAAATATTGAAAAATTTCGTCGGTAATAGGCCAAAACATTACCGACGAAATTCCGTCAGTAATAAATAAAATCCGATTGGTAATAAATTGTTTTACCGACGGAAACATTCCGTCGATGATGTTTTCGTCGGTAAACCGACGTCCTCTTATAGTGAAAACAATTCCAAAGTTATGGGAAAGAAGGCATGATGACACGTTGGTCTTATTTCACTCTAAAATTGTTGGAGAATGTTGCACAATAATTCTTTTGGATAATAGTAGAGGATCAATTTGTTACTGCCAAAATGTTACAAATCTGTTAGTTGAAATAGGGTGACGGAGATTGAGGAGTGGACTAGGTCGCTCTCTTGAGACGATACGTGCCCTCTCGGTAATAAGATCTGGTGCAAAGAGGTTGAGACAGAGAAGACTCCCACACCACTAATGCCCTGGGTTATGGTGATATTGAACTCAATTTTACTTCTGGTAAAAAATTGATCTTTAAGGATGTCTGGCATGTTCCTGAGATTAGAAAAAATCTGATTTCTGCTTTTCTTTTAAATAAAGCTAGATTCAAACAAGTTATTGAATCTGATCAATTCACTCATGAAAAATGGCATGTTTGTTGGGAAAGGTTATGCCTGTGAAGGCATGTTTAAACTGAATATTGATATGAATAAAATTTCAGTTGTATGTTTAAACTGAATATTGATATGAATAAAATTTCAGTTGTTTCTACTTATATCGTTTCTTGTGTAAATGTTTGGCATGCTAGATTATGAGTAGTTTAGGTTTGGCATGCTAGATTATGTCATGTTAATGATAGATATGTGAAAAACATGAGTAGTTTAGGTTTGATTCCTAAACTAGATAATCAAATTGAAAAATATGAATCATGTAGCATGACCAAAATCACAAAAAAAAGCCATTTAGAAGTGTGGTAAGAAATTCTGAATTGTTGGACTTAATTCACACTAACATTTGTGAATTTGAAGGGTATCTAACACGAGGTGGAAAAAGGTATTTTTTAACCTTTATTGATGATTTTTCAAGATATACGTATGTTTATCTTATGAAAAATAAAAGTGAAGCTTTTGAAAGATTTTCCACCTTTATAAAAGAGATAAAAAAAATCTTTTTGGGAGAAAAATCAAAAGATTTAGGAGTGACAGAGAGGGTGAGTATGATAATCTTGAATTAAATGTTTTTATTCAATCCTTGGGTATTGTTCATGAAACTACTCCCCCTTATTCTCCTGTATTAAATTATAATTATAAATAAATTATTATTATTATTATTTAATTTATATTTTTATATTTATTACTATATTATAAATAAAGTTTCATTTATTATAACACATAAAAAATTTTCATACACAATTAATTTAAAAATATTAATAATTTCCACTTGCCTACAATACTATTTTTTTATTATTAGAATTTTATATTTTGTTAATATTGTCTTTTTAAATTATAATTATAAGTAAACTATTATTTCAACAATATACACATTAACAATTTCAACAATATACATATTAACAATTTCAACTCATACCCATTAACAATTTCAATTTCAACTCAACAATATACAGAAATAAAATTCAACAATATACACATTAACGATTTCAAATATATACATTAACAATTTTAACTCACCCATTAACAATATACACACAAAAAATTTCAACAATATACACATTAACAATTTTCAAATCATAGAGAAAAGACAACTCATACCAGGCGTGGTGGTCGGACATCTTAGCAGGTGGCGTGCACAGGCAGCGACGACGATGGCTCGTGGAGGACAGTCGAACTTAACTACAAAAACGAAAACAACAATAATATCAAACAATATGAAAATAAAATGAAAATAAAAGAAGATAGAGAAAAGAAACAGACTCGGTGATCGGATGATTTCGGTGATGACAGCGACAGTGGTGACTCGTGGGGGATGGTCGGACGATGACGGCGGTGGCTCGGACTTAACTATAAAAATGAAAACAACAATATTATCAAAAAATATCAAAAACCAAAAATCAAAAAACGAAATTAAAAGAAGAGAGAGAACAAAAACAGATGCCGTGGTCAGATAGCAACGAAGATGGTGATGGTAGCGATGGTGATGGCTCGTGGGGGACGGTCAGATGACAACGGCGAAGGGTTCGAACGACGAAGGGGCACGACGGCGAAGGGAGAAAGAGAGAAAATGAGGAAAGAAGTCTCGGGCATTAAGTTATGCCCGAGACTTTCACCGACAAAATATTCTTATTACCGACTAAAATTCAGTCGGTAATACTTTTGGCGGGATTTCAAATGTAATACGTCGGTAATAAAGTATTATCGACGGATTGGTCGGTAATACTATTTTCCATCGGTGAAACATCACCGACGGATTAAACCTTCACCGACGAAAATTTTGTCGGTAATACTTTGGACGGGATTTCAAATTTCATCCATCGATATTAGCATTTTTTTCGTCGGTGATATATCACTGACGGAATAACTTTTCACCGACGAAAATCAATTATTACCGACAGAAATTTCGTCGGTAATACTTTCTGACCGTTCACTTTAAAATCTTAATTAATTTTTTAATAAATTTGCATTTATTATTTATTAAAAAATCGAGAAAAAACTATTACAGACGGATTTTCTATCGATAAAAATAGAATTTCATCGGTAAACAAACTAAACGTTCAAAAAGTATTACCGACGAAATTGCTTATTACCAACGGATTATCTGTCAGTAATAATTTTTGGACCATTTAGTTGTTTATTATTAATTTTTATTTATTAATTATTTCGAAAACCGGGTGTTATTTTCACCGACGGAAATTTCGTTGGTAATTCTCGTAATTTCGTCGGTGAAATTTTGACGGGAATCTAGGTCGTTCACGTCGAACTTTTACCGGCGGAATATATCTGTCACTAATATTCCGTCGGTAATATTCTTTTCCGTCGAAAAATATTGAAAAATTCCGTCGGTAATAGGCCAAAACATTACCGACGGAATTCCATCAGTAATAATCAAAATTCGGTCAGTAATAAATTGTGCTACTGACGGAAACATTTCTTCGATGATGTTTCTGTCGGTAAACCAACGTCCTCTTGTAGTGAACACTATTCCAAAGTTACGGGAAGGAAGGCATGATGACATGTTGGTCCTATTTCACTCTACAATTGTTGGAAAATGTTGTACAATAATTCTTCTGGATAAGAGTAGAGGATCAATTTGCTGCTGCCAAAATGTCACAAATCTGTTAGTTGAAATAGGGTGACGGGGATTGAGGAGCGGACTAGGTCGTTCTCTTGAGACGATACGCGCCCTTTCGGTAATAAGATTCGGTGCAAAGAGGTTGTATTGCACGTCGTCTCCTAGGATACAACAAGCTCAGTCACCCACTGTACACCTTGCTAATCTGCACAAGTTAGAAGGTAGAAGCTCTACCAAAATTGAAACTTTCTTCACCTTATTAATTAGCACTCTTAAAAGACTTAGGAAGATCTTTTAATTGAAATAATAAAGGAACATTAAAAGAAAGAATTCTCTTTTGAAAAGTGGATAATCTGAAAAGTGAAAAAGGATCCTATTTATAGAGTTTTAAAAGAAAAGCATAAACCAGATTTTTTTCTAATCTTAGGAACATGCCAGACATCCTTAAGGATCAATTTATCAGAAGTAAAATTGAGTTCAATATCACCATAACCCAGGGCATTAGTGGTGTGGGAGTCACCAAGCAAGATTTTCTTCTCTGTCTCAAACAGAGAATAGGTTTTGAACGAAGTTTTGTCATAGCAGACATGCCTAGAGGCACCAGAGTCTACCTACCATCTTTCAGAAGAATCAACAGTGTTGATCTCAGATTTCATAGCCATATGTGGCTCTTCGGTTACATTAACCTGATTAGAAGGTCCATGTTTTCGAAAATGACATACGCTTGCTATATGTCCAGATTTCCCACATACATAGCACCCATCATTTCTTTTATTATTTGGTGCTTCTCTTGAAAGAGGTCCTTGGTTTTTTTTCTTATTAAATTGACCCTTAAGTTGTTTTCCATAGGACTTATTTTTATGAATTTTCTTTTTCTGTTTCAATTTTGTATTATTATAAGTCCTAGGCATGTTCTCATTAGAAGTGACAAGATTTACCTTTGAATTACCTGTGCCATTGAAGTCAAGTGAATTGTTTTGATTTCTGTGCTCTTTTTCTACTCTCAAGCGCATGATAAGAGATTCGATGGATAGTTCCTTATGTTTGTGGCGTAAGACCTTCCCAAATTCATTCCAAGAGTCGGGCAATTTGTCAATAATGGTAGAGACTTCCATTTGTTCATCAACATTTATTCCTTCACGTCGAACATCATGTGCAAGCATCTGGAGATCATGGGCTTGTTCTATCACAAACTTATTTTCAACCATTTGGAATATGAAATAACAGCTACAAGCATACTTTTCGGATCCAGCTGCTTCAATGTCATATTTTTGTTGCAGTGCCTTCCAAATTTTCTTTGTTGAAGAATAAGTTTGGCCATAATAATCATACAGACTGTCAGAAAGATAATTGAGTAGATAATTTTTGCCAATAGTCGTGATCCTTCTCCCATTTCTTCACATTCTTTTCATGCTTAGATTTTTTTTCATCAGTCATTACTTCAGTATCTTTTTTCTTAGGACTCTTTTCCACCAAAATGTAGAAGACATTCAAAAGTGTCAGGTAGAAAAAAAAGTCCTTTGGATATCGTTATCCATAAGGATATCGTCTCAAATTGTTGGAGAATGTTGCACAATAATTCTTTTGGATAAGAGTAGAAGATCAATTTGCTGCTGCCAAAATGTCACAAATCTGTTAGTTGAAATAGGGTGACGGAGGTTGAGGCGCAGACTAGGTCGCTCTCTTGAGACGATACGCGCCTTCTCGGTAATAATAACCAGTGCAAAGAGGTTGTATTGCACGCCGTCCCCTAGGATACAACAAGCTCAGTCACCCACTTTACACCTTGCTAACCTGCACGTTAATTTGATTCAGTTTGAATTATTATTTATTAAATATAAAAAATATTTATATTTAATTATAAAATATATAAATATTAATATAAAAATAAAAATAAAAATAAAAATATATTTTTAATATTTTTGTAAATAGTAAAATAAGCTTTTGGGTTGACCCGAATCTGACTCGTGGCTTAGGTAATGAAATAAAAAAAAATTCGAATCACAATTCAATCTGATTCATGAAAAAGTCTAGATGCATGACATGATGAGTAATTTCATATTTATTAATGATAAGAAGAAATATAGAGCTGGTTTTCACTTTTCATTATTGTTTATTTCTTTATATTGTGAGATTACAGGTACATTAATTGTAGAATTATAATTGAATAGAGCGCATTATTCAGCATATATGACGTAAGTGTAGTTCTTGACTTAATCTTCTCAATGTTAGGGGTCGCTGTACATTGATCTGATACACGGTTTCCCTGGCTTACATGGCCCGCAAGATGGTGGAGTCATTTGCTATACCAAATCTTAGAAGTAAGAATCTTTGTTTAGATAAAGACTTGATAAGACCACCTTGATCATGTACGGTTAGGAATGTAGACCACTTATTCGGATTGAACATGTTGCCTTATAAAGTGATTATCTAAGGCCAAGTGCTTCATTCTTGAGTGAAAAACAGGATTGACACTAAAATAGGTGGCACCAATGTTATCAGTGGAGGGTTGGAGATTGAGACAGATTAATTTTTAGTTCAGATAATGAGATTCTTAATCCAAACCAATTCAGCAGTTGTATTGGCTTTTACCTTGTACTAAACTTCTACAGATGATCGAGCCACTGTCCTTTTTTTGTAGATTTTCAAGAGATTTGATTAGAGCCAAGATTTACAATGAAAGGAGTAGTTGAAGAACAATCATCCAAATTGCAAAATCTGCATCACTGAAAGCGAACAAACATAATTGTGAAGTTTTTTGCAAGAATAATGAACAATAAGTCAATCCATTAAAGTCAAGCTCGGCGGTAAAGCAAGGAATGAGAAATGCCAGTTCTGGAAGAAAGGAAGGAAGCATAGTCCTTTCACTGATGTAAGTGAACAAGTAATGGTGGAGGTCCTGTTCAATTCAGTACGGCCTAGTAGTAAGAGCTGCCACCATAGCTTAGAGTTAAGAGGGCAGGCTTTAGAAGGTGGGGCAAGGCAAACGGGCATTGATTGACTGATTAACGAGATAGGATTCCCTCCTCCAACGGTCGTCGTTAGGTTAATCGAAAACGTGTCATCAATGGCCTTTGCTCTAGCTATCTCTTCCATAAAAAAATAAGCCATGGTGGATAGTAAATTTTAGGATCTTAGAATTTGTTCTGAGAGGGTTTAATGGTAGCATGAGCACTATCAAGCCTGATGAGAGATAAGTATTATAATGAGCCAACCAATTTTAGATATGTAGTTGCATCAGATAGACTAAAACCATCCTTCAATTGCAATTCTAAATTAGGAGCCATGGGAGTGGGAACTTCTTTTACATGTACCATATCAAGTACATATCTAATATACTTGGGTTGAGACATAAACATGTCGTTGGAGATCGATATGACTTCAATGCCTATTAAGAAATTGAGATTATCAAAAGATCCATTAGAGAAAATGTATTAGCAAGTTCATCCAAGAATTTCTGAACAGCCACATTGTTATTCCCTATAACCAACAAGTGGTCCATATAGACTAGAAAATTTTGGCTTTTAAACCCCTTTGCATCTAATTTGGCTTCGTACCTCTCAACTAAGCCATCAGATTTTTTTTTTTTTTTTTTTTTTTAAATTCTGAAATCCATTTACATCCCACAATGTTCTAATTTGGTGATGGTGGAACAAATGTTCAAGTGTTGTTTTTAACTAAAGCATTAAGCTCACTAGCCATGGCTTGTCTCTAATAGAAATCAGTCATTAATGCTTGTCTAACACAAGTTGGTTCTGATCATTGGTAGGTTAGGTTCTGTTTGTGGTAGTGTTGGGAGCTTGGAATTCGGTTTTTTAACCTTGGAATTGGCTAGGTTTTGTCCTGTGTCAGGTTATTAGTAAATGTAGACTGACTTCCTATTGGCCATTAGATGAATATTTATCAGTGGTAAAATTGGGTGTAAGATTACAAAAATTTACACTAATGTAAATTATCTTTCCTATATATTTATAAAATCAATAAAAGTCTAATCCCATCTTATTTATTAAGAAGAATTTACTTTAGTAAAGAATTTACGGTAAATAAGGAAATAGATAAATAAAAATTTGTTAATATTTAATTTAATAAAAAATTATCAATTAAGGAATTTTTTTTTATAATTAAAGACTTCAATTTTATTAAGGAAATAATAAAAATTAATTAAAAATTTAATTTAATAAAAATTTATTAATTATAGACAAAATAGTTAACTTTTTAAAAAATATATATATGTTATTCAATATTTGTAATTTTAGAGTTCGTCCTTTTTATATATAGTATAAATTTTATGCATGTATGAACCTAAGGGCGGGTTTGGTTCGTGAATGTAAGGTTGCGGTTGGTAATAGGATTCTTCCTTACAAGTTGACGAAGTCACATTCCTGTGAATCTTACATGCATGCGTTTGGTTGACCGTCCCTTCATTTAAGATGATCATGTTTGGTTGGCACGAAAGTAACCTTCCGAAATCCTCACATTACTAAAATACCCTTGCCTTTGTACAAGCCAATAGTAGATTGGGACCTGCAGCGTGCTTTTAAACTAAACATTCATGCAGTATGTTACAAATTCATAGTTTACAAATAATTTCGAATTGAAGTACATCTAACCAATTCATGCACATTCAACCAATAATTTCGAATTGAAGTACATTAGTAGCTAAACTAAACATGACCTAGAGCTGTTAACATATGCACAGCTATTTTACCAAGCAAGTCATAAATATTTTTACAAAAATGTTTTCCATGGCATCTCAAAACATAAGTCACAAAGTCAAAATATTAGTGCATGCAATTGCAAAAAGTTGCCAATATCTTCATAGAAGCTCTAAGCAGAAACATAAGCTACATATCTCCAGAAGGGTTGAAGCCAAATGAGGGTCGATAACTGTTATAACCAACCAAATATTAAATATTAGGAAAGATTTTCAAAACATACACAAAATCTTGTAAGAAATTACTAAATACAAAGTATATATTTGTGATCAAACAACACAACAATTATGAACAAAAAAAAAAGGAAAAAAATTTCAAGAAACTATCACTAAAAGAAGCTGGTTACTATTAGATTCTATTATGCAAATAAACTAAATAGCATTAGATTCTATTATGCAAATTTTAAGTAGAAAAGGCAGTTGTCATTTACCTAAATTCTGGTGTTTGAAAATTGACACCAGAAAATTGGAAGCCAATTATTAGAACAAGAACTTTTTTTAAGTAGCCCCCCACCGGCCCCATGGATGTAGCCAACAAAAAACTGAACTAGACATGTCTAATATAGATTCAAATTTTGATAAGTGCCGATGGGAACAAATCTAATCAAAGTGGGAAGACGATATTTAAATTCTATTCTTGCTGCAGCCTGTTACTGTTAAGACATGAAAATTCAACAAAAATTTGGTACATGGTACCAAGCAGCACAGTTTCAAGCATTTCGAAAAGAAAAAAAAGGCGAGAGTTAGAGGCAACGATCTAAAAACCTTAACCAAATTCGAAACCCCATAAACCCCAAATAATCAGGCTATCCAAAATCCCCAAACCTATACTCCCAATATTTGAAACCCCAAACATTAAAACCAAAATCAAAACCCTAAACCTTCAATCTGACATGCAAATACAAAATCAATAACCTAAAATAAATATAAATCAAAGATTTCGAAATGAAATCATACCTGGATTTGAATGGGAGAGACAACGATTCGAGAGAAGTCAAGAGGTAGAGGCAACAATCCAAATAGAAATCGAGACCAGATGAAGAGTGACAGTTGGCTAAAACAAATGTCGTGGCATTGGGGGTGTTATTTCATTATGTTATTAAGGGCAAAAGTGACAAAAAGACTACATTACGGGTGTAATGTAACATAACCTCAGAGAGAGGAGGGTATGACATTACACCCAATATGATCCAATTTTGACACTATAGCTAATATCATATTACCGAGCTTGCGAAATGTTAGTGAACCAAACATGGTAATCTCATGACGGAATGTAAGATTACAGCTTGTAATGAAAGATTCACCAAACCCTAACACCAAAAAAATAACATTAACACAAGACGAATGCACGAATGTGTCAAAATATATGCATAACTTGTCAAATTTTATATATATGTAATACCTTTAATATAATAATAACACAAAAAAATATATATATAAATACAACACGTGATAATTATATAAAAAAAATTTAGATGCTTGTCACGTGATAAGCAATTGTCCCTCAATTGTTCTCTCAATTGAGGGATTTCTTTTTATTGTATTTATAAGAGTACATGCTATTAGACCTGCTCAAGAGCCGTGCAGCCCGTCCGACCCGACAAGCCTGGCGCGGATCACTGTTTAACTATTAAAATATTATTATTTTATTTAAATTCAATTATAAAAATATATAAATATTAAATTGTTGATTTGTTCTATCATCCCAATACAGCATACAATCATTCAGACAACTATGAATTTTCTCATATCCAAAGCCTAGATCTTTTATCATCTTCTTTGAATCCTTACAAGACTGAGGGATTTTTGCAAAAGAAAATATTTTTTCCATAAATTCTAATAATAGTGTCAAAGAATTTCCTATCCACCCGCATAAGCATTTTAAGTGAAAAAGACGGACACAGAAAGACAATCTTGAATTCTTAGATCCCTCATAAAGTTCTCAATTCATATCATCAAGCCACTTATAAAACTTTACCACTTCTCCATTGGGTTCTTGATCAGTACCCACACCTTTTCCCGTTTCAGCAAAGTCATTCATGCCAACTTTGAATCCATCATTTCCTCCAATAAATTTTGGTAAAGATGTTTGGAAACTGTGGTTATGCATGTTAAATGCATCCCACAACATGCTTTCCATGTCATCTTGTCTAATAGACTGATGTTGATTGTTAGAATAACTTAGAGGAACTTTAGAAGATAACCTAGAAGTTGCGGACTCTCCATGAAAAAACCATTGTCTGTAACTTGGGAGAAATTCTTCACAAATTAAATGTTCGAAAACAACTTCATGCATATGTCAATCAATATTAGCACACCTTGAACAAGGACATAATATCATATTATCTTCTCTTGCGTTTGGAAAACGAAATCAAGAAAACTATCTAGTCCATCTTGGTACTCTTGACTTAGTCTAGACTTTTGCATCCAACTCTTATCCATTTCGTATGTAAATATAAATTATAAAATAATATATTATAAGCTCTACTAAATATTAAACTTTGACTAACTTTTGCGAAGTTGGATTTGTAAATATGTATATGTTTGATGTTAAGAATGAGTATACAACAATACACAATAAGTGATCCCTACATAATAAGTGATCATGCCATAGTTTAGAAACCATAAAAGACAACATTAATATATAATAGAATTTAAAAAATAGATTAAACTCAAAATTAGTATATAATGCATAAAAAAAATTATAATTTTTTCTTAAATAAGAAAAATTAGTCACTCTAAAAAAATTAGTATATAATGCATAACAAAAATATTCAATTACACAATAAACACATAAATCATAGAATCAATAAAAAAAAATACATATTACAAAATAAAGATTAAAATATGGAAAAAAAAAAAACTTACCAAGAATCGGCCAAAAGATGTGGTGGAGGTGACGGTCAGAGTAAATCAGTGACGTGGTGAAGGTGGCTGCACGTGGTAGAAGAAAAAGGAAAGAGAAGTAAGAAAAGAGGAAGGAAAAAATAAAATTCGATTTGTTTCGAATACTTACGATTGCCGCCGCCTTCGAAAAAGTCTGAAATTTTTGCCCTCATCGCGGGGACGATCGGCCTCGTCAAAGTGTGACATTAGGGAAAGATAGAGGAAAAGACGACTTAATTCCTCTTGAAATAAAGGTTGAGGGTATGAAAATGACATCGAAAAAGAAATGGAGTCGCCACCAATCATTTTTGGCTAGGTGTGATCAGCCACCTATTAAACCGGTTTTTGAAAAACATTTCAAAATTAATTAAAACATTTTAAAACCAATTTCGAAGTCTGGGCTTTGAACCAGACAAAACAAGTGCGGGTTCGGGAGTCAGTTACGTGTGGGGAAGGATTAGCACCCGCACAACGCTCGTATAAAATGGTACCTTATTAGTCATGTGTTATCTCGAGTCTAGGTGAAAAGTCGGTTTTAGATTTGGTATTTAAAAATAATTCTCATTTTAAAAACAATCCTATTTTTTTCGAGAATGATTTGGAATTTTTTATTGCAAAAATTTTCTATATTCCCCGGGAAACCAGTAAAATATAGATTTTTTATTTGTTGTTGGAAATCTCTGCACCATCCTCTTTTAAAAGGGTATTCCTTCGTTAATATAGTTGATGAAGACTCCCCGACAACCCGGAGGAGAATTCATGAATCATAGTAACTTGGAGATATTGCCTTATTTTATTAAAAATATCAATTTTTAAAAAGTTGACTAACCACGAATGTACAAATTAAAACATGAATGTATAACATGCATAATTAACATGGCATGGTAAGCAATTTATTATAACATGACAAAATTTAAATGACATAGCCAAAAGAATAAATGACATGGAATATGAATTAAAGACATGGCATATGAATGATAAGGCGCATGAATGAATGAATGACATGGCATAAACTAAACGACATGACATGTGAATGACATGGCACATGAATGATATGGCATATGCATGACCTAGATGACATGGCATATAAATGGATGACATGGCCTGATCTAGATAACATGGCATGTTAATGGATGACATGGCTTAATCTAGATAACATGACATGTGAATGGATGACATGGCATATGAATGACATGGTATGTGAATGAATGACATGGCATGGCATGACTTAGATGACATGGTATGTGAATGGATGACATGGCCTAATCTAGATAACATGGCATATGAATGGATGACATGGCATAATCTAGATGACATGGCATGTGAATGGATGAAATGGCATATGACATGGTGTGTAAATGAATGACATGGCATACTTTAGATGACATGACATGTGAATGCATGGCATAATCTAGATGACATGACATGGCATGGCATATGCATGATACGGTATATTACACATGGCAAAATCTAATCAAGGCAACATGAATATAAAATGACATCAACATGGAATATTCATGGACATATAATTTTCATGTGAGGGATCATACAAATAGCATATATCAGAAAATATTACCTCACTCTCCGGCAAACCCGGTAAAGCTCAGAAAATATTTATTTCTTATGATATTTATATGATTCCGAAATAAAACAAAATCCAACATCTTTCAATTCCATAAACACGTGCGTTGAACAATTTTCTAACGTCCCCGGCAAAGATTAAGAACTAATTCTCGCCAAATGTTTAAGAAACTGAAACATACGTTTTAAGTCAAATTAAAATTTAAAAACATTTTAAAAATGCAATGCATGGAGATGTGTTTCTTCCTTGAAGTAAGGATATTCGTATACCTAAAAAGGTATACGACTACCTTAGGAAGAGACTTAAATTGTATGTTCAAAATCGAAAGACTTTGGACTTGGATTTAAAAAAAAAATGATTTTTTTTGATAAAAATGGCCTCATGGCCGACCCTTTAAAAAGGCTCTATTTTCCTAGTTTTGAAATTCAGGTTGACCACCCTTGACCCAACTTTTATAAAATCAAATTTTATGATTGGAATGACTTGGAAATTAACCTAAGACAGTAACTAATGTCCCAAATCAGCCCCCTCTTTGTATCAAAACAAAAACATAAAATTATTATTTCTCAAAAACAAATCTGACTCCTACTGGCAGTTTTGAAATCCGATTTTTTTTACCCTTCTAGAAATTTTCAAAAAATATGAAAAAATTAGGACAGACCTAAAACATATTGATATTCATGGGAAAAAATCAGTTTTATTTTTGGAGCAAGGGTACTATAACCGAAATTTTACCAAATTCAGAACAGTGAGTTAAAACTGCTTTGTCAAAAACCATTTTTTTAAAATGATAAAAAAAATCTAAAAATCATAAAAAAATACCATGGCATACCCTAAATGACTACTGCATGTGGTGAAAAATAATTTTATTTTGACCATAGATGAGTAGTGAAAAAAATCTCAAAGTCAGATACCCAATCTAAACTATTAATCTCTCAACTAGTAGAGACAAGGGATTTTTGGCTTGAAATCATTGGTTGATCTTGGCCAAAATCCTAGTTGAAATGTCATGAAATGCATAATTTTACAACCCACAATCATATTACAATAGATGAATCATGAGTCAAGAGATGAACACAACCAACCAACCAAGCAACACCAAGCAACATCAAGCAAGAACAAGCACAAAATCACCTAGGTAGGTTCGGCTAAGGCGTGAAACATGTAAAACAATTTGTCAAAACTTGGTTATTTGATAAAGAATGAAGAAAAAAGGATAAAAAACCTTTAAAATTTATTTTTGAAAACTTTTTTATTTATCAAAATTTTTACAAATCACATGAACACAAAGAGGAGAAAAAGAATCACAACATCAAAGAAAAACATTAAGGAAGAAGAAGGGAGGTGATAGCTACCTAGCTATTGCTTTCCAAATCAAGATTGCCAAAATTTTCTTTCTCTTTTCTTTTTCTTCTTCATTTTCTCTCAAGAGTGAAATGCCTTAAGAAAAAAAATCAACCTCCTCCATCTTTACTATGGCCGGCCCTCTTGATATATTAGAGTGAGTGTGTGTGGCTTTTATTTTTTTTACCCTTGTCATGTTTTCCATGCTCTTCCAACATTCTTTGCCATATGGCCAAAAATGTTCCCCCAAATGCCTATTTCCCTTAAAATAAGGAGCTTGTCCCCTATTTGCATGGTGCTTCCTTTAAAAATAGAGAATCTTTGCCTCCCATTGGCTAACAATGCCACCTCAACCATTTATGTCTCCTATCTCTTATAAAATATTTTTGCCATTTGTCAAGATCATGGAGGCTACTACAAAAATATCCTCCTACATGGCATTATTTATCCTATTTGGCATCATCTTATTAACTTCACATGCTCTTCACATGGCCATGCAAATTGGGGCCTTCTTATTGGCTTAAAATGCCATGTAGGCAAAGTAGTGGAGAATCTTGTCCTTCTAAAAATGTCATCTTACTATCCATCCTTAGCCATTTGATCCATGATGATCACTCTCTCTCCCTATGATTAGCTGCTGCCGAAAATGGCCTGGAAATTTCCAGGCCATTCAACTTTTTTTATTTGCAAATTGGCCCTTTTCGATTTCTTCGGTAAAATTATATTTTGGCCCCCAAACTTATTTTAATTGCAATGGACCCCAATTTCAAAATTTTCTTTCCCAATTCATCCTATCCAATATAAAACTCAGTCCTAGAGGTTTTGAAAAAATTTCAAGCTCAGATTCTATTTTTCATGGATTTTTCTCTAAAGTTTCGGTTTAGTGCCTCTCAAACTTTGTCTTTTTCCAAATGAGCTCTGATTCTGAATTTTTCTTCTCCAATACCTTCCAAAAATATAAAACTCAGATCTGAAAGTTTTCATATTTTTTCGAGCTTGTTTCCTATTTTTTTCGGAATTTTCTTTTGGAATTTCGAGTTAGTGCCCCCGAACTTTGCCTTTTTTCATTTGAACTTCGATTCCGGATTTTTCTTCTCCAATGCCTTCCAAAAAAATATAAAACTCAGATCTGGAAGCCTTCATATTTTTTCGAGCTCGTTTCCTATTTTTTCCATAATTTTCTTTTGGAATTTCGGGTTAGTGCACCCGAACTTTGCCTTTTTTCATTTGAGCTCCAAATCTGGATTTTTCTTCTCCAAAACCTTCCAAAAAATATAAAATTAAGATCTGAAAGTTTTTATATTTTTCCGAGCTTGTTTTCTATTTTTCCCAGAATTTTCTTTTGGAATTTCGGGTTAGTGCACCCGAACTTTGCCTTTTTTCATTTGAACTCCGAATCCAGACTTTTCTTCTCCAGGACCTTTCATCTGGAATAAAACTCAGATCTGGAGGTTTTCGTAATTTTCTGAACTCGGATTCTATTTTTCTCGGATTTTTCAAGATTGCCCTTTAACCCCCGAAACCTCAGTTTTACTCAAAACGGGTCTGATTTCTAGATTTTCTTTTTTCACTGCCTTCGTTATATATTGAATTGGAGTTGGTTCAAAAATGCCCAATTTTTACGATCGAATTCCCCTCCGATTTTGTTTTCCCCTTTTCAATATCGAAAATTTTCTTCGTTTTTCCGTTTTTCCTCCAACCGGCTCTTCCTTGAGATCCACTTCAAACTGGGACTTGGGATATTCTTGTATACTTGTCCTTTATCAACTGCGGGCTTCAATTTCACTGAAAAATGCCATCTCTGCCGTTTTCCCCAAATCCGTGAATTTTCCTATTTATTGATTAAATCCTTATTTTCCTTTTTTTTTTCTCAAACCAATTCTTCTTTCAACTCCGCGTCAAAATTGGACCTTCCAATATTCGTAGTTACTGATCTTATTCCATTTGGGACCTCCATTTTCATCCAATTTGATCGTTTTCGCGTTTTTCCCCAAATTTGTGCAATTAGTTATTTATTTCCATTGAATTTCTGCAACTCGTCCTCCGAACTCTATATCTTTCGTTGTAGACCTCGAATTATCAAAATTCCTTCACCATTGTTCAATTCAACTTTGAATCTTGATTTTGACTGAGAGTTGACTTTTCAAGTGGTTGACTTTGTGGGGTTGACTTTCTCGAGGTTGACTTTTCCAAGTTGACTTTTTGTGTTGACCTCTAAAGTGAAGTCCTGGAGACCCATCTGTGGGATGGTGAAATTCTTTTTGTGTTCCGCGAAATTGAAAGGAGAATTTGCTTGGTTTAGGGGGCTCGAACAAAATTAGGTGTCTACAACAATTTTTTAACTTGTGAACCGAAAATCAAACCGAATAGAATAAGCTTATTATTATCCGAATCGGAACCATACCGAATTCAATAAAAACCAAACCAAAATTGAACCAACCGAATAAGATATGGGTTTCCCTAAAATTCATCATTGAATATTGGTAACATTAAGACGAAGAACATTGCGAGTATGACGAACTCAATAGTAATCCATAATAACATTAAGGAGAGGAAGGAAACATCATCCTATCCTTTTTTGGTGTGTGGAAAGAATTAAAAGCCATAAGTTATATGATTTCTCAGTTAATTAAATAATTATATTTTTTTCTATAAAAGGATGCCTTTCTAATTGATAAATGGCTCCAAAATTTTATTTTACTCATTCACTATTTAAACAAAAGATTCATATGTATAAAATAACTTAGGTAACTCTATTTAAAAAATGAAAAAAAAGAAAAATTTAAACTATGCCATATGAATAAAGTATCATATTAAACCAAATGAATTTGTATATACTTATTAATATTATTCTCTTTCATAAAATTTATTATGTAAAAAATTAAACAATAAGAGAAAATAATTCATCTGCTGCAAATGTGGGTATTACAACTTGTGGAAAACTATTATTAAGTTTAAGTGTCAAAATTCATCAAAGATTCAATTCACTCTTTTTTGTTGTTATTATTTTCTATTTTTTGTTCCTCTTTTTTAGTTTATTAGTCATAGTCTTGAAAAAACTAATAATAAGAAAGATGCACAAATTTGTAAACTTTTCTTTGTCTAGATTTCTAATTTTTAGAAGTAAGAAAAAAAGGAAGGAAATATAGCAACAGCTAACCCTAACCCAACCTAAACCCTATACCCCAAAAACCAAATTCTTGAGACCCTAAATTCTAACCTTGACCCTAAACCATAAATACATCAAAACCCTAAATCAAAATTAACTAAACCAAATAACAAGACTAACTTAAACATTAACAAGAAAATCATCAAAACTCACATAATATTCAACCCTAAAATGCAATAATTCAAAATCATACCTTCAAATTGAATGAGAGAAATGCAATAATTCGCCCTCTAAAAATCCACTATTGAATTAATGAGAGAGAGAGAGAGTTAAAGAGAAAGAGAAGCCAAAAGTGTTTTGAGATGGGAAAGAGGGGAACCCGATTCTTATTTACATATGCGGCGTTTGTCTCTGCGTTTTGCATTTTTTTTAATTATGAATACCTTTTAGCTACGTTTCATTAAACCAAACTTCGCTCTGTTTTCTATTGTCGCGGCATTTGTAGCTTGAAACGTCGTTAAGTTTATATATTTGGCGGCGTTTGTTGCTTCAAACGCCGCTACATATGATGACTAAAACACATCATTTAACTTATAAAAATTAACCGCGTAATTTAAAATTACTAGCGGCGTTTGTACAAGCACAAACGTTGTTGAAGGTCTAAATTTGTGGCGTTTACAGTTATAAACGCCGCTAAGTACATTGACTAAAACGTTGTCGTTTTTTTTTATAGAAATGGTGGGAAACGTTTTTGGCGGTAAAAAATAAACCGCGTAATTCTAGAAACATTTAGCAGCGTTTTTGCTCTTAAACGTAGATACTTAATCTTATTTAGCGGCGTTTACTACTAACAAACGCCGCTGAATGTATACTTAACGGCATTTTTAAACCAAATGCCGCTACGTTTACAAAATCACGGAAGCTGGTGGCATTTTTATGGGAAACACGGCCATGTAAATGCCACTAAAACCAAAAATTGCTGTAGTGATACTTCCATTAACGTTCTTTTTAACACAACTTTACATTCAATTTCTCAAGAATCAAATCATTCTCTCTCGTAGGCAACATATGTTTCTATCAAGATTCATTGTGTGTTCAAGAAATTCTTGAAGTGCAATCTTGAATTTCTTCATTTAGTGTGTTCAAGAAATTTTTGAAGTGCAATCTTGAATTTCTTCGTTTAGGCATTGTATCTTGAGGATAACATTTTCAAGAGTCCATTTGAACCTAAGTGGAGAAATTATTATCTTAAGATAGTTTTTCTAAGTGCTTTGCCTAAAGTTTATTTTTCTTCAAATTCCTTTTTTATTGGTTTATTTAGGCTCCATTTGGATGGGCGGTGAGATTGGCTCTGGTGAGATTAAAAACAGCGATTGAGGTGAAATTAGTTATTGTAGCGGTGAGATTCGATACTGTAGCGATGAGATTAAAATCAGCGGTGGGATATGTGTTTGGATGCAAAAGTAGCAGTAGTGGTGAGGTGAATTATAGTGAGAAGAAAAAATGACCATTAAGGACATTAGATTAAAATTTGTATATAATAAATTTATAACATATTTAATAAATTATTAAAAATATTTAAAAATAAAATAAATAAAATAATATTTACACATTTAAAAATAAAAAATAATATTAAATGAATATATAAATAATTTTTTAAAAATAATAATTATATAAATAATTATAAATTTATTTTAAATAAACAAAACATAAATCATAAATAAAACTAAAAGTAAAATAGAAAAAAAAAGAATGTAGGGTTAAAAGAGGAAATAAAATCTTCAGTGAATTTTTTTTCTTTCTATTGGACGTTTTTCCACCAGTGGAACTTTTTCTCTCCACTAGTGGCCAAGTAGATAATTTACACTGAAATATTGTTATCCAAACGGATAACTCCAGTACGTTTACATCAAAAAGGTACCTTAACACACCGAACTGAAGCTTCGGTGATAACCAAATGAATTAGTCACTCTCATATACAACACCTACTTCTATCAAGATTCATTGTGCCTGTCAACTTTCTGCCTTGTCACATGCTAATTAATCTCTGATTGACCAAAAGTTCTCTTAATCAATCTGTCATTGGGTGAAGGGAACATGTCCATTTAGACTCATCCTATCCTTCTATTAGGATTCATTGTGGATGTCAACGTTATGCCTGTCACATGCTAATCTTTGATTGACCGAAAGTTCTCTTAATGAATCTGTCATTGGTTTAAGGGAACATGTCTATTTAGACCCCTACTTCTATTAGGATTCATTGTGGCCATCAATTTTATACCTGTCACATGCTAATCTCTTATTGATCGAAAGTTTTCTTAATGAATCTGTCATTGGGTGAAGGGAACATGTCTATTTACAATCCTACTTCTATCAGGATTCATTGTGGCTGTCAATTTTATGCATGTCACGTGCTAATATCTTACTGAACGAAAGTTCTCTTAATCAAATCCCTTGGTAGAATGGACACTTTAAGCTCTTCTCTTGGTTGCACTTACCACATTTGTCTATCCATTGAATGAGAAAAAAAATGGTGCAAACAATATTATTAAAAATACTTTAAAAAAAATACAAGGATGAATACTTAGGTATGCTTGGAGAAGCTATAAAAAATATAAAGATATAATCTATGAAGCACCGACACGTCATATATCCTAGCATACTAGTGTCATATCGATGTCCAACACGAACATGTCACATACATAGCAGAACACGTGTCTGACACGCTGGGACATAGAAAACAAATAAAAACGAATGGACATGGTCAAGACATGGGAGACTACATAAATGGACATGGGTGAAGAGTTTTTTGCCTAAAATTTTTTCCAAACAGAAAATAGTAAAGCCTATACATAAATTAATCAAATCCACCCTCAATTAAGAAAATACCCAACCAAAATTAAATTATAAAATTAAACAACAAAGATGTAAAGATGTTGAATTCTATATTTAGATTAAAGTATCACCTGTTAATTTGTAGACTTCTTGAACGTTGAAGAAGATGAAGGATGTAGGAGAAGGTGGAAGGTGAAGAAGGGAAAAAAATATCAGTCGATAGTTTTAGAGAATGGACCCATTATGAAAAATTAAGGTGAAGACTGGATGAATCTTTAGCAATACCACCAATGAATGAAGGAGATGAAGAAAGAGCCTTTAATTTAATATGGCTAGTGGACTTTAATTGCTATTAAGATTTTTTAAGTTTGGGTAATTTAATTATTTATTATGGCCTAAACCAAATTCTTATTTTGGGTTTTTTATGCTTTGTTAATGTGGGCATGTCTAATTTTTATTTTGGGTTTTTTTTTTTCCTCATAAAATTTACATTTGCATTCAATATTTTTACATACATCTAAGGTAAATCTTGATAATATATATCTTTCATGCTTGTTATTATAAGTTAAATAATTTTTTTTTTAATGTTTGTTATTGCAAGTTAAATAAAACCTGAATTTATTTGTTAATATGTTGGTATTATTGTAGTGATTGGCTTAATGAAGTTTCCAATCGCCTTCCACCAAACAAGGATGTAAAAATTTCAGAAGAAAGGAATAAGTATTTAAAAATATTTTTTCTTCTATAGAAAAAAAAAGAATATGAATTCCAAGAGTTTGCTAGATTTTTTGAAGTTTTGGATGTCTTTGATCATTTGATTCACTATAAAATAAATGATTTTTAGATCCTAAATCTCGATGGTTGGTTCAAGGATCTTCACATCTTTGCATCAAAACTTAGCCTTAAAATTTTTTGTACAGCCTTTCTCATATCATATTGTTATGAGAGAAATTGAAGCACCTATTCTTTTATTCACGGAGAAGCAAGATAAATCCTCAACTTGCAAAAGATTTAGTATTTGTACATGCTAAATTTCAATTTCTTTCATAAATATTTTTCATTATAAAGAAGGAGAAAACAAGATGTGAGGTACTGGGCTGATGTATTTGACTAATGTGAGAAAACATCTGTCATTTGATCGAATTTCAATAATTCCTTATCGGTCACCCATTTTACATGGCCTTCTCCGTAGGCCTAGTTTGATTTTGCGAAGTTGCCTCGTGAGTCATGAATAGGGGTGTAAACGAGACACTTGTGCTCGCAAGCTATTCGAGTTCGACTCGAAAAAAACTCGAATTCGATTCGGTCATTATCGAGCCGAGCTCGAGCTCGAGCAGCTCGAGCTATCGAGCGAGCCGAGTTCGAGTATCTTAATACCCGATTCGAGCAGCTCGCGAGCCTAATCGAGCTTTTTTTATTTATAATATTTTTATTATTAATTTACTATTTTACCCTTAATATATATATATACATACTTAAAAACCCTTAATTCGAGCTCGAGCTCGAGTATATAAACGAGCCTAATCGAGTCGAGCTCGAATAGTTCGATTTTATCTCGAGCCGAGCTCGAGCTTAAAAAATGATATTCGGTCGAGCTCGAATCGAGTTTCGAGCCTCGAGTTTCGAATCGAGCTCGAGCTTCTCAGTGTTCGAGCTCGGCTCGACTCGATTACAGCCCTAGTCGTGAATACATCTAAAGTAAAAAATAGATGCCTCTTTGACTTGACAATTCCATTTAATTGTACCGTTTTTTCCGTTCAAACGCAATGCAATGCAAAAGAAAGCTGGGTAGAATCTGAACTGGACCCACCCACCCACCCACCCAGCAGAAATGCATCGTGGCGGCACCAGAACCCTTTCTTTCTCACGCTTTATTCAACTCATCTCCTGCTGCAGCTGGTCCAGACTAGCAGAACCTACGGCCCCACCACGGCAGAAATTGTTTCAGTCATTGACTGTACGGTTTATCAATGAATACTACTACGTATAAGGAGCAAGATACTACTACGTATTTTGCTCCTACTACTTTTCTTGTCCTTTCCGAACACAGTATTTCTACTGTACTGACTGAAAGTGATGGTTCAAGGAATCTGACCACCTTCTTTTGTAATTAAATTAAATTCTTGCCTTTGATATTGGGCAATGTGCTTTTTCTGCATTTTGCTTGCAGAGCATCTAAACATTCAAGCCAGAGTCTAGAACTTCAATTTCAAACTAAAAGCAACAAAAAAAAAAAAAATTCTTGCCTTTGATAAACAGAAACTAATAGAGGGGAATTTAGAAGTTAAGGAGAGAAAGGAATAGAAACAGAAAAAAATGGTGAACGACGGTGTAGTTCCAGCGTCTTTGAGGCTCCGATGGGACGTGTTCCTCAGTTTCAGAGGCGAAGATACTCGTAAAGGTATTACGAACAACCTCTACATCTCGCTTCAGGAAAAAGGTGTGCGAGTCTTTCGAGACGACGAGGGTTTGAACCGTGGAGACGAGATCAACCCCAGTCTGCTGAAAGCCATTGAAGACTCGGCTTTTTCCATTGTCATTCTCTCTGAAAATTACGCTAACTCCCATTGGTGCCTTGAAGAACTGGCCAGGATTTGCGAGTTACGGAGACTGATTCTGCCTGTGTTCTATAGGGTTGACCCGTCTCATGTTCGAAAACAGGAAGGACCTTTTGAGGGGGCCTTCCGTATCCACGAAAACAGATTTGGAGAAGTCAAGGCGAAGAAATGGAGGGAAGCCATGGCGAAAGTTGGCGGTATTGCTGGTTGGCCTGTCACTGCGAAAAGGTTTTGCCTTTAATTCCTTTCCTTAAATCTCTGGTTTATTTAATTTTCTGTTTACAATTTCCTACTCTTAATATTCAAAATTAATGTTGATTTATTAACGGATCATATGAAGATGGTTGATCCTTAATTTTAAGCAATTGCAAGTAACTAAATATTTGCGATTCAAGAGAATTGGGTTAATTTTGCATCCATATATTCTGGGAATTAAGGAGGGTTAAATGGTAGGATAAGCCTGCTGAAAATAATTAATATTATATACTGCTGAAAATAATTAATATGTATATATATATATATATATATATCCGTAAACTTGTTTTATTTCAATTTTTTTTTGGTTTATAAAATTCTTATTTCATGAAATAATTTAAAAAAATGTAAGAGGGAGAAACACATGAAGGACCAATAAATAGAAAAATAAGCTTTGAGTTTATATATATATATATATATATATATATATATATATATTAATTTCATTGACTAGGTTTAAAAAAACTAATGAGAGTTAATTTTGTGTTTGTGAGTATATGATATTATTTATGACTCTCTAAATAAATGAAATGACATGTTTTTAATAATCGATACTTAAAAAATGATTTTTTAAGATCCTAATATAAGTTAAACTCTTTGAGGTTTGATTCATTTTTTTTGGGTTTGTTGATATTGTTTGAGCATAACTTATAAGCCAACTAAATGTTATTGTTTTAACTTTAAATAGTATAAATATTTTTAATATTTTACGAATAAATATTACTCTTTTTAATATTTATATTAATAAAATAATATTATTTTAAATATTAATATTAATATAAATATTATATTATTATTTTAAAAGAAATATTTTTCAGAATTAATTTTTGCAAAATAAATGAAACTTAAGATTGGATCGAAATTTGAAATCCTGAAAAGTACAGGTAAAAAAAAATTTAAAAATCATTGTAGAAGGACTAAATTCATATTTTGATATAAGTACATGGACTAATTACATCATTTGATTATCTAAGTTAGTAAGCAACCTGGAAAAAAATTTCACGTCAGCATGGTCAACGTCATGTCAACATACTTAACAGTGAAAATTTGACATCATTTAAAATTGAACTGAAATTCAAAATCCCGAAAAGTATGGGTACCAAAATTCTTTGAATTATAGTAAAGGAATTAAATCCGTATTTTAACTATAATACAAGAATTAATAGTATAATTTGATCTATTTTTAATAGCTAATGGAATTTGTTTATTAATCCAACTTGCTAGTCGCAGGAGTTTTATTCTAAATTAATTAACATATCTTTATCTTCATTTCCATGTTGACTGTTTCGCCCATTCTATTTTTATTTTGATATATCTGTGCTGTCAATTTAATACCCTTGACTCGAGGGGTTGCGGGAATTCTTTATCACGCCAGTTTCGTTTTCTCATTGCTTAATTTCTGTATCTTAAAATCTGTGCTACTTCTCGATTCTTAGTTATTGCTGTTTTTTTCTATACTTTCTTATACTAATATAAAATTAAATTAGTTTTACGTATTTTATAATTTTTTATACGATTTATATTTTAACAAATCGACTATTAGATTTAACAATATAATTGTACTCATCGTGCACGTAAAATTTCGAATCGATCAGATATTTCTATTATATTGATAGATAATACTATTTTTTTCAATATATATTTAACAGTTGAAAGTTGTTTATATCGAATAAATAGTTATACATTTTAATTTACTTAAAAACTCGACGTGAATAGACCATGAACAGACAGTCGGATTATACAAATATAAATCATATAAAAATTATAAAAGTGTGTTACAATAGTGCTCGTAAGTAATTCTTTAAGGTTAGTTAATATATTATTTATAATAATAACATTGTATTAAATGCAAAAGTTCATCATTTACAATGCATTGGGTTGAAATATTATTATGTATAGTAACTTTAAAGAGTGTCTTTAAGGCATTCGTTAGTAAAATTTATATATATATATATATATATATATATATATATAAAAGAGTAAATCTTTGGACGCTGAAAAGTAGATTTGATAATTCGTATATGTGTTGTGTGTTATGTCTCGTATTTTTTTGTATCAGTCCTATAAATATAAATACAACATAAATTATTAAATGTATCAAAATTTTAAATATGAATATGATTTATGTATTGAACATGTCGTTTTAATAATGTTTAAATATGTCATTTTTTATATTATTTTCGTGTTTATTTAATATATCATATTCATGTGGTGTTTTTATATATTCAAAATTACCAAATCTACTGGCTTTACTCATGAATTTGTAATATATGAACATTCCATCTCGACAACATTCTAAATTAACCTGAGGAAATTTCACCATTAATATCTAAATTCTACTTCATATATGTAATACTTTTTTTATTAAATATTACTATATATAATCAAGAAAACTTTGATTCTTTTCTATATAGTATCTTAATTTTTTTTTTTAAACATTATAAAGAATTTTTTTTTTGAGAACCTAAATTAATTTGTGATATTTTTTTTATTCAATTTCTATTCAACAATGTCCATAAGCGAAGAAATATCAATAGAGTAGTTTCATAATATCTATCTATAACCTTTTTTTTTTTTTTATCTCTCTATTCTCTATCTTTCTTCTATATTTATTAAAGAACGAAATCCAAAAATCCAAGTAGTGAACAATATATATATATATTTCAAATTAAGTAGCTTATTAAATTAATATATAAAATAATTTCATAAAATTAGCATGTAAAAGAAATTTAAATCCTTTAAAGACTCTTTTATTTAAGTTCTTTTAAATCCTTTAAAGACTCTTTTATTTAAGCATAGTAATAATTAAAAGTTGAAAGTTGGTGACTATGGTTTATCAAAAAAAGTTCTAATAAAATACATGATTGAAATTTCAAGTGGAAGTCATATATATATATATATATATATATATATATATATATATATATATATGGATCAATTTATATCGGTGTAAAATTAATTAATTTTACACATTTTTATAAATTCGTGTACAATTAATATTTTAATAAATCGATTTCTGAATTTAACAATATATATCTCATGTAATATGTGCGTGTGCATGCGTAGAAGGTACCGAATATGTCAAATATATTAGTTATTAGTTTAATAAAATTATTTTATTATTAATCTTAGAGAATAGGTTTAATTGCTAAAACACATGTTTACTTTCTCAAAATTTCTGAATAAGTTTATATCTTCTATTATACCAAATTGAGCCTTGAACTGTTGTTATTATTATATCAAGCTCTTATTTTGGATAGAAATGGTTAAAGTCCGTTATCTTTACTAAATCAACATCAAGGTGATTTTTTTTTTTTACATATAGCATCTACATGAAAAAAATATATATGAAATTTCATGGTGAATTGGTGCTTACGATGGCACAAAAAACTTATGTTGTTTTGATTTTTCATTTTTTTTGAAGTATTCGTATCTAACATTCGTGTCCGACGCATATTCAGACATGAATATAGGAAAATGACCCTTCAAGGATCTTGCAAATACATGAAAAAACTTTAAATAAATTAAATATACACGTGTCATATACATACCCGTATCCAACACTCACACCGGAGTTCAAATAACATAGCAAGAAACATTTATTTACATGGTATGTTACATTAGTGTCTATAAAGATCTTATTTTGTCACGTATGTGCCATGTATATAGTAAATTAACATGGTAGAGTAAGATAATGTAGATATTGATGTGGCAAAAAAATAGTAAATTTTAACATGTTTTTATCTAAACTAGTATTTGTTGTCACATGCGTTCGCACGTGAATACTCGTTAATTAATTTATTTTTTATTATATAATTGTACATTTTAAAATTAATAAAATGTATATTAACTAAAATTTGCATTAACATGTAAAGTTTATTTGCAAATTATATAAAACCATTATAAAGTTTATTATTTTAATATTAATATAAAATTCAATATATCAAATAAAAATTTCAATAATTTTTTATTTATATCATATAAATGGATTTACTTTTTAATATTAGTGAAAAAAAAAGTAATTTCATATAAAATTTTAATTATTTTTATTTATTATCAAATTAATCCATTTAAGAAAAGTGTTTTAATAAAATTAAAGTTCTTACTTATAAATTAGATCAATTTTATTAATAATAAAAAATATTTATAATGACAATATAGAAATATAGTGAATAATAAAGATTATTTTCATCAGTTCAAAAGATTCTCAATATTCGTGTTTTTATATATATTATAGATAAAAATACGACTCAATTAAACAAAAATAATATTTTAAAAGTTTTTAGTATTTTAGCCTAAAATATAAACTTAAAATAAAAAATATTACTTAGGAAATCTCTTTAATTTCTCCAAAAAAGAAAATTAGTAGTTAGAATACATATAAGAGTTTATTATATTAGAGTTCAAATCAAAACCCCAAATCTTTTTTCGAAAAAGAAAGACATGACAGATCTATTTAAGACATTGCAAGTTTTCATTGAAGTAAGGGTTTGATATAAGTTTTGATTACCAAGCTGGTTCTTTTGTTCTTCTCACTTTTTTGGTGCAATCGTGTTCGTTGGCAGTGATGAAGGTATATTGATTCGGGTTCTGCTGAGAGAAGTTTTCAAAGAATTGAATAATACACCAGTCAAAGTAGCCACCTATCCAGTTGGACTGGATACGCGCGTGACAGAGCTTATAAATCTGTTAGACGTTAAGACCAGTGGCCTTAAAGTTCTGGGGCTTCATGGGATGGGTGGGATTGGTAAGACAACCCTTGCCAAGGCCATCTATAACAAGATATTAGGACACTTCGAGCACCGCAGCTTTGTCTCAAATGTTAGAGAACTTTCAAAACAAGATGGTTTAGTATCCCTCCAGAAGAAGCTTATTGGTGATCTATTCGGTTCCACTGGTAATATTGCGCTTTCTGCGAATGACGTCGATGCTAATGCCTCAAAAATCAGAAAAATTATTCATGAAAGAAAGGTTCTAATTGTCTTGGATGATGTTGACGAAGAAAACCAACTTAATGCAATAGGTGCAAGAGTCAAATGGCAAAATGATGGAAGTATTCGAATCATTGTTACAACAAGAAATAGAGTTGTTTTAAATGAACGTTATGTGAATCAGATTTACGAGGTCAGGGAGTTGCATTTTGAACAGGCACTAGAACTTTTCAGCTATCATGCGCTTAGAAGAGAGAAACCAACAGAAGAGTTTCTGGCATTGTCCAATAAAATTGTTTCTCTCACTGGGAATTTGCCTTTGGCTGTGGAAGTCTTTGGTTCTTTTTTGTTTGACAAGAGGAAGGTAACAGAATGGGAAGATGCTTTGAAGAAGCTGGGAGAAATTTGTCGACATGAGCTTCAGGATGTGTTAAAGATAAGCTTTGATGGGCTAGACAAAGAAAATCAATGCATATTCCTTGATGTAGCCTGCTTGTTTGTCAATTTGGTAACGAAGAGAGAGGACATACTTGACGTATTGAAAGGTTGTGATTTTAAAGCTGAAATAGGAATAAGAGTTCTTGAAGAAAAATCTCTGATTAAGTTCACTGACGGTGAAGCTTTGTGGATGCATGACCAAATTAGAGACATGGGAAGACAAATTGTTCAATATGAGCGCTTTTTAGATCCTGGAATGCGCAGCAGACTGTGGGATCGCGACGAAATCATGACTGTCTTGAAAAATAACAAGGTATATATATAATACATGTCTTACATAATTGATCTTGTTCTTGTGCATTCATGCAGTAGCGACTAGTGTCTAGTTTGAAGTGAAATTTGTTTAGTTTCCAACACATTATATAAGTTCTCAGAAAAAAATAATGCATAAGCTTAATCAAATTTCTTTATGGTCTAGGATTCAACAACCTCCTCTATCTATCAATCAGAATGTAGCAGAGGAAAAATTCGTTATAGTTATTACAAAAAGCCTATACATCTAAGAGAGATGCTAACAATATAGCCGAATTAATGTGTTTTTCTAATTTCCTGTGTCAGCATGCCATGTTCAAGTCCATTTTTTACTTAGCAATGAGATAAAGCTAGATTTTACATAGCCAGGAACTTAAAATGCATTTATTTTTCTGTAAAATCCTCTGTGAAGGGGCTTGGTGGTGGATTGATCGATATATGACCTCCACCCAACTTCATAAATTTACGAGTTTGTATTTGATGCACTGACAGTGTGTAAATCTTATATACTGTCAGTGAAGTACAACGAGACACCTCATTAATAAGTAAAACAAAAAATAATGAAGGGTTTATAAATAAATATAGAAATTGATATAGAAAGAAACAAGACACTTCATTAATATTTATTTATAGATCCTTCATTACTTTTTGTTTTACTCATTAATGAGATGCCTTGTTGTGGTTTACTGACAGTGTATAAGACTTATAAACTGTCAGTGCATCAAATATAAAATCTAAACGTAATTACCCCTTAGTTATAACTCATTCTTGAATTTCCAAATTTTGCTTAATTGTAATGCAATTGTGGAGTAAAAAGGAAATGACATATGCCACTAACCTATGTTGCTCTAATTTTTCATTTTTCTTAAAATACCCTCTGACACATATTTGAACGTGAATACGAGGATATGATCCCCCAAATACATAAAAAAATTTAAAAAAATTTAACATACCCATGTCAGACAAATACTCATATCTGACACTCACATCCGAGTCTGAGTAGTATAACCCCTGAGCAACCATTATAATTTGGCCTAAGTTGCAGAGTTGAAACTAATCATCCTTGGCAAAACATTTTTTTCTAACCTGCATGATATATATTTATGCTTAGCAGATTATTAGGGTTAATGGGACGAAAAAGTTGAGAGTTTGAGATATATTTCAGCTAGCATTTAGAAGAAAAGAGCGTATGAATAATTCTCTTTTAATTTGCTGTGCTGGAGATGCTGGAAGGCCTCAAGGGGTCTATAGAACCTCTTCTTCTTTGACCGCTTGATCCCAGTTATATATGAAACCGGGCATAGAAATTAATTTAATAGAATTTTTTTTTATTATGTAAGTGACAAATTTCATTAATTTTTGTCAATTCTATTACTTTTTTTACTGAAAAAATCAACTAAATTGAAAATATAAGGACAAAATTTAATGAAAGTACCATAACAAAATTTAACATTGACTCGTAGCCTTAAATATCCTTAGATAATTGGATTTTTTTTTAACCCTCCTAGGCTACTTGACATTACTTATTGTTATTGAGCTTATAATTTTGATTTTGCGGACATAATTGACAATAGGGAACAAGAAGCATTGAGGGTATCGTGATGGACATGAAGGAAGCCGAGAAGGGGAAAGAGGTGGTAGTCCGCACAAAACATTTTGAATCGATGGTTAATCTAAGACTGCTTCAAGTCAATCATGTGAAACTGGAAGGAAAATTTAAATTTCTTCCTCATGAACTCAAGTGGCTTCAATGGCAAGGATGTGCTTTGAAAACTCTTGGTTCTGATTTTTATCCCCAAAAGCTTGCTGTCCTTGATCTCTCAGCAAGCAAAATCAAATGGGTGTGGAGCTCTTACTCTAACAAGGTAATGATATATATATATATATATATATTTGTCAATTGTCATTACCATAACATTGTTATATATAAAATCATTTTATCTATAAGACAATGACAGAGAAATCTATGGAAGCTTTCATTCTACATACTATCTGCTTTCTTCTTTAATTCACTTATGCCGGTTTCTTCTGCTTGTACTAGGTAGTTTATGGCAATTTATAAACTGGGTTTTTCTGCCATGGGAATATTTGTTTGTTGCAGGCTGCTGAAAACTTGATGGTCATGAATCTGCGTGGTTGCTACAATCTGGCTTCTCTTCCTGATTTATCAGGACATGGAAAGCTGCAAAAGATTGTTCTTGAGAATTGTGTGAAACTGAAAAACATTCACAAATCAGTTGGTAGTTTAAAGTCCTTACAGACCTTGGATATGACAGGCTGTTCAAACCTTGTTGAATTTCCAAGTGATGTCTCGGGGATGAAAAGTCTTCAAACCCTTGTCCTCAGCGGTTGCTCGATATTGAAGGAATTACCCGAGGGCATAGGCAGCATGAGATCACTGAAAGAACTTTATGTTGATAAAACTGGCATAGAGAAGCTGCCTGAATCTATTTACCGCCTTGAAAAACTTGAAAAACTGAGCCTAAATGGTTGCAGACATATTAAACAGTTGCCAAGATGTGTAGGGAAGCTTGTTTCTCTGAAGGAACTTCATCTTAATCAATCTGCATTAGAAAAATTGCCTGATTCTATTGGATCTTTGGAGAACCTTGAAAGATTAAGTTTAATTTCTTGTGAATCACTCACTGCAATTCCTGATACTGTTGGCAATCTCAAATTATTGAAAAAGTTGTTAATTAAAGGTAGTGGAATTACCGAGTTACCAAATTCTATTGGTTCTTTATCATATCTGAAGTGCTTATTTGTTGGAGGCAAGGAGTTGAGCAAATTGCCAGATTCAATTCAAGGATTAGCTTCTGCTGTGGAACTTGAGATGGATGGGACATCAATTACGGATCTCCCTAGTCAGATTGGTGCTTTGAGATTACTTGAGAAGCTTGAGATAAGGAATTGCAGTTCTCTTGAATCTCTGCCAGATTCGACCGGGAGCTTGTTTGCTCTTACTTATTTGAACATATTCAACGCCAGTATTACCGAGTTGCCAGAGTCTATTGGGATGTTAGAAAATCTTATTATGTTAAGATTGAACAAGTGTAGAAAGCTCCGTAAACTTCCATCCTCAATGGGAAATTTGAAGTCCTTGCATCATTTATATATGGAGGAAACTGCTGTGACCAAATTACCAGAAAGCTTTGGCATGCTCTCAAGTTTAATGGTACTGAAAATGGCAAAGAAACCCAGTACACAAGAGCAATCCGAGTCATTTGTAAGCTTGCCAACATCTTTCTCAAATCTCTCATCGCTAGAAGAACTTGATGCTCGTGCATGGAGAATATCAGGTGAAATTCCAGATGATTTTGAGAAGTTGTCAGCATTAGAGATTCTGAATCTGGGTAGCAATGATTTTTCTAAACTTCCATCCAGCCTAAGGGACCTCTCGCTTCTCAAAGATCTTCAGCTGACCAAATGTGAAAAGCTGGAGTCCCTGCCTCCACTTCCCTCAAGTTTGGAGAAGTTGAATCTTGCAAACTGTATTTCATTGGAAAGTATATCTGATCTTTCCAATTCAAAGAGCTTACAAGAATTAAACCTTACAAACTGTGAGAAATTAGTGGATATTCCTGGTCTTGAGTCCTTGAAGTCCTTGAGAAGATTGTACATGAGTAACTGCAATACATGCTCTTCAGCAGCAAAGAAAAGACTCTCTAAGGTTAGTTTTTTTTCTCTCTTTTATACATGTTGCATATATTAGTTTTTTCTACATTAAATGATAGTTGATAGGACTATTATCAGTAAAGTTCTTAGTAAATAACTATTTATATAAAAATTAATTAGCAACTAAATATATATATATATATATATATATATAAACTACTGTTATTCCGACTCTTCATTTTTTTTTAGGCATCCATGTCTGATATTTACGACCCTTCAAATATATGAAATTTTTTTTAAAAAAATTGAGCATACACGTGCGCATGTACTCGTATCCAACATTCACACCCGAATTTGAGTAACATAAAATATATATTGTACTAATGTGTTTCAAGAAATTGATTGTCTATAACTTTTTAATATATATTAGAAATAGACTCGCGCTATGCTGTGGACGAAAATATTTACATTCTATTTTGAGTTTTTTAATTAAAAAAATAATTTCATTTTATATAAACAATGATAATATCATAATGAAAATATACAAATAATGAGATAATGTTAAAAATTAAAAAAGAATATTGTTTACTTGAATACATAGCATATTTTTGTCTATTTCAATTCGAACTTAAAAAGATTTATTAACGTGTAATTCAATTTGAATTTTACTTAAAAATAACAAACTATGTAAAATATGAGATAAATTGAGACACGATACGAATAAAACATAGAAAAAATAATTAAAACAACACGAAAAATAACATGATCACAACACGAATACACAAATGTGTAAAAATATAAATAAAATGAATTATTGTGTAAAAATTTATATAAATTATTAACGTGTAAAAATTTATATAAATTTATAATATTTTGAAAACACAAAAAAAAAAAAAAAAATATGAACACGTCACGAACAAATAATATATATTTTTTAAAATTAAATCACAATAACAAATTATGCAAAATATAAGATGAATTGAGATACAACACGAACACAATATAAGAAAGATAATTAAAACAACATAAAAAATAACATGAATCCGACACGAATACATGAACGTGAAAAATATAAATAAAACGAATTATTAGCGTGTAAAAATTTATATAAATTTATAATATTTTATATAAATTATTAATGTGTAAAATTAATTATTAACGTGTAAAAATTATAATATTTTTAAAACACAAAAAAATAACACGAATACAAACACATCACTATCACACAAATATTTTTTTAAATTGAATTACTATGATAAATTATACAAAATATGTTATGTATTGAGATATGATACAAAAAGAACATAAAAAAAAATAATTAAAACACAACACGAAAAAGAACATGAACACGAAACGAATACATGAATGTGCAAAAATATAAATTAAAAAAATTATTAATGTGTAAAAATTTATATAAATTTATAATACTTTATATAAATTATTATTAACGTGTAAAAAATTATAATATTTTGAAAATATAAAAAAATAACATAGACACGAACACGTTTTAAACACACATTTTTTGTCTAAATTGAACCACTATGAGAAATTATGCAAAATATGTCATGAATTGAGACACGATAAACACATAATTTTTCTTTAAATTGAATTACAATGACAAACTATGTAAAATATGAGATAAATTGAAACGCCACACGAACACAATATAAAAAAAATTATTAAAACACATTACGAAAAATGACATGAATACGATAAGGATACACGAACGTGTAAAAATATACATAAAACGAATTATTAACGTGTAAAAATTTATATAAATTTGTAATACTTTATATAAATTATTAACATGTAAAAATTTATTTAAATGTATAATACTTTGAAAATACAAAAAAGTAATATAAACATGCACACATAAAATTTTATTTAAATTGAACTACAATAACAAACTATGTAAAATATAAGATGCATTGAAACACAACACGAACACAATATAGGAAAAATAATTAAAACATAATATGAAAAATAACAAAAACACTACGAATAAATGAACGTGTAAAAATATACATAAAACGAATTATTAACGTATAAAAATTTATAATATTTTAAACATACACAAATAATACGAACACAAATTTTTTTTTTTTGTTCTTCTCTTTTTTTTTTTTTTTTCTAAGAAAAAAAAAAAAAGAAGAGGGAGTGAGATACATGGATGGTCTCTCCATCCTGTAAAATTTCCTATATTTTTTGTAAGGATATATATATATATATATATATATAGAGTATTGATGCATGGCAATGCAACTTTTGTTGCAGGTTTATCTCAAGAATCTGAGAACTCTAAGTATGCCTGGAAGTAAAATTCCGGATTGGTTTTCACAAGATCTAGTTACCTTTTCAAGCGACAAGAACCGTGACTTGATAGGTGTGATAATAGCGGTAGTTGTTTCCGTCAACCATCATATACCAGATGAATTGAGATATCAACTACCTGCTGTGGTGGACATTCAAGCACAGATCTTCGATGGTGACAAAGCAATATTAACCACCGCCTTGGACTTAATGGGTGTACCGAAGACGAACGAAGACCATATTCACCTGTGTCGATATCCAGCATACCGTCCGTTGGTTTCCATGTTGAAAGATGGTTTTAAGATTAAGGTGACAAGGCGAAACCCGCCTTATGTTAAGGGCGTAGAGCTGAAGAAGGCTGGGATTTATTTAGTTTTTGAGAACGATGATGATTATGGAGGAGATGAAGAATCACTTGATGAGCGCGAGCAGTCTGTTTCAGAAAGATTAGCCAAGTTTTTCAACTCTCTTGAACAAAATGATGAGTTTACCAAATCCAGCTGCAGCTGTGAAATGAAAGAAGGGATGGAAGAGCTTCAAGTCAAAATTATTAAGGAAGAAAAACGTCGACCAAGCAGCACAAGTTACTTTGTTATTGCCTTCACTTTTCTTCTTTTGCTACTGAGTTGGTTTTGCCTGCGCATATACTACTATTTCCTTACGTCAAATTGAAGACAACATGCATGCTTAGTTTCAGTGTGGGATAATGTCATAAATAATTTCTGTAATATACAATTTTTTTAATGTGATATGAGTATTTTAAAAATATCCAATGTGGTATTTATATTATTATTTCGTGTGTCAATGTAGTACATCAACTTAATATCATTAATAAAAAAATGATGACATGAGAATAAATCAATCATGTGATGTGATGCATCTAAAAAATATATCTAATTTAATCTTGCACTTAAAAAAATATTAATTGTAGAGTATAGTGATTAACAAGTGTCGAGTCCACACTAATTGATGTTTATTTTAAGAATTATTAATTTATACTTAAATTCAAAGAAAACAAAATAAAAGGGAGGTTTTTGAAATAGTATAGATTAAAGCAAATAATCAAAAAAAGAAGACAAGTAAATAAGAAGTAATCAAATATGAGAAAAATATGATTAAGGTTTCATTCTCAACCAGCAGACATTATTGAGAATCAATAATAAAATCTATCAACATTAATTAACTATCAAAATTATCAACTGTAGATAACAACAAGCTTTGTTACCTCAATGTTTCTTTAGTTCATCGTTAAATAGAATAAGCTCTTTATTTAATCTCTAACCATTAGACAATCTAGAATAAGCTCTCTAGATTTAATATAATGACAACTTTATGATGAGAAAAATAGGTTGATCTTGGCAACAAACACATAAGCTCGAATTGTTTAACCTATGTTATGTTTCACTTTGCAATTAGCGAAAACTTGACCATAATCATTAATCACAAATTGTCAGTTATGAATAAGAAATCAAGACAATTACACGGATCAAGACTCCTAAACTAACAATAGATAATTATCAAGATCTATCTAGTTCGCAACCTAAACAAATCAAGACAATATCATGAACAATTTTTATGCAAGAACATAATCAACTTTGATAGAAAACTAATAATAGATAAATCTGAAAATCAATTACAAAATTTGTCTAGGGTTCTGAAATCACCCTTAACCAAATAGAAGTTTAGCCTTGTATAGACATAGTTAACATAAACATGAATATTCAAAAAAAACTTAGAAGAAAAATAAAATTAAAAATAAGAGATTAGAGAATAAGAAGAAGATTGATAAATAATCAAAAGCATGTCATAATTGGTAACTCAAAAGATAGTATTTATAGAGCTTTAAAATTTTGAAAACTCTTTCTTGTTGATCAAGAAAGCTAAGAGTCAAAGGAGTGCAAAACAGGCAAGTTTTATGAGTTTTGCGATTTTTTCTTGGATTTGTGAGTTTTGGAGGCAGTAAGGTTTGCGCCGTGGCGCCAACTTCCGGCGCCAAGTGGACTGACTTGTGGCTTTTTGTCCGCTGACTTCGGTTTTGTGGTTGCTGCACTGTCTCGCACTTTATCGGCTGATTTGGATGACCATTCCTTGTCTGATTTAGGCGTGTAAACTATCATTGGAAATGTATTCAAGTCAAATTCAAAAGTCAAGAAGGAACTTTCTTCAAATAATGAATTTAACATAATGATTTCTTAGCAACAAGCTTCAGAGGTCAAATATGCCTGATCACTTAATAATAAGAATTTGATCTTTTTGACTCCAAAGTCTTCTTCAATCTTATGATTGTGACTTTATAAGCTCTTTAACACCATATTTGACGTGTTTTGACTTCGTCTCATCCAATATACCTATAAGTCACAAAAATATAATAAAATCTCAAGGAACTTAAGAATTAAAGCACAAAGTATAAGGAAATAATATATGAAAATATATGAAATTAAGCACTTATCAAATTCCCCCAGACTTAGTCTTTTGCTAGTTCTCGAGCAAAATAAAATAAAAACAAAATTTAAGAAATCCTAATCTAGTTTACTTTCAATAAAAATGAGAGACAATCATTGAACAAGTCTTGTACTAATCAATAACTTAAAGAGTTTCACAAAGAATCATGCTTGATAGTAAAGTTTTTGAGTTAAGCTAACATTAACATAATATAACTCAATCAAAATAATGCATGTTCAAACTTAATTTCAACTTCTCACATGGGATACTCTCATGATTTTCACTCTTTAAAGTAGTGGTAAAGTATTTACATTCAATCAATCTCATGAAAACAATTCTACCATATGATTGCTTATCCACCTATTCTCCACAACTTAGATCATGCAACTTCATGAATAAAAAATATTCATGTTGAGCCCTTGCTTCATTTTAACCAACTTTGTAACATCTTTTTTTAACCAAAAGTTCAAGAGATGATTCAATTTTTTTTTTATGGGAATGTATTTTTATAATGTTCCTTTTTATTTTTCTCTTGACTTTTGCCTTACTCATCCCCTACACTTATCTTTTGTTCTAACCCAAATTTTTAAAAAGTAACCTTGTTTTTGCAATATGTCTCAAACATTCCAGTCTATCTTTAGAACAAGGGTAAAGATATAAATGTGTTTAGGCTAGGTGTAAAATGTGGTTACCAATAAAATAACATATTCAATGTAGGCTTAAATTGGCTCACTAGGGGGATGTTCTCATGGAACATCAATAGGAGATTGGCTTATTTGGCCTTGGTAAAAATTCTAATGCCTCTATCATATCCATATTGTTACATGCATCAATATAGTCTCAAATGGTTTAAAGCAAGTTCTAGAGAAACATGTTATCGTGAGAGCACTTAAGAAATAAATTAGATTGATATGTATAATGCATCAATCATATAGGCTCAAAACTCAAAAGGATGATTGTACAAGTCAATCTTAAGTCTAAACATGCTTCTTTATCAATCAACATATCATATTAACATTGGCTCATGAAAATAGTATTCAAGCTCAATTCTCATGAAAAATCTTATCACTAATAATCAGTTTTATACCTATTCAATTTATATCTCATCATAGTATGGAAAGTAACTAGAACACACTAAAAACAAAACAAAACTAAAGAAAACCCTAAATTTTTTCCTCCACAGTTAATTCTTACATTGTCCTCAATGAAATTCTATTATCCCCAAATGTAAGAATTATATGTAAAAGAAAAGAATTACTAATCAAAACAAACAAACTAAAGAAAAATAATAAAGGATAGAATGATAGAGAGTAAGAATAGCAAATCTGAGTATAATATGTGTTCTCCATCCTTTTGGGTTGCCTCCCAAGAAGCGCTTGGTTTATTGTCCTCAGCCCGACTTAGACCCATGCCATCATTCTTTAACATAATTCGGTTTATAGAGTGATAACTCCTCAACATCTTGAATTGGAAAGTTCTCATAGTAAGGCTTCAATCTATGGCCGTTTACCTTGAGTGCTTTATCTGTCTTTGAACTTTTGATTTCAACTACACCATGAGTAAACACATTAGTAATAACAAAAGGTCCAACCCAACGAGAACGTAACTTACCTGGAAACAACTTAAGGCGTGAATGAAAAAGAAGAACTTTTTGTCCAACAATAAAGTCCTTTCTTGATATCATCTTGTCATGGAACACCTTAGTCTTTTCCTTGTAAATCCTAGAATTCTCATATGCATCATTCCTTATCTCTTCAAGTTCTTGCAAATGAATTTTTCTTTGCTTACCTACCTCATTCATCTCCATGTTGCATTGTTTGATAGCCCAATATGCTTTATGTTCTAATTCAACCGGAAAATGACAAGGTTCACCATAAATAAGTTGATAAGGAGACATACCAATGGGTGTCTTATATGATGTCCTATAAGCCCAAAATGCATCATCAAGTCGTGAACTCCAATCCTTCCTATTTGGATTAACTGTCTTTTCAAGGATGGACTTGACTTCTCGATTTGACACTTCAGCTTGCCCACTAGTTTGAGGATGATATGATGTGGATACCTTGTGTGTGATGTTATACTTTCTCAAAAGTGCTTCCATGGTGCTATTGCAAAAGTGAATACCTCTATCGCTCATTATGGCCTTTGGTGTTCCAAACCTTGCAAAAATGTTAGTCTTGACAAAATCTGAAACAACTTTAGAGTCATTAGTCTTATTGGCTTTTGCTTATACCCACTTTGAAACATAATCAACGACAAGTAAAATATAAAGATTACCAAAAGAAGAAGGAAAAGGTCCCATGAAATCCATGGCCCATACATCAAAAATTTCAACAATAAGTATTGGAGTTTGAGGTATTTGATTTCTAGCACCTAAATTACCTGTTCTTTGGCACCTATCACATGACTTGCAAAAGAGGTATGCATCTTTGAATAAGGTAGGCCAATAAAATCCACTATCAAGCACTTTCATGGCTGTTCTTTTGGATCCAAAATGTCCTCCACATGCATAAGAGTGACAAAAGGTTAGAATATAATGAATTTCAGACTCAAGTACACACCTTCTTATGATCTGATTGGCACAATGTTTCCAAAGGTAAGGATCATCCCAAATATAGTATTTGGCATTACTCTTGATCTTATTTCTTTGGGCTATGGTCAACTATTGTGGCAACTGCTTGGTGACTAAGTAATTAACAATATCAGCATACCAAGGAGTTGTTGTGCTCGTGGAAAAGAATTGCTCATCCGAAAAGTTCTCATGCAACGGTAGTGCATCCTCTTCATGAACTAAACGGTTAAGATGGTCCGCAACCAAGTTGTTCCTACCACTCTTATCGCTTATTTTCAAATCAAATTCTTGTAAGAGAAGTATCCATCTAATCAACCTTGGTTTAGCCTCTTTCTTAGCAAGCAAATATCTAAGGGCTGCATGGTCAGAAAATACAATTACTTTAGTACCAATTAAATAAGAACGAAGTTTCTCTAACGCAAATGCAACAGTCAAAAGTTCTTTTTCAGTAGTGGAATAGTTTAATTGAGCATCATTAAGAGGTGGTAGTCTGCACAACCGATTTGATGGTTAATCTAAGACTGCTTCAAGTCAATCATGTGAAACTGGAAGGAAATTTTAAATTTATTCCTCATGAACTCAAGTGGCTTCAATGGCAAAGATGTGCTTTGAAAACTCTTCCTTCTGATTTTTGTCCTCAAAAGCTTGTTGTCCTTGATCTCTCAACAAGCAAAATTGAGCGGGTGTGGAGCTCTTACTCTAACAAGGTAATGATATATCATATATATATACTTGTCATTACCATAACATTGTTATATATAAAATCATTTTATCTGTTATATATAAAATCATTTTATCTATAAGACAATGACAGTGAAATATATGGAAGCTTTCATTCTGCATACCATTGTAGAAGGAGAAAATTTTGGACCAATTACAAATTGCCATATTTCGATTGGAATTTCTCTAATTAAGAAAATTTCAATTAATTACCATGTGGAATTGATAATATCATATCATAATTAATTAAATATGCACACATGACTTGACGAATCAAACTGCAATGATTCGTAGGTCATTCGATCAAATTTCACCCATATGTCATAATTATTTTATCTCTAAATTAAATTAATTAAGAGATAAATAATGAAGTTTTATCTGTAGTTAACTTAAATTAATTAAGAGATAAATAATTATTTTATCTCTAATTAAATTAATTAAGAGGTAAATAATGAAGTTTTATCTCTAATTAAATTAAATTAATTAAGAGTGAAATAATGAGGTTTATCTTTAATTAAATTAAATTAATTAAGAGATAAATAATGAGGTTTATCTTTAATTAAAGTTAATTAATTAAGAGATAAATAATAAAATTTTATCTCTAATTAAATTAAATTAATTCAAGGATAAATAATAAAGTTTTATCTCTAATTAAGTTAAATTAATTAAGAGATAAATAAGGAAGATAAGTTCTTTTAGAACTCTTTTTCACCTGGCTAGCTAGAACTATAAATAGGGACCTCCACTCAATACAAATTCACAATTCAGAAGCCTGAAGAGGAGTAAAAGATTTTGAAGAGCCAAATCCTCTCAAAATTCTTAAGAAGAAATCAGAGAAATTCTAAGAACGCAGTGCCTGTTCTTGAGAATTCTCAAAGAATCTGCTTTCCTATCTTGTTCATCAAAAGAAAGGAGATCATTCCCGTTTTTCAAGACCACGTCTAGAAGACCCTTGAAGTGGATCTCACCGATTCAAGATCAAGTCGCGAAGACCCTTGAATCAATGTTTTACTGAAGAAAAGAATCAAAGGATTTCTTTCTTTAAGAATATTCAGACATTGTAACCTCAAAGTTTGATTAATAAAATTATTATTTGACTCCAAATTTTCCTAGTCCCATTTTTTACTCGAAATTTGTGTGTACAAATTTTGGCACGCCTGGTGGGACAATCTCTGTCTTTCATCTCTTTTTTTCAAAACTCAAGTTATCAAGTTGCAATGGCTCCTAAGAAGAACCTTTCTAACAAACCAACTCTCAAGCCTGCTCGAGCAAATCCTGCAGTCTACCCCGCTTCATCATCAAGCGTTGATATCTCTACTAATCCTTATGGCACTAGGAAGAAGACCAAAGCTCTTGCTGAATTGTACAAGTAAATTTTTTCGGTGCTCAATCAAAACCCGTTCTATGACACTTCTTCTCCAATTCAAGACTTAGAAGAAGTTTCTGCTGGACAAGTTGATTCTCCTCGAGGATCAAGTACAAGCTGCCAGTTAACATACAAGGAACAGATAGCTACTCAAACAGCAACTCTATTCCATCATCTGCTCCAAAATCAAGTTATGGAGTAATGGTCGTCATGACAACTGGCACCATATCATTGGAAGAACAAGTTGCGCTTTTGGCAAAATCCGTTGAAATTCTTTCGGCAAGCATCAAAGAGAAGGACAACCAGATCGCTTCCATGATGGACAAGATCGCCGATCTCACTGGAAAAAGACCCGAAGCTTCAAATCAAAATTGGCAATCAATCTTTCAAGATGATGGTGAGAACTATGACAAGGAAATTGCTAAGGATTCTGAAGAAAAGATAAACGAACTCGTCACTACCCGTCAGCTCAAGGATCTTATCAAGAAAGCTATCAAAGATCAAGTTGAAAGCGTCACTCAACATTCATATACTTATGCAAAGCCATATTCTCAAAGGATTGATTGTCTGAGGATGCCTGGGAATTATCAACCTCCAAAGTTTCAGCAGTTAGATGGCAAAAAAAAATCCATGCCAACATGTGGCGCACTTCGTAGAAACTTGCAATAATGCTGGCACCTATGGAGATCTCATGGTGAAGCAGTTCGTCCGCTCTTTAAAAAGCAACCCCTTTGATTGGTACACTGATCTTGAGCCAGGGACGATTGACAGCTGGGAACAACTTGAGCATGATCGATTCTACAACACTCGTCGCATAGTCAGCATGATCGAACTCACAAACTCACGCCAATGGAAGGATGAACCAGTGATGGACTACATCCACAGATGGAGGAATCTGAGCTTTAACTGCAAAAAAAGGATTGTTTGAATCTTCTGCCCTTGACATGTGCATCCAAGGCATGAATTGGGGCTTGCGTTACATTCTTCAACGCATCAAGCCTAAGACCTTTGAAGAATTAGCCATTCGTGCTCATGATATGGAGTTGAGTATGACAGCTGCTGGAAATCAAGAACCTCCTATGCAAGAACTGAAGAAAGGCAAGGAAAAGCACGATACTCGCAAAGAGGGCAAAATTTTTACCAACAAGGGAGAAAGCCAACAGTCTATGACTGTGAGTACCAAGCCGCTTAAGATATCTTCAAAATCAAACAAGTCTCAAGAGGCAAAATCTGCTCCTACACAAGACAAAGGTAAAGGCAAAATCACTTTGAAGGAGAGGCAAGAAAAGAATTATCCCTTTCCTGATTCTGATGTTTCAAGTATACTTGAAGAACTTCTGAAAACTAAGCTGATTCAGTTGCCAGAAATGAAGTGACGTGAAGAAGATGATAAATTGGATGATCCTAATTATTGCAAATACCATCACTTGATTAGCCACCCTCTGGAGAAATGCTTTGTTTTGAAGAAAAAAATCATGCGACTCTATGAAAAAAGAAAAATCGAGTTTGAAAAGAAAACGGTGTCATTAAATCTGGCATCGATCAGTATGGTTTCTTACTCCAATTCGTTGGATATAACCATAATATTCGACTCTTTTGATCCTATCAGACTAGCTCTAAGCACAAGTATAATGGTGAAGCTTCAAGGATATGGAGGCAACCATTTGCTTCAGAAAAAAAAAATCAAGATGATGATGGCTGGACTCTAATCACATGGCGAAAAAGAATAAGAAGAATCCTCCAAAGCCTGTGAAAATAAAATCTAAGATAATCAAGCAACCATCTCAGACTCCAAAGCCTAAAGTGCCTCAAGAAGCAACAATCCCATCTAGAAGTGAAAATTCAGCTGGGAGAAAGTCAAGAAGGCCAATCACTTTAAACGAATTCATGCCAATTCAGCTCAGAAATGAAGATTTGATTTCCATGACTTGTTATCGTATTGGTGGTAATGAAGATGTTGAAAATAAAGACAATGTTGACACACTAGAATTTGAAGATGTTGATTGTTCTTGTGCTACGAAAATTAACTTTTCTGATGAAGATCTGTTGCTGGGATCAACTCCTCATAATCGGCCATTGTTCGTCGTAGGATATGCTCGCGAACAAAAGATCAACTGAATTTTGGTGGATGATGGTTTCGCTTTCAACATATTCCCTTTGAAGACAATGAAAGAATTAGGAGTTCTTTTGGATGAATTGCTGCAAAGCTACTTGATGATTCAAGGATTCAACCAAGGGGGAAAAAGAGCTCTTGGAAAACTTAGACTTCAACTTTTCATTGGAGGAATGGAGTCAAATCCACTTTTCCATGTGATCGATGCCCAGACGACGTACAACATGTTGTTAGGGCGACTGTGGATACATCAAAATGGTGTAGTCTCCTCAACTTTTCACCAATGCCTCAAGTATTGTAGAAACGGTCAAGTCAAGGCGATCCTTGCAGCCATTTACTACAATAGAAGCATATTTTGTGGATGCAAAGTTTTATCTAGAAGGTGCATTTATAGAAGAAGTAATGTCTAACCGATGCAAGAGTTAAAGCAAAAGGGAAAGAATTTGGCTTCCTCTACAGCTGAAGAAAATGAAATTGCTCAAGGTTGAAAGAATTTGACTCTTTCCCTCACTAAATTGGAAGAATCAAAATATCTTAAACCACCACTAAAAGGATTTGTCAGGCCATTAGAGGAATCTCTTTTCAAACATCAAGATCTTCCTTCTCATCGAACCAAAGATTTTGATCCTAACGCTTATAGATTGCTTTTCAAAGCTGGATATAAACAAGAGGATGTTGCAAAGTTGGCTCACGAAAAGAGCATAGCAAAGAAAAGCTGCAAAGTTCATTCAAGATCCGTCAAGTCTGGCGAAAGAAAAATGATCACGTCGGAACTTCCAGAGAGGGACTTGGATATTCTCCATTAAAATTGAAGATTCATAAACAAACTTCGGGATACATAAATATGGAGGAAGTTCCCGAGGAGCAAGAAGATGCAGTGAAACCACCAGGACCTTCAGTGTTTGATCGCTTGGGAGCACGCTCAACACGATGTTTAGTGTTTGATCGTTTAAGCATTTAATCATCACAAAGATCAGTTTTTGAATGAATAGGAGAAAAATATGGTGAAGCTTCTGTAAGTAAACCAATTTTTATTCAGTCAAGGCTTGGAAGTTTGTACTTTGAAGAGGTTAAGTGTGGCCGAAAGAGAAAATCTTCCACTTTAAAGGAATCAAGGGATTTTCACAGCAAAATTCCTTCTCGAATGAAAAGGCAAAGCGAATGGAAGGTAACTACTGGTGAAGTTTTGAAGGCTAGAAAGCACAAAGTGGTTATAACCAAACAAGTCTCATCCTCAGAGGAAGAAAAACTTGAAGAAACAAAAATCCTTGCTTCTAACCATGATCTGTAAATGAAGCTGGTGAAGAATCTCAAGAGGAAGAAGCCCAAGAAGCCCCTTCATCATTTGAAGAAGGAAATCAAGCTACTATTGACGAGCTAAAGGAAGTTAACATCGATACTAGTGAAGTTCCACGTTCGATTTTTATTAATGTTTGCTTACCTCCAAAAAAAGAAAAAGCCTATCTTGATATTTTGATAGAGTATCGAGATGTCTTTGCTTGGACTTACAAAGAAATGTCGGGACTTGATCCAAAAGTAGCTGTGCATCATCTGGCTGTTAAGAAAAGTGTTCGGCCTATCAAGCAAACACAACAACGCTTGGAGTGTTATCAAGCTCGACTATCCAAAGCTTCTAACAAGAAATTCCAGCCACAATCTTTCCAAGTTGGAGACTTAGTCCTTGCTGTAAGAAGACCCATAAATATTTCACATCGTATTGGCAACAAGTTCCTTTCAAAATGGGATGGACCATACGTTGTTCGAGAAGTTTATACCAATGGTGCATACAAGATCGTCGATCAAGATGGTGTCAATGTTGGACCGATCAATGGCAAGTTTTTGAAGAATTTCTACTCTTAAAGCATATGTTGCTCCTAAGCAAGAGCTTAAACTAAACTGTCATAAGTTACTCCTAAGCATGAGCTTAAACTGCACTTTCAAGAAAAAAAAATTTGCTCGCTAGGTTGAAAATCCTTTTGAGGACAACTTAGGCAAAAGTTAGGCACAAAAATAAATGATGAACTACGTTATGACTTGATCCTTCAAATTTGAGGGTACACAGGCAGCTTGGTTTCATTGCCAAATTAGTCCAAACAAAAAAAAATATTTGTATGACTCAAACATTATCTTTTATTTACTTGAAAGTATCACAAAAATCTTCAAGTCTTCTTGAGAAATTTCCAACATAGTTCACAACAAATCTAAGCTTTTGGCTCCATTCTCATGGGTAGTAAAAAACTCAATGAAACTCATCTCTCCATGAAACTTGAAAGTGTTAACTTTCTGGCCTTTCAGTTCATCTCAGGTGAAGATTCAAGGTCATTAAACTTTTGGGCTTGTGCAAAGAAGTCTTCCACCATGCCTTTCAATGAAGATGAATCAAAGGACTTGATTGCTTCTATTGAATCTAAGATCTTGTAGACATCTCCAACTAGTGAAGAAACTCGATCAAAAGAAGAGCGAACAATCATCATGTCGAGACAAACAGTTTCTTGGTTGGCAATGGCGCTTGAAACATTATCTACAATCTCAACTACAAGTTTGTTGAACTCATGTGGATCAGAAACTGAAGCTTTACTCTTGGCAGGGATGTGTCATCATGGAATTATTCTGGCTTGATTAGCTTCCAACGTCTTTCGTGATCACTCCTATCAACTGAATCTTCAAGGATCATAGTATTCTTCCCTTATGTTTCGTTGACTAATGAAACTGATCGGAAAAAAAAAACACTTTGGAAGTCTTCATATGCTCAAGTAACATCAAGTCTTAAGACAAGCTTAAGCGCTTGAAATTCTTCTAAGTTGATCCTTCATCTTGACATAACAACATCTTGGATAGATCTTCCTTGGCCATAAAGTTTAGTGCATATTCTACCTGTCGCCATCTTGATGTTACAACGTATTGGATGAATCTTCCTTGGCCACCAAGTCCGGTGTATGCTTTATCTGATCCTCCATCTAGATACAACAACATCTTGGATGAATCTTCTTTGGCCATCAAGGATCTTTCAAAGTGGTCTTCAGATGGTTCTGATGGTCTTGAAGGAAGTTCGCTAATAAACTTGATCTCCGTGGCCATCAAGGATATCTCAAAGTGGTCCTCGAAGGGCTTCAATAATCTTGAAGGTCTTGAAGAAGGATTCTTCGAAAGTCTTGATGAAAGATTCTCCAAAGGACTCCAACAATCTTGAAGGTCTTGAACGAGATTCTCCAGGAATCTTCGAGAGTCTTAAAGAGAATTACGCAATCTCGAAGATTTTAATGAAAATCGTTCAATAATCTTCGAGAGTTTTGAAAAGAATTACGTAATCTCGGAGAGAATTACGCAATCTCGAGGATCTTGATGAAAACGTTCAATAATCTCCGAGAGTCTTGAAGAGAATTACGTAATCTCGAAGAGAATTACGTAATCTCGAAGAGAATTACGTAATCTCGCAGAGAATTACGCAATCTCGAAGATTTTGATGAAAACCGTTCAATAATCTTCGAGAGTCTCGAAGAGAATTACGTAATCTCGAAGAGAATTACGCAATCTCGAGGATCTTGATAAAAACGCTCAGTAATCTCTGATAGTCTTGAAGAGAATTATGTAATCTCGAAGAGAATTAACTAGTAATCTCAAAGAGAATTACCCTGTAATCTCGAAGGTTTTGAAGAGAATTATCCAGTTATCTCGAAGGTCTTGAAGAGAATTACCCAGTAATCTCGAAGAGAATTACCCAATAATCTCAAAAGTCCTGAAGGAAGTTCTCCAATAATCTTGAAAATCTTGAAGGAATGTTCTTCAAAAAGTTTTGAAAGAATATCCCCAATATGCCTCTCCAAAAATAATGCGGCCATGACATGGAGATTAGATTGAAGACATCTTGCCTTTGGAGAAGATGGTGAAACTTGAGAAAGTTCTATCGACCAATCTTCCGAAACGACAGAAAAATCAAATAATTTCCAAGTGGATTTATATATACCCGATATGGGCTTGTCGGTGAAGAGATATAATCATTTTCTAATGTCTGCATCTTCCTCAAAAAGAAATAAGATAATTGTTGAGATCTTTGAAGTACACCATGATGGTTCTACAAAAGAAAAGAACATGTCATAGTAAATAGAGAGTTAAAAAAAAAATAATAATAATTCTTTATTTATCTTGAAAAAAAAAAAAACTTGAAAGTCTTAGACAGGTAGCGCATGAAAAAGAATGAAAACATGTAATGCATGAACACGTTTCTTTATCCTAAAAGTAATGCATGAGATTTGTTTATGACAAAGTTGATGAAACATGCAAGAGAAACGTGTAAGGTGTTGACATGCATGGCAAAGCTATAACTTCCATGGCATTAGAACTAGAATGCAAGGTATTAAGAACATCGTGCATGACAGCAGCTCGAAGTTCCAGATCAAAGTGGCTCTCAACACGATGCTTGGTAACAGCGTTGGCCACTCCTTTTGAATGACGCCCTTCAAACTAACGTGCAAGCAGATTTCCTAACCACCTTTCTAGAAGAAGCACGAGCGCACCGAGGAGAATAACCAGATTTGAAAGAAAAAAAAAACAAAAAAAAGGCCGATAATTGCAGTGGAAATTGCAACCGCATCTTCTGAGGAGCTGGATATTTATATTTGCATTTTGATTTGGTCTTTACGTAATCTGTCTCTTTAAAGAAGTCTGCAGCTTCTACCAACACTGATGACATCCTGCCATAGTTCTAAATCACGATCGCGCGGATGCGATTGCTGTGTCGTGATTGCGGGTGTCGCGAGCGTTACGTAACGCATCGTGGTTGTTGCGGACGTGAATTTAATAGTGTTTCAATGAATTTGATAATATCGCGGACGTTACGTAACCGGTAAAATGTAATACGGAACTCTCCATTTAGGTTACGTCGCGACCGTCATGTAACGTAACGGCCCCATTTTAATACTATGCATCCTGCAACCTGTGACTGAGAATGCAAAGCTAGATTGCTTTAAAAAAAAATTGAAGAAAAAAGTTACAGCAAGAAGAAGACTTATCTGAGGAATAGGCTTCATGCTCTTGGAAGAATGAGAATTCAAAGACCCTGGGGGTGCTTTATATACTGGTTTGAAAGTTAAAGTCCCAATCGGACTACAATCTAAGACCGGCATAAAACTGGAGGTTGAGTCTTAGTTGGATTATAAGTTGTAGTCGGACTAGGAGTTTTCTTGAAGTTGGTTCCCTCAGTCTCGTGAACCAATTGAACTTCTTTTTATTGGTTAGGAAAATAAAGACGGTCATCATTTGCATGGCTTCATGTTTTGCGTTAAATGGATCAATTAAGTTAAGAAATGGGTGAGGACTAGACCTTTCCATTAGGGGTGTTCATTCGGGTAATTCGGTTAATAACGGAACCGAATTACCCAAAACTGAATTAACCGAAATTTTTTTCCAATTAACCGTTAACCGAACCGAATAATTAATTCGGTTAATTAACCGAACCGAAATTATTTCGGTTAATTCGGTCGGTTTCCGAATTAACCGAAATAAATAAAAAATTTATTTTGCTAACCTATTTTTTTACATGATTTTGTATCCAAATTATCCATCCAAGTCCAACCAATCAAAATCCAAAAGCAAAGCATATTATAAAATCCAAATATGAAACAAACAGCTAAAAAAAAATGATAAAACATGAACATTACATAGTCTCAAAGACTCAAAAATATATCTAAATTAATATATAAATTAATTTTTAGTTTTTAATATATAAATTAAATAGGAAAGGTTATTAGGGTTTTTAGTTTTTAATATATAAATTAATTTAAATATATATATATATCTAAACTCATAAAATCTTGTTGTTTTAAGCATTTCGGTTAATTCGTGTAATTCGGTTATTTTCGCTTAACCGAACCGAATTAACCGAAAACCGAAATTTCTCAAAACCATTAACCGTTAACCGAACCGAATTTTATTCGGTTAACCGATTAACCTAACCGAATTAAAATTCGGTCGATTAATTCGGTTAAAACCGAATTATGCACACCCCTACTTTCCATGGCTGGACCGTGACTCAAAATTTTTTTTTTTTTGGTCCAAGCCTATTTGGGTCAAGTTTGGACCGACCCCTATAAGTCCGTTTTATTATTAAAAAATATTAATATATTAAAAAATTATTTTTATATATTTTATAATTAAATTTAAATAAAATAATATTTTTTAATTAATAAATAATAATTCGGATCGGTCCGGCCATTTGCACTGCAGGGTGCTATCCAAATGCATCCTGCGGTGCGTTTAAGTCCAGTTGGTGCATTGGATTTCTCGCACCGGAGGTGCGGGGAAATCCAAATGCACTCCAAGTTTAGAAGACTCTTGAAGCGGATCTCACATATTTAATATAAAGTCGCGAAAACCCTTGAATCAAAGTTTTATGAAGAAAAGAATCAAAGGTTTTCAGAGATTGTAACCTCAAAGTTTGATTAATAAAATTATTATTTGACTCCAAATTTTTCTTGTCCCATTTTGACTCGAAATTTGTGTGTTCAACCATCTGCTTTCTTCTTTAATTCACTTATGCCGGTTTCTTCTGCTTGCACTAGCTAGTTTATGGCAATTTATAAACTGGGTTTTTCTGCCATGGGAATATTTGTTTGTTGCAGGCTGCTGAAAACTTGATGATCATGAATCTGCGTGGTTGCCACAATCTGGCTTCTCTTCCTGATTTATCAGGACATGGAAAGCTGCAAAAGATTGTTCTTAAGAATTGTGTGAAACTGATAAACATTCACAAATCAGTTGGTAGTTTAAAGTCCTTACAGACCTTGGATATGACAGGCTGTTCAAACCTTGTTGAATTTCCAAGTGATGTCTTGGGGATGAAAAGTCTTCAAACCCTCGTCCTCAGCGGTTGCTCGAAATTGAAGGAATTACCAGAGGGCATAGTCAGCATGAGATCATTGAAAGAACTTTATGTTGATAAAACTGGCATAGAGAAGCCGCCCGAATCTATTTACCGCCTTGAAAAACTTGAAAAACTGAGCCTAGATGGTTGCAGACATATTAAAGAGTTGCCAAGATGTGTAGGGAAGCTTGTTTCTCTGAAGGAACTTCATCTTAATCAATCTGCATTAGAAAAATTGCCTGATTCTATTGGATCTTTGGAGATCCTTGAAAGATTAAGTTTAATGTATTGTGAATCACTCACTGCAATTCCTTATACTGTTGCCAATCTCAAATTATTGAAAAAGTTGTTAATTAAAGGTAGTGGAATTACCGAGTTACCAAATTCTATTGGTTCTTTATCATATCTGAAGTGCTTATTTGTTGGAGGCAAGGAGTTGAGCAAATTGCCAGATTCAATTGAAGGATTAGCTTCTGCTGTGGAACTTGAGATGGATGGGACATCAATTACGGATCTCCCTAGTCAGAGTGGTGCTTTGAGATTACTTGAGAAGCTTGAGATAAGGAATTGCAGATCTCTTGAATCTCTGCCAGATTCGACCGGGAGCTTGTTTGCTCTTACTTATTTGAACATATTCAACGCCAGTATTACCGAGTTGCCAGAGTCTATTGGGATGTTAGAAAATCTTATTATGTTAAGATTGAACAAGTGTAGAAAGCTCCGTAAACTTCCATCCTCAATGGGAAATTTGAAGTCCTTGCATCATTTATATATGGAGGAAACTGCTGTGACCAAATTACCAGAAAGCTTGGGCATGCTCTCAAGTTTAATGGTACTGAAAATGGCAAAGAAACCCAGTACACAAGAGCAATCCGAGTCATTTGTAAGCTTGCCAACATCTTTCTCAAATCTCTCATCGCTAGAAGAACTTGATGCTCGTGCATGGAGAATATCAGGTGAAATTCCAGATGATTTTGAGAAGTTGTCAACATTAGAGATTCTGAATCTGGGTAGCAATGATTTTTCTAAACTTCCATCCAGCCTAAGGGGCCTCTCGCTTCTCAAAGATCTTCGGCTGACCAAATGTGAAAAGCAGGAGTCCCTGCCTCCACTTCCCTCAAGTTTGGAGAAGTTGAATCTTGCAAACCGTATTTCATTGGAAAGTATATCCGATCTTTCCAATTCAAAGAGCTTACAATAATTAAACCTTACAAACTGTGAGAAATTAGTGGATATTCCAGGTCTTGAGTCCTTGAAGTCCTTGAGAAGATTGTACATGAGTAACTGCAATACATGCTCTTCAGCAGCAAAGAAAAGACTCTCTAAGGTTGGATGTTTTTATCTATTTTTCATATAAATTGCATATGATTTTGTATTTGATGCAGTATGAGTGTGTAGATCTATACAATGACAGTGAATCTTATTAAAAAACTAACTCTTAACATTAACACTAACCCTAACTTTACACCTTAACTTTTAACGAGTGACATCGTAGAATGTACTGTCACTGTATAGACTTATATAATGACAATGCATCAAATATAAATTCATTGTATATACTAGTTTTTTCTACACGTGCATTATATATGAATTATTAATAATAGGTGAGGTCATAATATATATATATATATATGAAATAAAATCATACAATTTATAAAGTAATTTATATTTTGAGTCACAGAACTAGGATCATATTTCTTGTAAGTAACAAATCTTTAATTTAATCAAATTACATCACTAACCTTCTATTATTAATAAATTAGTTTATTTACGCTAATTTCGTTGAGTAATTATAGCGTAAGAGTTGACTTAACATGCATATATTTTTTACATCTCATCAAGATAATATCTGACTGACATTTTAAATAAATAAAAATTCAAGTTGAGTATATTTTTTTTGTTAGAATTACTTAACGGAATTAGCATAAGTGATCTAATTTATTAATAATAAAAGTTCAGTGATTTAATTTTATGAAATTAAGTGACCTATATAAAAGTTAATACTAAATTTAGTGACCCAGAATATAAATTATTTCAATTTATACTATTTTTAAATATTTTTTGATTTAAAGATATTATCTAAACAAATAGTGATTAAAATCTTCATTATCTTTTGTCAAGTAATTTCGAATATAGTCATTGAAAACAAATTTCAAAAAAAGTATACTGAATTTTTAATATAAAAAAACGCTTCATCTATTATCAATTATTTTCAAATGAATCGAATGCCTCATAAATAATTTCACAAATATTTTTTATTTTTTAAGTTTTTATTTTAGATGCTCAACTTGAGTTTCATCTTGCAATATATATATATATTTCATCTTTGATACACTAATAATAAAAGTTTTTTAAGATTTAAAAAATTGTTACATATTTTATTTATTTTTTAATTTAAATTTTTCTATTTTTTTTAAATATACCTAATAGTATTGTCACCCTACTAACCTTTTAAGTTTTAATATATATATATATATATATATATATATATATAAATATAGCGATGGAACTTTGAGTATTGATGCAAGGCAAAGCAACTTTTTTTGCAGGTTTATCTCAAGAATCTGAGAAGTCTAAGTATGCCTGGAAGTAAAATTCCGGATTGGTTTTCACAAGATATAGCTATCTTTTCAAGTCACAAAAACCGTGACTTGATAGGTGTGATAATAGCGGTAGTTGTTTCCGTTAACCGTCATATACCAGATGATCCTGCTGTGGTGGACATCCAAGCACAGATCTTCGATGGTGGCAAAGTAATATTAACCACCGACTTGGACTTAATGGGTGTACAGAAGACGAATGAAGACCATGTTCACCTGTGTCGATATCCAGCATATTGTCAGTTGGTTTCAATGTTGAAGGATGGTTTTAAGATTAAGGTGACAAGGCGAAACCCGCCATATGTTAAGGGCGTAGAGCTGAAGAACGCTGGGATTTATTTAGTTTTTGAGAACGATGATGGTTATGAAGGAGATGAAGAATCACTGGACGAGAGCCAGCAGTCTGTGTCAGAAAGCCACATTACTGCTAATGCTCATTTTCTTGATGCTCTGCTTATTTTCACCTCTTAGGATGCGAGAAAACTTTCGAGGAAATAAAGCCACATTACTGCTCATGCTCATTGAACTTATTTATATTTCCCAGTTATTGATATTTTCCTTTTCTAAATCTGAATCCTATTTTAGAAGAGGATGGAACTCGAGAAAGTAGTCTTAATGAATTTCTGAAGGAGCAGAGAACAAAGATTGAGATGATTTTGAATGGAGAGGTTGAATCCAAGGCCAAGATTGTTCTCTCTGGACCTTCTAACAGTTAAGTAATAGTGTCATGTTTTAATTATGGTGGTTTCTGAATTAATCTAAGAATGTTGTTGATATAAAGGAGGAAAGTACTTTCTATGAAATGAAAGCTTAACAGATTCAATTTAATTGTAGATTATTCAATTTGAAATGTCTGAGATTGTTTTTTCATTTTTGTAATTTCTTTTTGCGGATTAAGGGTTTTAATTTTATTTGGCTTCATATCTGAATTTTAATTTTCTTTCAACATTCATTGAAACCCTACTTTTGTATAGAACATGTTGTAACCGTATATATAGATCTAGCATGTATTGTAGTAGAATGTATAGAATAGAATACATTTAGAATTTGTGTGTGTAGCTTCTGGCTGTTGTATTTTCTAGGCACCAGTGCTATGTTTTTATTTGTTAATGACTATGATATATAGTTTTTGTATAAATGCCTCCATGAATTCCATCATATGAAATTTGTTTTGTCTTAAGATAGTTTCAGTCCTTGTTCTGTTTTCTTTACTCTCCCCTTTTTTTTAGTCTACACACTTCATTACATCATCTCAACAAAATTTACTAACGAACTGTTTTACATTTACTCACAGACTCAAAACTAAGCGTCTCAATTCTGCTATAATTTCGTACTTATACTTATTTTCTTCTTGATTTCCTACCTTTACCAATTGTTTGATATAATTTCATTTGAGCTTTGTTTTAGATACTGACCCTATGGTACAAAGTACTTGAAGCCCTTTTTGAGGTAATAGTAAAAGTCTATGAGTTGAAAATTTATATTTGAAGCTAATGATTGCCTAGTTCAGCATGATTTTGCACATAAATCATGTCTACTAGATACTGATAATGTTTTACTATTCTTGGCATCAAGAGGTGTAATTCTGAAACGATTCATTTTTCATTATTTAACCTTAGCAATGAGCATCAATTTTTGCAGGCAGCTCAGAACAATGTTCTTCTTGCTGTTCCAGCACTTCTGTATTACCTGAAGTTAATCATGCAGGTATATTTCTTTAAAAGGTTCCTCTTAGCATTTTATTAATGCTTTTGAGTAGCTTTGCTACTGTCTGTGTTCTTAATTATATATTGAGTAGCAGTGCTTAATTATGCCTCTCTTGTGCTCATTTTCTTTGAGTGTATCGTATTTTAAATCTGGATATTGAGAGCTTGGTTCAAATTGGGACATACTAACGTTCAACAAGTTCTTATTGCCTCTAATTAGCATCAACTTTATTGCCAATTCAGTAATGCTGGTACTTCGTTGTATAATACCACTTGGCGGAATTTTTTGTTTCATTCCTTTGAAATATTAGAAATAGTTTTTTCTTTTATACAATGATTGTGGTCCTTGTAAAATTCTCTATATCTGTTCGGTGAACAAGCAGGTTTTGGTAATTGCTATTTTGCTGAAGATGATAGTTAGACCAGATTTTCTGTGATACAGGTTAGACTTGAAACTTATCAACTGCTTCGAAAGAATTCAAGTAGAAGAAAGCACACGTCAATACGATAATTTTTATTCACTAATGCACTCTGATTCTTGGTTTTGTGTGGTATCAATGGCATCTTTGTTACATGATAGGTACATAGCGAATTTCTGTTTATTTTGCAGTGGGAAGCTCTTGCTCTGTTGCTCATTGGTAAGCTTCTGCATTTCAAAACCCCTTAAAATGTCCTCAGAATTAGTGTTCTTTCTTGTTGGCGAGAATAGCTTTCATTCATTTCGAAAGGTAGAAAACACTTTAATTAGGAGATCTGATTTTATTTTTGCTAACCAAGTGATTAAAACCTTGTGGTGCAGATACTAAGAAACCACTTTTAGAAGAGGACGATGTGGAAAAAGGGAAGGAAAATGAGACAGAAGCTTGACCAATAGTTATTCCTATTCATTCTCCCACCTGATCTTTGCCTTGGCAAGCATGTACTCTGTTATGCTTCTTTCCAGAAGGACCAGCTCATCTGAGAGCTCAGATCTTGTAGATGTTGGTTGGACATCGGTCTGGGTTCGAATCTGCACCGAGTGGGTCACTGCTGCACTCTATGTTTGGACCCTTGTGGCACCTTTGATTCTCCCTGACCGTGAGTTCTTCTAGGTTTTTACCTCAGTAGCATGTCTACAAATTCAAGAAGCTTTTAGCATCTGAATAGTTGAGTAATAGTGTATAAAGCTAGTCATTTCTTAGAACTATTAATGTTATGCTTCCTTTCTTTCCTTTTATTAGAAACTGATGGTTGTAGAAAGTGAGGCCCTGGTTCGTTGGTTTATTGTATCCTACATACAAATGTGCATGATGAATGTATATAGTCAAAATTGTTATTATAGAATGAATTCCTCTATATTGGATTCTTTTAGCTGTTCTTTTTATCAAATTTGCTCTTATTGGTTTGGGATCAAAGAAGAATATCTGGTAGCAGAGGAAAAAGGTAAGAATAAAATATAAATCAGGACTTTTAGGGGCACTTTCAAATGTCTTTAAAATTTTTAAGTTTTTAGGGGCATTTAAAACTGTCAGTAAAAGTCATGCCGAAAAAATAATGGCTATGCTGACACCAGTCGTTGGACAATCGAATTTTTTTTACTAGCACCCGCCTAGCCGGCAGTCAAAGAACTACCGGTGATACAAACAACGGCAATTTTGTGGTCTTTTACTGGCACTTGTAAATGCCGGTAAAAGTGAATTTTCTTGCAGTGATATTATTATGGTTACGAAATGTTTTACGTAATAAATTTATTAATGGATGTGAAATGTTATTTTTCAGCAAAATTTTGTTTGGTAGGTTGCATATGACATTACGCAACGACAAATTGTCAATAACTAATATTTAATTTAACAACCATATAATTTGGTAGCAATTATTTTAACATAATAATCTAACAAAATCATAAAATAATTCTGAAATAATAAATAAAATTTTATTAATAAAAAATTATAACAAATTGTATAATAACAATTTACATGATTTTAATTGTACAAACAACCATATAATTAGATCATGAAATCTAGGTAATAAGTCAAACAATTAGAGTAACAAATAAAATACCGAAACTCCCTCCAGTACACACATACTATCTCCTAATATAATCAAAACAATATTTATGTATCAACCAAGTACTGTCGCAGGTGAGCCTAGCCTAACCTCAAATGGAAGAAGCTCCAAAAGAAATAGTATTGCAAAATGCACTCAATCAGACCATTAAGAGATGGAATGACTATGTGATCACTCTTCTGCCTTCACCTTGGATTCACTTTTAACTCTCTTATAGAACAACAGACAAGCAGATAAGGAGCACAAGAGGCATACTCATGTCTATATGTTCAAAATACAACTAGAGCATGCATATATATACAGACAACTTTTTTTTATTAAGATACATATAATATAAGAAGTACCTCCCAGAGATCTAAGGCTGCGAAAGGCTAGTTGACAATATGCACTTTTGACACTGTCCCCCCAATCCCCAAATTTTCCTTTAATACTCACATATTAATATGAGGTTGGAAAGGGCCAAAGACACAACAATGAATGACCACGAGATCAAGAACATGATCACTGCAACAAACAAAAGCAAACAAAACAGTTGTATCAGCCTTCAATGAAAATACACAAATGCATGCTAATATACAAGATTTTTTCAACTAAAAGGGACACAAAATGTTAAAATCCAAGATTGCACTATATGCAAGGAAACATACCTATACAAAGTGACGCTCCAAGGAGAGAAAGGCTCTAGTGGTGAAATTTCCACCGAGGACGCAAACTTGGAGCATCTAGAAGATCCAGAAGGAATCAAGACAAGTTCACACCCGAATCACATAGAAGGAAAAACATAGTTACAGTTGGTGTGATAAGGTCTAGATTCCCAATAATGACATATCCCATACAGATAATGGCTGTAAATAGGGTAGCTATGTAAGGCTCATTCTCATCTGCAACTTTGAAGTAATTGAGAACAAGAAGAATATCATCATAGGCTATTGCTACTAACATCCATATTACATATTTTTCTCAATCATTCAAATTTACTTAATTAAGAGCAATGACCTAAACTCATGCATCTAACAACAAATATGTAACAATATTCCTGGATTTCAACATTATAATAGCATCCACAAAATACAACCAGCTAGTGCATTAAACAAATTGAGCTAAGGAGGTCTCTAACCTAAGCATAGATGACTCAATTACACAATAATAAAAAAAGAAAAGATAAAATCACTCAGATAATGCCTCTACAAAGTAATTTAGTGCTCCTGCTTTACACAAGGGAATTTCATAGTTTAATCTTATAACTACAACAATTTTTAGATTTAGTGGCATTTTCCTGGTGGCGTTTCACTTACAAACGTCACTAGGTACCGTGTTTTTGTAAAGGTAGTGGCGTTTCTCACACAAACGCAGCTAAAAATTAATTTACCAGTGTTTTGAAGGATAAAACGTCGCTAAATAAAATCATTTACTGGCGTTTATAATTAACCAAAAAAACCACTAAATGTTTCTCAAATTACGCGGTTCCTTTTTTACTGCGAAAAGTTTCCCGCCATTTCTATCAAAAGAAACGACAACGTTTTTATCAATATATTTAGCGGCGTTTGTGACCTTACAAACGCCACCAATAATTTTAATTTACGCGGTTAAATTTTTTCCCCAAAATATCATACTGCCATTATATATAGCGGCATTTGTTTTGTATAAAACGCCGCTAAAATAAAATAAGTAGCGGCGTTTGTTTCAATAAAATGCCGCTGAATGGGATTCATTAATGACAAAACACAAAATGTAGAGTTTTACTACGCGAATAGCGGCATTTGTCGAGACAAACGCCGCTAAAATCTAAATAACAATCGGCTTCCCCTCTTTCCTATCTCAAAACACTCTCTCTCTCATTCTCTCTCTTCATCCTTAACAAAGCAAGGATTCACCGTGATATTTGATTGTCCTCGTTTTTTCGTTCAATATTCTCGATTGAAGGTATGAATTTTAAGTTTTTTCAATTTGTATATTAGGGTTTTAAATTATTTTGAGTAATTGATATGTTTGTTGAATATGATGTGATGTCTTATGATTTTCTTATTATTTTTTAAATTAATCTTGTTATTTATTTTGTGATGTGAAATTTCTTAGGGATTGACTAGGGTTGTCTGAATTTTGGTATTAGGGTTTGAAGATTTAGGGTTTTGGGGTTGCTGGTTAGGGTTAGGGTTAGGGCTTGCTGGGTTAGGGCTTGCTAGTGCAGGCAGCAGCTGCTGCTGGGGGATTTTTAGTTTCACCATGGAATCCTTTTTCGTAAAATATGAACTTCAGAATTTCAAAACTATGTGATTCATATTATGGTGGAAACGGGCATTTGAATAACCAATTAGGTTGTCATTCATACCTATAATTGTCAATGTTATATAAAGTGTAACCCAAACTTATCATGTGAAACTAAAGAGTCCAATGCTCCTTGCTAAATACGTGTGTTTGTACTTATATTTGTATTGTTCGAAAATATTTCGAGATATTTCTCTGCTTTCTCTAATTAAAAATATATATTTCTTAAGATCATACTATGTTCCTTAAGATATTTTAGGCAATAAGTTTGGGTTTCATACTAAATCTACTGGCCTTGTCAACTGCCTCATTTGCAGGTTATAGTAACTGAAGCTTAAGCTGTAGTGGATTGGCAGAAGCAAAAGTTGTAATTACTTGGCAAGTATCAAACTCAAAGACATGGAACTGCTAGTGGAAATGATTTACACCATTTGATCATCTAATTTATCATTTTGATATTCATGATTTATGTTGGTAACTGAATTTATTAATAGGGGCTATAAAGAGAGTTTGTTCCCCGGTTTAAGCTTTATCTGCCTCAGTGGCATCATAAAGCTTGGCCTGAATTCCTTATTATTTATTAAAGAAAAGATTGTCAAAGCACATTGATTCTGCTGATTGATCTGTTTGGTTAAATTCCTTCACTGGATGCCGCTTTCTAGGTTATCGTTAATTGGAGATATTTCTCTGCTTTCTCTTCAAGCCAAAATAGGTAATTTTAGGTTGGATATGAATTTAAATATAGTTTAAGGGTTAATTCAGTGTCTACATGTTTTGATTGGGATCAATTTTAGAGATAGGGGAAAAATATCAATGAAGTTGGTTTTGATTAAGTTTTACAGCTGCTGGTTTTAATTTCATCGTCAGTTTGTGAGTTTGCTAATATGACAGATGAAAATTTATATTTTAAAATATTCATTTTAATTATAAATTTACATTATATTATTTTATAATTTAGATTTTCTCAAGTACCACATGGATAAGACTTGGATGCAAAACTCTAGGATAAGTCAAGAGTACCAAGATGGAGTACAAAGTTTTCTCAATTTTGCTTTTCAAAATGCAAGCGAAGATAATATGATATTATGTCCTTGTTCGAGGTGTGCTAATATTGATTGGCATATGCATGAAGTCCTCAACTTCTAGGTTATCCTCAAGAGTTCGTCCAAGTTCTTTTAACAACCAACATCAGTCTATTAGACAAGATGATATAGAAGGCATGTTGCGGGATGCATTTAACATGCATAAACAAAGTGGACAAATTTTTTCACCAGGAGTTCCTGGATTAAATGAGTTTAATGTTGACATGAATGATTTTGCTGAAATGGGAAGAAGATTAGGTGATCAAGAACCCAATGGAGAAGCGGCAAAGTTTTATAAGTTGCTTGATGATATAAATGAAGAACTTTATAAGGGATCTAAGCATTCAAGATTGTCTTTCTGTGTCCGTCTTTTTTACTTGAAATGCTTATGCGGGTTGACAGGAAACTCTTTGACACTATTATTAGAGTTTTTGAAAGAAATGTTTCCTTTTGTAAAAATCCCTCAGTCTTGTAAGGATTTGAAGAAGATGATAAAAGCTATCGGCCTTGGATATGAGAAAATTCATAGTTGCCCGAATGATTGTATGTTATATTGGGGTGATAGAAAAAATCAACAATTTTATCATGTCTGCGGTAAATCTCGATGGTTGGACGGAAATACAGAAGAAAATGTGAATGAGGACGATGATAATGCACATTTAAAAAAAAAAAAAAAGCCTGCAAAGATTTTGCGGTATTTCCCTTTAATACTAAGACTTCAACGAATTTTCATGTCCTCAAAACATCTGATTCTATGAGGTGGCATCATGATGAAAGGACTGATGATGGCTTATTGAGGCATCCTACGGATTCATTGGCTTAGAAGTCATTTGACGAAAAGTTCCATGCTAATGATCCCCGGAATGTGAGGCTTAGACTTGGTTCTGACGGTTTTAATCCATTCAAAATTATGAGTACTTCTTACAGTATTTGGCTGGTTGTCTTGATTCCTTATAATTTTCTTCCATGGATTTGCATGAAATAATCCTCCTTTATCTTGTCCATGATAATTCCTGGGGAGAAAGGTTCAGGGAATGATATTGACATTTATATGCAACCTCTTATTCAAGAGTTGAAGTAGTTATGGGAAAGAGTTGAAACATAGGATACATCAAAAAGGGAAAATTTTTGTTTGAGTGCAACTTTGCTATGGACTATAAACGATTTTCCTGCTTATGCAAATCTATCTGGCTAGAGCACCAAAAGTCATTATGCTTGTCCTTGTTGTGCTGCAAAAACATGTTCGAAATGATTATATAAAGGGGAAAATTTAGTTATATGGGACATCGTAGGTGGTTAGATGAAAATCATAGATTTAGATCCCAAAAACATATCTTTGATGACACTAAAGAGTTCAAAGAAGCACTTGAGACCAGTATTGGATCTGATATCTTTTTAATGTTGAAAGATATCAATTTCACTTATGAGAAGATGAATCACTCAAGTAAGCACACAATTAAGGAAAAGATCGAAGGAGATGGTAGAAGTTGATGATGTTGATATTGATATTGATATTCAGAGTGATAAGGAAAAAGATGAAGAAGATGATCCAAATGAGACGGATTTGTGGAAAAAAAAGAAGCATATTTTTTGAGTTACCTTATTGGGAGCATAATTTATTGTGTCATAACCTTGATATGATGCATATAGAGAAGAATGTTTGTGAAAATATCATCGGGACAATTCTTAATATGGATAAAAAATCAAAAGACAATTTAAAGAGTTGGCTTGACCTAGATGAATTCGCCGTGATCTTCATCCGGAATTACTTCCTAATGGCAAATCACGGTTGCCTCCTGCTTGCTTTGGGATGTCTAAAAAAGAGAAAGACGTCTTTTGTAAGGTGTTGAAAGATGTGAAGGTCCCGGATGTGTATGCCTAAAATATATCAAGATGTGTGAATGTCAAGGATCGAGAACTTGTTTCCTTAAAGTCACATGATTACCACATCTTAATGCAAGACATACTTCCACTTGTTTTACGTTGTTCTATGTCAAAGCAAGTGACTTTTTGCATAATTGAACTTAGTAATATAATGAAAGCTATTTGTGGCAAAATTCTCAAGGTTGAAGATAATAAAATACTGTAAATATAAAATGTATAATAATATATATATATATATATTTTTAAAATAAATAAAATGGAACATAATATTTAAAGTAAAAAAATGATAGATATAAGTCGATTTGCATAAATATCGATTTAAATATTAAACTTGAAACATATAGTATTTGAAAACTTTAAAACTATAAAATATATATATATATATATATATATATATATATATCAATAGGAAAGAGATTAATCGTATGAACTAAGTACAACATATGCAAGTTTTCAAATTAAAGAATTTTATATCTGTGAATTTGTCTTGCTTTTGCTCTTCTCTTTTCATATATGTTACCAATCCTAAAAATCAATATTAAAAGATATCAAAATATAATTATATAATATTAACAAAAAACGTTATATTTTCTTAAACTAAATGGAAAAATCAAATAAAAATGGAAAAAGAAAAGAAAATCAAAATCAACTTACAAAATTTGCAAAAAAATAATCTAATTACAGTGTCTCGAACAAAATACTCTTAATCAAATTATCTTATGCATTCCTACAATCCTGCATTCCTGCCATGAACAGGAAAATGCGATGAACTGGAAACTTTGTGAAAATTGAGGCTTGCATACTTCCATATTCTCCAACACATCTTAATACTGTAAAAGTTTGGTTTTCATTTAGCTAACATGTTTTGTAAGTACATGGTGCTATGTTGTTCTGTTTATTCTTGGACATTTGTATTACTTGTAGCAGTTATGCTGCTCTTGAATAATAATACTCATTACTTATAAAAAATAAAAAATAAAAATTGATTGAGACTGTTCAGATCATTGACGGTGTCAAAACATGAATTTTGTTATGAACCAAGAAAAAAGTAGCTTGAGATCATTTGCTACTGTATCAAAATTTTGGAAGGTGGAGTTAAGATGAATCAAGTTCAAGCATAAGGACTCAACTTTGTGGTACTTCATTTGCGTGAGCTGGTTAGTATTTTGTTGTAAATCTTATTTACTTTTTTTTTTTTTTTTTTTATAATAAGAATAAAATTGTGTCAATCATTGCTTTCCAGTTATGCAAGGACTGGAAGCAAAGAGATTTGTTTGTAAATGGTGCTGCAAAAAGTTTAGCGAATATGAGAAACCAATGAAGAACAAGAACACTTAAAACACCTACTCTTTATTGTTCACAAATCCAATCCAATTCATTAATGAGTGATCCAAGTTTTTTTACTCCAAATTCAATACTTGTGTGTTGAATGGGATAGCTAAATATCCAACGAGTTCCAACTCACCCAACCAATAAGGCGGAGATTTTTTGTTTGAAAATTGATACCCAACCTGATAGGGCGGAGGTTTTTTTGTTTATAAATAAAAATTGAAATCCAACCTGATAAGGCGGAGGTTTTTTTGTTTATAAATAATTAAAAAAAAAAAAAATCGAAGTTGGATTGGAGCAGGCTGAGTGGGTTTATAAATAAAAAAGTCAAGATTAGATTGAAATTGGTGCAAGGTTCCCCGCCTCAGGTATACATAAAAATAATATATATTTTTAGTTTTATATTATTAAATATATGTATATTGTATTAATTTGTTATTTAATACTAGTTTGAATAATTAGCTTAATAATATAACACTACGAAAATAATTAAGACATATTTATATTAAAAGATAAAGATCTTCAAAATACATTAAAATAATATATATATATATATATATATATATAAATTTCAAGGTACTAATCGGATGCTCAATATATGTATATAATTCAGGATAATTCAATGTCGAATTTAGTCCGATTTGGATTAAAAATATACAAAATCGAGTCAAACTCAAGTGGAGCAAAAATCCGCCCTACCTTACCCATTATCATCCCTAAATGAGCCTAATATTCCATCATGTATATAATTCGGGTTGGGTTGAATATTAAAAAGGATAATTTAATATCGAATTAAGTCAGGTTTTGATTAAAAATATACAAAATCGAGTCGAACTTGATTGGGGCAAAAATCCACCCTACCCGACCCATAGTCATCCCTAACTTAGGCCGATATTCCATCTAAGCACTACGCTGAGACTCGGAACAATTTTCTAATTCTAACAGCGAGGGCGAGTCACACTATAGTTACCATTACCAGTTTCCCACCACAACCATGGGAAAGGCTAGATGATAAAAATAGGGAAGTCTTGTAGATCTAATAAGCATAGCAAAAGAACCAATCGCAAGTTGATCAAGTTTAAGTCAAATCTATCCTAAATGCTAGAGAATATGGGGGGCAATAATCTATCTCACATACTAAACCATAGCTATGTTGCTTCGATTCTTCATTTTTTTTAAGTATCTGTTTCGAATACTCATAGCTGATGTATATCCAGACATGAATACGAAGATATGACCTTCCAAATATATGAAAAAACTTGAAAAAAAAATAAACATACTCTTATCAGACACTCACATCCGAATCCGAGTAACATAGGATCATAGTGACATGACAAATTATCTAATATTAGACAAAGACCACGAAATTTCAATTTCAAACTTTTAGGAAGCATGTTAAAGATAAGCAGTCTACACAGCTCATACCACAAAATCCCAACATAATATCTAGTAGTACTAGACAACATCTTTAAACGATAATTAGAAGACAGAACAGATAACCTTGCCCAAAAACACATCCTCCAATCTTCACAACTTCATCCAACATATGCTGGATGATCATGAAGAGAAGGGAATGTCAGGGTAAAGCCAATCTTGTCCAGGATGCACCACAACTACTTTGATCTCTGCCTCATCTTTCGACGCTTTCTCTTCAGCCTCCTCATGCGCTTCTTCTTCCACTGAAAAGCATAATAAGAGCAAAACCAAATTAATCATGATAGAGAAAATATGTCCAAATAAAGATAAATAAGATGGTTAACTTTTTGTTTCAAATGGCTCATACAGCACATTATTCTAAACTGTTAACATTTCATTTTAGGTCATATAACCATGAAATTACAGCAGATTATTCTAAACTTTTACCATTTCATTTCACTCTAAACTGCTACAGTCCCATGTCTCAATCTAAGCCACATTACACTCCACTACAAACTGTAAAGCATAATCCATTGGAGTCTGTTAACAGTGACAAGTGAAACAACAGTCGTATACCCTTGATCAACCTAATCAACCTTTTTCATTCAAGTGAATTAAACACTGTTTTCTTCGAATCACCGGATGAAGTTGCAGTTAATGTTATGGGAAGAATTTCTTCAGTGAATATAGCTTGGAATTGCCTAGCATATTACAATCATTTGCACACCCCAAACTAGCACCAAATGATAAGGTAACCGAACAACAAAAAACACAATCTAGGTTTACATTGTTGAGAAAAGCTTAGAGTAGATAACTCTAATTTTACCACTCAAAGAAGAAAGTTTAGATTTTAGGAAAACTCACAAATGCTCACACTTCACTCTAGACTACACTCTTTAGAGAAGAACTCTTTAGGAAAACTTAGAACTTTTATTGCTTATTGAAGCTTACTACTTGATGATATACAAATGCAAGGGAGGGGGTATTTATACAATACCAAGACAAACACAAGCCACACAAATATAAAATCTAAATAAATTACAACCACCCATTGTTGTTTAATAACAACCACACATTTAAATCACACAACTACAACCACACATTAAACCACACAACTACAACCACACATTTAAATCACACAACTACAACCACTCATTAAACCACACAACTACAACCACTCATTAAACCACACAACTACAACCACTCATTAAACCACACAACTACAACCACTCATTAAACCACACAACTACAACCACACATTGTTAGGCTTTTATTTTTTTCTTGGGCTGGTATTGGACAATTTAACACTCCCCCTCAATACCAGCTCTTCCTCTTTGCACCATGTTGAGTTGACGACGAAACATTTCAAATTTGTTGATACTCAAACCTTTTGTGAATAAATCTGCCATTTGATCATCTGTCTTGATCTGTTTCATCTCAATTTCTTCTTGTAGAACCTTTTCTCTGATAAAGTGATAATGCACTTCTATATGTTTGGTTCTTGCGTGAAAGACTGGATTTTCTGCCAAACGAATTGCTGACTGGTTGTCGCAATACAACGGAACTGCATAATCTACTGGTTGATGTAGATCACTCATTAGTTGTATCAGCCACGTACACTCTTGAGCTGCCATTGCTGCTGCTCGATACTCAGCTTCGGTAGTTGACAATGATACCGTTGGTTGTCTCTTACTGCACCAAGAAATTGTTCCAGAACCAAGTTTAAACATGTACCCAGTTGTTGATCTCCTGGTGTCATGATCTCCTGCATAGTCAGCATCACAATAACCAACTAACTTACAGTCTTCACCTTTCTTGTACAAAAGACCATAATCTATTGTACTTTTCACATATCTCAGTATTCGTCGAACTGCTTCTAAATGAGGCTTCTTCGGATTTTGCATATACCGACTCATCACACCAACTGTATAAGAAATGTCAGGTCGAGTCAAGGTTAAGTAGATCAGGCTACCTACCAATTGTCGATACATAGTTGCATCTTCCAAGTCTTTGCCTTCAAGTGCACACATCTTGCCATTTGGTTCCATCGGTGTTGAAATTGGCTTGCTCTCGAGCATTCCAAACCTTTTTAGCAAATCTTTAGAATATTTTTGTTGACAGAGAAATATTCCTTCTTGTATGTGATCAACCTCTAGACCAAGAAAGTGCTTGAGTTGTCCAAGTTCTTTCATTTGGAAACGAACTGATAAATTCTCCTTGGTTTGAAGAATTTCTGCCTCATAATCACCAGTTATGATTAAATCATCCACATATATCAATACGATAGCTAGCTTTCCTCCACTAGCTTTGACAAACAAGCTGGAATCTGCAGGTGTCACTGAATAACCACTATGAGTTAAAAATTCAGCAATCTTACCATACCATGCTCTAGGTGCTTGTTTCAATCCGTAAAGTGCCTTTCGCAGCTTACACACATGCTCAGGATGATTTTGGTTTTGAAATCCCAATGGTTGAATCATGTAGATTTCCCGATCTAGCTCTCCATGAAGGAATGCATTCTTCACATCCATCTGCCACAAGTTCCAGTCTTTGTTGGCTGCAAGGGCAAGTAGGACTCGTACGGTTGTAAGTCTTGCCACCGGACTAAACGTTTCATCATAGTCTAGCTCATACTTCTGAGAGAAACCACGAGCCACCAACCGTGCCTTGTACCTTTCAATCGACCCATCTGGACGATGTTTTATCTTGTAAACCCACTTGCAGGATATGGGTTTCACATCTCTTGGTTTTGGCACTAGATCCCAAGTCTGATTCTGCTCAAGCGCAGTGATCTCTTCTTTCATAGCCATAATCCACTCAGAACTCTGTGATGCTTCTTCAAACGTCTCAGGTTCTGTTGCAATTGGTTCTTCCACTATGGCTGCATTAGCATATTTGGGATTTGGCTTCCGTGCTCTTGTTGTCCTTCGGATTTGTGATTGTGGAGATGGTTCTTCCACTTCACTCGATCTAACATCTGGTTCATACACACCAGTTTGCCAAGGACTCTGGACTAACACTTGCTCGTCATTGTCATCATCACATAGGTCTTCTACTTCATCTGAAGTTGATTGAAGTTGGACAATATACTCTCCCATTTTCTGTTGTAGCATGTCTTCAAATTCTTTTGAATCTGACAACACCTCCTTTTCTGAGGACCACCAAGAAGATGCTTCATCGAATACCACATTGCGTGAAGTGTAACATCTTCCACTCGTAGGATCACAACATTTCCACCCTTTCCTTTGGTTGTCGTATCCCACAAAGATACACCTAGTTGCTTTCTTATCAAACTTGCTACGTAAATTATCAGGAACAAATACATAACATACACAACCAAATACTCGAAAGTAGCTGACTGAAGGTTTCATTTTCCACAATTTCTCAAAGGGTGAAACAAACTCTAACCTTGGTTGAGGAAGTTTGTTGATCACATGGGCTGCGGTTCTCATAGCTTCGGCCCAAAATCTTCCGGGTACATTCTTTGCATGCAACATACTCCGACAAATTTCTGCAAGATGCCGATTCTTTCTCTCTGCTACACCATTCTGTTGTGGTGTATTGACACAAGTATACTGATGACGTATGTTGCATTCTCGTAGGTATTGAGAGAATTCGCCTGAGCTATATTCTCCTCCATTGTCTGTGCGCAAGCAACATATCTTCTTTCCCACTTCTCCTTCAACTATCTCTTTGAACTCTTTAAACTTTGAGAAAGTGTCAGACTTTTCTTTCATAAAGAAAACCCACACATACCTGGAGAAATCATCAATAAACGTCACCATGTACCGCATTCCACTAATTGATGGTTGCTTAACGGGCCCAAATACATCAGAGTGAACTAACTCTAATGGTTCTTTTGCTTTAAACTTTGACTCCTCGTATGGCAATTGGTGTGCTTTACCATATTGGCATCCTGCACAAACTGTGTCTGTTCTTATGTCAAGCTGAGGAAGTCCCTTAAGCATCGACTTCTTCATCATCATACTTAGCTTGGAATAACTAACATGACCTAACCGCATGTGCCATAAATCTGTTGTATCGCTCCTTCTTGTCTTGTCTACATATGCTGACTCTGCTGACATCACGTAGACTGACTCCAGACGTCGTCCTTCCATCATCGGCTGTCCTGAGATTTTGAGATCACGATATACCTTCACATCCCTTGGACCAAACAGAATATGGTGACCTGACGATGTTAATTGTGCCACTGAAAGCAAATTTTTCTTCATGCCTTGGACATGGTAAACATCTTGTAGTGGTACCTGATTATGACTATATCGAGGTGCTACTACCGTCTTACCAATGTGAGTAATCGGTAATCTTGAATTATCAGCTGTCAAAACAATGCGATTTCCCTTGTATTCTGACAGGTTCTGCAACTTCTGTTTATCGCCTGTCATGTGATTTGAGCAACCTGAATCGACAATCCAGTCATTCTCATAGTCAATTCGGTCAGCCGTTGTTACTGTGAGAGCTAACTCTTCCTCTTCCATAGCAAAAAATGCTTCAGCGTCCCAATCATCTTCGCTTTTCTCCTTTGTACTAGAAGTAGCAGCATTGCTCTCAGCGGGCCTTTTGTTAAACCAACAATCTTTTGCCATGTGACCTTTCTTGTCACAGTTGTAACAGTTACCTTCAAATCTTTTATTGTTGCTACGATTCTTTGAAGCTCCCCCTGGACGAGAGCTCCCTTCTCCTTGATGACTTTTTGTCTTGTCACCATACTTTTTAGATCCACCACCGACGTGCTGTTTGAATTTGCCTTTGCTTTTGTTGGTGTAGAGTGCTTCCTCTTCACTTTTCAACGAGACCCCTCCCATTTGCTTGGCCATAGATTCTTGACCAACAAGCAAATTTTCAAACTCTACAAGTGATGGTTGAGTTGGCCATCCTTGTATAGCGGCAACGAAGCTGCGATATTCGGGTCTCAAACCATGGATAATTATTCTTTTTACCCTGGTATCTCCAATAGCAGCTGTAGGATCTAAATCAAAAATTTCACGGCATAACGTTTTTACCTTGTGAAAGTATTGAGCAATCGGTATATCTCGTTGTGCAACTGATAACAATTCATTCTCAAGAAGTTGAAGTCTTGTGTCATTCTTTCTCGAAAAGAGTGCATCTAAAGTATCCCAAGCTTCTTTTGGCGATTCTAGCTTTTGTATGTGTTCCAACATTTCTTCTTCAACTGTGGTCTTAAGGGCAAACATGGCTTTACCCACTTTAATCTTCCATTTGCGCAAGGTTCCTTGAGCATCTTCTTGCTCGGGCTTCGTAACTTCACTACCACCAACGACTTCCCAAAGGTCTTGACCTTGTAGGTAAGACATCATACACGTCTTCCACGTGTTGTAATTTTTGTGATTGAGCTTCTTGATTCCTCCAACTACTTGAAGATCACCCATCGTGTCGGCAAGACTCTAACAATATCGAACAAGCTTGATTTTGAGACACAAACTTGTAGAGTACAAACTCCTCACGACTCAAGAACGCTCAAACCAAAAATAGTACCTGAATAACTATTTCACCGTGAACAGTACCGTATACGTGAATAGTATCGTATACCATATACTTGAATAAATCTCGTATATGTTAACAATTGCTATAAAAGTATATAGTGACACGTGTGAATAGTAACTATGGTAGTAACTCACAACCTCGCTCTGATACCAATTGTTGAGAAAAGCTTAGAGTAGATAACTCTAATTTTACCACTCAAAGAAGAAAGTTTAGATTTTAGGAAAACTCACAAATGCTCACACTTCACTCTAGACTACACTCTTTAGAGAAGAACTCTTTAGGAAAACTTAGAACTTTTATTGCTTATTGAAGCTTACTACTTGATGATATACAAATGCAAGGGAGGGGGTATTTATACAATACCAAGACAAACACAAGCCACACAAATATAAAATCTAAATAAATTACAACCACCCATTGTTGTTTAATAACAACCACACATTTAAATCACACAACTACAACCACACATTAAACCACACAACTACAACCACACATTTAAATCACACAACTACAACCACTCATTAAACCACACAACTACAACCACTCATTAAACCACACAACTACAACCACTCATTAAACCACACAACTACAACCACTCATTAAACCACACAACTACAACCACACATTGTTAGGCTTTTATTTTTTTCTTGGGCTGGTATTGGACAATTTAACATACATTTCATCTGTCATTTTGCATACTGATATCCAAGAAAATGAGCTATAAAGGCAACCTAAGTACAACCAACTTGTCACACATTTCAGCTAGAAGTTAAACGAGACACTTGTGTTCACAAACTATTCGGGTTCGGCTAAAAAAAAAACTCGAATTTGACTCGGTCATTGTCGAGCTCGAGCTATCGAGCGAGCCGAGTTCGAATACCCTAATACTTGACTCGAGTAACTCGCGAGCCTAATTAAGCTTTTTTATTTTTAATATATATTTTTAATTAGTATTGTAAAAAATCTCAATTCGAACTCGATCTCGAACACAAATAATCGAGTTTGAAGTCAATCATGGGAATCGAGTTTATTTTTTACTATTCGAACTCGAGCTCGAGCACAAATAATCGAGTTTGAAGTTGAGCATGGAAATCGAGCTTATTTTTTATTATGTAAACAAGCCTAATTGAATGAGTTTAAGCAGTTCAATTTTTATCTCGAACTGAACTCGAGTTTTAAAAATGAAACTCGATCGAGCTCAAGCTCAAGCTTCTTACTGCTTGAGCTCGGCTCGATTACACCCCTAATTTCAATAATCCATGTTAAGACATAATTCACCATAGCTGAAGACTTCTCTTACTATCTTTCCTCATTTTTCTTGTCTAAGCCTCTTAACTTCACCCAGTTGTTTTTATTTACTTCACTCCATTGATTATAATCACTTAAGTAGAAATGATAGCTAAAACTGTAAAAAAAAAAAAGTTAAACCAAAAGAAATTGGATTAACAAATTAAATTATAATCAAACATTTCAAGCTCTATCACTCATTACACCCAAAATTACAAATATTCTCCTTTTGATACCACTTTTTGTGCATCTAGCAATCAGATCATAAATCGATAATAAAACCCTAAAATTCTACGAAATACATGACAATAAATTAAAGAGGCGAAAATCGAAGGAGCAAAAACAATTTAATTTCCAAGACAAAAATAATAATTTAATTATTAGGAGAAGAACAAAGGAAAAAGAAAATCAAGAAAGAGCGAGATTAATCGAGGATGTAGAGGAACTTACCTTGGCCCTCATCTTGAGGTTAGCGCTTTGCTTTCGATTTGAATTTTGACGACGATTTTTCTTGAAAGGAGACGTTTCCCTTGAGAATTATAAGGGAAGGGCTTCATTTGGTATTTAAAGGCCTACGGATTGGAAACCTTAGTTTTTTTTTTTTTTTTTTGTTCACGTGTTTCGTTGAATGAAATAGAAAAAAATAAAATAATTATTCCATCTTAATAGAATAAAGACTAAGAGTAATATGTACATAATTTGATATTTTCATTTTGAATTAAATAAAAAGGAATATTATTTTATTGTTTAATTGGTTAAAATAATGTTAAAGGATATGTATAAAATAAGTATTTTATTTTTGAATTAAATAAATAATATTTTATTTATAAAATTAAAATTATTTTTTTAATCACTTATAAACAATTATTAGAATATATTAGAAGTGTTGATGGTCAAGCCGAGCTTAAGTATGGTATCAACACCACATATACTTATCTAAGTCCGGCCTAACTCAAAATATGATCGTCAAATTTTGTCTAAATCAACTTATATTTGTAAATAAATAATCAAAACCCATTTAAAATCGCTTATTTTTTTTTTTTTAAAGTTAAACAAATATATTATTTTTTTATTTATTTTTTAGTAATTTTATACTTTTTTCTTTTATTAAATTCTAAAACATGTATAACTTAACATATTTTTAAATATTTATATTATAATATTATATATATTTACTCTTAATATGATATAAATTACATAATATATATATATATAAATAATATATTATATTATATTATATAAATGAAAAACGGGTCGAGCAGGACTTGGCCTTGATTGTTAGAGCCAAGGCCTGACCATTTTCTAAACAGGTTTTATTTTTTTGCCCAAGACCATATTCCGGGTTTAATTTTTATCCAAATTCTCTCAAATATCGAGTGGATTTTCGGGTTTAGACAGATAACTCGGTCATTAAACAAATCTAGTATATATATAAAAATATATTATATTTAATAATAAATTTTAAAATATTTAAATTAAAATAATTAAATTTAAAAATAATATTTTAATATAATATATTAATATTTGAATATAATATATTTAAAATAATATTAAGTTATATAAAAATAAATATATAAAATCCAAATTTTTATTTAAAATAAAATATAAATAATATTCAGAACTCTTAATTTTTTATGTTATTAAAGACTCGTTCAATGATTTTTTTTTTTTTTTTAATTGTCAAAGGGTTGAGAAACTAGATGGGCCACAGGTACACAAGATTCAAAGGTAAAGCTGAAGCTGCACTCCAGTCGGGATGTTAACGGGTTAAATATTTGTATTTTTTATATTATTTAAAATTGAGTTTGTAAAATTATTTTAAAATTTAAATTCGTAAATCATTTGCATTTAATTTTTATAAATAATATTATTAATCGAATATTCGAATCAGTTAAAAATTTGAATTCAATAAATCAATTTTTTTAATAAATTAAATATAAAATCAAAATTTATGTGTTTTACAAATAAGTGGTTTCGAATATTCAAATCCGCAGAAGTAATATGGATTTAGATAATGGATATCCAATATTTTACATCCGTATTCGTTCCGAATTCGCTATGGATAATAATTATAATAACCGAATCCAATTTTTATTTAAATTTAAAAAATATATATATACATAAATATTTAAATTTGTATTTTAAATTATTATCTTTAACAGTGTCAACCACTACAAATAGGAGTAGGACGCTGATCGTGACAAGGAAAAGCAGCCTATACCACTTAAATTCTTTTAGGAAAAACAAAAATTCCTTTTTTCTTTCAATCTACATAATGGGAAAGAAAGGAATATATTCCTCAAGGATTTGATTTTAGAAGAGAAAAAAAAAAATGAAGACAAAAAATTATCTAAAATATAATCATCATTTTTCCTATAGTTACTGTTGCTAAAAAGAAGAAAAAACAACGCATTTTATAAGCAAAACAAAAAATTAAATTAAACCATAATAAACCTTGGATTTCCTTACAAAACTTTAAAGCAAATTTTCGCATTTTTATTCCTTGTTTCTGCTTGTCAACCAAGAAAACGGCATGTCAAATCATGAACAAGGTTCTGGTGACGTAAATTCTCGAGGAAAAGCACGGCGTTGACGGCTCTTAGTTCAGTAGCTTTTCCTAGGGTAGCTTCCACTTTGGCTTCTCCTTCCATTAGCTGCTGTCTCAACACTATTGTCTCTGCCCTCTTCTTTGCCACCTCCTTTTCAAGTTTCTCCACTTCTTCCACAACCTCCGGCGATGAGCTACCGCCCTTTTTTGGAGGAGCATTTGAACTGTAAGAACAATCAGAGTTAAGATATTTCAAAGAGAGAAAGAGCTAGAGACAATAATGGAAGATGATAAAGGGTGTCTTTGGATTTTCGCCTCCCTAATTGTTATAAAAACTTAAAAGGTTAAAAAAGTTTATGTAAATTTGCAAATTATTTGGATTATTTAGATGAAAATTGCCAATGCCGTTAATATTCATCTTTGCTAGTTATAATCAAAATTGCCACTTGGTATATATAATGCGGAATAAATATGTATTTATATATTATTTATAAATCACATTATGCCATCTATTAATAATTAATATTATTTGTATTTATTTTTAAAAAATTTATATTTATTTATTAATAAAATAAAATCATATAATTTAAACTTAATATATAAATTTATACCCTAATAATATATCAAACATAAACTCATTTATTCGGAAAGATTTTAAAGGGTGTGTCCTCTCAAAGCAAAATGGTGGGCGAGAAGCCGACAAACTTGTTACAATTGTTCTGCGTTTCACATGTAAAACCGTTTACGTTGTTGGTTATTTATTTATATTTTAAAAATATAAACTTAAAAAAAAAAAAAACTTAAAAATCGTGAGACTATGCAAAATTATAGTTTTAAATTGCGAGAGCATATTTCGTTGCTGTCACAGTTGTGGATATTGTGAATGTTACGTAAAAATTATTGCATATTGCGAATGTTATGTAACGTAAAGATTATTGCAAACGTGATTTTTATTTTTTTAAAAATCAAATTTTTTTTAAAATAATATATTCATATATTTTGATATTATATTTTATTATTTTAATATTCATAATGATTTCACATAAAGAAGCATCTTGAGTTTTAAAAGGAAAAGATGATTTAAAAAGGTTTAACCAAAATTATTAGTATAAAAATAAAAGTAGAGTTGAAAGATTATCAATTAAATCAAAAAAAAAAATCAACAAACTTGAATTTATACTGAATCAAATAAAAAGAAAAGAAAAAAATCAACAAAATAGAGCATGAGAGCACAGCTGCACAGGTGGTGCTTTTTTATGCAAGTATAGCCAATTGTCCTGCTGGAATCAGCTTACTCGGAATACTATTCCAAAGTTATATATGGGAAGGAAGGCATGGCACGTTGGTTCTGTTTCACTCTGCAACAAGATTAACAAAGATAAAGCCGAAAGAGGAAATGTAGCCTCTTTGTGCTGGGGGTGTGCATAACAGTTTTGCAATGAAAAATGGGTTATAGATGTTTTGAAAATTGGAGCCAAAGAGTAGTGAGTGGTTTAGAGTTTAGACTGTCTAGAGTGTCAAGTGTTAAGTATAATGGAGTTAAAAAACAGAGCATGAACATGACTGAGAGAACTGGTGGTGTCATCACCAAAAATCACAAAAAATAAAAAGAAGTGAGAGGAGGGTTGAAAATGGATCCAAGCTTTTATGCTAGCTAGTGCTGTGGCGTGGCGTTACGTAATGGTTTCAACCGTAAAAATCGTGATTTTAATACTAGTTATTGAAAGTTGAGAGGCTTAAGATTGGTAGTAAAAGAAACCCAAGCCAATAATTGCATTCTTTATTATCTTAACTAACCTTTTTGGCTTACTAATCTCTTCCATCTTTACTTTCAACTTTTTGAAGCCTTCCTGCATTTCCTTCTGAGCAAAATGAAATTCATTAATTAAAAAAGAAATGAATGAATGAATGAAGTAGGAAGGGAAAATAATAGTAATTAATGGAATTTGTTGAAATACCCTTTGCTTCTTCATTGATGGTTTCCTCTTGCGTAGTGCCAAAGCAGTATAAAGCATCTTTCGTAGCCCAAAAACCCTCATGTTAATGTTAATGTTAACGTTAACGTGTCTTTCTCTTCTCATGAAACGAAATGAAGCCTTCAAAAAGAAATTTGATAAGAAGCCTGAGATTCAGTCAGTTCTCTTTAGTCTTTATATATAGTCATCCCTCTCTCACTGTCTGCTTTACACTTTGCCGACATGACACGAATTTTTCAAACAACTTTTTCTTTCCTTTCATTTAAAAGATATAATAATCTTTCGATATCGATCGAAGCCTCCAAGGAACAGTCGCCCAATCGTTCGATATCGATCAAATCCTCCTCTCACTCTCAAAAGTCGCCCGATCGATCCTTCGATATCGATCAAACCCCCCTCTCAAAAGTCGCCCACTACAATCAAATCTACTATAGCAGCGAATGATTCCATGAAAAGGGAAGAAAAGACAAAGATTATTTGGCTTTGGTTCCAAACGAAACTAACGAGTACTGTACGCAAAGATAACGTCTCACTTTGTCTTACCGCGTTATTACAAAATTTCCTTCGTCACGTAGACAACATCTCATCTCTCATCCTTCACACATGATCACTACTTCACTTTCCACTTCCATGACGCAATTTCAGCCTTCACACATGATGACTAGTTAACTTTCCAATTCCATGACGGAATTTCGGCGTATCATTTCCCTAGTCGTTTTTTTTTTTTTTTTTTATCGGGTTAAAGAGCAAACTTACGGTCATATCATAATTAGATATTGATATTTATTATTATAATTTATTTTGATGGATATTTATTATTGTATTTTTAGAATTAATGATAATTTTATCATTTTATTTGTATTTGATTGATTTTTATCATTAAATTTTAATTTTTTATTTAATTTTGACTCTCAACTTTAATTTTTAATGATTTGAAGACAAAATATAATAAAAATATAATATTCTTTCAAATATTTTATCTTAATAATTAACAATAAAAAATTAATTAATAAAAAAATTTAAAAACTTAACGTAAAATGTTTATTTTATAAACAAACTAAATTTAAAATTTTCTTTCTTTTATCTTTTCAAGTTTTTCTTTTATGAAATAAAATTCTATGTTAATTTTAAATTTTTAATATTTTATTTATAAATTAATTTATTATTGTTAATTATTAAAATAAAATATTTGAAGGAATTTTTTTTGGTTAAATTTTGTTTTTAAATCATCTAAAATCAATCTTTAGTGGCAAAATACAATTAAAAATCAAAGTTGAGTGACAAAATTCAATAAAAAATAAAAGTTTTGTTGCAAAAATTCAATCAAATACAAGTAAAGTGGCAAATTTGCCCTTAATCTCAAAGTACAATGACAAATAATGGCAAATTTCAATATCCACCTATAGTACAGTGGCAAATTTGCTTTTAACCTTTATTTATTTTTTTTCTCACAATTTTATATGTTGAAACCTAAATATAATAATTCGGTATTTTCTATCAATTTAAGTTGTTAGGATAATCGGTAACCCAATTTAACATGGTTTCAAGGCTTTCGAGTTCGAATTCTAAAAATCATTTTTTTAAATTATTTCTTGACCTAGTGTCTTATTGGCTATTTGTTCTTCAACTTGCGATAACCGCTTTCTCATTTAATATTTTTTTATCCAATATTTTATTGTCCATTGAATTATGCGTTGCTCCTAATTGTTTTTATATTTACTTAAATTCACTGACTGATGAATCTAAATATTGAGTAGAATACTGGCAGAGAAATATGGGCCTCAAAGTAAAAGAAGTTAGAAAACAAAGTGTTCCATTACGTATTGGAGGATGCTTGTAGACTTTTCAACCTGAATCGAACGATATCTTCTAGAATTCAATAGCTCTGAAATTTATCTTGTTTCTACTATAGAGCTTATGTTACTTTCGGTCGAAATCAGATAGATATATTGAATTTCGGTCGAAATCAGATAAATATTTTTTTATGTGACATTTACGTCATTAATTAAATAAAGATTAAATGTCATGTCAATTTTTTAAACGAATCACGTTATATTAATTAATAATTTTATTTTTTTATTTTAATTTTAAAAAAATAAAAATTAAATTATTCAATTTTATAATAAAAAAATTAATTTATATTAGATAGTATAATATAAGAATCCTCCGACTTATTTGATCTTGACTCCAAGAAGATTGTCCATAGAGATGTCAAAACAGAAAACATGCTTCTGGACAAGACATTAAGGTGAAAATAGCTGATTTTGGGGTTGCTCGCCTTGAGGCTTCAAATCCCAATGACATGGCTGGAGAGACTGGAACACTTGGCTATATGGCACCAGAGTTTCCCACAGTTGGATCTGACGGCTGATTTGATCTCGAATGTTAATTCAGTATGTAGTTTCACTCCAGCTCTGCCAATCCATTTAAGCATGTTGGGGAAGAAAATTTTCATGCCACCGAAGGAATTAAAGCACGTGGCGAATAACCGAAGGAATTAAAGCCTTTTGAGGTTATCCGAAAGAAGGGACCACTATAAATAATTTGTCATATATTATCGTTTATTTATATTGACGGTCATTTTTTATCGATATAGAGTATCTATATTGACGGATTTTTGTTACTGTCATAATATATTTATCAATATCGATATTTTATTTTCCGTTGCTATAGATACCTTTTATACTGACGATTTTTTATTGATCGTCGGAATTAAGGGTTTTTAAGTATGTATATATATATTAAGGGTAAAATAGTAAATTAATAATAAAAATATTATAAATAAAAAAAGCTCGATTAGGCTCGCGAGCTGCTCGAATCGGGTATTAAGATACTCAAACTCGGCTCGCTCGATAGCTCGAGTTGCTCGAGCTCGAGCTCGGCTCGATAATGACCGAATCGAATTCGAGTTTTTTTCGAGTCGAACTCGAGTAGCTTGCGAGCACAGGTGTCTCGTTTACACCCCTAGCCCAAGGCTCAGTTTGAAGTAATTCCGAGAGAAGAGTCGATTGGAGGTAAAACGAAAAAAGGAGGAAATTCCCAATACTAAAAAAAGGAAAAATCAAAACGGAAGGGAATTTGATAATAAAAAAATGGGTGTTTTTGGACCAACTCCAATCAATATATGACAAAGGCACAGAACAAGAAAATCTGGAAATCAAACTTGTTTTGAGCAAAACCGGGCTTTGGAGACAAAAGGACAAACTTGGAAAATTCAGAAAAAATAGCAAACGAGCTCCCAAAATTACCAAAACTTCCAGATCTCAATCTTAAATCATTTGGAAGATATTAGCGAAGAAAAATCCGGATTCGGAGTTCATTTGCAAAATGGCAAATTTCGAGCCTACTAAGCTGAAAATTTCAGAAGATAAATCCTGAAAAAATAGCAAATGAGCTGGAAAATTCTAAAAATCTCCAAATCTCAATTTTAAATTATTTGGAAGAGATTGGCGAAAGGAAATACAAATCAGAGCTCGTTTGCAAAATGTCAAATTCCGAGCCCACTAAGCTGAAATTCAAGAAGATAGTTCCCGAAAAAATAGCAAATGAGCTCCAAAAATTATGAAAACTTCCAGATCTGACTTTTAAATTATTTGGAAGATATTAAAACTTCCAGATCTTACTTTTAAATTATTTGGAAGATATTGGTAAAGAAAAATCTGGATTCGGAGCTCGTTTAAAAAATTGTAAAAGTTCGGGCGCACAAAGTTTCAATTTTTGAAGAAAAATCCGAAAAATTAGAAAATGGGCTTGGAAAATTTTGAAAACTTTAAGAATTCAATTTTTTATTATTTCGGAAGTATTGAAAAAAGAAAATTTGGATTTGGAGTCCGTTTACTATTTAATTTGGTTTGGGGGTCAAAAAGGTCATTTTACCGAAGAAATCGAAGAAGGCTTTTAAAAATTAGAGTTTGGGCTGGAATTCCAAGGGTCATTCAGCCAAGCCCATAATGGAGAGTGATTTTGATGAGATTTTGCCTCAAAGGGCCAAGAGAGGATAGGAAGGTAGTTATTTTTCTTAAACAAGCTTTTGAAATTGTGACACATGGACCAATGCATGGAGAGGGATGATATCATATTTATGACATCATATTAGTTAGGGGCTGATTTAATCTAAGGGTGAAATTTTACATAGAAAGCATCTTGGATTAAGAGCTTTTGGATCAAAATTGGTTACAAAAAAATGACAACTTTCCTACACTAAGAGGGGGCATTCGACCAAGGCAAAGGGTAGGGGGAATTCAGATTTTTTTTTAGGCTTTGGGGGCTGAACAAGGGCAGTAGCTAGGGAGAAAAAGAAAAGAAAAAAGAAAGGAGAAAAAAGAGAGAAAAAAGAAAGGTTTTGTTTACTACTTCTTGATTTGAAAAGCTAGATCAAGGTAGATATGTTCTTTCATGATTTTCTCATACTTTGTTGATTGATTTTGCTATTTTTATTGTTATTTTATTCTCTTTTATGAAATAAACTTGTTTTTGAAATAAGTTCTAAGGAGCTTTCTCCTTTGTTTTAAAAGAAATAAAAAAAAAAACAAATTTTCCTCCTTATTTTTATATCATGGTTGAATGGTGTCTCCTTTTTTAGATTATTTTATTTTTGATTTTGTTCATGAGATTTGTTGTGGTAGGTTAGCTTACTTGTGTTAGATTAGCTTGATTGTGGTAGGTTAGCTTGATTGTGGTAGTTTAGCTATACACCATGCCATGTGTTTGTGGGAATACCATGCTAGGTTCATGCTACACCATTTGGCCATGACGTGTTTAAGTTACCATGCTTGCATTTTTTTTTTTTTTTTATGTTTACTTGCTTAATATGCTTCCATTTATGTTCATATATTTAGACCATGCCATGTGTTTGTTATATTGTCATTGCTATGTTCATGAGTTATGTTAGTCACCATGTTTGCATTATTATCATGTTTGCTACCGTGTGTTTGTGTTATTGTCTAGCTAGGATTGCACTATGTTGTTCAATGACCATTCGGCCAACATGATCCTTTTTGCTTTGTATGTGTATTTTCATTTTGTTTAGTTTATAGGTTTGCATTTCATGCCATAATATTATGTATTTCGATTTAGTTTGCCATGTATTTGTGTTAATGCCTTGCTACATTTCTCCACGTAGAATTGGTGGTCATTCGGCCTCTTCATGTATGTCTTGCCTTGTGTGTGCATTTGCATTTTGTTTAGGTAACATGCTTTGCATTATTATGCCATGAGATTGTGTATTAGTAGTGACATGTTCATGCATTAGTATTAGGTTTATTTGGTCATTGTATGTTCATGATACTTTCATGCATTTTCATGACATTTTAGGTCTAGGCCATCTTTGTATTACCATGCATATTAGGTCTTAGATCATATTGGTATTGCCATGCATTGCTATGCTATTTAGGTCTTAGGTCACATTGTTATTGCCATGCATTTTCATGTCCATTAAGTCTAGGTCACATTTGCATTACCATGCATTTCATGCATATTAGGTCTAGGTTGCATTTATTGCATGCAAGTTCATGTTAGGTCTAGGTCATTTTGAATTGCCATGCATTTCCTATGTCATTTAGGTCTTAGATCATGCATTTCATACATCAAATTTGCTGTTTGTTCATGCATTTCATATCATACCACTTGATTTTTGACTTAAGCCAATCAATTGTTTAAAGTCAAGCTCACATGAGCATACTTGTGAAAAATTGAAAAAGTTGTCAAGTTGAAATTTCTACCTTTGTGACTTTTTTTTTTTAATTAGCCAATTTTTGTCCAAATTTTTAGAACTTTTAGTTACTATTTGTAGGTCCTTAGGAGAGTCTCCAATATTTTTACTTTGATTTTTGAATGATTTTTTTATCAAAGGCTTAAAAATGATTTTTGGCAAAACTGTTTTTCACCTAGTGTTCTGACTTTCGTGATTTTCTGGGGGGTTATCCTTGGTCTAAAAATTAATCCAACTTTTTCCATAGAATTAGGCATGTTCTGAGTCTCTCATAATTTTTTTAGAGTTTTTTGAAATTTTAAAAATAGGTTTAAAAATCACGCTTTAAAATGGGACAGTAGAGTCAGATTTGAACTCAAAGGAAAAATAATTTTCTGTTTTGGCTAAGGCATTTAGAGAGGGCTGGTTGGGAACCTTAGATACTGTCCTAGGTTGGTTTCTAAGCCATTTTAATCTTAAAAAATGATTTTATAAAGCTCGGATCAAGGGGGTCAAGTCCGGGTTTTCAAACTTAGGAAAATAGAGCCATTTTCAAAAGGGGAATTCGGCCATGTGTTGTTTTTCATCCAAGATTTTCAAAACTGTTTTCAACCAATCACAAAGTATTTTTAATTTTAGAAAATTTAATTTGATGTCTTTTCCTAAGGTAGTCGGATATCTTTTTAGGTATACGGGTTTCCTTATTTAAAGAAAAAAAATACACTTTCATGCATTGCATTTTTCATTTTCATGCATATTATATGATATATGATTTTTTCTATGATAATTTCTATGGTAATGTCATTATTGATTTATGTTTTATGGTGTTATATTGTTTGATATATGGTTGTGAATATTCTATGTTATCCTATGCTTTTTATTTAGTCATTTATTTTTGTCACATCATTTAGGATTTATTATGTACATGCATTATTATTTTCATTTTCATGCATATTTCATGATATAATTATTTTATGTTACATATCATTTCATGTCATTTTAATTGTATTATTTCATTTAGAATATATCATGTTACTTAGGACATATTATTTCATTTAGAATATATTATGTCACTTAGGTCATATCATTTCATTTAGAATATATTTTGTTACTTAGGACATATCATTTCATTAAAAATATATTATGTCACTTAGGTTATATCATTTCATTTAGAATATATTATGTCACTTAGGTCATATCATTTCATTTAGAATATATTATGTTACTTAAGACATATCATTTTATTTAGAATATATTATGTCACTTAGGTTATACTATGTCATTTAAAATATATTATGACACTTAGGTTATATCATTTCATTTAGATTATTTCATGTCATTTAGATTATATTATGTCACACATATTTATATTAATATATATATATTTTAAATGTTTTGAAAAGATAATGGTTTCAAATAAAATAAATTATTCCCAAATTAAAATAATTCATGAGTTCTCTGTCGGGTTTGCTGGGGAGAATATTGATGCACCCAAAAGAGTGTATCTTATTTAACCTTGCACTAAAAAGATCAATTGTAAGTATAGTAGTTAGCAAGGGTCGAGTCCTCAGGGATTGGGTTTTAGTTTATAAGTTGATAGTTTAAAACTTAAATTCAAGAACAATAAAAGAAAAGGGGTTTTTGAAATCAGATTTAAACTAAAGTAAATAATAAGAATAAGATGCAAGGCGGTATAACCAGCCAATAAAAATATATATACTAAATTAGGCGGTATAACCAGCCAATAAAAATATATATACTAAATTAGGCGGTATAACCAGCCAATAAAAATAAAACAAAGTTAATATACAAATTAGGCGGTATAACCAGCCAATAAAAATAAATATACTTTTAAAAATAAGCAAACTAGAAAAGTAAGAAAACAAGTAAGAAGAATCAAATATGAAAAATATGGTTAAGGTTTCATTCTCCACCACTAGACATCATTAAGAATCAATTTCAGATCTATCAATTTCAACCAACTATCAAAGTTAACAACCGTAGATAACAACAAGCTCTGTTACCCCAATCTTTCCTTAGTTTGTCGTTAAATAGAACAAGCTCTCTATTTAATCTCTAACCATTAAACAACCTAGAATAAGCTCTCTAAATTCAATTTAATGGCAGCTTTATGATGAGAAAGATAGGTTGATCTAAGCAACAAACACATAAGCTCGGATTGTTCAACTTAGGTTATGTTCCACTTTGCAATTATTGAAAACTTGACCATAATCGTTAATCACAAATTGCCACTTATGAATAGGAAATCAAGACAATTACACGGATCAAGACTCCTAAACTAGCAATAGATAATTATCAAGATCTATCTAGTTGTACACCTAAATAAATCAAGACAACATCATGAACAATTCTTGTAGAAGAACATAAGCAACTTTGATAGAAAATTAATGATAGATAGAATCTGAAAATCAATCACAAAACATGTCTAGGGCTTTGAAATCACCCTTAACCAAATAGAAGTTTAGCCTAGCATAGGCATTATAAACATAAAATTAAATAGAATCTAAGAAGAAAATAAAAGAAAGAAAGAAGAAGAAGAAGAATATTAATTATCCAACCTCTTGCTCTTTCTAAAGAAAAAGAAAACTAGAGAAAAGAAAGAAGAAGAAAACTTAGAGAATTTTGTTAAAATGGCTAATATCCTACCAATCTCCAATATGATCCCTTACAATCATCCAAGGCCCTCTATTTATACACATTTTGGAGGGCTAAATGACAAGAGACAAGCTTTACAAATTTCAAAGGTAGGTATAATAGGTGGGTGCATTTTCTAACAATTTTCGTCATACATGACGATTTTGATCAGCCAACTTGATGGTCGATTTTGTCAATTTTGCAGGCCTTATCTGATCCCATGGTCTTCTAGAAAAATGTTACCCTATCAGTTACTGATCCATAGCCGTTGGAATCAGCTCATTTGCTGATGTGGATAAGAATATATGGGCAAAATACGAAAACAGGTCAGCACAGACGTCATTGCACATCAGCCAACTTCATGGTCGATTGCGCTAGGGAAAACGACTCCGTTTCAAGAAGTGTAAAACATGAAAAAGATATATATGCCTCTTAGCTTTGCATGGATATAAATTTCAGCCTTATTGCTTCAGTGAAACTCGAGATATAGCTGATATGGCAAAAGGTGTCGGAACTGGAACTGAACTGGATTTACCCTTAATTCTAGTAATCTGAAATCACTCAAAGAAACTTGTGAAAAACACCAAAATACATAAAAATATAAAAGATCATAAACACAATTAAACTAAACAATAATAACTCGTATTTGACACAAAACAATAATAAAACATAACTAAAAACTATATAATTATACGAGTTATCACACCCCCACACTTAGATTGTTGCTAGTCCCTAGCAACGACTCAATAAAAATAAAATAAGAAAATCTAATCTAATCCATTTTCGTAGGAAATCACGGTGGCACTTAGCATGTGACACAAGCCTTTAAACCCCTAGGTGTCCCTAGTGGACGAGTTTAGTCTCGTGAGGGTTTACTAGAACGATACCCACAAACATTGAAAAACTAAAATATAAATAAACTACATATACTAAAAATATTTATTCCTAATCCTTTCAATACAAATTAGAGACAATCTTTGAACAAGTCTTATAAACTAATCAATAGCTTAAATAATTTCACAAAAAATCATGCTTGAATGTAAATTGTTTGAGTTAAGCCAATATTAACATAACATATCTCAATCAAAATAGTGCAAGTTCAAATTTAATCTCAACTTCTCACATGGGATACCCTCATGATTTTCACTCTTTAAAGTAGTGGTGAAGTGTTTACACTCAATCAATCTCATGAAAACAGTTCTACCATATTCTTGCTTGTCCACCTATTCTCCACTATTTAGATCATACAACTTCATGAATCAAGAGGTCTTTAATCAAGGTTGTAATGGGGCCAAGGGGTTTGTAATGTGGTTGAAGAACAAAAGGATAACGATATCACAAAGGTTCCAAAGAGTTCATAAAGTTTAGAGACATAATAAGATCATACAAAGAAACTTATCAAAACTCTTTACAAGTACATAGTCACCTAGGCCGGATATTCATGTTGGGCCTTTTCTTCATTCTAAACAACTTTGTAACATCCTTTTCCTTTTCCACAAATTCAAGAGATGATTCATATTTTTTTTTTTTTACATAGGAATATATTTGCCAGTAATCCATTTCTTTTTCTCTTGACTTTTCTTTTCTTTCCCCCCCACACTTATTTCTTGTTTCTAACCCAAATTTTTAACTAAAAATATCACTTTTTTTTTTTTTTTTTTTTGCAATATGTCTCAAAATATATAATCCATCTTTAGAACAAGGGTAAGGATATAAGTATATTTAGGCTAGGTGTAAGTTGTGGTTACCAATAAAACATCATATTTAATGTAGGCTCAAATTGGCTCACTAGTGGGGATGTTCTCTTAGAACATTAATAATGGATGGCTGTTTGGCTCTGGTTATAATCCTAATGCCTCTATCATATTCATGTTGTCACATGTATCAATATAGTCTCAAACGGTTTAAAGCAAGTTCTAGAGAATCATGTAATCATAAGAGCATTCAAGAAAGAAATTAGATTGATTTGTATAATGCATCAATCATTATAGGCTCAAAAACTCACAAGGATGATTATACAAGTTAGATTAAGTCTAAACATGCTTCTTTCTCAATCAACATATTATATTAACATTGGCTCATAAAAAGGTTGACATCAAGCTCAATTCTCATGAAAATCTTCTCACTAATAAATCTGTTTTAGACTTATGCAATTCATATCTCATCATTGTATTAAAAAGGAACTAAAACACACTAAAAAATAATAATAATAATAATAAAGACTCATAAAAAAAAATAGTAGACAAAAATAAAAGAAATCCTAAATCATTCCCCCCACACTTAATTCTTACATTGTCCTCAATGTAAGTCTATTAACCCAAATGAAAGAATCATGTGTAAGAGAAAAGAACTAATAACATAAGAATAGGAATAACTAGACTCAAAACAAAACAAACTCATGCAACCTAAATAATCCTAAAATACTAAACAAAAATTAACAAGTAAACGTAAAAAGATTAAAATCAAACTGACAAGGTATGTCTCAAGTCTCCCTTACTCAGACCTTGTTCAGAATGAATACTTCTTAATTTTTTTTTTTTTTTAAATTAGCAAAATATGTCCCTTACCCCCTACTAAAATATGACATTGTCCCCAATGTCAAATTTTAAAGGTAGAATTTAGGAGATATTACCTGCAGAGGTTGCTAACCACTTATTATAACTGAGACACAACAAGCAAAATGTTAGATAATGTCACAAAGACAAAGTGCAATCCACTCCTTGCTCGTCCATATCTCTTTTTCTTTTTCCGAGCGTTTGCGAAACAACCGTAGCAGATAAACACTCATAAGCTTGGAGCTTTTTAAGTAAATCTTCAATGGTTGTAGCAGAAATTATGGTTCTCCTTGCCTCTGAAAACATGAATCCATTATCCATAGCATTATCTAAATATGAAAGCAAATTACTAAAATAACCATTAATATTAAGCAAACCAATGGGTTTCTTATTTGTGACCAAAGATGACCAAGAAGCCAAGCAAGCTATTTCTTCCAATGTACCCAGACCTCCTGGTAAAGCAATGAATGCATCGGCAGAATGGTACATGATTGTTATCCGTTCAGGGATACTCCAGACTTGTATTTCCTTACCCAAGGTAGGTCCACAATAATCTGTGAATAGTTTTGGCACGATTCCTAGAACTGGACTTCCTCCGGCGTGTGCTGCTGTAGCGACTGCTCCCATTAAACCCGTACTACCGCCTCCATAAATCAAGTGGATCTTTTGTTGGGCAAGTATTACTCCAACTCTTATGGCTTCATCAGCGAATATGTTATTTTTCCCTTGATAAGCACCTCCAAAGACACAAATTTTTTTAATGCGCTGGGATGAAGTACTTTCCATTTTTTTTTCTTCGAGTGCCTGAAAGAGAATGAGTACATGGTGTAATATATAGAGGAATGAGTAGTGAATCAGACAAGAGTAATAATGTCGCCGAAAGTGTATCTGACCTGTCAGAAGAAAATGTTAACCTAACAAAAGATTTTTGCGTGATTTCAGGAAGAAAATCAAAAAGAGAAGAAAAAATCAACCGTAAAAGACAAATAAAAAAAAACGAGAATAATTACACAAATCGAACTATACGTAAATTAAACCAAAATAAAGTTATTGCAAATCAAACCAAAAGCTGAGAAGTCATTTATTGTAGTTGTGATTGTGGCTCACATCTTCCTCTGGTTTTACGTCCAGAAACGGCTTAAACGCCTTCTATGAGTCGAGGATATGCTTCCCATCCAGTTTTCTTACAAGCTGGCAAACAGGGTCTTTTAACATCAGATTCCCAAGATGTTGCCATTCCCTTTGGAATTGCGGCCATAAATCAAGAATTTCTCTTTGTACGTCTCCACTAGGATGCGTCTCAAGAGAAAGTTGGATATTACCCAAATTCTCCTTACTCAGTCCATCCTTAATGAATTCAATTTTATCATCTCGATTAGAGGACGGAATCCCAATAGAACGACATTTACCGTTACACGTCCATCGTGCACATTTGTGGCAATTTGAACTCATGCGCTTTGCTCGTCGCTTCTTTGCAAAAGTGCTTCTACCTGTACCTGGTAAATGCAAAACAGGAAGATATTCATCTTCACGTACCTTGGCTTCAATTATCCAACGTATGTCGTCAGGAATCCCTTTGTGCATAAGCATTCTTAATCTTTCAAGTCGAACTTGGTAAAGCTTCAGTAAAATATTTCGAGGAAAAGGAGGAAATCATTTCTGCAATCTTGTGAGAATATCATCCATCCTGAAAAAAAAAATGAAAGAGAAATTGAAAGAGAAATTTATATACAATATCAGTTTTTTGGGTAGCTGATGGAACCGATTTAAATAATCATGGAGTACCGTTATCCGCCATTTAACCGGGGTTAAAAAAAAATAAATAAAAATTATATTTACATCTAGTTATTTTCAAAACAAGGATCAGAAAGAAAAACAACATAAAAAGACTCAAAAACAAAACACTCTAAATAAAATCCTAAATTCTTCCCCCCCACACATAATTCTTACATTGTCATTAATGTAATGCTATTAATCTCAAATGAAAGAATCATGTGTAAGTGAAAAGATCTAATAAACAAAATAAACTTATGCAGCCTAAATGAACTTAGAAACACTAAACACAATTAGCAAAGAAACATAAGAAAAAGATAAAGAAAAAGAGAGCAAATCTGAGGATGGCAGTTTGGCAATGCTTTCACTAATTAGGCTGCCTCCCCCAATTAGCACTTGATTGATTGTTTTCAGCCTAGCCAATTCCCCTTCTTGGCTTTTTAGGCTTGTCAGGCTCATACATGAAATTTCCCAAATTTATGCGTTTGAGAGGAAGCTTTCTTTGCACAACAGTGGATGCATTCTCCATTACAAGTATTATTCCATCATCCTTTGTGGTGCATATGTCATCGAGGAATGGAGCATATTTTGATACTTGTTGAATGACCTCCACAAACAAGTTGTTTAAGGTTTCCGGCATGTGTTGTTCATGTTCTTCCTCCTTGAACTTTGCAAATCTACTAGGAAAAGATGGAGAAGAAACATTAGTAAAAAGTGAAACCTTAAACGTTACCTCAGGTCTCGAAATACTCTTATTTGGATCTTTGGCTTCATTATCCTCAAGAATAGAATCCATCTCTAATTCTGTCTCATCCTCATCTTGTTCCTCATTCCTCAAGGTCACAATAGTAGCATTCTCCTTTGGGTTAATCATCGTTTGGGCTGGGAGTTCTTCAGATCTTTGTGCTACCCATCCCACCATACTACTAGTCAATTGGATCATTTGTTTTTCCAAACTCTGGATGCTTGCCCTTGTTTCCTGTTGAAATTGCAAAGTATCAGTAACAAGAGAATAGACAAGATCTTCTAAAGAAGTACCTGAGTTTTGAGTCATATGTGGTGGTTGAAAAAGATCTGGTTCTTGGGACCATGATTGATTGAAGCTAGATGGATGAGTGTAATTGGCATAAGGATCTACTTCTTGGTAATTTTTCGAGTAGCCATAATTAGTATGATCCCACCATCCCTCATGGTAAGTGTTTGAGTAATGATCATACTGTTGGTCTTGGAACACTTGATGGCCTTGACATCCTCCCATGGCAAATTGTTGAACTGGGAAGGTGAGATTGGCTTGTTGATTCTCCATGTTCATGTATGCCACCAACTCTTCAAGTGTTAGATTGCTCAATTCCATCGTTTTTTATTTTATTTTATTTTTTTTTTTTTTTCAAAATTTGATAAGAAAAATCCGTATGTACAAGAAAATAAAACTCATTAGAACTGAAAATAAGAATAAACCAAATAACAAATAAACTAAAGAAAACAATCCCCGGCAACGGCGCCAAAAATTTGATGCACCCAAAAGAGTGTATCTTATTTAACCTTGCACTAAAAAGATCAATTGTAAGTATAGTAGTTAGCAAGGGTCGAGTCCTCAGGGATTGGGTTTTAGTTTATAAGTTGATAGTTTAAAACTTAAATTCAAGAACAATAAAAGAAAAGGGGTTTTTGAAATCAGATTTAAACTAAAGTAAATAATAAGAATAAGATGCAAGGCGGTATAACCAGCCAATAAAAATATATATACTAAATTAGGCGGTATAACCAGCCAATAAAAATATATATACTAAATTAAGCGGTATAACCAGCCAATAAAAATAAAACAAAGTTAATATACAAATTAGGCGGTATAACCAGCCAATAAAAATAAATATACTTTTAAAAATAAGCAAACTAGAAAAGTAAGAAAACAAGTAAGAAGAATCAAATATGAAAAATATGGTTAAGGTTTCATTCTCCACCACTAGACATCATTAAGAATCAATTTCAGATCTATCAATTTCAACCAACTATCAAAGTTAACAACCGTAGATAACAACAAGCTCTGTTACCCCAATCTTTCCTTAGTTTGTCGTTAAATAGAACAAGCTCTCTATTTAATCTCTAACCATTAAACAACCTAGAATAAGCTCTCTAAATTCAATTTAATGGCAGCTTTATGATGAGAAAGATAGGTTGATCTAAGCAACAAACACATAAGCTCGGATTGTTCAACTTAGGTTATGTTCCACTTTGCAATTATTGAAAACTTGACCATAATCGTTAATCACAAATTGCCACTTATGAATAGGAAATCAAGACAATTACACGGATCAAGACTCCTAAACTAGCAATAGATAATTATCAAGATCTATCTAGTTGTACACCTAAATAAATCAAGACAACATCATGAACAATTCTTGTAGAAGAACATAAGCAACTTTGATAGAAAATTAATGATAGATAGAATCTGAAAATCAATCACAAAACATGTCTAGGGCTTTGAAATCACCCTTAACCAAATAGAAGTTTAGCCTAGCATAGGCATTATAAACATAAAATTAAATAGAATCTAAGAAGAAAATAAAAGAAAGAAAGAAGAAGAAGAAGAATATTAATTATCCAACCTCTTGCTCTTTCTAAAGAAAAAGAAAACTAGAGAAAAGAAAGAAGAAGAAAACTTAGAGAATTTTGTTAAAATGGCTAATATCCTACCAATCTCCAATATGATCCCTTACAATCATCCAAGGCCCTCTATTTATACACATTTTGGAGGGCTAAATGACAAGAGACAAGCTTTACAAATTTCAAAGGTAGGTATAATAGGTGGGTGCATTTTCTAACAATTTTCGTCATACATGACGATTTTGATCAGCCAACTTGATGGTCGATTTTGTCAATTTTGCAGGCCTTATCTGATCCCATGGTCTTCTAGAAAAATGTTACCCTATCAGTTACTGATCCATAGCCGTTGGAATCAGCTCATTTGCTGATGTGGATAAGAATATATGGGCAAAATACGAAAACAGGTCAGCACAGACGTCATTGCACATCAGCCAACTTCATGGTCGATTGCGCTAGGGAAAACGACTCCGTTTCAAGAAGTGTAAAACATGAAAAAGATAGATATGCCTCTTAGCTTTGCATGGATATAAATTTCAGCCTTATTGCTTCAGTGAAACTCGAGATATAGCTGATATGGAAAAAGGTGTCGGAACTGGAACTGAACTGGATTTACCCTTAATTCTAGTAATCTGAAATCACTCAAAGAAACTTGTGAAAAACACCAAAATACATAAAAATATAAAAGATCATAAACACAATTAAACTAAACAATAATAACTCGTATTTGACACAAAACAATAATAAAACATAACTAAAAACTATATAATTATACGAGTTATCAAATATCATCAGTTATCATTAATAACGAAATATCTTCTTTAAAACGAGAATGATTCGAAATTTTTTCTAACTTAATAAAAATTTCTATATTTTGCCACGTTTGTTGGGAGAATGTAGGAAAATTTTGAATTAATAAATTTCGGATCATTTTCAATTAAAAATGGAATTATTTTTTTTTAAATTGGGAATTAATTTGAAATACCAAATTTAAAACCTACTTTTTACTGAGACTTGAGATAACACATGATTAATAAGGTATAGTTTTTATACGGGCATTGTGGGGGTGCTAATCCTTCCCTGCACGTAACCGAGTCCCGAACCCGCTTTCTTTGATTTCTCTGGTTTAAAACGCAGACTTGAAATTGGTTTTAAAAATGTTTTAATTAATTTTAAAATGTTTTACAAAATCGGTTTTAATAGGTGGCCGGACACACTTAGCCAAAAAAGATTTGTGGCGACTCCATGTCTTTTTTCGAGGTCATTTTCAAACCCTCATTTTATTTCAAGAGGAATTAAGTCATCTTTTCCTCTATTTTCCAACGACATGCTCAACGAATATAAAGTCTCGCGATGAGACTTGTTATTTTTTAGGTTGCGACACATGTAAAAAGAGTTTGTTTTATTTGAAATATGTAAAGATATAAATTTGTATGCTAAATTTATGAGCCTGATCATGTGCAATAACTTTAATCATATCTCGGCTTGATGAAATAAATTGAAAAGTTTAGAGTTCGTTTTTAACACATATTAGTTGTATTCATTTTGTATCTTGCAGGTTGGAGGTTTTGAGTTGTCTCGTAATTTGGAGGTTCTGAGCTGTCCTATTCTTCATTTCTTAGGGCAAAAGCAGACAAGGTACTTTTAGAGTTATTATCTCGTCTGTTAAAATTGTTTAAAATTGAAAAATTATACTTGGCACTAAACTTAAGATTATTTGTATTATTTTACATTTTTTTCTTTATTTGGCTCCATGAGAGCTTGATGATAGGTATATTTTTTCAATAGTGTTTCATTGTAGAAATATTTAGTTAAGTCAAAACATAATTACATAGTAGGAGATGTATAGGCCTAAACCTTATTGAAAATGTTTGTTTCTTATTGACTTTTCATGTTTGTGTAGTATATGATTGTGTAGGTTTATTCATAGCAATAGGTATCATGTTTATGCAATATATCTAGCTAGAATGTGAGATAACTAAATGTCTTTATATTACAGCCTTAATCATCTCACATTCTATGGATAAGACGTGGATAAATCTTACGTCCAGAGCAAGTGAAGAATACATTAATGGGGTCATCAATTTCTTAGAATTTTCCTTTGCAAGATCATCTGAAAATGGAAAAATTTGGTGTCCTTTTGTTAAATGTGTCAACACATATAGAGTATCTAGGGCAAAGGCATTTGATCACATTATATGTAACGGTTTTCTAAAAGGATATGTTCGATGAATTTTTCATGGGGAGGTCTTGGATGCTAGCTGCTACTATTAGAACTAATGAGGAAGATAGAGAGTTAGTTTATGATGTGAATGAAATATTGCATGATATTATGGCTGAAAGAGGTAGAAATATTGATGTGGGTAGCATAGAATCAGGAGATGCTTATGGAGACCAATATCATGGTCGAAGAATTAATAGTGACAAGTTCTATGATTTACTTAAAGATGCAGAGGAGAAACTATATCCAAATTGCAAAAACTTCACAAAGTTCTCTTTTGTAGTCTATTTGTTCCACATTAAGTGTTTTAATGGATGGTCTAACAAATCTTTTAATACATTATTGGAGTTGTTGAAACTTGCTCTACCAGAGGGTAATACATTGCCAGGGTCTTATAAAGAATTGAAAAAGATGATTTCTTCCTTAAGTTTGGGATATGAAAAAAATTCATGCTTGTCCCAATGATTGCATGTTGTTTTGTAAGGATAAGGCAAATGAAGAAATTTGCCATAAATGTGGTGCTTCTAGGTGGAAAGAGAGCGTGAATGATGTAGAAAGTGATACTGAAGATACTTTTGTAAAAAAGAAGAAAGCTGCAAAGATTTTGCGTTGGTTTCCTCTAATTCCAAGACTACAAAGGTTATTCATGTCTTCAAAAACTGCTCCTTTAATGACTTGGCATGAGCATGAGCGAACTAAGGATGGACGTCTAAGGCATTTTGTAGATTCTCCTGGTTGAAAGAATTAGACTCTCGGTATCCTCAGTTTTCATTTGACCCTCGCAACGTTCGCTTAGGATTTTCTTCTGATGGCTTTAACCCTTTCAAAACAATGAGTGTGATTCATAGCATTTGGTCTGTTATCTTAATACCTTATAATTTTCCTTTATGGATGTGCATGAAGCAATCAAACTTTATGCTTTCCCTACTCATTCCTGGTCCAAAAGGTCCTGGAAACAATCTAGATGTATACCTTCAGCCTTTGATAGAAGAATTGAATGAACTTTGGGAAATTGGTCTTGACACTTTTGATGCTTCCAAAAATGAAAACTTCCGACTAAGTGCAGCATTACTTTGGACCGTTAATGACTTTCCTGCATATGCCAATTTGTCTGGATGGAGTACAAGGAGAGAATACGCATGTCCTTATTGTGGATACGATACTGAATCCATGTGGTTAAGGCATGGTAGAAAGTATTGTTACATGTGTCATCGAAGGTGGTTAGAAGCTGATCATAAGTTTCGGAATGATAAACTGTCTTTTGATGGGAGTCGAGAATTTGAAGTGCTCCTTCACCACCTTCCGGTAGTATTGTCTTTGGGTAATGTTTTATCAGTGTTTCAAAGATAATTTCCTAATGAGAACGTAGATATTTTGGCTTCTGCTATTCGCGTGGCCAATAGAGAGGTAATATATTAATGTAGCAGCGTTAATATAGAATAAATTCATCTTTTAAAAACTTTCTTGAAAAAGAATGCTTTCTAGTGAGAGATCTGTAGATCATCTTTCACATAATATCTAGGTTAGGCATGTTGCTTGATTGTGGTAGGATTGTGGAACTTGAAATGTAGATCATCTTTTACATAATATCTAGGTTAGGCATGTTGCTTGATTGTTGTAGGATTGTGGAACTTGAAATGTCGAGGAATTGCTTGATTGTGGTAGGATTGTGGAACTTGAAATGTAGATCATCTTTCACATAATATCTAAGTTAGGCATGTTGCTTGATTGTGGTAGGATTGTGGAACTTGAAATGTCGAGGAAGAGATTAGTTTGTTCCAGACTTAGCATACATTGAGAGTCTCATATGGTCTTTTCTTGAATTAATCTGATTGTGTTATGTTTAAATAACATGCGCTTTTATGGCATATATATTTTTACCCTTTGAGTAGATGTAACGTGTATAAGCTTAATTCAATAAATATATATTGATAGAACATATACTTTTTAGGTACTTGATGATGGTAGTGCTCCAAATTTGTCACCAATAATAAGGTCTTCAACTTTTAGTCATCAAGTTAATGAAAATGAAGATGGTAAACTACTTGATTATTTTATTTTTCTATATTTACTTCATTATTTAATTGCTTTTAATTATATAATATTTGTCAATTTTATGCAGATGCTGCTCAATAGGAATATTCATGAGATTTGGATTACTTATTTCACTTTGTGTATTTGGATTGCTTATTTACTTTGTGTTTGGACTGCTAATTTTCAATTTTAAGACTGTATTATGACTTTAGCTTGCGACTTCTATTTAGCTTGTAAAAGTTATATAATTAAGACAATTTATTTGTAATTTTATTTTTAATATTATGAAATATTCTATACTTTCTTATGATGATTTTTTTATATGAAATATGTTGGATTAAATTATAAATATATAAATATTAGTAATTGAAAATATGATAAAATTTTATTTTTACCCACGTTTTGACCTCTATACTGACAGTTCATATAACAGCAAAAAATGTATAGTATACTGACGGAGTAAACCGTCGGTAAATTTACGACAAACCGTCGTTATAAGTTAATTATATATTTTATATTTTCATCTATACCGATGGACGCGGAAATAAAAAACCGTCGGTATATGTATATCTACGGTATCTATATCGACAGATACAAAATTCGTCGGTATATCTATATCGACGGACGGAAGAGCTGTCGGTATAAGTAAAAGCAAAAAAGGCTAACCTATCATAGGCTATAACGACGGTAGTAACATTAGTGACGCTTGAAACCGTCGATATAAGTTATACATCCTATTCCGGCTGTCGCTTTTTTCGTCGGTATAAGTCTATACCGACGAGGGTTTTACTATCACTTAATTTTTTATCAGAATAATCATTTCGACCGTCGGTATAATATTTTAAGACTTTTAGCGATGAATTTTTAAATTTTACCAATATTTTTTGAATTATCAGTATATAATAATTTATTTGTAGTGGACCCATGATCACTTACCCTAAATTAAAATGAGGTAGTGGCTTCATTGGCAGCTACTAGGAATAACAGATCACTCAGAAAATGCAAATTCCGCCATCTTATGCTGATGCTATTATTGGGACAGCTGGTTCTAGTATTAGCTATATTCCACGTGCTAGTGGGGCAAGTGTCATCATTCAATCAACTAGGGGGTTCCTAGTGAAATGACAGTCGAAATAAGTGGAACTGCTTCACAACAAGTTCAAACTGCTCAGCAACTGATACAGGCAATGTTCTTTGCCCTGGCTTCTGAACTTTTTTATATTTCTTTTTCTATTTTCTAGATTTTGAAAAAAGTTTCCATGTGTTTTTTCATTGTTTATGCTTCTGATTTTCTTGGAATGCTGTTTCCACCTGCAGGAGGCTTGGTCAGTGTCTCTATAGTTTGACTTTACACAACTAAAAAGGATTTATAAAAGGTTGTCTAAAAGACCTATTGGATCATGGACATCTGATAAGGAAACAACAGTTTCAAAAACCTTTGAAAACTTTTCAACGACTCACACTTACAAACTTTGAACTTAACACTCTATTCTTTTAAACTTTAATATTGCAATATGTACTAATTTCTAACAACTTTCTTATTTCATAATTATCATTTTAACATTAATTATATAAATATTAGTATAATCTAGAGGTGGTAATTGGGCGGATTCGGGTCGGGCTCATTCGAGTTCGGGTTCATTCGGGTTCGGGTCTATTCAGGTTCGGGTCCATTCGGGTTCGGGTTCAACCGAGTTCGGGCTCATTCGGGTTCGGTCCGTTCAGGATCGGGTCCGATCGGGTTCGAGCCCGTCCAGGTTCAGGCCCAGTCGGGTTCGGGTTCTGTTCGGGTTTGGGTTTGTTTTACATCATTTTTATTTTATGTTAGATGTAATCATTTTTACATAATTTAAATATTTACTTTTAAAATTATTTTATTATTTTTAAAAATAATATTTTATTACAATATGATATTTTTAATTATATTTATTTATTAAAATCAATATTTGTTAGCACCAAAAGAATATAAAATTAATTTTTTATATAAAATAAAATTTTAAAATAATTTATTATAAAAAAATATGATATATTATAAATTAATCATATTAATAATTAAGAGAATTGATTTGATGAACTCGAATTTCAACATGTAAATACATTATAATTTATATTCACTACAAAATAAGAGATTTTTAGGGACGAATCCTGGCATTCAACTTTGAAGCCTAAACGGGCTTGGACTATCCATTTACAAATATGGACGGGTTTTGACAGAATTTGAGGCCAATATTTCGGATCGGTCCGGGCATAGGCAAGTGAATATGGTGTTGATGACTTAATTTAATAATATGCCTAAGAAAACTATATATATGTTGCAAAGAGCAACACATTTTTTTTAAAAATAGTTTTTATCTATTTTTTAATATAAGAAATACTATTATACTAGAGATAAGTTAAAATGAATGAATTGTTATTAATTAATTTTAATATATAGAAAATACTATTATACTATTATAAGGGTGCTCTTAAAATAACATAAATAAAGGACAAGTAATATTTTATGACAAAAAAATTTACATTTCTAAAATTTTCATGAGTTTAGAATTTTTTAGATAGTAGATTCATCAAGATATGAGACATTAAAGTTATAAGTACAAAATATAATTTTATTTTTGATAAAATTATTATTTTATCATATATATAATATAATATAATATAAATTAAATTAAATTTTAATTAAATTATTAAAAAAAATATTAGAATAAAATTGATAAATAAAGTTCTTGCTTTATAAAAAAGCTATTTAATTACAATTTGATAATTTTTATTTTTAGTATTAAATTCGGGTTCGGGTTCGGGTCGGGCTCGGGTATTTTCGGGTTCGAATTTTTTCGGGTTCGGGTAATTTCGGGTTCGGGCTCGGGCCATTTCTTGTTCAGGTTTTTTCGGGTTCGGGTTTTTGACTTTTTGGTAAAATCGGGTTTGGGGAGATTCGAGTTCGAGTTTTTCTGGACGGATTTTCGAGTTCGGATTCATTTTTTCACCTCTAGTATATTCTAACTTTTATTGGTCTCCTTAATTTGATAATTATTTATTTAACATCAAATTATCCCGAAGTGGAACGTGGGCTTTTATCCTAGTTGCATGTAATAGTGGTCGTTTACAGATTCCTGCTCGGTACCAGGATGGGAAAACAACAATGTTTCAATCATGAATGGGATGGGTTGATGCTATAAGGAATTGGCTATGGATGAAAAATTGGATCGAATCAGTTCAACTGAGAACTAGAGAACTATTCAGTCCGTATATAGAATTGAAAATTCATTGAATCAGTAAAAAACTGATTCAATAGGTAAAAAAAAAAAATCGATAAAAAATCGATTTTTATGTATTTTTTTATTAACTTTTTAAAATTACATAAGAATCAAGAAATAAACAACTCGTTAACACCATCTAGAGGTGCTCATGGATCGGTCCGGGTCGGGTTTAGGTATGGTATCAATACCATATATACTTGCTCAAGCCCGGCCCGAAACATGGACCTCAAATTATGCCCAAATCCGTCCATGTTTGTAAATGAATAGTTCAAACCCGTTTAGGCCCACCCATATTATTTTTTTCTAAAAAAAATTTGAATAATATTTTTTTATTATTTAATTTTTAATAATTTTATCTCTTTTTTTTCTTGTATTAAGTTCTAAAACATGAATAACTTAACATATTTTTAAATATTTACACTATAATATTATATATATTTTTATTTTTATATGATATAAATGACATAATATATAAAATATAAAAATAATATATTAAATAAATGAAAAACGGGTCGGGTCTGACCGGATTCGAACTTTGATTGTTGGAGTCAAGGCCCAACCCATTTTCTAAATGGGCTTCATTTTTTGCCCAAGTCTGGCCCATCTTCCAAAGAGACATCATTTTTTTATCCAAACATTTTAAATATAGGCGAGCCTTCTGGTTTAAACGAATAATCCGATCTTTGAACAGCCACCATCCCATGAAACTAACATCTCTGTCTACACCAATTAGCCAAAGCATCAGCCTTGCTGTTAACACATTTTTAATAGTAGAACAAAGGCTATCGATTTCATTTAACACATTCCATAACTTCGAAAGCCTCGACTGACTCCTTAATTATTCAATCCAAAGCAATTATAGAATCAAATTCAACAATGAGTCCAACTTGGTGTGTTTTTCAGATTTAACGAAAATCTCCAAAGCAACTTTAACTCTATTTGCGACATCTCCTGTCACATTACAAATAACATAAAATCCTAGTTTATACATATCCCTATGATCAGCAAGAGTCTTGTGTTAGAAACACATTTCTTAATCTTAAAGGATCCTTTCTCCCAAATTAAAATTAATCCCCCTGATGCCCCTACTGAGGCCGAGTACACCCCTTCATAATTGCAATTAACCCATATTTTCATAATGTCCACCTCTTCCACCTTTTAACATTTTTGTTTCCTGGATTTAGACCATATCCACCTTCAAGGCTCTAATTAATCACGTTTTTCAGAATCAACTTCTTGATAGTACTCCCAAAACCTCCGATGTTCCAACATAGGATCCTCATCTGCCTTAAAAAAAATAACAAATAATACACCTTAAATAATGATTTACCTGATGCCCCGACTCGAAGCCCTCAATATCTTTCTTCAATTGCCTTTAATCTGTTCACCATGCTAGCATCATCACAATCTGCTGTAAAGCCCAGAAGCTACCCCAGATTCCAAGTTTGTTAAGCCTCCTCGGTTAAGATTCTTCGCCTGATCCTCATCTGATAAGGATTCATTCGCATATTTTCCATTTGCACTAAGCTCTTTGTTCTCTGTACCTTTTGGCTTTTGTTTTTTCTCCCATTCTTCTTCGACTTTTTTTCCACTTCTCCTAAAATAGCTTCTTCCAAATCCTCTAAATACCTCACCTTTCTTATATGTTTATTAGTTGCTGTTACAGAATCTGATTCCACATGCAGGCAGCCCATCAACCTTTGAAATGAATGGCCCATACTTGGATCTATGATCTATCAGTCATACTAATATCCAAATTTAAAATTTATCACGTCAATACGTTCTCTCTCCCCAACCTGATTTTCCTTACACAGTATAAAGTTAGAATTTACATTAATATCCGGGTCATTAAATGCATTTATTCTTTTCTTGAGACGTGTTTAAAGTTATTTTTTATTTATAAACGTTAACATTTTTTATTTGAACATATAGCATAAAAACATTGAAGAAGCAAAAAAAAAAAAAGAAAAAGGTTTAGAAAATCTATTCCTTGTTTCCTCCACCATCTCAACAGTTTCAAGGAATCCAAAGTAATTAACTTGTCCAAGAATATTAACAGTCATCTTAGACTATAGGAATGTTTGTTCATCTCCCAGATGAACAATGTCTTCAGCATGTTCCTCTCTGTATAATTGGCTGCTATCACCATTATTAGTATCGATTATTTTCGTAGGACTGAACTCTGAGATTCTTACAATAAAAATTCTACCCCCACAATCAAATTCAATAACTTCATCAATGGAATTGAGTTGCTCAGTCATTCATAATGGAAAAGATACCTCTAGAAAAGTCACCATTGTTATAAAAATCTTCTACGTGCATCAGTTTACTCCATAGACCAGCAATACAGTTGAATAACTGTTTATTCCAAGCATGGAGTGGCAGCCCAAAACAACTAATCCATACGATTCTAGATTTCATAGATAGCATTGTTAAGCCATTGCTTAAGCCAGGGTTCAATATCCTTAAGCCATTGCTTAAGCCACTCCTAGTCAGTATTTCATAGAGAGCATTGTGTCCTTAAGCAATACACCTTGGGTAATGAAGTTTTATTGTAACCATTCCACTCCAAACCGGCATTTTGCCTTTCCAACTACACAGAGTTCCAATTTATGTAAGGCTCCGTTTTCAACTACCATTGTGCATGATTTCATTTGCACTACTTCACCTCCTTAGTAGTATTTTCAATCTCCTTTGGTCATGAAGCATCACCATCTGAGATATTATCTGTTTCCTGATTAAAAAGCACATGCTTATATGATCTCTGCCATTTGTTATCATCAGCACTAACGCCTTCCCTACCCATCGAACTAGTTGAAGATTTTGAGACAACAACATCTAGTTTAACTCTTATCCAAAAGGACGATCTGCTGTTGAACCTTGACACATTTACCCCGATTCTATCCAGTAACCAGGTTCCCTTTTGCTTCGCCAATGCTCTACGAGCTTCATACCTATCTGCGAATCTGACAAAGCCGATTTTTCTACCTCTAATGCTTCTCTTATTTGGAATAAAGACATCAACAACCTTTCCGTGATGATGAAAATTATGAATAACCATCTCCAATGTAAAGATGGAGGTGGATTATTCACAAACACAGAGAACATCTCGATCTTAGACATGCTTAACAAAGCTTTAACTTAATCACCTTCTAGCTAGCTAGCTAGGTACGGTTTTTTAGATTGGTTCAAATGCTTCTTTTGCGTTCCCTCTATCTCAATTAGCTGCAGTTATGGAAGTATCCAGCTTAGTTTTATAATAATGATCATACTTAAGTCAAATGCATATTTTTATTTATTATTTATTATATTAAAATTAATTAATTAAATATTTATTGATTTATTTTAATTAAATAAACTGATTTAACCGATTAAATTAAAAATTAAAAATCTTATCGATTTGATATTCGATTCGGTTTTTTAACTGTGGAATTGGCTGGTTTTGTCCTGTGTCAAGTTATTAGCAAATGGAAGTTGACTTCCTGTTGACCATTGGATGAATATTTGTCCGCGGTAAAATAGGGTGTAAGATTACAAAAGTTTACACTAATGTAACTTATCTTTCCTATATATTTATAAAATCAATAAAAGTCTAATTAGACATATCAATTGAGCGGGTCAGGTCGGGTTTGGATAGAATCAATTCGAGTTGTGTCAATTTCAGGTTCGGGTCACTTTTGGCTCGGTCATTTCGGATTTGAGTCATTCTGGTTCGACACTGGGATTATTCGGGTTTGGGTCATTCCGGTTCGAATCATTTCAGGTTTGATACTTGGGTCATTTTGGTTCAGGTCATTTCGAGTTTGACACTCGGGTCATTTAGATTCGGTTCATGTTGGATTTAATTTATTAAGTTTTAAAATCAAACCAGATTAAATTTAAACAGATTATTTAATCGAATCAGATTTTATTAGAATTTTATTGAAAGATAAAAATAAAAAATAAATTATATTTAAAAATAAATAGAGTATTATCATGTATCTAAAATCGATACATGAATCTATTTAGATATTTGAAAAATATATAATTTTATTTTTGTTGAAATGTTCGAATCTTGATAAGCAACCCTTAATACTAAAAGTTTTTACCAAATGAATCAATCTTAGAAGTTGAAATGATTTTCTACTAAAATTAAATTAGAGTTAAAAACTTTACTTAAAAGTTTAATTATCAAGTGTAATGAAATATAATAATAAATGCTTATTCAAAATAAAAATATAATAATAAATGTTAAAAATTAAATTAGTTAATTATGCAAAATATTTTTAAATTTCAAACATAATATATAAAATTAAATTAATAAAAATTTTATAATAAGTAAAGATGTAATTCTTAACATATTGAAGTACTGACATATATAATGTTTTTGTATAATGTATAATTCTTATTAGAGGATGGATCCACTTAAACTAGTGTAAAACTAAATTAGTTTTACATATGTTCATAACTTTTTATACGATTAATATTTTAACAATCTGACCGTCATATTTCATGTTTTATTCACGTAGATCATATACGTCGAGTTTAGAGTAAATTCAAAATGTCAAATTATTTGTTCGATGTAAAGAACTTTCAAACGTTAAATATATATTGAAAAATACGGTATTCTCGATTGATATAATAGAGATATTGATCGATTCGAAACTTTACGTGTATGAAGAGTACGATTATATTGATAAATTCAATGGTCAGTTTGTTAACTTTGTATATGATTAATATTTTAACAATTCGACCGTTATATTTCATGTTTTATTCAAGTAGATCATGCATGTCGAGTTTTGAGTAAATTAAAAACCTCTAACTATTTGTTCGATGTAACAAACTTTCAACCGTTAAATATATATTGAAAAAAACAGTATTCTCGATGGATATGATAGAGATATCAAATCGATTTGAAACTTTACGTGCACGACAAGTATAATTATATTGCTAAATCCAATTGTCAGTTTGTTAAAATATTAATCTTATAAAAAGTGTGTAAAATTAATTTTGTTTTACACTAATGTAAGTGGATCCCTCCTCTCCTTGAGGAGGTTCCACTTACCCACTTACATTAGTTTAAAACTAAATTAGTTTTACACACTTTCATAATTTTTTATACGATTAATATTTTAACAATCCGACTATCATATTTCATGTTCTATTCACGTAAATCATGCATGTCGAGTTTCGAGTAAATTAAAAATGCTTAACTATTTGTTCGATGTAAAAAACTTTCAACTGTTAAATATATATTAAAAAAGATAGTATTCTCGATCGATATGATAGAGATATCGGATCGATTCAAAATTTTATGTGCACAACGAGTACAATTATATTGCTAAATCTAATGGTCGGTTTGTTTCTCTTTGTAACTCTTTAAAATAAAATAAAATAAAAATTATCTATTTTTATGAACTTAGTAGTAAGTATCATTAAACGAACTAATATTATGACTATTAACGAAACTAATCTAAATCATATAATAAGAGATTATAAATTTGAAAATAAAAACAACGCATTTATTTTAAATAACATGTATAACGATAATTAAGAGATTAATTTATTATATATTACATGATAAAGTATTATTATAATTTATACAAATTATTATAATAAAATACACATATCAATTATCTATTTTATATACTTTTAAAGAATTACATGATAAGACTTAAGAGATTATACATTTGAAAATAAAAACAACACATTTATTCCCAAAAAAACATGTATATTAATAAGAAATTATCTAATTTTATTTAAATAACATGATAAGAGATTATTATAACGTAATGTACGAATCATTAACATAAAATAACATTATCATTATCAATGACCTATTTATGTATTTTGTTTAACGTTGCATGAAAAGATGTTATACGTTTAAAATTAAAAATAATACATTTATCTTAAATAATAAGTATAATAATAAAATATTACAAATCATATGTATACCCATGAGAATAAAAAGATATAATTTATATTAAATCATATTATTAGATTACCATAAGTAATAAAACATAAATTAATTTGTTTAAAATTAAATTACATTATAAGATTATCATATGTAATATAATATATAGTTTTATAGAATTATTATTAATTATTATCGATCTATTTAATTATTTTATCAAAGTAAAAAAAAAAAGGAAATAAAGAACTTTATTTATTATATATACTAATAAACATAAAAATTAAAATTAATTAATAATAATAATTTATTTTTAATTATAATTTTAAAAAATAATATTAAAAAAATTGTAATAGTAAAAAATTTTAAAAAGATAATTTAAAGTTATAAAATAAAATAAAATTGATAATGTTGTCATATTTATTTATTTTATTAAATTGATATTTTTTAAAATAAAATTATACTCAATAAAAGATCGGGTTATTTCGGGTTTGGATCGCTTCGGGTTCGGGTTGGGCCGGTTCAGATTGTTGACATTTTATGATCAAATCGAGTTGGATTGGGTTCAGGTCAGTCGATTTTTCGGGTTTGGATCATAATTGACAAGTCTAAGTCTAATGCATCTTATTTATTAAGAAGAATTTACTTTAGTAAAGAATTTGTGGTAAATAAGGAAATAGATAAATACAAATTTGTTAATATTTAAATTAATAAAAAAGTATCAATTAAAAAAATTATTTTAATAATTAAGAACTTCAATTTTAATAAGGAAATAAATAAAAATTAATTAATATTTTAATTTACTAAAAAATTATTAATTAAGGATAAAATAATTAATTTAATTTTTTTAAAAGATATATATGTTGTTCAATATTTATAATTTTAGAGTTCATCCTTTTATATATAGTATATGTATTAATGTAAAGTTTAGTCCAAATAGTTTACCTAATTTTTTTAACAGGTGGATTCTAATATGACGAAAAAACTTATAAATTTTCATTTCTCAATCCCTCCAAGGCTTTGACCTGTTTTGTATAAAAAAATGAATAAATAAAGATTTTATACATGTATATATAAAGCATTAAATATGTGAAATTATTTAACATTTATTCAGCTTGAGTGATCTCATTAAATTAATTGAGCTTTTTGACTTTTTAATATTTTATTCATGTATACAAAAAGATTTAAAACAAAATAGATTCACATATTTTTTAAATTTTATTTGAGTTTTAAGTTCGAGTTTTAGCTCAAGTCCAAATTGATAATCTTGAACATCTTACAGCTTGAGTGATGAAAAACGAGTCTAATCAAATTAAGCTTAAGCTTGAGTAGTTCATTTACTTTTCATGTTGAATTCAAGTATAAGAAAATAAAGCTCAACTTAGCTTGAGTTTTGAGTTTTTATTTGATTTAAGCTCTAGCTAACACTTTGTGCTCGACTTGGCAATTAGACCTCCGAAATCCAATTGTGTTATGTGAATAATCGCTCATCTTTTTTTAGTAATTTTCCTCTTTAATTTCTTAAGTTCTCATCTTTTTAAAGTAATTTTTTTTACCAACGAGATTGTAACTTTGAGATGAGATTGTATGTATTGAGATTTGAACTAAAACCTGTTAAATGTTACTTTTTAAAGATAAATGTATGAATCAATTGATTCTCGTATTAACATTATATAATATATACATAAGCAAATTACTTTTAATTTTCAATGTTAACTTAATTCATAATTACATGCTAAACTTGGTAATATTAGACATGACACGAACACGACATAAAAAATAACTAAAATATGACACGACACAAAAATATAACACGAACACAACACGAATATACAAATGTCTGAAAATCTATATAATATGAATTATTAACGTATCAAAATTTATATAAAACAAAATACCTTAAACACGATTATAACATAACAAAATATACGAAATGACACAAATACACGAATTACCAAATCTACATGCTATATATATATTTTTTAAAAGAAAAGGAAGTTTAATTAAAATTGAAATGATAATAAAAGTAATTTGCTTCTCATCGGCCATCAAAGTCTGTAAGAGTTACATCATTAACTGAAAACCTATCTTCAACATTTTGGAAGGACTCAGCAGCATCTTGGGTAATTATTAGTCTTTCAGTGCAGAAAGCAGGTTGTTTTGGAGTGTTAAGATCTAAAATCTCACTTTTAAGCATTGAAACCACACTTGACATAGTTGGCCTATCTTTAGCGAATTCTTGAACGCATAGCAATCCAACATGAATGCATCTCAAAATTTCTTTGTCGACATAGCTTGAATCATAAACCCCCATGTCTACTAAACCCAAAATGTTGTCTTCCTTCCACAATTTCCATGCCTGAAAAGGGCAAACATTAGCTCAATAATGGAACTTATCACCATTAATTGCTAAATTAGAAATAAAGATGTCTAAAAGTCGAGTTACTCGTTACGTGTACTCTTGCGGACTCAACCGGCCTTGGAAATAGATTTAATATTTTTTATATAATTATATTTTAGAATAGTCTTGCTCGAACTTGACTTTAAAAAGTAAGACATGATAAGTTCGACTTGGACTCGGCCCATCAACATTTATAACAACATTTATAACTATTATAAGACAATCATAATGACCCGTGAACATTTGTAACCATCCTAAAAACTTACATATCCCAAGAGGCTAAAAGAATGGTGATTGTTGTAAAAGCTTGTGTTTTTTTTTCCGCTAACAATCTCTAGCAATAGGACTCCAAAGCTGAATACATCTGATTTCTCGGAAAATTGCCCTTGCATTGCATACTCAGGAGACATATAACCACTGTATTTTAACATAAAAAAACAACACCAATTATTACACCCTATTTTACACACATGTATTAGTAAAAAAGAAAAAAAAATGAGGGGAGAAACTTCCAACTTACTAAGTTCCTACAACCCTTTTCGTGTTGGCTTGATTTTCATTCCCTCCAAAAATCCTTGCCATCCCAAAATCTGAAATTTTTGGATTTAACTCTTCATCAAGTAAAACGTTACTTGCTTTTAGATCTCTATGTATGATCCTCAATCTTGAATCTCTATGAAGATAAAGTAAACCTCGACTAATTCCTTCAATAATATTAAAGCGTTTCTTCCAATCCAAGAGTTCTTGTTTAAAAGGATCTAAAACAAAAATTAAACAATAAGACATTCAAAATTAACAACCAATTGCTATAGCTACATAATTCTACAAAGGAAAAATGGTAGACAAGGGATTAGCATATGCTCTAACCAAAGAGAAAAGCATCCAAACTTTTGTTGGGCATATACTCGTAGATAAGCATCTTCTCTTCTCCATCAACACAACAGCCAAGTAATCTAACAAGATTCCGATGTTGGAGTTTAGAAATTACCACTACCTCATTCATAAATTCTTCTAACCCTTGGCTTGAGGCTTTTGACAATCTCTTCACTGCTATTTCCTTTCCATCTTCTAATGTTCCCTGGACAGAAAAAAATCAGCTCATAACTTGGTAGAAATGTCATTTGACAGAATATAGATTTGCTGGAAATTGCCAATTACCCTGTAAACTGGACCAAAACCACCCTGTCCTAACTTTTTTGTAACATGAAAGTTGTTCGTTGCAGTGGCTAGTTCCTCAAAATTAAATAGTGGTAGCTGCTGGAGTTTAACTTCAATTAAATTTTCTCCAACCACATTGTCACTAGAAAATTTTGCCCCTGCTTTTCCTTTGTTGAATTGCAGCTTGATCTGTTTACTTTTTTGTTTCCTTCCTGAGATAGAAATTAGAGAAGCAATGAATTGATAGTTACCTAATTTGTCACACACTACAAACATGTAAAGATGAACATTTTTTTTTTTTTGGTATAAAGGAAGCTGCAGTCTAAGATAAAAGAAGAGGTTATAAATGCTAAGATTCGAATTCCAGACTTACTGATGCCACCTCTTAAAAATGACTGCTTCTACCAACTGAACTAAGCTCTGGGTTCAATAAAGATGGACATATTACCTCTTTGTTTAGCCATCCAACTCCATAAGAAAAAGGTAGAAACTGCAATGATGACTATACCCGCGATCACTGTTGAAATAACAATAACTGTACTTTTGTCTTTCGTTTTATCTGCAAATTGAGAAACCTAGTTAATAAAACTGCAACAGCAAAAGCAGATAATTGACGCAATTTAACAAATACAGAGTCGACATTAAAACAATTTACCAAGTTCTGAAGATGCCACACGAATGTAAAGATCGACTCCGTGAGTAGAGAATTTCTGTATGTCAATTAAATCTCCACTCCAAAACATACAACCAATGCCAGCATCATATGCATAAGCCACACATGAACAATTTTTCAAGCATTGATCTTCGCAGTTACCATTAATAGATGACGACTCTAGAAAGGCTGGCACTTTCATCATCTCCAGCTTTAAAAACCCATCTTCTTGGCCTACTTCACTGCCATTGTTTACTCTTTGGCACTGCAAAGGGGTAGTCCTAACACATCCACTAGTCCAATTATCTCTATACCATTCCTCTATATTCTTAGGCTCAAACCCTGTTAAACAACTGCAAATTGGTTGTTTCGTTGAATCACAGCTTCCAAATGCGCCACACTTTCCATAAACATCACAATCATTTTGTAGAATAATAAACCTGTTTTTCCAGTCCCCCTTCCCCGCATCCCAATTTCGTTCTAGTACTTTTCCTTGAGAATCGAATTCATAGTATATCAACATAGACACATTAGAAAAAGCATAAGTAAAATAATAGGTTTCTTCTTGTTCATTTGCAACAAGATCAGCTCCATCAAAATAAACTGTATTCATATTTATTAAACCAATAAAGCTATTACCATTCCATGGACCAGTCCGAAAATATGGCTGATTATTGTTCCGAATGATGCCTTCTGGAATGTTGAGAGGTTCGAGGCTAAGAGAAAAGTTACCATCAGATGGATCAGAAGGGCTTTTCCAGGATTTCAGCTGCACTTTCTGACCCGTTCTTACATCTGTACTAATCTTCATAGTTGCAATGAAGCCGTTAGAAGGATGTTGAAAACTCTCCCATACGCTTATTCCATTGTCATCCTCATTCTTCAGGACAAGGTTTCCAGAGTCTGAAAGCAGAGCAGTTGTATTAGAAACTATATTCGTAACATCTGATGACCAAAGAGTCTCCTCATTTCCATTCAGAACAACAAGATTTCCATCATCGGATATCTTCAGAATCCCAGAGGAGTCCTTCAGAGGCTTGTTTCTGTTTGCTACCCATACCACAGTTTGTACAGGAATGTGATTGTACAATATCCCTACATAGCGATTGGTATTATTAGCAAAGCTGAAGAATCCCAATCGGAAAACTCCACTCTGGGAGATTATAACTTCAGGATCTTTGATGGATTTGGATGGTGTTATAGTGTCTGAAGCAGTGCCAAATTGCAAGTAAAAGCAAGATATTAGCAGAATTATCACAGCTAGTAAAACTGAGCCGCTAATAGTTTTCCCCATGACTTACTTTCCTGTACTTCCTTGTATAAATGCAGAACTTAGAATGGAAGTGACGCTATGATTTATGAATTATTTATGAACTTAGAATGGATGGTGTTATAGTGTCTGAAGCAGTACCGTAACCGCGATAAACGCAACGCGATCGAAAACGTGTTCGTGACCACAATTTAAGTCCCTGTACCAGCGAGCCATTGGCATGCATTAATGAAATTAACATGGAAATGGGATTTTTTTTCAAAATGTTTCTTTTTCCGATTCTTCATTTTTTTTTTATAAAATTACAAATATAAAAAAAAATACAATTATAATTAAGTATTATATTCATTTAAAAAATTACTGAATGAAATCAAACAAATAAACCAACAAAAAAAATCAACAAATAACTAAATAAATTCAACATAAAATTTGATCAAATCTACACATGATGGGAGACGAACCTTATCTTGTTAATATGTGCCCTAAGACCAATTGAACTGGTTATGTGATACATGTCCTATTAAGCATTACTATTATTAAATAAGATACTCTTTATTTACAAGTTTATATACAAAATTGACATTATTTATTTCTTAGATAAAGTCCTTAAAATAAATATGTTTTGTTAGGGAATTACAATAAATTGTAATTATGAAATCATCATTGTATCAAAGCATTATTTTTAAAGCGTTCCTAGTCAATGCTTTGCTAAGATATGGCATTGATAAAACTGTTGAGATTGGCATATGGTTATACTCTTATAAAGCAAGCAATCAATCTCATAGGTTGAAATTTGGATAAACTGAAACTAACATGTGTGTGATTGATACAAAAATAAATTCACTGAACATGATCCGGTATGAAAATGTCGTTTGGTGATTCACTTATTATTTATAGCAAGATTCTTATGTCCTAGTTTTATATGTGATCCTTTGACTTGAGATTACTGATGAACTTATATAAGGAATGTTATACCTTGATATTACTCTGATTATGATTCTAACCATGAATGCTCTAATAAGGTAATGTGAGTATAACATGAATCATATGAAGATGCAAGAGTAATCAATAAAGGACTCGTCACCTTGAGTGATCGAAAGAAAATCTCGTTAGTCTTGATAAGAATTGACTCAAGAAATCTTTGGTCAAAGTGGAATAAGGTTTTGGAATAGTTTTAAAGTGTACTCGAAGAGTTAATGCCCAAATATGAGATTCAATATGGTGAAATAAATTGAATAGGCACTAATCAATGCTTACTGTTAATTCGAGATATTAAGTGATGAAAATATAATAATTATATTTAAAAACTAAATATGGATAGGTTGGTCAAATCTCATTGATCTTAACAATTGGAGGTCATGATTCATTGATGACAACCATGATCATTAAATATAAAAAGTTTGATTCATCTAATCCAAAACAATCAAGGATTACAATGTTTTTATGTTTATTGTCAACATATTAAAAAATTAATGGATCATGCACAAATAAAACATGGCTTGTGAAAATTAAATTGGATCTAATTAAGTTGAACTTATTTAAAAGTATTTGAGAACTTCAAGGATTACATTAAATAAATTAAAAATCCAAAAAAATTAGTAAAAAGACAAATTTTATTTGGAGTAAGATATTATGTTGAATGCTCCCTTATTTAAGGAAGGCTATGCCACCCTCATTAGGAGTAAATTAATTTATCTTTTTTTTTCTTTTTTTTCTCATGTGTTGAAAAGTCTTGATGAAAAAACAAGAAAACATATCGCATAACACTACTAGCATAATGTTTGACAAGCTTCCCTTAATCTTTTTTGAAGGTTCTTTCTTCCGTATTTATGTGGACTACATTAGAAGTTGAGCACTTTGACAATTGATAGTTTATTATTTGGTGGATTAGGATTTGCCAGATTTTTTTTTTTTAAAAAGGTAAATAATTTTTTTTTTTTTATTTTTATCTTATGCGATTAGTTATGTATGATTGTATAATAATTTATTAACATGATCCAACGATTAAAAAATTAAACTTTTTAAAATTTTTGTTGCTTTCATCTCTGATTACGTAGATAAAAAAATATAAATCAAAAGGGTCTGATTTCGATATGATTTAACGATGTTTCTTGCTAGCTGCAAATGTTTACATCATGATTTCATTTTATTGTTTGACAAATACTTTTCTTGGCTTTTGGAAATTTCGTCAAGAGTCAATTACTTTTTTCGTCTTCCTCGTGTTCGCACTTGGCAGCTATATATGGCAACAATGGCAAATTTTCAACCAAAAAATCAACTCGCATGCTCTGGTCTTTTCTTATTATTCCCTTTATTTATTATTTTTCTTTTTGGTTAAATAAGTGTCCAAATTATTAAAATTTCGGAAGATAGAGATTTAAATTTATGAAATAGAAAGGAGCAGTATTCATCCTAACTGAAGCCTAATGAATCTCTACATATAAATTTTCTTTTTTGAAAAAAAAAATGATTTAAAATCTTATTATTCAATTATCCATATAGATTTGCTTGTTAATTTGTTTGATTTTCCTTGCATGTTTTTTTTTTTTTTTCATTTGTCAAACTATTACAATTAAAATTTGAAAAATTCTGCTTAAAATATTTTTGTGGAAACGTCTCTGGTAGAAAAAAAAAAAATATAAAGGAAAGGAAAGGAAAGGAAAAAACAAAGCATGTAAGGCCTACCAGACTTGCTTGGAACTTGAGTTGGCCTTTCTTAATTTGCCATAAAACCCTTTCTGCAAAAGGTCAGTTCAATAACGCAATCCTCCTTGGAAAGATTCAAAATCTAAGACCACATATAAAAGATAATCTCATCAGCAAAAGATAGAATATAGATGCATGACATGATGAGTAATTTCACATAATATTTATTAATGGTCAGAAGAAATATATAGCTGGTCCTCACTTTTAATTATTGTTTATTTTATTTATATTGTAGAATTATAATTGAATAGAGCATTATTCAGCATATATGATGTAACTGCAATTCTTGACTTAGTCTTGTCAATTGTTGTAGGTTGATGTGATACACGGTTTCCTTGGCTTACATGGTCCGAAAGATGGTGGAGTCATTTGCTATCACTAAAACTTAAGTAAAAAAAAAAAAAATTCAAGTTTAGAACAAACATTGTCTTCAATGTGTAGAAATAAAAAAAAAAAAAAAGTAAGAATAAGAAAATTCCCCTATCGATGCAAGCAAAGTAGGAGAAACTCTAGTTTTTCTCTTAAACCTCATGTTGCTTGTCCAAGTCGGGTGAGTGCCTACTACAAAAGAAAACAAAGTAAAAAGAAATTAATAAAATTTAAAAAGAAAAGAAAAGAAAAAGTTTAGAACTTGGGTTGCCTCTCAAGAAGCGCTTGATTTATAGTCATCGGCTTGATTATCTCATACCCATTAGCCGACATCCTTCCACTTGACAATCTTCTTATCATGCCCCCTCTTTTCCATTGCTTTATGAGGCTTGACATTCACATAATTGTGGCTTCCATGCATCTTAGAAGTAGAATTTGAACTTGCCTCAAGTGGTTTATTGGAACAATTTTCTTTGAATGCTACTTTGGAATCACTATTCACCACTTTGACTGCCAAACATTCATCAAATTCATTAGGAAACTTCATAGCTTTAAACACTTTAAAGTTACCTCTTGGTCCAGAACCCTCATGGTAAGTTCTCCTTTTTTGCACATCAATGAGACTTCTACCGGTAGCTAGGAATGGGCACCCAAGAATTATAGGTATTTCACTATCTTCTTCCATATCAAGCGCAATAAAATCAGTAGGAAAGAAAAATTTGTCAACCTTGATTAGCACATCTTCAACAATACCTCTTGGATGTTTGTAGGATCTATCGGCTAGTTGCAACATTACTGTAGTGGGTTTTATTTCCTCCAAACCAAGTTTGCTATAGATAGAAAGAGGCATTAAATTGATACTCGCCCCCAAATCACATAAAACTTTACCAAAACATTTATTACCAAAGGAGCATGGAATGACGAAGCTTCCCGGATCTTTGAGTTTGGGTGGGAGTTTCTTTTGAAGGATAGCTTTGCACTCTTCAGTAAGTGCAACTGTCTCAATTTCATCCAATTTCCTTTTCTTGGATAATATTTCTTTTATAAACTTGACATATTTAGGCATTTTTTCTAAAGCCTCAGTAAAAGGTATATTAATATGGAGCTTTCTAAATACATCAAGAAATTGTTGGAACTGCTTGTCAAGCTTTTTCTTTTGAAGGCGCTGAGGAAAAGGTGGTGGTGGGTAGACTGCAGGCTTCTTCAATTGAACTTTTTCAGCCTCTTTTTCCCCCATATCTTTGTCTTGAAGAGGCTTGGTTGGCAATTTTGACTTCTTGCTACCTTCTTCTAATTCTTTCCCACTTCTTAATGTGATGGCATTGCATTGTTCTTTCCCATGGCTCTTAGGATTGGTCACAGTATCACTCGAAAGAGTTCCCATAGGACGATTGCTAATTGCATTAGCAAACTGGCCCATTTTTGTCTCAATATTTCTAAGTGGCGTTTCTTGAGTTTGAAGCATGGCTGCTTGAGTCTGAATCAAAGTATCGATCTTTGCCATGTACTGCAATAATATTTACTCCATTGATGGCTTCTTTTCTTGGACAGGAGCCTGGGCTTGTGGTTGAAACCCAGGAGGGACTACTTGCTTGGCTGGAGATGATGGCCCTTGATTGTTGTTCCAAGAAAAGTTTGGATGATTTCTCCAACCTGGATTATAGTCGTTGGAATATGGATTGTTCTGCTATCTATTATAGTTTCCAACATATTGAACAAATTCAGCCTTGGTTGGGCATTTATCACTGGTGTGTCCTTCCCCACAAAATTCATATGTTACAAATAGGCTTTGGACTAAATGTACACCCATAGTGTCCAATTTCTAGGACAAAGCAGCCACCTGTGTCGATAAGGCACTGATCTCATCCAACTGATAAACGCCTGCAGCTCTCTTTGGAAAAATTCTTTTAGTGGACCATTGATATTTATTGGAAGTTATCTCCTTAATTAAATCATAAGCCTCATCAATTTCTTTTCCCATGACTGCCCCACCTGCTGCAGCATCGATAGTAGTTCTAGTAGGACCCATTAACCCATTGTAGAAAGTGTGCACCTCAAGCCATTTAGGTAACCCATGATGAGGACATCTTCGGAGCAGATCTTTGTTTTAATTCCCAAGCTTCATATAATGATTTTGAGTCATACTGTATAAAATATGTGATATCATTCTGCATCTTAGTTGTCTTGGAAGGAGGAAAATATTTGGCAAGAAATTTATAGGCCAGATCATCCCAAGTAGTAATAGAGCTAGCAAGAAGGGAGTGCAACCAACTCTTGGCCTTATCTCGAAGTGAGAAAGGGAAGAGTCTCAGTCTAATGGTGTCGTCAGAAACACCATTGTGTTTGAAAGTATTGCAAATTTCTAGGAAATTCACGATATGAGCATTCAGATCATCGTTCGGTAGGCCGCCAAATTGAACTGACGTTTGGATCATTTGAATGATGGCTGGCTTTATCTCAAAATTGTTTGCCTAGATGGCAGGCCTCCGAATACTGGTCTAAAGTTCTTGCATGAGAGGAACCGCAAACTCTCGCAAAGTCTTTGTATTATTTGCTTCAGCCATTGATGGTTGTGAGTTGAAACTTGTAAATTCTCCTTTTGAAGTCGATGGAAAGTTCTTTCTAGTTCGGGATCAAAAGGGACAAGTTCCAGACTTCGAGCTCTTCTCATACCACGATCAAGAGTACCTGAAAATAAGAAAGAAAAAGAAATTTTAAATTAAGACTAAGGTTGCTTGGTATTAATATTAATAAAAATAATAAACAATTCTCCAGCAACGGCACCAAAAACTTGTTGTCAGATTTAACAACGCAAGTGCACGTATCGTTGACAAGTAATATAGTGAAGAGTAGAGTATCGTTCCCATGAGGAATTGTTACCAAAATCGTTAAGTACTAAAATTAAAACAACTTAATCTTATTCAAACAAATGATTAGAAATTATAAACTAAAAACTAAATTAAAGAAAATAATAAATTAAAGAAGGCAAATTAAAACTTGGATTAAATCAAATGAGAAAAGCCTAGGATTACAATTTCCCTCAACACTTTGTATGAACATCTCTTACCCTCTTGACTTGATTAATGACAATGATTTGTTAACCTTGAGTTCTAATCTATTTATAAGGATTTTCCGATGGTCTTATAAAAATATACCTCTTAACCAATTAACTATATTCCTATGATAATTGAATTAAAGAGAAACTCATTAAGTTTAGACTCTAAAATTGGTTACACATGACACGTAAGTATATTCCTACCCTACATGCAGATCAATTCATCATAATAAATGAATATGAAACATGTGTAATTCAGTCCATGTCTAACACTAAACTCTATTTTCCAAGTTGTATCTAGGTTACCACATCAATCTAATTGGTGGCCAAATTATTAGAAGCAATAAGAACAAGATTGAATAAACAACTCAAATATCATTAAATCTAGCAAAAGAGTAAAATAATCCAAAATACATGTTGAGTTCCATTGCAATCCTAGAAAAATATATTTAGTTCATACTAATTAATAAAAATATAAAACAAAGGAGTTTCACCATTATAAATATTATAAGAAAGATAAAGAAGATAAGGGATAACAGAAAACTAAAGGGTTGTCAGATCTTCAGCCTTCAATCCTTCAAAATCTCTATTGCTCATTGCAACTTTGTGCTGGCTGCTCTACTCTTAAGGAAACAAGGTTATTTACAAGCTAGTTAGGTAAAAGCTAGGGAGAATTCCTTTATAAAGCCCTAAAGGGTTCTTATTTATAGAACTCCAAAAACCTGAAAAAGTAAAACTTTGTGACCAAGTAACTGCTTCCAGCTTAAACTTTCCATATATGAGCAGATTCACATCTTCAGGTTTAGGTATTGTTCCTCCAATGATCGTAGTACCAAGTACTTCTTGGCGAGCTCTAATATGATCAGATTTATAAGTAAGCATTTCTTGTAAAATATGAGCAACACCAAATCCCTCTAGAGCCCAAACCTCCATTTCTCCTACCCATTGTCCTCCTTGCTTGGACCTTTCTCTAAGTGGTTGTTGTGTAACAAGTGCATAATGTCCACTGGAACGCCCATGTATTTTATCATCAACTTGATGAATTAATTTCAAGATATACTCCTTCCTTCTTTAGAACTCTACAAAGCTACAACAAAAACTAAATAAATAATTATATTAAACATAAAATAAGTAAATAAAACTAAATTAAAATAAATTAAAATAATTAATTAATACTTTAAACTACACAGACTTAGCTATATAAAATATGGCAAAATAACTCTATTTTATAGAGTTATCACACCTCCAAACTTAAGATTTTGCTAGTCCTCGAGCAAAACGAAACAAAAATAATTGAAATAAAATGAAACAAAAAGCTAGAGATAAATGCACTCAAGTAATGATTTCCTTAATTTTCCTCAAAAGTTATCTCAAAATTTTAATTCAAAGTAGAACACAAACATAATCCAGCTTTATGATTCAATTCAATTGTATGTCTCATGCTTGAATGGATTTTCAGTGTGTGTGAATAATCTCTTTGCAAATCAATGCATGGAATCCGAATAAATTTATGTCAATGCAAAATCCAAATTAGTACTAGATTCTCATATGTTTGCTTTTCATTTCTCTCTCCACTAATGTAGACTAACACTTTGTCAAGGATCAAGTAGGTCTTATCAAGCTTGTAATGTAAGGCTAGGGTCAAGGTAGGATAAAGATATATTTTGGTTTAAGTAACCTATAGACACTTTATATTTTTTTTCAGGATTTTTGAGAACCATAATTTTTTCCTCAAATTACATACTTCATTCTTTGAATGAACTTCCTTTTTGCTTCACCACTTTATTCTTTCTTTTTTTCGGTTCTTCGTTTTCGAAAAACCATAATCTTTTATTTCTTTTTTTTTTCAATTTTCATTTTTTCATTTGCAGCACCATTTCACACAAATTTGACATGGCTCATAATTATTTCATGTAATATCATACACATGCCTATATAGTGAGGGTTAATCATGGTTTTTCTTATTTGGCTAGGCTAAAAGATGTGGCAATCAAAGAAAATAGATATATCAATTTGGCATAATGGGGTAGACTAAAGATAATATATATAGGTAAGCTCGAAAGGCTCAAACGATCCAAAGATGGCCCAAATCACTTCCTCAACTTAGTGTTGTCTAGGATTTCGCCTCGAGAGAGAATCAAACAAATTCTAGGCTTCTTGACATAATCGCAATTCACCAACATAAGCAATATTTAAATAAGCAATGCAAATCTAAGCAAGAGAGCAAGTGCTCAATTAGTGAAAATCATATCCTAACAATAAGACTAACAAAAGAATTTAACATAAAATTAAATCATGCTTATGTTGTTCCCAAAAATTAAGACAAATCAATAACTAATTATCATCATTGGATAAAGACCTCATCATAATAAGTGCATCATATCTCAAGCAAAAAAAAAAATTAATAGACTCCTCCTAAAACATAAATATAGAAAAAGAAAACACACAAAACAAAAGAAAACTAAAGACACCCCCAAATTTAGAACAAACATTGTCCTCAATGTGTAGAAATAAAAAAAAAAAGTAACAAGAAAACTCCCCTATCGATGCAAGCAAAGCAGGAGAAGCTCTAGTTTTCCTCTTAGACCTCATGATGCTTGTCCAAGTCGGGTGAGTGCCTACTACAAAAGAAAACAAAGTAAAAAGAAATTAATAAAAATATCCTAAAAATTAAAATTTTAAAAGAAAAGGCTTAGAACTTGGGCTGCCTCCTAAGAAGCGCTTGATTTATAGTTATCGGCTTGACTATCTCAAGCCCATTAGCCGGCATCCTTCCACTTGACAATCTTCTTATCATGCCCCCCCTTTTCCATTGCTTTATGAGGCCTGGCATTCACATAATTATGGCTTCCATGCATCTTAGAAGTAGAATTTGAACTTGTCTCAAGTGGTTTATTGGAACAATTTTCTTTGAATGCTACTTTGGAATCACTATTCACCACTTTGACTGCCAAACATTCATCAAATTCATTAGGAAACTTCATAGCTTTAAACACTTTAAAGTTACCTCTTGGTCCAGAACCCTCATGGTAAGTTCTCCTTTTTTGCATATCAATGAGACTTCTACCGGTAGGTAGGAATGGGCACCCAAGAATTATAGGTATTTCACTATCTTCTTCCATATCAAGTGCAATACAATCAGTAGGAAAGAAACATTTGTCAACCTTGACTAGCACATCTTCAACAATACCTCTTGGATGTTTGTAGGATCTATCGGCTAGTTGCAACATCACTGTAATGGGTTTTATTTCTCCCAAACCAAGTTTACGATAGATACAAAGAGGCATTAAATTGATACTCGTCCCCAAATCACATAAACCTTTACCAAAAAATTTATTACCAATGGCGCATGGAATGGCGAAGCTTCCCGAATCTTTGAGTTTGGGTGGGAGTTTCTTTTGAAGGATAGTGCTACACTCTTCAGTAAGTACAACTGTCTTATTTTCATCCAATTTCCTCTTATTGGATAATATTTCTTTCATAAACTTGACATATTTAGGCATTTGTTCTAAAGCTTCAGCAAAATGTATATTAATATGGGGCTTTTTAAATACATCAAGAAACTATTGGAACTGCTTGTCATGCTTTTGCTTTTGAAGGCGCTGAGGAAAAGGTGGTGGTGGGTAGACTGGAGGATTCTTCACTTGAAATTTTTCATCCTTTTTTCCCCCATATCTTTGTCTTGAAGAGGCTTGGTTGGCAATTTGACTTCTTTCTACCTTATTCTAATTCTTTCCTACTCCTTAATGTAATGGCATTGCAATGTTCTTTCCCATGGCTCTTAGGATTGGTCACAGTATCACTCGGAAGAGTTCCCGTAGGACTATTGCTAATTGCATTAGCAAACCCACCCATTTGTGTCTCAATATTTCTAAGTGGAGCTGCTTGAGTTTGAAGCGTGGCTGCCTAAGTCTGAATCAAAGTATCGGTCTTTGCCCTGTACTGCAATAATATTTCCTCTATTGATGGCTTTTTTACTTGGACAGGAGCCCGAGCTTGTGGTTGAAAGCCAAGAGGGACTACTTGCTTGGCTGGAGATGATGGCCCTTGATTGTTGTTCCAATAAAAGTTTGGACGATTTCTCCAACCTGGATTATAGTCATTGGAATATGGATTGTTCTGCTGTCTGTTATAGTTTCCAACATATTGAACTGATTCAACCTTGGTTGGGCATCTATCACTGGTGTGTCCTTCCCCATAAAATTCACATGTTACAAACATGCTTTGGACTGAATGTACACCCATAGTGTCCAATTTCTTGGACAAAGCAGCCACCTATGCTGATGAGGCACTGATCTCATCCAACTAATGAACGTCTGTAGCTCTCTTTGGCAAAATTCTCTCAGTGGACCATTGATAATTATTGGAAGCCATATTCTCAATTAAATCATAAGTCTCATCAATTTCTTTTCCTATGACTGCCCGACCTACTACAGCATCGATAATAGTTCTATTAGGACCCATTAACCTATTGTAGAAAGTGTGCACCTGAAGCCATTTAGGTAACCCATGATAAGGACATCTTCGGATTAGATTTTTGTATCTTTCACAAGCTTCATATAATGATTCTGAGTCATACTGCATAAAAGATGTGATATCATTCCGCATCTTAGCTGTCTTGGCAGGAGGAAAATATTTGGCAAGAAATTTCTGGGCCAGATCATCCCAAGTAGTAATAGAGCCAGCAAGAAGGGAGTGCAACCGACTCTTGGCCTTATCTCGAAGTGAGAAAGGGAAGAGTCTCAGTCTAATGGCATCGTCAGAAACGCCATTGTGTTTGAAAGTATCACAAATTTTTAGGAAATTCACGATGTGAGCATTCGGATCATCGTTCGGTAGGCCGCCAAATTGAATTGATGTTTAGATCATCTGATTGATAGCTGGCTTTATCTCAAAATTGTTTGCCTGGATGGCAGGCCTTCGGATATTGGTCTAAAGTTCTTGCATGAGAGGAACAACAAACTCTCGCAAAGTCTTTGTATCATTTGCTTTAGCCATTGTATTGTTGTGAGTCAAAACTTGTAAATTCTCCCTTTGAAGTCGATGGAAAGTTTTTTCCGATTCTGGATCAAAAGGGACAAGTTCCAGACTTCGAGCTCTTCTCATTCAACCATCAAGAGTACCTGAAAATAAGAAGGAAAAAAAAAGTTTAAATTAAGACTAAGGTTGCTTGGTATTAATATTAACAAAAATATAAAAAATTCCCCGGCAACGGCACCAAAAACTTGTTGTCAAATTTAACTACGCATGTGCACGTATCATTTACAGTAATAAAGTGAAGAGTAGAGTATTGTTCCCACGAGGAATTGCTACCAAATTTGTTAAGTACTAAAAATAAAACAACTTAATCTTATTCAAACAAACGATTAAAATTATAAACTAAAAACTAAATAAAAGAAAATAATAAATTAAAGAAGGCAAATTAAAACTTGGATTAAATAAAATGAGAAAAGCCTAGGATTACAATTTCTCTCAACACTTCGTGTGAACATTTCTTACCCTCTTGAATTGATTAATGACAATTTTTAGTTTGATATTTCAAGTTAATTCCCAATTTAAAGAAAAATAATTCCATTTTTAAATGAAAATGATCCAGAGTTTATTAATTCAAAATTTTCCTGTATTCCCCAACAAACGTGGTAAAATATAGAAATTTTATTAGTTTGGAAAAACTTTCCGAATCATTCTTATTTTAAAGAAGATATTCCGTTATTAATGATAATTGATGATATCCTCCATAGCAAACCCGAAAGAGAACTCATGAATTATTTTAACTCGGGAATATCTTTATTTTATTGAAAATCATTACCTTTTTCAAAACATTTAAAAAAAAATATGAATATGTGTGACATAAATAAAATGACATAAGAAAGTCTAGATAATATAATGCAACCTAAATGGTATGATATAATTTAAATGTCTTAGCATATTCTAAATGAAATGAAATATCCTAAGTCATGATATATTCTAAATGAAATGAAATGACCTAGGTAACATGATATATTCTATATGAAATGAAATGACCTAGGTAACAAATATATTCTATATGAAATGAAATGACCTCGGTAACATAATATATTCTATATGAAATGAAATATCCTAAGTCACATGATATATTCTAAATGGAATAAAATGATTTAAATGACATGACAAATATAAATGATATGGCATATAATCTAAATGATATGAAATGACATGAAATTAAAATAATGCTAACATATAATATGCATGAAAATAAAAATAAAAATAATAATGCATGAACATAGTATATGCTAAATAATATGACAAAAACAACTAAATAAAAAGCATAAGATATCATGAAATATTCAAAACCATATAACAATTAATATAATATCAAAAATTTAAACCAAAGACAATAACACCAACATGAAAATTAACATAGCAAAAATCACATATTATATAGTAAGCATGAATATGGAAAATGCAATGCATGAGAATGTATTTTTTCCTTTAATTAAGAAAATCCGTATATCTAAAAAGATATCCGGCTACCTTAGAAAAATATTTCAAATTAAATATTCTAAAACCAAAATACTTTGTGATTGTTTGAAAACAATTTTGAAAAGCTTAGATTAAAAATAAAAACTTAGCTACACCTTTTTTAAAATGCTCTAATTTCCTAAGTTTAAAATCCCGGACTCGACCACCTTAACCCGAGATTTAAAAAATCATTTTTAGAGTTTAAAAAGGCTTAGAAACTACCCTAAGTCAGTAGCTAAACTCCCTAATCAACCCCCTCTAAGTAACTTAACCAAAACAGAAAAATGATATTTCTTCAAATTCAATTCTGCCTCTACTGTCCAGTTTTAAAGCACGATTTTTTTCCCTATTTTTAAAAATTCAGAAAACTCTAAAAAAATACTGGAGACTCAAAACATGTAAAACTACAGGGAAAACAATCGGCTTAATTTTCTGATTGAAGATGACTGCCCAGAAAAATCGGGAAAGTACGAGTACTAGGTGAAAAAACTGTTTTGCCAAAACACATTTTTTTGCCTTTGATAAAATCATTTAAAATAAAAGTAAAAATATTAGATACTCTCCTAAGGACTCACAAACAGAAGCTAACACTATTGAAAAGTTGGGCAAAAATTGACTAAGTAAAAAAAATACAAAGGTAGAATAATCAATTTGACAACTCTTTAATTTTCCACAAGTATGCTCAAAATGAGCATGACTTTGAATCATTTATTGGTCTAAGTCATAAATCATGTGGTAATGACATGAAATGCATGAAAATACGACAAATATGATGCATGAAATGCATGATTTAAAACCTAAATGACATGAAAAATGTATGGCATCAATAAAATGACCTAGACCTAAATGAACTTGCATGACATTTAATGAAACCTAGGTCTAAAATGCATGAATATGCATGGCAAAGCAAGCCAAACCTAAACCTAAAGGATTCATGGCAATAACACAAAGATATAGCATGCTTAAACAAAATACACAACCAAATATCATGAAAATGCAAACCTATCAACTAGCATAACAAAAATGCACACACAAAGCTTAAAAGAGAGGGGTGGCCGAATGGTCCCATGCTTTAAAATGAGCAAGGCATTTTCACAAACACATGATTTACTAAAATGCAAAATTAAAGAATAATACTCAAATCATGCAAATATAAAGTAAAGGCATGAAAACCAATAGGAATTTTCACAAACACATGAATTAACAAAATGTAAAACATAAAAAAACTTAAACATTTTGAAAACAGAAAATAAAAAATGCAAGACAAGTAAAATAAACATGATAATATGAGAATAGACTCAAAAATGGAAGTAAGCAAGCAACCAAATCAAAACAAGCTTCATGCTTATGCATTTGAAGAAGATTTAGAGCATCAAAACTTGTTAAATATCATGAATAACATGAAATAAAAATGCAAACAGCAACTACACTTAAAAAAAAAAAAAGCAAGCCATTCGGACACCCAAAAACAGAAGAAAAGAAATTTCTCAAAGCTTTTTCCAAGAAAGTATAAAGAAGAACTTGAAGAAGAATATTAAAAACACTTATTTTAAAAAGAAAAATCAAAACAAAATCACCAAATTAGTAATCAAAATAGCAAATCAAGAATAGAAAATCAAGGAAAGTGCTTGTATGGTGCTTAAAGCAACCTCTAGAAGCTATATTGCAAGTTTTTTCTCTTCTAACTTTCTTTTGTTTTCTTCTATTTTTTGCCTTTCAACAATGGAGAGAAATCAGCCAAACAAATGTGAATAGAGAGTGAAATGAAAGAGAGAGAGCCCCCCTCCTTGTAGTGGCCGAATAGCCTCATCGATAGCTAAGGTGTTGTCATTTTCTTTCCAACCAATTTTCATCCAAAGGCTATTAATCCAAGATGTTTAAAATGTGAAATTATCACCCTTAGACTAGGCAATCAGCTATCCACAATTACAGCTATTCAAGAATCTTAAGCCATTATGTTGACATTCTCCCTCTTCATGCATTGGTCCATGTGGCTTAATTGCAAAGGCTTGATCAAAAAATAACTACCTTCCTCTTCATTGTTGGACTTTTGATTAAAAATCAAAAACAATTTGCCCACCATTGGGCCTTGTCCGGCTGCCCCCTCATCTTCCAGCCCAATATCCATTTTTTAAAAAGGCAAGAAAAGCCCTTTTCAGTTTTTTGGGTAAAATGACCTTTTTGCCCTCCAGACGTAAATAAATAGCAAAAGGACTCCAAATTCAAAATTTATTTTTTCAATACTTCAAAAATAATAAAAAATTGAATTTTGGAGGTTTTCAAAATTTTCCGAGCCCATTTGCTAATTATTTAGATTTTTTCTTCCAAAATTGCCTTTTTGCGCTCCCAAACTTTACCATTTTTTAAACGAGCTCCAAATCCAGATTCTTATTCACCAATCTCTTCCAAATAATTTAAAAGTATGATCTGGAATTTTTCATAATTTTTGGAACTTATTTAGTATTTTTTTCATGATTTATCTGCTTGAATTACTACATAATGGGCCCAGGATTTGGCCATTTTGCAAACGAACTCCGAATTCGGATTTTATTTCGCCAATCTCTTCCAAATAATTTAAGAACGAGATATGCAAATTTCCAGAATTTTTGGAGTTCATTTGCTATTTTTTTAGGATTTATCTTTTTGAATTTCTAAATAAGGGACCCGAGATTTGGCCATTTTGTAAACGAGCTCCGAATCTGGATTTTGCTTTCGCCAATCTCTTTGAAATGATTTATGAATGAGATCTGCAATTTTTCAGAATTTTTGGAGTTCATTTGCTATTTTTCCCAAATTATCCAATTTTGCCCATTTGAATCCGAAACCCAGTTTTGCTCAAAACAAGTTCGATTTTCAGATTTTCTTCAAACTGAGCCTTGGGCTATCCTTGTTTAATCACTCCTCATCCACTAGGGGCTTTAGTCTTACCGATTCGTGCCATTTTTGTAATTCTTCCAAATTTCATCGAAATCCACCAAAAACCCTAATTCTCGAATTTTTTTTTTCCGGATTGACTTTTCTTTCAGTTTTTCTTCCAAGTAGCTTCTCCATTACCCGTAGTCAGTTCTTATCTTTCATTTGGAACCTTCAATTTTGACAAATTTGATCGTTTAAGCATTTTTCCCCAACTTTCCCGGAATAGGGTTTCTTTTCTACTGAATCTCCATAAACCAATTTTCGAACTCCATATCTTTCAATGTAGAGCTCAGATTATCAAAATTCTTTCGCCATATTCCAATTGAACTTCAAATCTTGATTTTGAAAGTGGGTTGACTTTTTTAGTAGTTGACTTTTTAGGGTTGACTTTTTGAGGTTGACTTTTTGAAGTTTGACTTTTTATGCTCACCTTCTTAGACTAAGTCTCGGAGTACCACATGTAGGATGAAAAAAGTCTTTTTACATTTTGAAACATCAATTTAGGAAGAAAACATACCTGTTTTAGTGGTCCGGACAAAATTAGGTGTCTACAACTGCCCCTCTTTGGCTATTGCTGAGAATCAGGAATCAGGCAAAGATAAACAAATACTAATTTTATCCGGTTAGTGAAATCACATGTGAAGGGAAGGGAAAAGGTTTTCATTTTTCAATTTTTCAATTTATTATTATTATTTAAATAAAAAAAACTGTAAATAGAAGATATTGTCCTTAAATTGAATTCCCTGACTAATCAAGGCTCGACCCATCTTAAGGAAACAAGTTCGATTTGCAAGAGAAGAAAAGACCTCGACGATGGTCTCGAGGGCTTAACCTGTCTTGTGCTAAGCTGTGTTTAAAATTCTGGGTATCTCCTCCATAAGCTTCGGCTATCACCACCAAAGACTTGCTCAAGCAAATGTAAAACTCTAGATATCTCCACCAGAGGCTGTGGTTATCACCACCAAAAACTTGTTCAAGCAAATGTAAAAACTCTGGATATCTCCACCAGAGGCTTTGGTTATCACCACCAAAGACTTGTTCATTGTTTAAAACTGTAAAAACTCTGGAAACTTATGCTTGGAGGTCTTAAGAATGGTGATCTTAAAGGTCTTAAAAATAGTGCTGGAGGCCTTACCCGTGATTTAAAAATACCTTGACGACGGTCTCAAGGCTCGACTCGTTTAATAAACAGAATGAATTCGAATTAAAACAAAAGGAAATACCTCGACGATGGTCTCAAGGCTCGACTCATTTGATAAAACAGAATGAATTCGATTTAAAACAAAAGGAAATACCTTGACGGTGATCTCAAGGCTCGACTCATTTGATAAAACAGAATGAACTCGATTTAAAACAAAGGAAATACCTCGACGATGGTCTCGGGGCTCGACTAATTTGATAAAACATAATGAATTCGATTTAAAACAAAAGGAAATACCTCGATGGTGATCTCAAGGCTCGACTCATTTGATAAAACAGAATGAATTCGATTTAAAACAAAAGGAAATACCTCGACAATGGTTTGGGGCTCGACTCATTTGATAAAACAGAATGAATTTGATTTATAACAAAAGGAAATACCTCGACGGTGATCTCAAGGCTTGACTTATTTGATAAAACAGAATGAATTCGATTTAAAACAAAAGCAAATACTAAGAATGATTCTGGGTTTGGTTCAATTGGGAAAAAAAATTTCACTTGAAAATGAAAAGAACATATCTCAAGGTCGGTCTCGGGGCTCAATTCATTTGAGAAGCAAAACGAGTTCGATTTGGAAAGGAACGTATCTCGATGGTGATCTCAGGGCACGACTCGTTTGAGAAGAAGAACGAGTTCACTTTGGGGAAGTCCAAGTTTTCTTGATTTTCGCAATGTTAACTAAATGCAATGATGAGAATGACATGCTTTGCAAATGCTTGTATGTTTCCTAAGAATGAATGCAATCAAATGATTGTGTCATGATTTCTAATCCATGGTCAAAATTTTTTTAGGTTCACAGATTATCCGACTTCATGACATAATCTTCAAATGTTCACTGATGCCCTACTTAAGGAATCTTTCACTCAAGATAACTTGTCAAACAGTCTCAGTTTCTGACTTTGGCTGAAATTCACAAAATTTCTGACTTCGTGATGGAGTCTCCAACATGTTCAATGTTTTCTTTTCTTTGTGAACTTTCCAAACCTTTCCCAAGATTTAAATCTATTCCTTAGTAATACTCTGAAATGCTTTTACTTAAAGATTTTTTTATTACTAATCATCATTTAATTTAATAACAATCATGATGCATCTCAAAAATGTATGAAAGAAAATATGAATCAAGCGAAAATGTCATGAAAAGGATAACAAGAATTTATTGCAACAAATGTTTTTGTTTTTTAAAAAAAAAAAATTGCAAAAGTGAATATCAAGGATATAAGAAACAAATGTAATTTTATAGGCTGTAGATGCCTCAGATGAGGAATATCTTGGACCCCTCATTTTTCAAACCATCTGAAATTTCTCTTAAACGAGCAATTTACTTGGGTAATCTCTCGGCTTCCGTAGTTACGCTAGACTGAGTTGTTCCCCTTTCCTCTGATTTTCAGATACTTTCTCCCCTTTACACGGAGCATTGGTTCGAACTTTAATCAGTACCTGAGCCGCCCATTGTGGGTTTCAACTCAAGTGTCCTCCATTCGGTATTAAGTCGCCCTTTGCGGGTTTTCGGCTTCAACCTCTCCTTTTACATTCATTTTTTCATTTAAAATTTTTTTTTTTGTATTCTACCATGCATCTAAGAATTCTAAATGCTTCCAAGGTAAAAATATCAATTCAAAAGATGGGATGAATTCTGAGAATAACCTTTCGAATTAAATATCCATGCTTGATCAAAATGGACTTTCTAAAGCACGTAATGTAGGCCAAGGTTTGAGTTTATAAAGAAATGATAAAATAGGCCAAAAATGTGTTTAAGGGTGATTGGATCAGGGATCATTTCCTGAGGAGAACTCATTCTTGAAACATTTGTCCCTTTTTGAACTTTTTTTTCTTTTTCTTTTTTGCTTTTTTGGCTTTCATTTGCCACATTTTTTTATTGCTTTCTTTTTGCCATGATTTTTTTATTATTTTTCCTCACATTTGTCCTCCAGTGTAGAGGGTGATCCTTGATCAAGGTTTAAAGAAAGAAATAATTCCTAAGGCTCAAAAGGGTGACTAAGGATAATTTCTTCTTAGTGAAAGGAATATGAAAGATGGCCAATCATCATATCGAGCATGAATATTCTCATTAAAAAACAATCCACAGGGGAGATAGATATATAGAATTTCCATTTTTATGCCTAGAATCCTTTGAATTTCCATGTGCACAGCATCGCACTTTTTTTTCTTTTTTGTTGAAAAAAACCAATTTCAAGCATAATACTTCTTCAGTTCATCAGCATTCATGGGAATTCTGAAATCCTCCCCGTCCATCCGAGTTAAAATCAATGCTTATTCAGAAAAAGCTCTTTTTACCACATAGGGTCCTTCCCAATTCGAGCCCACTTTCCTCGCGGGTCCTTTTCTATAGGGAGAATTTTCCTTAAATCCAGCTCCCCCTCTCGGAACTGTCTGTGACGAACTTTCTTGTTGTAGGCTCGAATCATCTTTTTTTGATACAACTGCCCATGATAAATTGCTTTCAATTTTTTCTCCTCAATGACATTCAACTGTTTATAACGAGCTCTAACCCATTCTACTTCTTCTAGGCCAACTTCCATCAAAGCCCGTAATGAAGGGATTTCAACTTCAATAGGTAGCACTGCTTCCATCCCATATACCAAAGAAAATGGCATTGCCCCTGTAGATGTGCAAACTGAGGTACAATATGCATGAAGAGCAAAAGGCAAGATCTCATGCCAATCCCTGTACACAGCAGTCATCTTCTCAACAATCTTCTTGATGTTCTTGTTAGCTGCTTCTACTGCCCCACTCATCTTCGGACGGTAAGGTGCCGAATTATGATGTGTGATCTTGAACTGATTACACACTTATCTCATCATCTTATTGTTCAAATTGAGAGCATTATCCAAAATAATTATTGCTGGCAATCAATAACTGCATATGATTTCTTTCTTAACAAATCTGCATACCACCGACTTGGTTACATTCGCATAGGAAGCAGCTTCTACCCAATTTGTGAAATAATCTATGGCCACCAAAATGAAACGATGTCCATTTGAAGCTTTCGGGGTAATAGGTCCAATTATATCCATTCCCCACATTGAAAAGGGCCATGGTGTAGTCATGACATGCAATGGCGATAGCGGCACATGAATCTTATCTGCATATATCTGGCATTTATGGCACTTCCGGGAATAACAGATACAATCTCGTTCCATTGTCAACCAATAATACCATGCCCTCATAATCTGTTTAGCAAGCATGTGACCATTATCATGAGTGTCACATATCCCTTCATGGACCTCTTCTATAATTCTCCGAGCTTCAGCAGATTCTACACATAGAAAAATGAAGGTTTTGAAAATAACTTTGAAAAAGACATGGAGTCGCCACCAATCTTTTTTTGGCTAGGTGTGATCGACCACCTATTAAAACCGATTTTATAAAACATTTTAAAATTAATTAAAACATTTTTTAAAACCAATTTCAAGTCTGCGTTTTAAACCAGAGAAATCAAAGAAGCGGGTTTGGAACTTGGTTACGTGTGGGGAAGGATTAGCACTCTCACAACGCATGTATAAAATGGTACCTTATTAATCGTGTGTTATCTCAAGTCTCGGTAAAAAGTTAATTTTTAATTTGATATTTCAAGTTAATTCCCAATTTAAAGAAAAATAATTCCATTTTTAAATGAAAATGATCCGGAATTTATTAATTCAAAATTTTCCTATATTCTACAACAAACGTGGCAAGATATAGAAATTTTATTAGTTTGGAAAAACATTCTGAATTATTTCTTAAGAAGATATTCCATTATTAATGATAATTGATGATATCCTCTCTAGCAAACCCGGCAGAGAACTCATGAATTATTTTAACTTGGGAATATCTTTATTTTATTGAAAATCATTACCTTTTTCAAAATATTTTAAAAAAATATGAATATGTGCGACATAAATAAAATGACATAGCAAAGTCTAGATAATAAAATGCAACCTAAATAGTATGATATAATTTAAATGTCTTAGCATATTCTAAATGAAATGAAATGACCTAGGTAACATAATATATTCTATATGAAATGAAATGAAATGACTTAGGTAACATAATATATTTTATATGGAATGAAATGAAATGACCTAGGTAATATAATATATTCTATATGAAATAAAATATCCTAAGTCACATGATATATTCTAAATGGAATAAAATGATTTAAATGACATGGCAAATATAAATGATATGGCATATAATCTAAATGATATGAAATGACATGAAATTAAAATAATGCTAACATATAATATGCATGAAAAAAATAATAATAATGCATGAACATAGTTTATGCTAAATAATATGAAAAAAATAACTAAATAAAAAGTATAGGATATCATGAAATATTCAAAACCATATAACAATTAATATAATATCAAAAATTTAAACCAAAGACAATAACACCATCATGAAAATTAACATAGCAAAAATCACATATTATATAGTATGCATAAATATGGAAAATGCAATGCATGAGAATGTATTTTTTCCTTTAATTTAGAAAATCTATATATCTAAAAAGATATCCGGCTACCTTATGAAAATATATCAAATTAACTTTGTGATTGTTTGAAAACAATTTTGAAAAGCTTAGATTAAAAATAAAAACTTAGCTAAACCCTTTTTAAAAGGCTCTAATTTCCTAAGTTTAAAATCCTAGACTTGACCATCCTTAACTCGTGATTTAAAAAATCATTTTTAGAGTTTAAAAAGGCTTAGAAACTACCCTAAGTCAGTAGCTAAACTCCCTAATCAGCCTCCTCTAAGTAACTTAACCAAAACAGAAAAATGATTTTTCTTCGAATTCAATTCTGCCTCTACTGTCCAGTTTTAAAACACGATTTTTACCCTATTTTTAAATATTCAAAAAACTCTAAAAAAAAATACTGAAGACTCAGGACATGTAAAAATACACGGGAAACAATAGGCTTAATTTTTTAATTAAAGATGACTACTCAGAAAAATCGGGAAAGTACGAGTACTGGGTGAAAAAACTATTTTGCCAAAACACATTTTTTTGCCTTTGATAAAATCATTTAAAAATCAAAGTAAAAATGTTAGAGACTCTCCTAAGGACTCACAAACAGAAGCTAACACTTTTGAAAAGTTTGGAAAAAATTGGCTAAGTAAAATAAATCACAAAGGTAGAATAATCAATTTGACAACTCTTTAATTTTCCACAAGTATGCTCAAAATGAGCATGACTTTGAACCATTGATTGGTCTAAGTTATAAATCATGTGGCAATGACATGAAATGCATGAAAATACAGCAAATATGATGCATTAAATGCATGATTTAAAACCTAAATGACATGAAAAATGTAAGGCATCAATAAATGACCTAGATCTAAATGAACTTGCATGGCATTTAATGCAACCTGGGTTTAAAATGCATGGCAAAGCAAGCCAAACCTAAACCTAAAGAATGCATGGCAATAACACAAACATATAGCATGCTTAAACAAAATACACAACCAAATATCATGAAAATGCAAACCTATCAACTAGCATAAAAAAATGCACACATAAAGCTTAAAAGAGAGGGGTGGCCGAATGATCTCATGCCTTAAAATGAGCATGGCATTTTCACAAACACATGATATACTAACATGCATAACTAAAGAATAATACTCAAATCATGCAAATATAAAGTAAAGGCATGAAAACCAAGAGGCATTTTCATAAACACATGGATTAACAAAATGTAAAACATAAACAAACTTAAACATTTTGAAAACAGAAAATCAAAAATGCAAGACAAGCAAAATAAACATGATAATAAGAGAATAGACTTAAAAATGAAAGCAAGCAAGCAACCAAATCAAAACACACTTCATGCTTATGCATTTGAAGAAGATTTAGAGCATCAAAACTTGTTAAATATCATGAATAACATGAAATAAAAATGCAAATAGCAACTACACTAAAAAAAAAGCAAGCCATTCGGCCACCCAAAAACAGAAGAAAAGAAATTTCTCAAAGCTTTTTCAAAGAAAGTATAAAGAAGAACTTGAAGAAGAATATTAAAAACACTTATTTTAAAAATAAAAATCAAAAGAATCTCGCCAAAATAGTAATCAAAACAGCAAATCAAGAATAGAAAATCAAGGAAAGTGCAAGAGTATAGTGCTTAAAGCAACCTCTAGAAGCTATATTGCAAGCTTTTTCTCTTCTAACTTTCTTTTCTTTTCTAAAATTTTCTTTTTTGCCTTTCAACAATGGAGAGAAATCAGCCAAAAAAGAGTGAATAGAGATTGAAATGAAAGAGAGAGAGCCCCCCTCCTTGTAGTGGCCGAATGGCCTCATTGATAGCTAGGGTGTTGTCATTTTTTTTTCAACCAATTTTCATCCAAAGGCTATTAATCCAAGATCCTTAAAATGTGAAATTATCACCCTTAGATTAGGCAATCAGCTATCCACAATTACAGCTGTTCAAGAATCTTAAGCCATTATGTTGACATTCTCCCTCTTCATGCATTGGTCCATGTGGCTTAATTGCAAAGGCTTGATGAAAAAATAACTACCTTCTTCTTCATTGTTGGCCTTTTGATTAAAAATAAAAAAATATTTGCGCACCATTGGGCCTTGGTCGGCTGCCCCCTCATCTTCCAGCCTAATCTCCGTTTTTTTTAAAGTCAAGAAAAGCCATTTTCAGTTTCTTGGGTAAAATTACCTTTTTGCCCCCCATACGTAAATAAATAGCAAACAGACTCCAAATTCAAAATTTATCATTTCAATACTTCCAAAATAATAAAAAAAATTGAATTATAGAGGTTTTCAAAATTTTTCGAGCCCATTCGCTATTTATTTGGATTTTTTATTCCAAAATTGCCTTTTTGTGCTCTCAAACTTTAACATTTTTTAAACGAGCTCCAAATCCAGATTTTTCTTCACCAATCTCTTCCAAATAATATAAAAGTATGATCTGGAAGTTTTCATAATTTTTGGAACTCATTTAGTATTTTTTCGAGATTTATCTGCTTGAATTACTACATATTGGGCCCGGGATTTGGCCATTTTTCAAACGAGCTCCGAGCTCCGAATCTGGATTTTATTTTTCCAGTCTTTTCCAAATAATTTAAGAATAAGATCTGCAAATGTTTAGAATTTTTGGAGTTTATTTGCTATTTTTCCGGGATTTATCTTCTTGAATTTCTACAAAGGGGACCCGGGATTTGGCCATTTTGCAAACGTAATCCGAATTCAGATTTTCTTTTCCCAATATCTTCGAAATGATTTAAGAATGAGATCTGCAGTTTTTCAAAATTTTTGGAGTTCATTTGCTATTTTTCCCAAATTTTCCAATTTTGCCATTTTGCCTCCGAAACACGGTTTTGCTCAAAACAAGTCCGATTTTTAGATTTTCTTCAAACTGAGCCTTGGGCTATCCTTGTTTAATCACTCCTCATCCATTAGGGGCTTTAGTTTTACCGAATTGGGCCATTTCTGTAATTCTTCAAAATTTCATCGAAATCCACCAAAAACCCTAATTCTCGATTTTCTTCCGGATTGACTTTTCTTTCAGTTTTTCTTCCAAGTAGCTTCTCCATTACCCGTAGTCAGTGCTTATCTTTCATTTGGAACCTTCAATTTTGACCAATTTGATCGTTTAAGCACTTTTCCCCATATTTCTTGGACTAGGGTTTCTTTCTACTGAATCTCCATAACTCAACTTTCGAACTCCATATCTTTCAATGTAGAGCTCGGATTATCAAAATTCTTTCGCCATTTTTAAATTGAACTTCAAATCTTGATTTTAAAAGTGGGTTGACTTTTCAGTAGTTGACTTTTCGAGGTTGACTTTTTGAGGTTGACTTTTTCAAGTTTGACTTTTTATGCTCGCCTTCTTAGACTAAGTCTCTGAGTACCACCTGCAGGATGAAAAAAGTCTTTTTACATTCTGAAACATCAATTTTGGAAGAAAACATACCTGTTTTAGTGGTCCGGACAAAATTAGGTGTCTACAGCTGCCCCTCTTTAGCTATTGCTGAGAATCAAGAATCAGGCAAAGATAAACAAATACTAATTTTATCCGGTTAGTGAAATCACATGTGAAGGGAAGGAAAAAGGGTTTCATTTTTTTATTATTAGTTTTTTTTATGAAAAAAAGCTGTAAATAGAAGATATTGTCCTTAAATTGAATTCCCTGACTAATCAAGGCTCGACCCGTCTTAAGGAAACGAGTTCGATTTGCAAGAGAAGAAAAAACCTTGACGATGGTCCTGAGGGCTTAACCTGTCTTGTGCTAAGCTGAGTTTAAAATTCTGGGTATCTTCTCTAGAAGCTTCGATATCACCACCAAAGACTTGCTCAAGTAAATGTAAAACTCTGGATATCTCCATCAGAGGCTTTGGCTATCACTACCAAAGACTTGTTCATTTTTAAAGCTGAAAAACTCTAGATATCTCCATCAGAGGCTTTGGTTATCACCACCAAAGGCTTGTTCAAGCAAATGTAAAAACTCTGGATATCTCCACCAAAGGCTTTGGTTATCACCACCAAAGACTTGTTTATTGTTTAAAACTGTAAAAACTCTGGAAACTTATGCTTGGAGGTCTTAAGAATGGTGATCTCGGAGGTCTTAAAAATGGTGTCTGGAGGCCATACCCGTGATTTGAAAATACCTTGATGGCGGTCTCAAGGCTCGACTCGTTTAATAAACAGAATGAATTCGATTTAAAACAAAAGGAAATACCTCGATGGTGGTCTCAAGGCTCGACTCATTTGATAAACCAGAATGAATTCGATTTAAAACAAAAGGAAATACCTCAACGGTGATCTCAAGGTTCCATTCCTTTGATAAAACAGAATGAACTCGATTTAAAACAAAGAAAATACCTCGACGATGGTCTCGGGGCTCAACTCATTTGATAAAACATAATGAATTCGATTTAAAACAAAAGGAAATACCTCGACGGTGATCTCAAGGCTCGACTCATTTGATAAAACAGAATGAATTCGATTTAAAACAAAAGGAAATACCTCGACAATGGTCTCGGGGCTCGACTCATTTGATAAACCAGAATGAATTTGATTTAAAACAAAAGGAAATACCTCGACAGTGATATCAAGGCTCGACTCATTTGATAAAACATAATGAATTCAATTTAAAACAAAAGCAAATACTAAGAATGATTCTGGGTTTGGTTCAATTCGAAGAAAAAAAAATTAACTTGAAAATGAAAGGAATATATCTCGACGGCAGTCTCGGGGCTTGATTCATTTGAGAAGCAAAACGAGTTCGATTTGGAAAGGAACGTACCTCAATGGTGATCTCAGGGCTCGACTCGTTTGAGAAGCAGAACGAGTTCACATTGGGGAAGTCCAAGTTTTCCTGATTTCAGCAATGTTAGCTAAATGCAATGATGAGAATGACATGCTTTGCAAATGCTTGTATGTTTCCTAAGAATGAATGCAATCAAATGATTGTGTCATGATTTCTAATCCATGTTTTTTTTGAGGTTCACAGATTATCCGACTTCATTACGGAGTCTTCAAATGTTCACTGATGCCCTACTTAAGGAATCCTTCACTCAAGATAACTTGTCAAACAGTATCAGTTTCTGACTTTCGCTGAAATTCACAAATTTTTTGATTTCGTGATAGAGTATCCAACATGTTCAATTTTTTTTTTGGGTGAAATTTTCAAACATTTCCCAAGATTTAAATTTATTCCTTAGTAATACTCTGAAATCCTTTTATTTTAAGATTTTTTATTACTAATCATCATTCAATTTAATAACAATAATGATGCATCTCAAAAATGTATGAAAGAAAATATGAATCAAGCAAAAATGTCATGAAAAGGTTAACAAGAATTTATTGCAACAATTTTTTTTTTTTTATAAAAAAATTGTAAAAGTGAATATCAAGAATATAAGAAACAAATGTAATGTTATAGGTTGTAGATGCCTCGGACGCGGAATATCTTGGACCCCCTCCTTTTTCAAACCATCTGAAATTTCTCTTGAACGAGCAATTTACTTGGGTAAACTCTCGGCTTCCGTAGTTACACCAGACTGAGTTGTTCCCCTTTCCTCTGATTTTCAGATACTTTCTCCCCTTTACACGGAGCATTGATTCGAACTTTAATCAGTACCTGAGCCGCCCTTTGCAGGTTTTCAACTCAAGTGTCCTCCATTCAGTATTAAGTCGCCCTTTACGGGTTTTTGGCTTAAACCTCTCCTTTTACATTCGTTTTTGAATTTTCATTTTTTTTTTTTTTGTATTCTACCATGCATCTGAGAATTCTAAATGCTTCCAAGGTAAAAATATCAATTCAAAAGATGGGATGAATTCTGAGAATAACCTTTCAAATTAAATATCCATGCATGATCAAAATGGACTTTCTAAAGCACGTAATGTAGGCCAAGGTTCGAGTTTAGAAAGAAAGGATAAAATAGGCCCAAAATGTGTTTAAGGGTGATTGGATCAAGGATCATTTCCAGAGGAGAACTCATTCTTGAAACATTTGTCCTTTTTTAGACTTTCTTTTTTCTTTTCCTTTTTTGCTTTGCTGGCTTTCATTTGCCACATTTTTCGATGGCTTTCTTTTTGCCATGATTTTTTATTATTTTTCCTCGCAGTGTAGAGGGTGATCCTTGATCAAGGTTTAAAGAAAGAAATAATTCCTAAGGCTCAAAAGGGTGACTAAGGATAATTTCTTCTTAGTGAAAGGAATATGAAAGATGGCAATTCATCATATCAAGTGTAATAACCAATTTTCGTCCGGGTCGGATCCGAATCCGACCCGGACCAAGTGCGAACCGGGCCTGCTATTCAGCAGGCCCAATCTGCTGTCCAGGCCAAATTTCGGGTCCATTCCCCGAACCCAACCACTGGCCCAATTTTCGGGCCCATTTCATCCTAGCCCAACCTAACCCCTCTGTTGCTAACCCTAGCCGCCTCACCCTTTTCCCAAAACCTGACAGCCACTCTGCCACACTCAACCTCCCCTGCCACACTCAACCTCTTGCCAACCCCTGCCACACTCAACCTCCTGCTAACCCATCCCCACACTCCACCCACACCACAAAAACCCCCAGATCAGCCAGAATGAAAAAGAAAGGGAGGAGGAGGTCCCCAGATTTGAAAAAAAACCAGGTTCGCCCCCCCTTTTACAAAAAAAAACAGATCTGGGGCTCACACACAGATCGGAGCCCCCCCTTCAGAAAAAAACCGATTCGGATCCCCCAGATCCGAACCCAAAAAAACCCCAGATCTGAACCCCCCCCAATCGGAGGGCCACGAGATCGGACAACAACCCCTCCGAGCCAAAAACCCTGCAAAAAAAAAAAAGAGCAAAAACCACAAACCAAAAAAACAAAAAAAAAATAATAATAATTTCTAAAACCTAGATCTACGGATCTCGGTGGGAATTCGGGCAAAACGGAGCCCGAATCAAAGAAGAGGAGATCCGGGTGGTTCGAAGAATGTAATTTTTGAGCCCATCGGCGGCCGGCGACGGGGTGCGAAGGCCGGCACGGCGGTCCGGCTGCCGGATTCTGGGTTGGCTTGTTTGGTTCTGGTGCAGAGAGAGAGAGAAGGGAGGAGAGAGGGGGAGAAAAAAAAAGAAATGTTTTAAAAAAAAAAAGGGGCTTATATAGCCCCCGAACCGGGTCAAGGTGACCCGCGCCTGGACCCGTAGGTCGACCCGGGGTCCGCGCGGGTCACCCGATTTTTTTAAAAAAACTTTATTCGGTGTCAAAACGACGCCGTTTTGACGCAGGGTCCGCGCGCCCGACCCGGGTCCCAAAAAAGAGAGAAAGGCGCCTAAACGGCGCCGTTTTGTGGCCCCGAAACGGCGCCGTTTAATGCGGGGAGGATCCGCGCCTGGACCCGGATCCGACCCGGGGTCCGCGCGGGTCCCCCCTAGCCAGGAAAAAAAAAAGAAGGAAAAATCTGGGCCAGGCCTGGCTCAGCAGGCAAGGCCACAACCAGACCTGGCCTGGATTTGGGCCAAAAAAGAAAAAAACAAGAAAACAATTAAAAATTAAATTAAAATAAAATCAAATCAAAAAATTAAAAAAAAAGAAGAAAAAAAATATAAAAAAAAAATTTAAAGAAAATTTTACGATGACCTTTTTTGAAGTTTTAATTTTTATTTTTGACATTTTCAGGTGGTTTTACGGAGATCACGTCCGACATTTTAATTTTTCGGATTCTCGATATTTTTGGTATGATTTTAATTTCTTTATTTATTACTATTTTTGTTTATTTATTTTTGCTCAGTATTCGACGTATTTTTTATTATTCGGTTTCGATTTTAAAAGAATTATTAAAAGCATTTTAACTTTCAAAAAAAAAAGATTTTTAATAAATGCGAATTACCGACGACGGAATTCGAAGGACGTCACGGTAGTGATTCTTAAGATATCTTGAGGTGCGAGAATTTCGTTAAATATCACCACGAGTGGTGGGAGTATTTAGCGACATGCTCGATACAAAAATTCGTTTTCGCTTTAAAAAAAATGGAAATAATCAATACAAAAAAATGAATAAAGAGCGAATGTTTATTGCGCTCGATATTTTGCCACGCTCGTATTTTTAATATTATGATTTGCACGTTTAAATTTTATAGTTATATGCTAAGTCGTATGCGTCCGACATTTAAATATTCGCATCATACGCATGAATAAAAAAATGGATGTAAATTGCAGACGACGGAATTCGAAGGATCACGGTTGTGATTCCTAAGATGTCTTGAGGTGAGAAGATCTCGTTAAATACCACCGAGAATGTCGGGAATATTTAATGAGTATTTTCGATAATAAATTTATGTTCACTTTCGATTTTTTTTAAAAATTAAAAACAGTTCAAGAAAATTCAAAAAATAATAAACATGTTTTTTTTAATAAAATAAAATAAAGGAAAAGAGAATTAGTTTTAAATACCGATGTTAAATCCATTAAATCGAGATTTAAGATAACACGTGATCAAGTGGTGCCGTTTTCTAAACGGGCGTTGTGGGGGTGCTAATCCTTCCCTGCACGTAACTGACTCCCGAACCCGATTTTGTTTTCTCTCTGGTTCAAAGCGCGGACTTCGAAATTGGTTTTACAAAATGTTTTAATTAATTTTAAAATACTTTTCTAAAAACCGGTTTTAATAGGTGGCCAATCACACCTAGCAAAAAAGATTGGTGGCGACTCCATTTTTTGTGTGTTTTCATCAAATTCGTCGTAGCGGTCGAAAAAATTATTATGACAGCTTGGCGACTCCACTGGGGACCTTTGCGAGTCGAGCCACGAATTGATCATGTGTTATTTTTAAAAAAAAATCTCGAATTAATGGATTTAATCGGTATTTAATTTTAATTCTCTTTACTTTCTTTCTTTCTTTATTTTTTTTTTTGCTTGCAATTACACTTTGATATTTGTTAATTCTTGATTCATATTTTTTTTTTATGTCGTTTATTTTTTTTAAAAATCGTGGAATGTTTGGAATAAAGAGTTGTAGACAAATAGTCGAAGGTTTGTTTGTTCCTTCTCACACACGAGCACGTACATTTCATACATAAGCTCTGTACCCGAGCTTTATCCCTTTAGGTGGAAGTAAAGTACCTACGCTCTCGTGAGGCAATAACCTCCGCATGGGCTAGCGAAACACTTTCGGAGTAATAAAGTACCTACGCTTTCGTGAGGCAATAACCTCCGCATAAGCCTGGAAAATATACTCCAACAAATTGAACCCGTTTTAAATCGGGATGCCTTACTAGCCTTCACGGGCAACAGTAAGGAGCAATTTGGTGTCTTTTAGAACCTAACTCAACCTCATATAGTGAACTTGAGTAGAGCCATATCGAATTTCCGATCGGATATCCTCGAAATTTGGAAGGAACATGGTGATCTTTCGCTATTTGTTTACATTTCGAACAAGAACTGTAAATCGGGTAATGATGAACGCACATCGTGCTACCCGCAATTCAGTTTCATTTTTCGCTCCGAAGGAATCGTGATGCTTAAATAAGTTGGTACTGTCGGAGCAAATATTCGTTAATTTTTTTTTTGGAATTTGTAAATATGAAAATTCTTTCTTTTCTTACATCTCGTACATTTCATGCATTGATGCACTTGTAAATAAAACATGTACATTTATAGTTGTATTTTTGATTTCACAGTGATAATAATCTCATTTGATAAACCGCATAAACACTTGTTGTCGATTAAATGAGAATTGCAAACCGGTAGTGTTGAATAAATACTCGGACATTTGTGCCATAATAAGACCCACTACCACAAAAGTTTTTGATAGAAATTGGTTTGTGAAAATAATATTTTGATCTTTTTACGAAAAAAAGAAAACATTTTTCAAAAAAAAAACAACAAACAAAAAACAAAAAAAAAAAATTGCGGATTGAATTTGGAGATCAAAGTTTGTGCAATAAAATTGTTAAATGATCAAGTTCAGTCCAAATCATGAATAGTTTTCTGTATATATTCGTGCATTAATTTGTTTATTATTTAGACAAATCAAAATTAGCATCATATTGCACTCATCACATGCATGGTCATTCATTGTTAGAATGCATTAGTGACTGATAACTCGTATAATTATATAGTTTTTAGTTATGTTTTATTATTATTTTGTGTCAAATACGAGTTATTATTGCTTAGTCTAATTGTGTTTATGATTTTTTATATTTTTATGTAATTTGGTGTTTTTCACGAGTTTCTTTGAGTGATTTCAGATTACTAGGTTAAATAAAGAATTAAGGGCAAATCCAGTTCAGTTCCAGTTCCGACACCTTTTTCCATATCAGCTATATCTAGAGTTTCACTAAAGCAATAAGGCTGAAAGTTTAACCGTGCATAGTTAAGAGGCATATCTATCTTTTTCATGTTTTACACTTCTTGAAACGGAGTCGTTTTCCCTACCGAAATCAACCATCAAGTTGGCTGATGTGCAATGACGTCTGTTCTGCACAGTTTTGGTATTTTGACCATATCTTCCGATCCACATGAGAAAATGATCTGATTCCAATGGCTATGGATTCGTAACTGATAGGGGTATATTTTTCTAGAAGACCATTTTATCATATCGAGCCTCCAACATTGACAAACTTGACCATCAAGCTGGCTGATCAGAATTGTCATACAATATGACGAAAATTGTTAGAAAAATGCACCCACCTATTATACCTACCTTTGAAATTTGTAAAGCTTGTCTCTTGTCATTTAGCCCTCCAAAATCTGTATAAATAGAGGGCCTTGGATGAGTATTGGGAAAGATGGATAGATTGGTAGGATATTAGCCATTGTAATAAAATTCTCTAGGTTTTCTTTTTCTTTCCTTTCTCTAGTTTTCTTTTTCTTTATTTACTTATGCTTCTTTCATTTCTTTTCATTTTATTCATATCTAGTATGTGTTACTAATCATATTGTTGAGGTGATGAGGTGAAGCTCTTGGTAAATGCTAAGGTTAGTCTCTTAAACATGAGCTAAAATGAATTATCATTTATAAACACTAGTATAGATAATATTTTCTTTTGGTTTAAAATCATACTTGCAAAGTAGGGATCTTGATTCATTATTGACAATGAAAATGGCACAATAAATGCTTGGTTTCATAACCTTGATTTGTTGTAGACATATACCTTGGCATAAGGAATGCTTGGACTCTTTTTATGAGTTTTGAGGACACCAAATGAACATAATATCATATGCTATGGACGTTGGACTGAATTGCTAAACCTTCCGATTGGAATCTCCCTTATGTGTGAATTTCAATTGTGTAATAAAACAAGATTAATCTTAACATAATACCAAGAGTGGATTCTCTAACCTCAACATCTTTTCTTATTGTTTTTTATATCTTGTTTAATTGCTTTTATGTTATTTTGTTTATTTTGTTCTTTAATATCTTGTTTTGTTGTTGATTCCCTAATATCTCGTTTACTTTCTTTTTTTTTTTTATATATTTATAAACTTATACTTACTAATACGCTTCCCTGTGGTTCGACCTCGGACACCCGAGAATTTATTACTTGAACATAACCTGCACTTGGGTTTACAACTCTTAATTGAGTCTCCATCAAGTTTTTGGCGCCGTTGCCGGGGAGACAATACTAAGTATATAAGTTTATAAGTATATTTATTTTTATTGGCTGGTTATACCGCCTATATTTATTTTTATTGGCTGGTTATACCGCCTAATTTTCTATATATTTATATTTATATTGCATATTAACTTTGTTTTATTTCTATTGGCTGGTTATACCGCCTAATCTGTATATTAACTTTGTTTTATGCTTGTTTGGCGACGTGATTTTAGATCTCGTCGTTTAGTTAGATTTTATTGTGAAACTTTTTCAGGTAATCTTTCTAATACAACTCCTACCATGGCTGACAATGAAAGTGTTCATGCTGAAGATGAGAACAAACAAGTACGCACCATGCGTGACTACTTGCAACCAACTCGAAGCTCATCACCCTCTTGTTTTATTTTTCCTCTCAATGCAAACAACTCTCGTTTTAAACCAGGTATGATAGCTTTGCTTCCAAATTTCCATGGGTTAGAATCGGAAAGTGCTTACTCGTTTCTAAAAGACTTCGAAGATGTATGTGTCACCTTTAATGACCAACAATGTACAAATGAAATTGTCAAGCTAAAATTATTTCCTTTTTCTTTAAAAGACAAAGCAAAAATTTGGCTTCATAATTTAAAACCAAGGTCAATTGGCACATGGCAAGAATTACAAACTAAGTTTCTAAAGAAATTTTTCCCAGCACATAAAACTACTGCTTTGAAAAGACAGATTCAAAATTTCAATCAAAATCAAAATGAAGCATTTTTTCAGTGCTGGGAGCGTTTTAAAGATTTGTTAAGTTCTTGTCCACATCATGGTTTTGAAAAATGGCATCTTATTAGTTTCTTTTATGAAAGTTTAACTCCCGAAACTAAACAATTTGTTGAAACAATGTGTAACGGTGAGTTTCTAGAAAAAGAACCTGAAGAAGCCTTTGACTACCTAGACCATTTGGCAGATAACTCTCAAGCCTGGAACACAGATAATTCCTCTGAAAGTTCTAATAGATCTAATCCTGTTTCTAACAGTGGTAAATATCATTTTAGTCAAGAAGATGAGATAAAAGCTAAAGTAGCTAATTTGGCTAGAAAGATTGAAGCCATGGAACTTAGAGAAGTAAAAGAAGTCAAAACGGTTAAAAATGAAGACAGTTGTGGAATTTGTGAAATCATGGGACACCCCACTTCTGAATGTCCAAACATTCCCATTCTTAAAGAAGCGTTGCATGATCAAGTAAATTCCATAAACACATTTAAAAAGCCTTTTGCTTCTTCTTACTCTGAAACCTATAACCCTGAATGGAGAAATCATCCCAACTTCAGTTGGCGAAATAATAATCATGTTCAGGTACCACAATCTCAAAAGCCGGGCAACACTTTTTCCTATCAACCTTCACATGTACAAACCTTGGAAGAGACATTGCAAGCATTCATGCAAACACAAGCAAATGTGTATAACCAAACTTCACAGGACATCAATGAGATCAAAAACACCTTGTCCACATTGACAGCTTCATTACGCACTCAAGAAAATGGTAAGTTTCCTGCTCAACCTCAGCCTAACCCTTCTACTCAATGTCTTGTTTCTTGCTCCAATGAAACTCAACAGGAAAATGCCAATTCTATCACAACTCTTCGAAGTGGAAAGGCAATTGACAAAAATATTCCATCAAAAGACCAAGATCCTCCTTCCCCTCCGAAAAGTAATGGTAAGGATGATGGTAAGTCAGAACTTCTTGAAAATTTGGACAAAGAAAAAGGTATGCATCATGCTCCTTTTCCTCAAAGGTTGCAAACAATAAAGAATTTGAATCAAAATGCAGAAATTTATGAACTTTTCAAACAAGTTAAGATTAACATTCCTTTATTGGATGCAATCAAACAAGTTCCATCTTATGCTAAATTTTTGAAGGACATGTGCACAGTTAAAAGGAAACATAATGTACAAAAGAAAGCATTTCTGACGGAAAGTGTGAGCTCAATCATTCAGCACCTTACTCCACCAAAATTCAAAGATCCTGGATATCCAACAATCTCATGCATCATTGGAAACACTAGAATAGAACGTGCATTGCTTGATCTTGGTGCTAGTGTTAATCTTTTGCCTTTTTCTGTTTATCAACAGTTAGGTTTAGGTGAACTCAAGGAAACACCTGTTACACTTCAACTAGCTGATCGTTCTGTAAAAATTCCTCGAGGGATAGTTGAAGATGTTTTGGTTCAAATTGATAATTTTTACTTCCCTGTTGATTTTATTGTTTTGGACACACATCCTGTTTCAAATCCAAATGTTCAAATTCCTGTTATATTAGGTCGTCCATTTCTTGCAACTTCTAATGCTCTGATAAATTGCAGGAATGGTATTTTGAACATTTCTTTTGGAAATATGACTTTAGAATTAAATGTGTTCAACATTTGCAAGCAACCTTATGATGATTCAGAAGTACATGAAGTGGATTTCATTGAAGAACTTGTTCATGAACATCTCACCACTACCACATTCCATGATCCTTTAGAAGCTTATTTAATTGAATGTGAGTTTGATAATGCTTCAGAAATTTCACACACTGATTCTTTGTTAAATTCTTTTCAGGATAAGCATTGTTGGAAACAAAAGTTTGAGGAACTTCCATCACTCACAAATGTCACTGTACCATCAACTATTGAACCAGCCAAGCTGGATTTAAAACCATTGCCATCCGAGCTAAAATATTCCTTTTTGGGTGAGAATGTGATAACTCGTATAATTATATAGTTTTTAGTTATGTTTTATTATTGTTTTGTGTCAAATACGAGTTATTATTGCTTAGTCTACTTGTGTTTATGATCTTTTATATTTTTATGTAATTTGGTGTTTTTCATGAGTTTCTTTGAGTGATTTCAGATTACTAGGTTAAATCAAGAATTAAGGGCAAATCCAATTCAGTTCCAGTTCCGACACCTTTTGCCATATCAGCTATATCTGGAGTTTCACCGAAGCATTAAGGCTGAAATTTTGACAGTGCAAAGTTAAGAGGCATATCTATCTTTTTCATGTTTTACACTTCTTGAAACGGAGTCGTTTTCCCTACCGAAATCAACCATCAAGTTGGCTGATGTGCAATGACGTCTGTTCTGCACCGTTTTGGTATTTTGACCATATCTGCCGATCCACATGAGCAAATGATCTGATTCCAACGGCTATGGATCCGTAACTGATAGGGGCATAGTTTTATAGAAGACCATTTGATCAGAGCGAGCCTCCAACATTGACAAAATCGACCATCAAGCTGGCTGATCAGAATTGTCATACAACATGACGAAAATTGTTAGAAAAATGCACCCACCTATTATACCTACCTTTGAAATTTATAAAGCTTGTCTCTTGTCATTTAGCTCTCCAAAATGTGTATAAATAGAGGACCTTGGATGAGTATTGGGAAACATTATACATTGGTAGGATATGAGGCATTGTAATAAAATTCTCTAAGTTTTCTTCTTCTTTCCTTTCTCTAGTTTTCTTTTTCTTTATTTACTTATGCTTCTTACATTTCTTTTCATTTTGTTCATATCTAGTATGTGTTGCTAATCATATTGTTGAGGTGATGAGGTGAAGCTCTTGGTAAATGCTAAGGTTAGTCTCTTAAACATGAGCTAAAATGAATCATCATTTATAAACACTAGTATAGATAATATTTTCTTTTGGTTTAAAATCATACTTGCAAAGTAGAGATCTTGATTCATTATTGACAATGAAAATGGCACAGTAAATGCTTGGTTTCATAACCTTGATTTGTTGTAGACATATACCTTGGCATAAGGAATGCTTGGACTCTTTTTGTGAGTTTTGAGGACACCAAATGAACATAATATCATATGCTATGGACGTTGGACAATTTGGACTGAATTGCTAAACCTTCCGATTGGAATCTCCCTTATGTGTGAATTTCAATTGTGTAATAAAACAAGATTAATCTTAGCATAACACCAAGAGTGGATTCTCTAACCTCAACATCTTTTCTTATTGTTTTTTTTATATCTTGTTTAATTTCTTTTATATTTTGTTTATTTTGTTCTCTAATATCTTGTTTATCTTATTTTGTTGTTGATTCCCTAATATCTTGTTTACTTTATTTTTCTTATATATTTATAAACTTATACTTACTAATACGCTTCCCTGTGGTTCGACCTCGGACACCCGAGAATTTATTACTTGAACATAACCTGCACTTGGGTTTACAACTCTTAATTGAGTCTCCATCAAGTTTTTGGCGTCGTTGCCGGGGAAGCAATACTAAGTATATAAGTTTATAAGTATATTTATTTTGTTTGGCTGGTTATACCGCCTAATTTTGTATATATTTATTTTTATTGGCTGGTTATACCGCCTAATTTTCTATATATTTATATTTATATTTATATTGTATATTAACTTTGTTTATTTTTATTGGCTGGTTATACCGCCTAATCTGTATATTAACTTTGTTTTATGCTTGTTTGGCGACGTGATTTTAGATCTCGTCGTTTAGTTAGATTTTATTGTGAAACTTTTTCAGATAATCTTTCTAATACAACTCCTACCATGGCTGACAATGAAAGTGTTCATGCTGAAGATGAGAACAGACAAGTACGCACCATGCGTGACTACTTGCAACCAACTCGAAGCTCATCACCCTCTTGTTTTATTTTTCCTCTCAATGCAAACAACTTTCGTTTTAAACCAGGTATGATAGCTTTGCTTCCAAATTTCTATGGGTTGGAATCGGAAAGTGCTTACTCGTTTCTAAAAGACTTCGAAGATGTATGTGTCACCTTTAATGACCAACAATGTACAAATGAAATTGTCAAGCTAAAATTATTTCCTTTTTCTTTAAAAGATAAAGCAAAAATTTGGCTTCATAATTTAAAACCAAGGTCAATTGGCACATGGCAAGAATTACAAACTGAGTTTCTAAAGAAATTTTTCCCAGCACATAAAACTACTGCTTTGAAAAGACAGATTCAAAATTTCAATCAAAATCAAAATGAAGAATTTTTTCAGTGCTGGGAGCGTTTTAAAGATTTGTTAAGTTCTTGTCCACATCATGGTTTTGAAAAATGGCGTCTTATTAGTTTCTTTTATGAAAGTTTAACTCCCGAAACTAAACAATTTGTTGAAACAATGTGTAACGGTGAGTTTCTAGAAAAAGAACCTGAAGAAGCCTTTGACTACCTAGACCATTTGGCAGATAACTCTCAAGCCTGGCACACAGATAGTTCCTCTGAAAGTTCCACTAGATCTAATCTTGTTTCTAACAGAGGTAAATATCATTTTAGTCAAGAAGATGAGATAAAAGCTAAAGTAGCTAATTTGGCTAGAAAGATTGAAGCCATGGAACTTAGAGAAGTAAAAGAAGTCAAAACGGTTAAAAATGAAGACAGTTGTGGAATTTGTGAAATCATGGGACACCCCACTTCTGAATGTCCAAACATTCCCATTCTTAAAGAAGCGTTGCATGATCAAGTAAATTCCATAAACACATTTAAAAAGCCTTTTCCTTCTCCTTACTCTGAAACGTATAACCCTGAATGGAGAAATCATCCCAACTTCAGTTGGCGGAATAATAATCATGTTCAGGTACCACAATCTCAAAAGCCGGGCAACACTTTTTCCTATCAACCTTCACGTGTACAAACCTTGGAAGAGACATTGCAAGCATTCATGCAAACACAAGCAAATGTGAATAACCAAACTTCACAGGACATCAATGAGATCAAAAACACCTTGTCCACATTGACAGCTTCATTACGCACTCAAGAAAAAGGTAAGTTTCCTGCTCAACCTCAGCCTAACCCTTCTACTCAATGTCTTGTTTCTTGCTCCAATAAAACTCAACAGGAAAATGCCAGTTCTATCACAACTCTTCGAAGTGGAAACGCAATTGACAAAAAGATTCCATCAAAAGACCAAGATCCTCATTCCCCTCCGAAAAGTATTGGTAAGGATGATGGTAAGTCTGAACTTCTTGAAAATTTGGACAAAGAAAAAGGTATGCATCCTGCTCCTTTTCCTCAAAGGTTGCAAACAATAAAGAATTTGAATCAAAATGCAGAAATTTATGAACTTTTCAAACAAGTTAAGATTAACATTCCTTTATTGGATGCAATCAAACAAGTTCCATCTTATGCTAAATTTTTGAAGGACATGTGCACAGTTAAAAGGAAACATAATGTACAAAAGAAAGCATTTCTGACGGAAAGTGTGAGCTCAATCATTCAGCACCTTACTCCACCAAAATTCAAAGATCCTGGATGTCCAACAATCTCATGCATCATTGGAAACACTAGAATAGAACGTGCATTGCTTGATCTTGGTGCTAGTGTTAATCTTTTGCCTTTTTCTGTTTATCAACAGTTAGGTTTAGGTGAACTCAAGGAAACACCTGTTACACTTCAACTAGCTGATCGTTCTGTAAAAATTCCTCGAGGGATAGTTGAAGATGTTTTGGTTCAAATTGATAATTTTTACTTCCCTGTTGATTTTATTGTTTTGGACACACATCCTGTTTCAAATCCAAATGTTCAAATTCCTGTTATATTAGGCCGTCCATTTCTTGCAACTTCTAATGCTCTGATAAATTGCAGGAATGGTATGTTGAACATTTCTTTTGGAAATATGACTTTAGAATTAAATGTGTTCAACACTTGCAAGCAACCTGGTGATGATTCAGAAGTACATGAAGTGGATTTCATTGAAGAACTTGTTCATGAACATCTCACCACTACCACATTCCATGATCCTTTAGAAGCTTATTTAATTGAATGTGAGTTTGATAATGCTTCAGAAATTTCACACACTGATTCTTTGTTAAATTCTTTTCAGGTTAAGCATTGTTGGAAACAAAAGTTTGAGGAACTTCCATCACTCACAAATGTCACTGTACCATCAACTATTGAACCACCCAAGCTGGATTTAAAACCATTGCTATCCGAGCTAAAATATTCCTTTTTGGGTAGAAGCACTTTTGCAAAGAAGCGACGAGCAAAGCGCATGAGTTCAAATTGCCACAAGTGTGCACGATGGACGTGTAACGGTAAATGTCGTTCTATTGGGATTCCGTCCTCTAATCGAGATGATAAAATTGAATTCATTAAGGATGGACTGAGTAAGGAGAATTTGGGTAATATCCAACTTTTTCTTGAGACGCATCCTAGTGGAGACGTACAAAGAGAAATTCTTGATTTATGGCCGCAATTCCAAAGGGAATGGCAACATCTTGGGAATCTGATGTTAAAAGACCCTGTTTGCCAGCTTGTAAGAAAACTGGATGGGAAGCATATCCTCGACTCATAGAAGGCGTTTAAGCCGTTTCTGGACGTAAAACCAGAGGAAGATGTGAGCCACAATCACAACTACAATAAATGACTTCTCAGCTTTTGGTTTGATTTGCAATAACTTCATTTCGGTTTAATTTACGATTTGTGTAATTATTCTCGTTTTTTTTTTTTTTTGCATTGGTCTTTTACGGTTGCTTTTTCTTCTCTTTTTGATTTTCTTCCTGAAATCACGCAAAAATCTTTTGTTAGGTTAACATTTTCTTCTGACAGGTCAAATACACTTTCGGCGACATTATTACTTTTGTCTGATTCACTACTCAGTCCTCTATATATTACACCATGTACTCATTCTCTTTCAGGCACTCGAAAAAAAATGGAAAGTACTTCGTCCCAGCGCATTAAAAAAATTTGTGTCTTTGGAGGTGCTTATCCAGGGAAAAATAACATATTCGCTGATGAAGCCATAAGAGTTGGAGTAATACTTGCCCAACAAAAGATCCAGTTGATTTATGGAGGCGGTAGTACGGGTTTAATGGGAGCAGTCGCTACAGCAGCACACGCCGGAGGAAGTCCAGTTCTAGGAATCGTGCCAAAACTATTTACAGATTTTTGTGGACCTACTGTGGGTAAGGAAATACAAGTCTGGAGTATCCCTGAACGGATGACAATCATGTACCATTCTGCCGATGCATTCATTGCTTTACCAGGAGGTCTGGGTACATTGGAAGAAATAGCTTGCGTGGCTTCTTGGTCATCTTTGGTCACAAATAAGAAACCCATTGGTTTGCTTAATATTAATGGTTATTTTAGTAATTTGCTTTCATATTTAGATAATGCTGTGGATAATGGATTCATGTTTTCAGAGGCAAGGAGAACCATAATTTCTGCTACAACCATTGAAGATTTACTCAAAAAGCTCCAAGCTTATGAGTATTTATCTGCTACGGTTGTTTCGCAAACGCTCGGAAAAAGAAAAAGAGATATGGACGAGCAAGGAGTGGATTGCACTTTGTCTTTGTGACATTATCTAACATTTTGTTTGTTGTGTCTCAGTTATAATAAGTGGTTAGCAACCTCTGCAGGTAATATCTCCTAAATTCTACCTTTAGTAGGGGGTAAGGGACATATTTCGCTAATTTAAAAATAAAAAAATAAAAAAAGTTTGTTGTGTTTTAAGCAATTTAGAAGTATTCATTCTGAACAAGGTCTGAGTAAGGGAGACTTGAGACATACCTTGTCAGTTTGATTTTAATCTTTTTATGTTTACTTGTTAATTTTTGTTTAGTATTTTAGGATTATTTAGGTTGCATGAGTTTGTTTTGTTTTGAGTCTTAGTTATTCCTATTCTTATGTTATTAGTTCTTTTCTCTTACACATGATTCTTTCATTTGGGTTAATAGACTTACATTGAGGACAATGTAAGAATTAAGTGTGGGGGGAACGATTTAGGATTTCTTTTATTTTTGTCTACTATTTTTTTTTTATGAGTCTTTATTATTATTATTATTATTTTTTAGTGTGTTTTAGTTCCTTTTAATACAATAATGAGATATGAATTGCATAAGTCTAAAACAGATTTATTAGTGAGAAGATTTTCATGAGAATTGAGCTTGATGTCAACCTTTTTATGAGCCAATGTTAATATGATATGTTGATTGAGAAAGAAGCATGTTTAGACTTAATCTGACTTGTATAATCATCCTTGTGAGTTTTTGAGCCTATAATGATTGATGCATTATACAAATCAATCTAATTTCTTTCTTGAGTGCTCTTATGATTACATGATTCTCTAGAACTTGCTTTAAACCGTTTGAGACTATATTGATACATGTGACAACATGAATATGATAGAGGCATTAGGATTATAACCAGAGCCAAACAGCCATCCATTATTAATGTTCTAAGAGAACATCCCCACTAGTGAGCCAATTTGAGCCTACATTAAATATGCTGTTTTATTGGTAACCACAACTTACACCTAGCCTAAATATACTTATATCCTTACCCTTGTTCTAAAGATGGATTATATATTTTGAGACATATTGCAAAAAACAAGGGATATTTTTAGTTGAAAATTTGGGTTAGAAACAAAAGATAAGTGTGGGGGAAGAAAAGAAAAGAAAAAGTCAAGAGAAAAAGAAAGGGATCATTGTTAAATACATTCCCATATTCAAAAAAAAAAAATCTTCTCTTGAACTTCTAGTTAAAGTAAAGAAAAAGATGTTACAAAGTTGGTTAGAATAAAGCAAAGGCTCAACATGAATATTTAGCCTATGTGACTATGTACTTGTAAAGAGTTTTGAGAAGTTTCTTTGTATGATCTTATTATGTCTCTAAACTTTATGAACTCTTTGGAACCTTTGTGATATCTTTATCCTTTTGTTCTTCAACCACATTACAAACCCCTTGGCCCTATTACAACCTTGATTAAAGACCTCTTGATTTATGAAGTTGCATGATCTTTTAGTGGAGAATAGGTGGACAAGCAAGCATATAGTAGAACTATTTTCATGAGATTGATTGAGTGTAAACACTTTACCACTACTTTAAAGAGTGAAAATCATGAGAGTATCCCATGTGAGAGGTTGAAATTAAGTTGAATATGCACTATTTTGATTGAAATATGTTATGTTAATATTTGCTTAACTCATTTATTTACATTCAAGCATGATTTTTTAAATTCTTTGAGCTATTGATTAGTTTACAAGACTTGTTCAAAGATTGTCTCTAATTTATATTGAAAGGATTAGGAGTAAATATTTTTAGTGTATGTAGTTTACTTATATTTTAGTTTTTCAATGTTTGTGGGTATCGTTCTAGCAAACCCTCACGAGACTAAACTCGTCCACTAGGGACACCTAGGGGTTTAAAGGCTTGTGTCACATGCTAAGTGCCACCGTGATTTCCTACGAAAATGGATTAGATTAGATTTTCTTATTTTATTTTTATTGAGTCGTTGCTAGGGACTAGCAACAATCTAAGTGTGGGGGTGTGATAACTCGTATAATTATATAGTTTTTAGTTATGTTTTATTATTGTTTTGTGTCAAATACGAGTTATTATTGCTTAGTCTACTTGTGTTTATGATCTTTTATATTTTTATGTAATTTGGTGTTTTTCATGAGTTTCTTTGAGTGATTTCAGATTACTAGGTTAAATCAAGAATTAAGGGCAAATCCAATTCAGTTCCAGTTCCGACACCTTTTGCCATATCAGCTATATCTGGAGTTTCACCAAAGCATTAAGGCTGAAATTTTGACAGTGCAAAGTTAAGAGGCATATCTATCTTTTTCATGTTTTACACTTCTTGAAACGGAGTCGTTTTCCCTACCGAAATCAACCATCAAGTTGGCTGATGTGCAATGACGTCTGTTCTGCACCGTTTTGGTATTGTGACCATATCTTCCGATCCACATGAGCAAATGATCTGATTCCAACGGCTATGGATCCGTAACTGATAGGGGCATATTTTTCTAGAAGACCATTTGATCAGATCGAGCCTCCAACATTGACAAAATCGACCATCAAGCTGGCTGATCAGAATTGTCATACAACATGACGAAAATTGTTAGAAAAATGCACCCACCTATTATACCTACCTTTGAAATTTATAAAGCTTGTCTCTTGTCATTTAGCTCTCCAAAATGTGTATAAATAGAGGACCTTGGATGAGTATTGGGAAACATTATACATTGGTAGGATATGAGGCATTGTAATAAAATTCTCTAAGTTTTCTTCTTCTTTCCTTTCTCTAGTTTTCTTTTTCTTTATTTACTTATGCTTCTTACATTTCTTTTCATTTTGTTCATATCTAGTATGTATTGCTAATCATATTGTTGAGGTGATGAGGTGAAGCTCTTGGTAAATGCTAAGGTTAGTCTCTTAAACATGAGCTAAAATGAATCATCATTTATAAACACTAGTATAGATAATATTTTCTTTTGGTTTAAAATCATACTTGCAAAGTAGAGATCTTGATTCATTATTGACAATGAAAATGGCACAGTAAATGCTTGGTTTCATAACCTTGATTTGTTGTAGACATATACCTTGGCATAAGGAATGCTTGGACTCTTTTTGTGAGTTTTGAGGACACCAAATGAACATAATATCATATGCTATGGACGTTGGACAATTTGGACTGAATTGCTAAACCTTCCGATTGGAATCTCCCTTATGTGTGAATTTCAATTGTGTAATAAAACAAGATTAATCTTAGCATAACACCAAGAGTGGATTCTCTAACCTCAACATCTTTTCTTATTGTTTTTTTTATATCTTGTTTAATTTCTTTTATATTTTGTTTATTTTGTTCTCTAATATCTTGTTTATCTTATTTTGTTGTTGATTCCCTAATATCTTGTTTACTTTATTTTTCTTATATATTTATAAACTTATACTTACTAATACGCTTCCCTGTGGTTCGACCTCGGACACCCGAGAATTTATTACTTGAACATAACCTGCACTTGGGTTTACAACTCTTAATTGAGTCTCCATCAGAATGAAACTTTTCCAGTCATAATTTCTTCACATCTTGATGAACTACAAGAAGGTAAGTTGTTACAACTTTTGAAGATGCACAAAAATGCATTAGGATGGACCTTAGCTGACATAAAGGGAATAAGCCCATTAATCTGCACACATAATATTTATTTAGAGGAAAATGCTAAACCCTCTAGACAAATGCAACGAAGGCTTAATCCTAATATGAAAGAAGTAGTGAGAAATGAAGTCATTAAACTTTTAGATAATGGAATCATTTATCCTATCTCTGATAGCAAATGGGTAAGTCCTACTCAAGTCGTACCTAAGAAATCTGGAGTTACTGTAGTTAAAAATGAAAACAATGAATTAATTCCAACTAGGACTGTTACTGGTTGGCGTATGTGCATTGACTATAGGAAACTTAACTCAGTGACGAGGAAAGATCATTTCCCTTTGCCTTTCATGGATCAAATCTTAGAAAGAGTTGCAGGGCATGAGTTTTATTGTTTTCTAGATGGATATTCTGGATATAATCAAATTGCCATTGCACTTGAGGACCAAGAGAAAACCACTTTTACATGTCCTTTTGGTACTTTTGCATATCGTAGAATGCCATTTGGATTATGTAACGCCCCTGCCACATTTCAAAGATGCATGCTTAGTATTTTTAGTGACATGATTGAACGTAATCTTGAGATTTTCATGGATGATTTTTCTATTTCTGGTGATTCATTTGATGATTGCTTAGCCAATTTGAAAAATGTATTGATTAGGTGTGAAGAAAAAAATCTTGTTCTTAATTGGGAAAAATGTCATTTCATGGTCACTAAAGGTATTGTACTAGGTCACATTGTTTCTGCAAAAGGGATTGAGGTAGACAAGTCAAAAATTGAATTGATTACTAATCTACCCACACCAAAGACAGTAAAAGACATTAGGTCATTCTTGGGACATGCAGGTTTTTATAGAAGATTCATAAAAGATTTTAGCACGATATCTAAACCTCTATGTAATCTTTTAATGAAAGACACTGCATTTGAATGGACTAAAGATTGTGAAGATGCTTTTGAAAAACTCAAAAATATGCTCACTACTGCTCCTATTATGAGATCTCCTGATTGGTCTTTACCATTTGAAATAATGTGTGATGCTAGTGACTATGCTGTTGGTGCTGTGTTAGGACAAAGGAAAGATAATAAACCACATGTAATTTACTATGCAAGTAAAACTTTAAATAGAGCCCAAATGAATTATTCCACTACAGAAAAGGAATTACTTGCAGTTGTTTTTGCATTGGATAAATTCAGATCTTACCTTGTTGGATCATCAATTGTTGTCTTTAGTGATCATGCAGCTTTAAAATATCTTCTCTCTAAGAAGGATGCAAAACCTAGGTTGCTGAGGTGGATCCTTTTACTGCAAGAATTTGACATCACCATTCGAGATAAAAAAGGAGTAGAAAATGTGGTGGCTGATCATTTATCAAGACTTGTTTGTGATGAATCTTTTGGAACCTCACCAATAAATGATACTTTTCCTGATGAACAACTTCTAATTGTCTCCACGACACCTTGGTTTGCTGACATTGCTAATTTTCTTGCTACAGGAAAAATTCCTTCTCAATGGAGCCCCCAAGATAAAAGGAAGTTTCTGAATGAGGTAAAGAAGTTTTATTGGGATGACCCTTACTTGTTCAAATATTGTCCTGATCAGATTTTTCGAAGATGCATTCCCGACAATGAGGTAAGTAGTGTAATTAAGTTTTGTCATTCTGAGGCATGTGGTGGTCATTTTTCATCAAAGAAAACTACTGCAAAAATTTTACAGTGTGGATTTTACTGGCCAACTTTATTCAAAGATGCACATAATTTTTGCAAGTCATGTGAAACTTGTCAAAAATTAGGTTCCATTTCGAAAAGAAACATGATGCCTTTGAATCCAATTCTTGTAATTGAAATTTTTGACTGTTGGGGTATTGATTTCATGGGACCATTTCCACCATCTTTTGGTTTCTTATACATTTTAGTTGCAATAGATTTTGTTTCAAAGTGGATAGAGGCAATTCCATGTCGAAATAATGATCACAAAACAGTGATTAAATTTTTAAAAGAAAATATTTTGAGTCGATTTGGAATTCCTCGATCTATCATAAGTGATGGGGGAACACATTTTTGCAACAAGGTTTTTGAAACATTAATGAAGAAATATGCCATTACACACAAAGTTGCAACCCCTTATCACCCGCAGACAAATGGACAGGTAGAATTAGCAAATAGGGAGATTAAACAAATTTTGGAAAAGACGGTTAATCCAAATCGCAAAGATTGGTCCCTTAGACTTAACGATGCATTATGGGCCTATCGAACAGCTTTTAAAACAGCATTGGGCATGTCTCCTTATAGGCTAGTTTATGGAAAACCTTGTCATTTACCTGTGGAACTTGAGCATAAAGCATATTGGGCCATTAAAATGTTCAACTCAAACCTTGATGACGCTTCTAATTTACGGAAATTACAAATAAATGAACTTGAGGAACTCAGAAATGATGCATATGAGAATTCTAAAATTCATAAAGAAAGAACTAAAGCCTTTCATGACAAGTTAATTTCAAGAAAAATATTTGATGTTGGGCAAAAAGTTCTACTTTATAATTCTAGACTTCACATATTTCCTGGTAAGTTGAGATCAAGATGGACTGGCCCATTTGTGGTTAAGCATGTGTATCATTATGGAGCAGTTGACATTGAGAATCCTCAAAATGGTAACGTATTCAAGGTAAATGGACAAAGACTCAAACTCTTTTTGGAAAATCATGTTACTCAAGAAGAGGTTGTTTTTCTTTCTGATCCTTGTTTTGAAAATAACTAGATGTAAATATAATTTTTACTAATCTTCAAAAAAAAAAAAAAAAAATTGTTGTGTTTTAAAACATTTAGAAGTATTCATTCTGAACAAGGTCTGAGTAAGGGAGACTTGAGACATACCTTGTCAGTTTGATTTTAACCTTTTTATGTTTACTTGTTAATTTTTGTTTAGTATTTTAGGATTATTTAGGTTGCATGAGTTTGTTTTGTTTTGAGTCTTAGTTGTTCCTATTCTTATGTTATTAGTTCTTTTCTCTTACACATGATTCTTTCATTTGGGTTAATAGACTTACATTGAGGACAATGTAAGAATTAAGTGTGGGGGGAATGATTTAGGATTTCTTTTATTTTTGTCTACTATTTTTTTATGAGTCTTTATTATTATTATTATTTTTTTTAGTGTGTTTTAGTTCCTTTTTAATACAATGATGAGATATGAATTGCATAAGTCTAAAACAGATTTATTAGTGAGAAGATTTTCATGAGAATTGAGCTTGATGTCAACCTTTTTATGAGCCAATGTTAATATGATATGTTGATTGAGAAAGAAGCATGTTTAGACTTAATCTGACTTGTATAATCATCCTTGTGAGTTTTTGAGCCTATAATGATTGATGCATTATACAAATCAATCTAATTTCTTTCTTGAGTGCTCTTATGATTACATGATTCTCTAGAACTTGCTTTAAACCGTTTGAGACTATATTGATACATGTGACAACATGAATATGATAGAGGCATTAGGATTATAACCAGAGCCAAACAGCCATCCATTATTAATGTTCTAAGAGAACATCCCCACTAGTGAGCCAATTTGAGCCTACATTAAATATGCTGTTTTATTGGTAACCACAACTTACACCTAGCCTAAATATACTTATATCCTTACCCTTGTTCTAAAGATGGATTATATATTTTGAGACATATTGCAAAAAACAAGGGATATTTTTAGTTGAAAATTTGGGTTAGAAACAAAAGATAAGTGTGGGGGAAGAAAAGAAAAGAAAAAGTCAAGAGAAAAAGAAAGGGATCATTGTTAAATACATTCCCATATTCAAAAAAAAAAAATCTTCTCTTGAACTTCTAGTTAAAGTAAAGAAAAAGATGTTACAAAGTTGGTTAGAATAAAGCAAAGGCTCAACATGAATATTTAGCCTATGTGACTATGTACTTGTAAAGAGTTTTGAGAAGTTTCTTTGTATGATCTTATTATGTCTCTAAACTTTATGAACTCTTTGGAACCTTTGTGATATCTTTATCCTTTTGTTCTTCAACCACATTACAAACCCCTTGGCCCTATTACAACCTTGATTAAAGACCTCTTGATTTATGAAGTTGCATGATCTTTTAGTGGAGAATAGGTGGACAAGCAAGCATATGGTAGAACTATTTTCATGAGATTGATTGAGTGTAAACACTTTACCACTACTTTAAAGAGTGAAAATCATGAGAGTATCCCATGTGAGAGGTTGAAATTAAGTTGAATATGCACTATTTTGATTGAAATATGTTATGTTAATATTTGCTTAACTCATTTATTTACATTCAAGCATGATTTTTTAAATTCTTTGAGCTATTGATTAGTTTACAAGACTTGTTCAAAGATTGTCTCTAATTTATATTGAAAGGATTAGGAGTAAATATTTTTAGTGTATGTAGTTTACTTATATTTTAGTTTTTCAATGTTTGTGGGTATCGTTCTAGCAAACCCTCACGAGACTAAACTCGTCCACTAGGGACACCTAGGGGTTTAAAGGCTTGTGTCACATGCTAAGTGCCACCGTAATTTCCTACGAAAATGGATTAGATTAGATTTTCTTATTTTATTTTTATTGAGTCGTTGCTAGGGACTAGCAACAATCTAAGTGTGGGGGTGTGATAACTCGTATAATTATATAGTTTTTAGTTATGTTTTATTATTATTTTGTGTCAAATACGAGTTATTATTGCTTAGTCTAATTGTGTTTATGATTTTTTATATTTTTATGTAATTTGGTGTTTTTCACGAGTTTCTTTGAGTGATTTCAGATTACTAGGTTAAATAAAGAATTAAGGGCAAATCCAGTTCAGTTCCAGTTCCGACACCTTTTGCCATATCAGCTATATCTAGAGTTTCACTGAAGCAATAAGGCTGAAATTTTAACCGTGCATAGTTAAGAGGCATATCTATCTTTTTCATGTTTTACACTTCTTGAAACGGAGTCGTTTTCCCTACCGAAATCAACCATCAAGTTGGCTGATGTGCAATGACGTCTGTTCTACACGGTTTTGGTATTTTGACCATATCTTCCGATCCACATGAGCAAATGATCTGATTCCAATGGCTATGGATTCGTAACTGATAGGGGTATATTTTTCTAGAAGACCATTTTATCAGATAGAGCCTCCAACATTGACAAACTCGACCATCAAGCTGGCTGATCAGAATTGTCATACAATATGACGAAAATTGTTAGAAAAATGCACCCACCTATTATACCTACCTTTGAAATTTGTAAAGCTTGTCTCTTGTCATTTAGCCCTCCAAAATGTGTATAAATAGAGGGCCTTGGATGAGTATTGGGAAAGATGGATAGATTGGTAGGATATTAGCCATTGTAATAAAATTCTCTAGGTTTTCTTTTTCTTTCCTTTCTCTAGTTTTCTTTTTCTTTATTTACTTATGCTTCTTTCATTTCTTTTCATTTTATTCATATCTAGTATGTGTTGCTAATCATATTGTTGAGGTGATGAGGTGAAGCTCTTGGTAAATGCTAAGGTTAGTCTCTTAAACATGAGCTAAAATGAATTATCATTTATAAACACTAGTATAAATAATATTTTCTTTTGGTTTAAAATCATACTTGCAAAGTAGGGATCTTGATTCATTATCGACAATGAAAATGGCACAATAAATGCTTGGTTTCATAACCTTGATTTGTTGTAGACATATACCTTGGCATAAGGAATGCTTGGACTCTTTTTATGAGTTTTGAGGACACCAAATGAACATAATATCATATTAGTAGGTATGGATAGATTGGTAGGATATTAGCCATTGTAATAAAATTCTCTAGGTTTTCTTTTTCTTTCCTTTCTCTAGTTTTCTTTTTCTTTATTTACTTATGCTTCTTTCATTTCTTTTCATTTTATTCATATCTAGTATGTGTTGCTAATCATATTGTTGAGGTGATGAGGTGAAGCTCTTGGTAAATGCTAAGGTTAGTCTCTTAAACATGAGCTAAAATGAATTATCATTTATAAACACTAGTATAAATAATATTTTCTTTTGGTTTAAAATCATACTTGCAAAGTAGGGATCTTGATTCATTATTGACAATGAAAATGGCACAATAAATGCTTGGTTTCATAACCTTGATTTGTTGTAGACATATACCTTGGCATAAGGAATGCTTGGACTCTTTTTATGAGTTTTGAGGACACCAAATGAACATAATATCATATGCTATGGACGTTGGACAATTTGGACTGAATTGCTAAACCTTCCGATTGGAATCTCCCTTATGTGTGAATTTCAATTGTGTAATAAAACAAGATTAATCTTAGCATAATACCAAGAGTGGATTCTCTAACCTCAACATCTTTTCTTATTGTTTTTTATATCTTGTTTAATTGCTTTTATGTTATTTTGTTTATTTTGTTCTTTAATATCTTGTTTTGTTGTTGATTCCCTAATATCTCGTTTACTTTCTTTTTTTTTATATATTTATAAACTTATACTTACTAATACGCTTCCCTGTGGTTCGACCTCGGACACCCGAGAATTTATTACTTGAACATAACCTGCACTTGGGTTTACAACTCTTAATTGAGTCTCCATCAGTGACATACATGATCATTCTCTGTATATACCAGTATATCATTTTATTTATTCGTTACATGCATCATATCGACATCGTGATTGCATTCATAACAATAAAGTCATGCATTCGTGACATACATGGTCACTCATTGTATATACTCATGCATTAATTTGTTTATTCTTTACATGCATCATGTGGGCATCGTGTTACATTCACGGCATTCATAGCTCATGCATCATGAAGCACACTTGAGAGGAATAAAAAAAAAGAAGTCGGTTTAGCTTTGAAAGGTTTTCTCTTCCAAAATCAGAGATATAAGTGATGGAGACTCAATTAAGAGTTGTAAACCCAAGTGCAGGTTATGTTCAAGTAATAAATTCTCGGGTGTCCGAGGTCGAACCACAGGGAAGCGTATTAGTAAGTATAAGTTTATAAATATATAAGAAAAAGAAAGTAAACAAGATATTAGGGAATCAACAACAAAACAAGATAAACAATATATTAGAGAACAAAATAAACAAAATAAAATAAAAGAAATTAAACAAGATATAAAAACAATAACAAAAGATGTTGAGGTTAGAGAATCCACTCTTGGTGTTATGCTAAGATTAATCTTGTTTTATTACACAATTGAAATTCACACATAAGGGAGATTCCAATCGGAAGGTTTAGCAATTCAGTCCAAATTGTCCAACGTCCATAGCATATGATATTATGTTCATTTGGTGTCCTCAAAACTCAGAAAAAGAGTCCAAGCATTCCTTATGCCAAGGTATATGTCTACAACAAATCAAGGTTATGAAACCAAGCATTTATTGTGCCATTTTCATTGTCAATAATGAATCAAGATCCCTACTTTGCAAGTATGATTTTAAACCAAAAGAAAATATTATCTATACTAGTGTTTATAAATGATGATTCATTTTAGCTCATGTTTAAGAGACTAACCTTAGCATTTACCAAGAGCTTCACCTCATCACCTCAACAATATGATTAGCAACACATACTAAAAATGAAAAGAAATGTAAGAAGCATAAGTAAATAAAGAAAAAGAAAACTAGAGAAAGGAAAGAAGAAGAAAACTTAGAGAATTTTATTACAATGGCTAATATCCTACCAATGTATATTGTGTTCTTACACTCATCCAAGGCCCTCTATTTATACACATTTTGGAGAGCTAAATGACAAGAGACAAGCTTTATAAATTTCAAAGGTAGGTATAATAGGTGGGTGCATTTTTCTAACAATTTTCGTCATGTTGTATGACAATTCTGATCAGCCAGCTTGATGGTCGATTTTGTCAATGTTGGAGGCTCGATCTGATCAAATGGTCTTCTGTAAAAATATACCCCTATCAGTTACGGATCCATAGCCGTTGGAATCAGATCATTTTCTCACGTGGATCGGACTATATGATCAAAATACCAAAACGGTGCAGAACAGACGTCATTGCACATCAGCGAACTTGATGGTCGATTTCACTAGGGAAAACGACTCCGTTTCAAGAAGTGTAAAACATGAAAAATATAGATATGCCTCTTAACTTTGCACGGTTAAAGTTTCAGCCTTATTGCTTCAGTGAAACTCCAGATATAGCTGATATGGCAAAAGGTGTCAGAACTGAAACTGAATTGGATTTGCCCTTAATTATTTATTTAACCTAGTAATCTGAAATCACTCAAAGAAACTCATGAAAAACACCAAATTACATAAAAATATAAAAGATCATAAACACAAGTAGACTAAGCAATAATAACTCGTATTTGACACAAAACAATAATAAAACATAACTAAAAACTATATAATTATACGAGTTATCACACCCCCACACTTAGATTGTTGCTAGTCCCTAGCAACGACTCAATAAAAATAAAATAAGAAAATCTAATCTAATCCATTTTCGTAGGAAATCACGGTGGCATTTAGCATGTGACACAAGCCTTTAAACCCCTAGGTGTCCCTAGTGGACGAGTTTAGTCTCGTGAGGGTTTGCTAGAACGATACCCACAAACATTGAAGACATAAGAAAAACTAAAAATAATAATTATAACTAATCCTTCCAATAAAATTAGAGATAATCATTGGACAAGTCTTAAAAACTAATCAATAGCTTAAAGAAATTCACAAAAAATCTTGCTTGAATGTAAATAGTTTGAGTTAAGCCAATATTAACATAACATATTTCAATCAAAATAGTGTATATTCAAACTTAATCTCAACTTCTCACATGGGATACTCTCTTGATTTTCACTCTTTAAAGTAGTGGTAAAGTGTTTACACTCAATCAATCTCATGAAAACACTTCTACCATATGCTTGCTTGTCCACCTATTCTCCACTATTTAGATCATACAACTTCATAAATCAAGAGGTCTTTATTCAAGGTTGTAATGGGGCCAAAGGGTTATAATGTGGTTAAAGAACAAAAGGATAAAGATATCACAAAAGTTTCAAAGAGTTCATAAAGTTTAGAGACATAATAGGATCATACAAATAAAACTTCTCAAAACTCTTATAAAGCACATAATAACATAGGCTAAATATTCATGTTGAGCCTTTGCATCATTCTAACCAACTTTGTAACATCTTTTTCTAGAAGTTCAAGAGAAGATTTTTTTTTTTTTAAATATGGGAATGTATTTGACAATGATCCCTTTCTTTTTCTCTTGACTTTTTCTTTTCTTTTCTTCCCCCACACTTATCTTTTGTTTCTAACCCAAATTTTCAACTAAAAATATCCCTTGTTTTTTTGCAATATGTCTCAAAATATATAATCCATCTTCAGAACAAGGGTAAGGATATAAGTATATTTAGGCTAGGTGTAAGTTGTGGTTACCAATAAAACAGCATATTTAATGTAGGCTCAAATTGGCTCACTAGTGGGAATGTTCTCTTAGAACATTAATAATGGATGGCTGTTTGGCTTTGGTTATAATCCTAATGCCTCTATCATATTCATGTTGTCACATGTATCAATATAGTCTCAAACAGTTTAAAGCAAGTTCTGGAGAATCATGTAATCATAAGAGCACTCAAGAAAGAAATTAGATTGATTTGTATAATGCATCAATCATTATAGGCTCAAAAACTCACAAGGATGATTATACAAGTCAGATTAAGTCTAAACATGCTTCTTTCTCAATCAACATATCATATTAACATTGGCTCATAAAAAGGTTGATATCAAGCTCAATTCTCAAGAAAATCTTCTCACTAATAAATCTGTTTTAGACTTATGCAATTCATATCTCATTGAAAGTAACTAAAAAACACACTAAGTCTAAACATACTTTTTTTTTTTTGAAGAAGAAGATTAAATCAAACTGACAAGGTATGTCTCAAGTCTCCCTTACTCAGACCTTGTTCAGAATGAATACTTCTAAATGTCTTAAAACACAACAATTTTTTTTTTTTTAGCAAAATATGTCCCTTACCCCCTACTAAAATATGACATTGTCCCCAATGTCAAATTTTAAAGGTAGAATTTAGGAGATATTACCTGCAGAGGTTGCTAACCACTTATTATAACTGAGACACAACAAGCAAAATGTTAGATAATGTCACAAAGACAAAGTGCAATCCACTCCTTGCTCGTCCGTATCTCTTTTTCTTTTTCCGAGCGTTTGCGAAACAACCGTAGCAGATAAACACTCATAAGCTTGTAGCTTTTTGAGTAAATCTTCAATGGTTGTAGCAGAAATTATGGTTCTCCTTGTCTCTGAAAACATGAATCCATTATCCACAGCATTATCTAAATATGAAAGCAAATTACTAAAATAACCATTAATATTAAGCAAACCAATGGGTTTCTTATTTGTGACCAAAGATGACCAAGAAGCCACGCAAGCTATTTCTTCCAATGTACCCAGACCTCCTGGTAAAGCAATGAATGCATCGGCAGAATGGTACATGATTGTCATCCGTTCAGGGATACTCCAGACTTGTATTTCTTTACCCACGGTAGGTCCACAAAAACCTGTGAATAGTTTTGGCACGATTCCTAGAACTGGACTTCCTCCGACGTGTGCTGATGTAGCGACTGCTCCCATTAAACCCGTACTACCGCCTCCATAAATCAACTGGATCTTTTGTTGGGCAAGTATTACTCCAACTCTTATGGCTTCATCAGCGAATATGTTATTTTTCCCTGGATAAGCACCTCCAAAGACACAAATTTTTTTAATGCGCTGGGACGAAGTGCTTTCCATTTTTTTTTCTTTTTCGAGTGCCTGAAAGAGAATGAGTACATGGTGTAATATATAGAGGACTGAGTAGTGAATCAGACAAGAGTAATAATGTCGCCGAAAGTGTATTTGACCTGTCAGAAGAAAATGTTAACCTAACAAAAGAGTTTTGCGTGATTTCAAGAAGAAAATCAAAAAGAGAAGAAAAATCAACAGTAAAAGACCAATGCAAAAAAAAAAAAAAACGAAAATAATTACACAAATCGAACAACACGTAAATTAAACCGAAATGAAGTTATTGCAAATCAAACCAAAAGCTGAGAAGTCATTTATTGTAGTTGTGATTGTGGCTCACATCTTCCTCTGGTTTTACGTCCAGAAACGGCTTAAACACCTTCTATGAGTCGAGGATATGCTTCCCATCCAGTTTTCTTACAAGCTGGCAAACAGGGTCTTTTAACATCAGATTCCCAAGATGTTGCCATTCCCTTTGGAATTGCGGCCATAAATCAAGAATTTCTCTTTGTACGTCTCCACTAGGATGCGTCTCAAGAGAAAGTTGGATATTACCCAAATTCTCCTTACTCAGTCCATCCTTAATGAATTCAATTTTATCATCTCGATTAGAGGACGGAATCCCAATAGAACGACATTTACCGTTACACGTCCATCGTGCACATTTGTGGCAATTTGAACTCATGCGCTTTGCTCGTCGCTTCTTTGCAAAAGTGCTTCTACCTGTACCTGGTAAATGCAAAACAGGAAGATATTCATCTTCACGTACCTTGGCTTCAATTATCCAACGTATGTCTTCAGGAATCCCTTTGTGCATAAGCATTCTTAATCTTTCAAATCGAACTTGGTAAAGCTTCAGTAAAATATTTCAAGGAAAAGGAGGAAATCGTTTCTCATTGAGAAACTTCCTTTTATCTTGGGGGCTCCATTGAGAAGGAATTTTTCCCAAAAAGGAATATTTTAGCTCGGATGGCAATGGTTTTAAATCCAGCTTGGGTGGTTCAATAGTTGATGGTATAGTGACATTTGTGAGTGATGGAAGTTCCTCAAACTTTTGTTTCCAACAATGCTTAACCTGAAAAGAATTTAACAAAGAATCAGTGTGTGAAATTTCTGAAGCATTATCAAACTCACATTCAATTAAATAAGCTTCTAAAGGATCATGAAATGTGGTAGTGGTGAGATATTCATGAACAAGTTCTTCAATGAAATCCACTTCATGTACTTCTGAATCATCACCAGGTTGCTTGCAAGTGTTGAACAAATTTAATTCTAAAGTCATATTTCCAAAAGAAATGTTCAAAATACCATTCCTGCAATTTATCAGAGCATTAGAAGTTGCAAGAAATGGACGGCCTAATATAACAGGAATTTGAACATTTGGATTTGAAACAGGATGTGTGTCCAAAACAATAAAATCAACGGGAAAGTAAAAATTATCAATTTGAACCAAAACATCTTCAACTATCCCTCGAGGAATTTTTACAGAACGATCAGCTAGTTGAAGTGTAACAGGTGTTTCCTTGAGTTCACCTAAACCTAACTGTTGATAAACAGAAAAAGGCAAAAGATTAACACTAGCACCAAGATCAAGCAATGCACATTCTATTCTAGTGTTTCCAATGATGCATGAGATTGTTGGACATCCAGGATCTTTGAATTTTGGTGGAGTAAGGTGTTGAATGATTGAGCTCACACTTTCCGTCAGAAATGCTTTCTTTTGTACATTATGTTTCCTTTTAACTGTGCACATGTCCTTCAAAAATTTAGCATAAGATGGAACTTGTTTGATTGCATCCAATAAAGGAATGTTAATCTTAACTTGTTTGAAAAGTTCATAAATTTCTGCATTTTGATTCAAATTCTTTATTGTTTGCAACCTTTGAGGATGCATACCTTTTTCTTTGTCCAAATTTTCAAGAAGTTCAGACTTACCATCATCCTTACCATTACTTTTCGGAGGGGAAAGAGGATCTTGGTCTTTTGATGGAATGTTTTTGTCAATTTCCTTTCCACTTCGAAGAGTTGTGATAGAACTGGCATTTTCCTGTTGAGTTTCATTGGAGCAAGAAACAAGACATTGAGTAGAAGGGTTAGGTTGAGGTTGAGCAGGAAACTTACCTTTTTCTTGAGTGCGTAATGAAGCTGTCAATGTGGACAAGGTGTTTTTGATCTCATTGATGTCCTGTGAAGTCCGGTTATTCACATTTGCTTGTGTTTGCATGAATGCTTGCAATGTTTCTTCCAAGGTTTGTACACGTGAAGGTTGATAGGAAAAAGTGTTGCCCGGCTTTTGAGATTGTGGTACCTGAACATGATTATTATTCCGCCAACTGAAGTTGGGATGATTTCTCCATTCAGGGTTATACGTTTCAGAGTAAGGAGAAGGAAAAGGCTTTTTAAATGTGTTTATGGAATTTACTTGATCATGTAACGCTTCTTTAAGAATGGGAATGTTTGGACATTCAGAAGTGGGGTGTCCCATGATTTCACAAATTCCACAACTTTCTTCATTTTTAACCGTTTTGACTTCTTTTACTTCTCTAAGTTCCATGGCTTCAATCTTTCTAGCCAAATTAGCTACTTTAGCTTTTATCTCATCTTCTTGACTAAAATGATATTTTCCTCTGTTAGAAACAAGATTAGATCTATTGGAACTTTCAGAGGAATTATCTGTGTGCCAGGCTTGAGAGTTATCTGCCAAATGGTCTAGGTAGTCAAAGGCTTCTTCAGGTTCTTTTTCTAGAAACTCACCGTTACACATTGTTTTAACAAATTGTTTAGTTTCGAGAGTTAAACTTTCATAAAAGAAACTAATAAGACGCCATTTTTCAAAACCATGATGTGGACAAGAACTTAACAAATCTTTAAAACGCTCCCAGCACTGAAAAAATGCTTCATTTTGATTTTGATTGAAATTTTGAATCTGTCTTTTCAAAGCAGTAGTTTTATGTGCTGGGAAAAATTTCTTTAGAAACTCAGTTTGTAATTCTTGCCATGTGCCAATTGACCTTGGTTTTAAATTGTGAAGCCAAATTTTTGCTTTATCTTTTAAAGAAAAAGTAAATAATTTTAGCTTGACAATTTCATTTGTACATTGTTGGTCATTAAAGGTGACACATACATCTTCGAAGTCTTTTAGAAACGAGTAAGCACTTTCCGATTCTAACCCATGGAAATTTGGAAGCAAAGCTATCATACCTGGTTTAAAACGAAAGTTGTTTGCATTGAGAGGAAAAATAAAACAAGAAGGTGATGAGCTTCGAGTTGGTTGCAAGTAGTCACGCATGGTGCGTACTTGTCTGTTCTCATCTTCAGCATGAACACTTTCATTGTCAGCCATGTTAGGAGTTGTATTAGAAAGATTACCTGAAAAAGTTTCACAATAAAATCTAACTAAACGACGAGATCTAAAATCACGTCGCCAAACAAGCATAAAACAAAGTTAATATACAGATTAGGCGGTATAACCAGCCAATAAAAATAAAACAAAGTTAATATACAATATAAATATATACAAATTAGGCGGTATAACCAGCCAATAAAAATAAATATACTTATAAACTTATATACTTAGTATTGCCTCCCCGGCAACGGCGCCAAAAACTTGATGGAGACTCAATTAAGAGTTGTAAACCCAAGTGCAGGTTATGTTCAAGTAATAAATTCTCGGGTGTCCGAGGTCGAACCACAGGGAAGCGTATTAGTAAGTATAAGTTTATAAATATATAAGAAAAAGAAAGTAAACAAGATATTAGGGAATCAACAACAAAACAAGATAAACAATATATTAGAGAACAAAATAAACAAAATAAAATAAAAGAAATTAAACAAGATATAAAAACAATAACAAAAGATGTTGAGGTTAGAGAATCCACTCTTGGTGTTATGCTAAGATTAATCTTGTTTTATTACACAATTGAAATTCACACATAAGGGAGATTCCAATCGGAAGGTTTAGCAATTCAGTCCAAATTGTCCAACGTCCATAGCATATGATATTATGTTCATTTGGTGTCCTCAAAACTCAGAAAAAGAGTCCAAGCATTCCTTATGCCAAGGTATATGTCTACAACAAATCAAGGTTATGAAACCAAGCATTTATTGTGCCATTTTCATTGCCAATAATGAATCAAGATCCCTACTTTGCAAGTATGATTTTAAACCAAAAGAAAATATTATCTATACTAGTGTTTATAAATGATGATTCATTTTAGCTCATGTTTAAGAGACTAACCTTAGAATTTACCAAGAGCTTCACCTCATCACCTCAACAATATGATTAGCAACACATACTAAAAATGAAAAGAAATGTAAGAAGCATAAGTAAATAAAGAAAAAGAAAACTAGAGAAAGGAAAGAAGAAGAAAACTTAGAGAATTTTATTACAATGGCTAATATCCTACCAATGTATATTGTGTTCTTACACTCATCCAAGGCCCTCTATTTATACACATTTTGGAGAGCTAAATGACAAGAGACAAGCTTTATAAATTTCAAAGGTAGGTATAATAGGTGGGTGCATTTTTCTAACAATTTTCGTCATGTTGTATGACAATTCTGATCAGCCAGCTTGATGGTCGATTTTGTCAATGTTGGAGGCTCGATCTGATCAAATGGTCTTCTATAAAAATATACCCCTATCAGTTACGGATCCATAGCCGTTGGAATCAGATCATTTGCTCACGTGGATCGGACTATATGGTCAAAATACCAAAACGGTGCAGAACAGACGTCATTGCACATCAGCCAACTTGATGGTCGATTTCACTAGGGAAAACGACTCCGTTTCAAGAAGTGTAAAACATGAAAAATATAGATATGCCTCTTAACTTTGCACGGTCAAAATTTCAGCCTTATTGCTTCAGTGAAACTCCAGATATAGCTGATATGGCAAAAGGTGTCAGAACTGGAACTGAATTGGATTTGCCCTTAATTATTTATTTAACCTAGTAATCTGAAATCACTCAAAAAAACTCATGAAAAACACCAAATTACATAAAAATATAAAAGATCATAAACACAAGTAGACTAAGCAATAATAACTCGTATTTGACACAAAACAATAATAAAACATAACTAAAAACTATATAATTATACGAGTTATCAATAAGAATCACTGCGTACCTCTATGACACAGGCCGGAACCATGGAGGATGAACAAAATAGACTGGATAGAGTGGAAAGAGCACAGAGAGAACTACAAGAAGAGTTAGCCAGATCTCAGCAAGAAACACGAGAACAGATAACAAGATTTCAAGAGGAGTCACGCGAGCAAATAGACAAGATGATTGAAATGATGACTAGGCTGACCCGAGGAAAATGGGTTGCTGAAGGATCGATCATAAGGGGAGAACCTCGACCTCGAGTAAACAACAACGAAGATCTGATTTACCTAGCGAGTCAACGAGGCCAAGGACAATTTCAATTGAACTCGGAATTTCACCCCTCAGACTCGGTTGTTATTCCAAGCCAAGATGGTTCACTAGAACAAGAAAAGCTGAAGAAACGTGTGGCAAAGCAAGTGGAAGACGCAGAAGTGCAACAGAAGTATGATCGGTTTGAAGAGAGACTCAGAGCCATAGAAGGGATAGACATTTTCGGGAATATGGATCCAGATGAGCTCAGCTTGGTCCCGGATTTGGTGATTCCGCCAAAATTCAAGATCCCCGAATTTGAAAAGTATGACGGATCGAAATGTCCATCAATCCACATCATGATGTTTTGCCGGAAAATGGCTGGCTACACCAACAATGACAAACTGTTAATCCACTGCTTCCAAGACAGTTTAACGGGACCAGCTGCAAGATGGTATAATCAGTTGGATCGGGACCATATCAGTTCTTGGAAAGATCTGGCAAAAGCTTTCAAGACTCAGTATAAGCATATGATCGACATGGCACCATATAGGTTAACCTTGCAAAATATGGGAAAAAAGGCCACTGAGAGCTTCAAAGAATATGCTCAGAGGTGGATGGACATTGCCACCCAAGTACGACCGACTCTAACTCAAAAGGAAATTACTGCCCTTTTTGTGAATACACTGCACGCCGTTTTAACGCAGGGTCCGCGCGTGGACCCGCGGGTCGACCCGGGGTCCGCGCGCCCGACCCGGGTCCCAAAAAAGAGAGAAAGGCGCCTAAACGGTGCCGTTTTGTGGCGCCGAAACGGCACAGTTTAATGCGGGGAGGATCCGCGCCTGGACCCGGATCCGACCCGGGGTCCGCGCGGGTCCCCCCTAGCCAGGAAAAAAAAAAGAAGGAAAAATCTGGGCCAGGCCAGAACCAGGCCTGGCTCAGCAGGCCAGGCCTGGTTTTGGGCCAAAAAAGAAAAAAAAAATTAAAAATTAAATTAAAATAAAAAAATTAAAAAAAATTAAAAAAAAAAAAAAGAGAAGAAAAAAATATAAAAAAAATGTAAAGAAAATTTTACGATGACCTTTTTTGAAGTTTTAATTTTTATTTTTGACATTTTCAGGTGGTTTTACGGAGATCACGTCCGACATTTTAATTTTTCGGATTCTCGATATTTTTGGTATGATTTTAATTTCTTTATTTATTACTATTTTTGTTTATTTATTTTTGCTCAGTATTCGACGTATTTTTTATTATTCGGTTTCGGTTTTAAAAGAATTATTAAAAGCATTTTAACTTTCAAAAAAAAAGATTTTTAATAAATGCGAATTACCGACGACGGAATTCGAAGGACGTCACGGTAGTGATTCTTAAGATATCTTGAGGTGCGAGAATTTCGTTAAATATCACCACGAGTGGTGGGAGTATTTAGCGACATGCTCGATACAAAAATTCGTTTTCGCTTTAAAAAATGGAAATAATCAATACAAAAAAATGAATAAAGAGCGAATGTTTATTGCGCTCGATATTTTGCCACGCTCGTATTTTTAATATTATGATTTGCACGTTTAAATTTTATAGTTATATGCTAAGTCGTATGCGTCCGACATTTAAATATTCGCATCATACGCATGAATAAAAAATGGATGTAAATTGCCGACGACGGAATTCGAAGGATCACGGTTGTGATTCCTAAGATGTCTTGAGGTGAGAAGATCTCGTTAAATACCATCGAGAGTGTCGGGAATATTTAATGAGTATTTTCGATAATAAATTTATGTTCACTTTCGATTTTTTTAAAAAAATTAAAAACAGTTCAAGAAAATTCAAAAAATAATAAACATGTTTTTTTTAATAAAATAAAATAAAGGAAAAGAGAATTAGTTTTAAATACCGATGTTAAATCCATTAAATCGAGATTTAAGATAACACGTGATCAAGTGGTACCGTTTTCTAAACGGGCGTTGCGGGGGTGCTAATCCTTCCCCGCACATAACTGACTCCCGAACCCGATTTTGTTTTCTCTCTGGTTCAAAGCGCGGACTTCGAAATTGGTTTTACAAAATGTTTTAATTAATTTTAAAATACTTTTCTAAAAACCGGTTTTAATAGGTGGCCAATCACACCTAGCAAAAACGATTGGTGGCGACTCCATTTTTTTTGTGTTTTCATCAAATTCGTCGTAGTGGTCGGAAAAATCATTATGACATCAAGCATGAATATTCTCAATAAAAAGCAATCCACAGGGGAGATAGATATATAGAATTTTCATTTTTATGCTTGGAATCATTCGAATTTCCATGTGCACAACATCACACTTTTTTTTTGGTTGAAATAAACCAATTTCAAGCATAATACTTCTTCCGTTCATCAACATTCACGGGATTTCTGAAATCCTCCCCGTCCATCCTAGTTAAAATCAATGATCCGTCAGAAAAAGCTCTTTTTACCACATAGGGTCCTTCCCAATTCGGAGCCCGCTTTTTCTCGCGGGTCTTTTACTATAGGGAGAATTTTCCTCAATACCAACTCCCCCTCTCAGAACTGTCTGGGATGAACTTTCTTGTTGTGTGCTCGAATCATCCTTTTTTGATACAACTGCCCGTGACAAATTGCTTTCAATCTTTTCTCCTCGATGAGATTCAACTGTTCATAACGAGCTCTAACCCATTCTGCTTCTTCTAGGCTAACTTCCATCAAAACCCGTAATGAAGGGATTTCAACTGCAATAGGTAGCTCTGCTTCTATCCCGTATACCAAAGAAAATGGCATTGCCCCTGTAGATGTGCGAACTGAGGTACGATATGCATGAAGAACAAAAGGCAAGATCTCATGCCAATCCTTGTACACAGCAGTCATCTTCTCAACAATCTTCTTGATGTTCTTGTTAGCTGCTTCTACTGCCCCACTCATCTTCGGACGGTAAGGTGCCGAATTATGATGTGTGATCTTGAACTGATTACACATTTATCTCATCATCTTATTGTTCAAATTGAGAGCATTATCCAAAATAATTATTGCTGGCAATGATTTCTTTCTTAACAAATCTGCATACCACTGACTTGGTTACATTCGCATAGGAAGTAGCTTTTACCCACTTTGTGAAATAATCTATGGCCACCAAGATGAAACGATGTCCATTTAAAGCTTTCGGGGTAATAGGTCCAATCATATCCATTCCCTACATTGAAAAGGGCCATGGTGCAGTCATGACATGCAATGACGATGGTGGCACATGAATCTTATCTGCATATATTTGGCATTTATGGTACTTCCGAGAATAACTGATACAATCTCCTTCCATTGTCAACCAATAATAACCTGCCCTCATAATCTGTTTAGCAAGCATGTGACTATTATCATGAGTGCCACATATCCCTTCTTGGACCTCTTCTATAATTCTTCGAGCTTCGGCAGGTCCGACATATCTCAACAAGACTTGGTCTTTTCCTTTGTTGTAGAGAATCTCACTGTCTAGAACAAAACCCATTTCTAGTTTTCTCAGAGTCCTTTTGTCATTTTTTGTTGCTTGTTCTGGATACTGTTGACTCTTGATGTATTGCAAGATATCGTTATACCAAGGGAGGCCATCTGCTTCTTCTTCAATACTCAAACAGTGGGCAAGAGACTCGTATATACTCATCTTTATTGGCACAACTTCAGCCCCTTCATTCACTTTAAACAATGACAAAGTAGCCAAAGTATCTGCCATTCGATTTTCTTCTCGATGGAAGTAATTGAAATTTACTTCTTCAAATTCCTCCAATAAACTTAGTATGATTTCTCGGTATCGGATTAGCTTTATATCTCGGGTTTTCCATTCTCCTCGTAGCTGGTATATCACTAGGGCTGAGTCTTCGAAAGCTTCCAATACTTTTATAATTCTGTCCATTGCAGCACGAAGGCCCATAGTACACGCTTCATACTCGATAGTATTGTTTGTACAATCAAAATTCAATCTAGCAGTGAAAGGATAGTAATCTTCTTCTGGGGATATGAGCATTGCACCGATTCCATGCCCCATGGCATTAGATGTGCCATCAAAGTATATTTTCCATACTTTCTTCTTGAGGGGAATCTCATCTGCTTGCGAAACATACGTCAAATCTTCATCCGGGAAGTCAAAGTTCAACGGCTCATAATCTTACACTGCCCGACTTGCTAAGAATTCAGCCACTGCACTGCCCTTGATAGCTTTTTGACTTACATATACAATGTCGTACTTTGATAATAAAACCTATCATCTTGCTGTTCTCCCTGATAAAGAAGGTGCTTCCAACATGTACTTGATTGGATCTAGCTTGGCAATCAACCACATTGTGTGGTACAACATGTACTGTCTGAGTCTTCTAGCAGTCCAAGCTAAGGCACAACACAACTTTTCTACCGACTAATATTTCAACTCATAATCTGTGAACTTCTAGCTGAGGTAGTAAACTACCTGTTCTTTCTTTCCAGTCTCATCAAGCTGCCCCAAAACACAACCCATGGATCTCTCAAATACTGATAAATACAGTATCATTGGTTTATCTGGAACAGGTGACATTAATACTGGTGGGTTAGATAGATAATGTTTAACCTTTTCAAATGCAATCTGACAACCTTCATCCCATTCTCCTGGATCACGTTTTCGAAGTAACTTAAATATTGGATCACATTTGTCGGTTAACTGAGAAATAAACCGAGCAACATAATTTAATCTCCCTAGAAAGCCTCTTACTTCCTTTTGAGTAAGAGGTGGTGGCAAATTCTGAATGGCCTTCACTTTATCCTAGTCAATCTCAATTCCCCTTTTGCTAACGACAAAACCCAGCAATTTTCCCGGGGGTTACTCCAAAAGTGTATTTTGCCGGATTTAGCTTGAGTCGAAACTTTCTTAGTCGTTCGAAGGGCTTCTTAAGATTCGCAATATGCTCCTCTTCTCCTTGTGATTTTGCAATCATATCATCAATATAGACCTCAATTCCCTTATGCATCATATCATGAAACAAGGTCACCATGGCTCTCTGATATGTTGCCCCAGCATTCTTTAACCCAAATGGCATTACCTTGTAGCAGAAGGTTCCCCACATTATAACAAATGTAGTTTTCTCCATATCTTCCAGTGCCATCTTAATCTGATTGTATCCTGAGAATTCGTCCATGAAAGAAAATAAAGAACTCTTTGTCATATTATCCACTAGATTATCGATATGGGGCAAAGGGAAATTATCTTTAGGGTTGGCCTTGTTCAAATCTCTGTAATCAATGCACATCCGCACCTTGCCATCCTTCTTTGGTACTGGAACAATATTTGCCACCCATTCTGGATCAAATTGCTTATTCACCTCCTCTTTTATCTTTAATAGCATGTCCGACCTCATTCTTCTCAACTTTCATTGAATTGGCTTGCATTCTGGCCTTAAAGGGAGCTTATGAACCACAATATCCGGATCCAACCCTAGCATGTCTTGGTAAGACCATGCAAATACATCCACATATTCTTGGAGCAAGGCTATCAATTCACCCTTTATTGATGATGGTAATGAAGTCTCGATTTTCACTTCCTTTATCTCTTCACCATTTCTCAGATTTATCATTTTCAATAATTCCTTATGAAGAAGTACTTGTTTCTCCTCTTGTTCTATTTTTCTTAATAGATTCAGAGGTAGACCATAATCTTCAGTATCTTATTTAGCCTCAAAATCACCCGTGCAAATAGGTTTTTAAAAATCAATTCAGAATTACTGACAGGAAGGTCCTCATATTCCGCAACTGTACACCTGTAAATAGGTGGAGAAGAAACAATATAGGAAAATATATATAATGAAAACAAAATAAATAGCAAAAATGAAAGAATATGGACACATCAATATGAATAAAATGCATCGTGCTTGTTATTTATTGAATGAAAATGTTTAAACAAAAAGCCCATTACAAAAAAAAAAAAACTCTTAATATCTTTGGGTAAAGATAATTAAGATTGTTTTTTAAAGTATCTTTTAACTTTCTTTTCTTTTTTGCCTTTCAAAATGGAGAGAAATCAGCCAAACAAGAGTGAATAGAGAGTGAAATGAAAGAGAGAGAGCCCCCCTCCTTGTAGTGGCCCAATGGCCTCATTGATAGCTAGGGTATTGTCATTTTTTTTTCAACCAATTTTCATCCAAAGGCTATTAATCCAAGATGTTTAAAATGTGAAATTATCACCCTTAAATTAGGCAATCAGCTATCCATAATTACAGCTGTTCAAGAATCTTAAGCCATTATGTTGACATTCTCCCTCTTCATGCATTGGATCCATGTGGCTTAATTGCAAAGACTTGATCAAAAAATAACTACCTTCCTCTTCATTGTTGGCCTTTTGATTAAATATCAAAAAATATTTGCCCACCATTGGGCCTTGGCCGGATGCCCCCTCATCTTCCAGCCCAATCTCCATTTTTTTTAAAAGGGAAGAAAAGCCCTTTCTGGTTTCTTGGGTAAAATAACCTTTTTGCCCCCCAAACGTAAATAAATAGCAAACGGACTCCAAATTCAAAATTTATTTGTTCAATACTTCCAAAATAATAAAAAAAATTGAATTCTGGAGGTTTTCAAAATTTTTCGAGCCCATTTGCTATTTATTTGGATTTTTTCTTCCAAAATTGCCCTTTTGTGCTCCCAAACTTTACCATTTTTTAAACGAGCTCCAAATCCAGATTTTTCTTCACCAATCTCTTTCAAACAATTTAAAAAGTTTGATCTGGAAGTTTTCATAATTTTTGGAACTCATTTGGTATTTTTTCGGGATTTATCTGCTTGAATTACTACATAGTGGGCCCGGGATTTGGCCATTTTGCAAACGAACTCCGAATCCGGATTTTCTTTCGCCAATCTCTTCCAAATAATTTAAGAATGAGAACTGAAAATTTTCAGAATTTTTGGAGTTCATTTGCTATTTTTTTCGGGATTTATCTTCTTGAATTTCTACATAGGGGACCCGGGATTTGGTCATTTTGCAAACGAACTCCGAATCCGGATTTTATTGCCAATCTCTTCGAAATGATTTAAGAATGAGATCTGCAAATTTTCAGAATTTTGGGAGTTCATTTGCTATTTTTCCCAAATTTTCCAATTTTGCCTTTTTGCCTCCGAAACACGGTTTTGATCAAAACAAGTCCGATTTTCAGATTTTCTTCAAATTGAGCCTTGGGATATCCTTGTTTAATCAATCCTCATCCATTAGGGGTTTTAGTCTTACCAAATCGGGTCATTTCTGTAATTCTTCCAAATTTCACCGAAATCCACCAAAAACCTTAATTATCGATTTTCTTCCGGATTGACTTTTCTTTCAGTTTTTCTTCCAAGTAGCTTCTCCATTACCCGTAGTCAGTGCTTATCTTTCATTTGGAACCTTCAATTTCAACCAATTTGATTGTTTAAGCACTTTTCTCCAAATTTCTCGGACTAGGATTTCCTTTCTATTGAATCTCCGTAACCCAACTTCCGAACTCCATATCTTTCAATGTAGAACTCAGATTATCAAAATTCTTTCGCCATTTTTCAATTGAACTTCAAATCATGATTTTGAAAGTGGGTTGACTTTTTCAGTAGTTGACTTTTCAAGGTTGATTTTTCGAGGTTGACTTTTTCAAGTTTGACTTTTTATGCTCGCCTTCTTAGACTAAGTCTTGGAGTACCACCTGCAGGATGAAAAATGTCTTTTTACATTCTGAAACATCAATTTAGGAAGAAAACATACCTGTTTTATTGGTCCGAACAAAATTAGGTGTCTACACATGCAGATCAATTCATCATAATAAATGAATATGAAACATGTGTTATTCAGTTCATGTCTAACACTAAACTCCTTTTTCCAAGTTGTATCTAGGTTACCACATCAATCTAATTGGTGGCCAAACAATTAGAAGCATTAAGAACAAGATTGAATAAACAACTCAAATTTCATTAAATCAAGCAAAAAAGTAAAATAATCCAAAATACATATTGAGTTCCATTGTAATCCTAGAAAAATATATTTAGTTCATACTAATTAATAAAAATGTAAAACAAAGGAGTTTCACTATCATAAATATCACAAGAAAGATAAAGAAGATAAGGGATAAGAGAAAACTAAAGGGTTGTTAGATCTTCAGTCTTCAATCCTTCAAAATCTCTACCGCTCCTTGCAACTTTGTGGTGGCTGCTCTCCTCTTAAGAAAACTAGGTTATTTACAAGCTAGTTAGGTAAAAGCTAGGGAGAAGTCCTTTATAAAGCCCTAAAAGGTTTTTATTTATAGAACTCCAAAAGCCTGAAGAAGTAAAACTTTGTGACCAAGTAACTGCTTCCAGCTTGAACTTTCTATATATTAGTAGATTCTCTCCTTCTTGCTTTAGGACTCTACAAAGCTACAAAACAAACTAAATTAATAACTATATTAAACATAAAATAAATAAATAAATAAAACTAAATTAAAACTAAATAAAAATAACTAAAAATAATTAATTAATATTTTAAACTGCAAGGACTTACCTATATAAAATATGGTAAAATAATACTATTTTATAGAGTTATCAATACATAGAGCATAAAATATGTGAAACTTTTTAACATTAATTATTCAGCTTGAGTGATCGCATTAAATTAATTGATCTTTTTGACTTTTTAATATTTTATTCATGTATACAAAAAGATTTAGAATAAAATAAATTCACATAATTTTCGATTTTTATTTGAGTTTTTAAGTTCGAGTTTTAACTCAAGCATAATCTTGAGTATCTTAAATGATGAAAATCGAGTCTAATCGAATTAAGCTTAAGCTTGAGTAGTTCATTTACTTTTCAAGTTGAACTTAAGTACAAGAAAATAAAGCTCAACTTACCTTGAGTTTTGAGTTTTTAATATCTAAGCTTTAGCTAACACTTATGTGCTCGACTTGGCAATTACAACCCCCAAAATCCAATTGTGTTATGTGAATAATCCTTCATATTTTTTAAGATTCTTAATGTAATTTTCCTATTTAATTTCTTAAATTTTGTATCTAATGCTAGTATTTTTTTTCCTGTATAAACGAGATCGTAACTTTGAGATGAGATCGTATGTGTTGAGATTTAAACCCAAATCTATTGGATGTCACTTTTTAAGGACAACTGTATAAACCAATTGATCCTCGTATTAACATTATATAATATATATAAGCAAATTTCTTTTCATTTTCAATGATAACTTAATTCATAATTACATGCTATTAGATTTGGCAATAGTAGACACGAAACGTATACGGCACGGAAAAATAAGTAGAACACAACATGACATGAAAAAATAACACGATATGACACTAGGCCAAATTTGACATATAACAGCATTTTGAAGTGCTGTGAAAACTAAAAAAATTGTTGCTATAAGATAAGACAGCATTTATTCATGTGCAAGATATGTGGTCACAGCTTTATGTCTTTAGTAGCATTTTTACATATGTGTAATAACACTTATCAAATACTGCTATATCTACTTTTATAACAGCTCTTCATGACATTTTGCATGCATTTTTCATTTGCTGCAAAAGATCTCAATGATAGCAATTATAAGTGCTACCAAAAGTATTTTTATATGATAAGATTTATAACAGCACATGTCAATGATTCTAAAATTTTTAAAAATGCTATAATTATTGGCCATTATAATATATAACAACAATAGCAAAATACTGTCAAAGTGCTGCCTTTGTTATTTTTAACAACATTTGAGAAATGCTATAAAAAATGTTGTCTAAAACTAATTTTGGCGTAGTGCGAATACACAAATGTCTCAAAATCTATATAATATGAATTATTAACGTATCAAAATTTATATAAAACAAAATACCTTAAACACGATTATAACACGACAAAATACACGAAATGACACAAATACACGAATTGCCAAATCTACATGCTATATATATATTTTTTAAAAGAAAAGGAAGTTTAATTTAAATTCAAATGATAATAAAAGTAATTTGCTTCTCATCGGCCATCAAAGTCTGTAAGAGTTACATCATTAACTGAAAACCTATCTTCAACATTTTGGAAGGACTCTGCAGCATCTTGGGTAATTATTAGTTTTTCAGTGCAGAAAGCAGGTTGTTTTGGAGTGTTAAGATCTAAAATCTCACTTTTAAGCATTGAAACCACACTTGACATAGTTGGCCTATCTTTAGCAAATTCTTGAACGCATAGCAATCCAACATGAATGCATCTCAAAATTTCTTTGTCGACATAGCTTGAATCAGAAACCCCCATGTCTACTAAACCCAAAATGTTGTCTTCCTTCCACAATTTCCATGCCTGAAAAGGGAAAACATTAGCTCAATAATGGAACTTATCACCATTAATTGCTAAATTAGAAATAAAGATGTCTAAAAGTCGAGTTACCTGTTACGTCTACTCTTGCGGACTCAACCGGCCTTGGAAATATATTTAATATTTTTTATATAATTATATTTTAGAATAGTCTTGCTCGAACTTGACTTTAAAAAGTAAGACATGATAAGTTCGACTTGGACTCCCATCAACATTTATAACTATTATAAGACAATCATAATGAGCCGTGAACATTTGTAACCATCCTAAAAACTTACATATCCCAAGAGACTAAAAGAATGGTGATTGTTGTAAAAGCTTGTGTTTTTTTTTTTTTTCCGCTAACAATCTCTAGCAATAGGACTCCAAAGCTGAATACATCTGATTTCTCGGAAAATTGCCCTTGCATTGCATACTCAGGAGACATATTCCAAAGCTGAATACATCTGATAAAGTAAACCTCGACTAATTCCTTCAATAATATTGAAGCGTTTCTTCCAATCCAAGAGTTCTTGTTTAAAAGGATCTAAAACAAAAATTAAACAATAAGACATTCAAAATTAACAATCAATTGCTATAGCTACATAATTCTACAAAGGAAAAATGGTAGACAAGGGATTAGCATATGCTCTAACCAAAGAGAAAAGCATCCAAACTTTTGTTGGGCATATACTCGTAGATAAGCATCTTCTCTTCTCCATCAACACAACAGCCAAGTAATCTAACAAGATTCCGATGTTGGAGTTTAGAAATTACCACCACCTCATTCATAAATTCTTCTAACCCTTGGCTAGAGGCTTTTGACAATCTCTTCACTGCTATTTCCTTTCCATCTTCTAATGTTCCCTGAACAGAAAAAAATCAGCTCATAACTTGGTAGAAATGTCATTTGACAGAATATGGATTTGCTGGAAATTGCCAATTACCCTGTAAACTGGACCAAAACCACCCTGTCCTAACTTTTTTGAAACATGAAAGTTGTTCGTTGCAGTGGCTAGTTCCTCAAAATTAAATAGTGGTAGCTGCTGGAGTTTAACTTCAATTAAATTTTCTCCAACCACATTGTCACTAGAAAATTTTGCCCCTGCTTTTCCTTTGTTGAATTGCAGCTTGATCTGTTTACTTTTTTGTTTCCTTCCAGAGATAGAAATTAGAGAAGCAATGAATTGATAGTAACCTAATTTGTCACACACTACAAACATGTAAAGATGAACATTTTTTTTTTTTTTATAAAGGAAGATGCAGTCTGGGATAAAAAAAGAGGTTACAAATGCTAAGATTCGAATTCCAAACTTACTGATGCCACCTCTTAAGAATGACTGCTTCTACCAACTGAACTAAGCTCTGGGTTCAGTAAAGATAGACATATTACCTCTTTGTTTAGCCATCCAACTCCATAAGAAAAAGGTAGAAACTGCAATGATGACTATACCCGCGATCACTGCTGAAATAACAATAACTGTACTTTCGTCTTTCGTTTTATCTGAAAATTGAGAAACCTAGTTAATAAAACTGCAACAGCAAAAGCAGATAATTGACGCAATTTAACAAATACAGAGTCGACATTAAAACAATTTACCAAGTTCTGAAGATGCCACACGAATGTAAAGATCGACTCCGTGAGTAGAGAATTTCTGTATGTCAATTAAATCTCCACTCCAAAACATACAACCAATGCCAGCATCATATGCATAAGCCACACATGAACAATTTTTCAAGCATTGATCTTCGCAGTTACCATTAATAGATGACGACTCTAGAAAGGCTGGCACTTTCATCATCTCCAGCTTCAAAAACCCGTCTTCTTGGCCTACTTCACTGCCATTGTTTACTCTTTGGCACTGCAAAGGGGTAGTCCTAACACATCCACTAGTCCAATTATCTCTATACCATTCCTCTATATTCTTAGGCTCAAACCCTGTTAAACAACTGCAAATTGGTTGTTTCGTTGAATCACAGCTTCCAAATGCGCCACACTTTCCATAAATATCACAATCATTTTGTGGAATAGGAAACCCGTTTTCCCAGTCCCCCTTACCCGCATCCCAATATCGTTCTACTATTTTTCCTTGAGAATCGAATTCATAGTATATCAACATAGACTTATTAGAAAAAGCGTAAGTAAAATAATAGGTTTCTTCTTGGTCATCTGCTACAAGATAAAATCCATCAAGATAAACACTATTCATACTGATTAAACCAATAAAGATATGACCATTCCATGGACCAGTCCGAAAATATGGCTGATTATTATTCCAAATGATGGATCAGAAGGGCTTTTCCAGGACTTCAGCTGCACTTTCTGACCCTTTCTTACATCTGTACTAATCTTCATAGTTGCAATGAAGCCGTTAGAAGGATGTTGAAAACTCTCCCATATGCTCACTCCATTGTCATCATCATTCTTCAGGACAAGGTTTCCAGAGTCTAAAAGCAGAGCAGTTGTATTAGAAACTATATTTGTAACATTTGATGACCAAAGAATCTCCTCATGTCCATTCAGAACAACAAGATTTCCATCGTCGGATGTCTTCAGAATCCCAGAGGAGTCCTTCAGTGGCTTGTTTCTGTTTGCTACCCACACCACAGTTTGTACAGGAATGTGATTGTACAATATCCCTACATAGCGATTGGTATTATTAGCAAAGCTGAAGAATCCCAATCGGAAAACTCCACTCTGGGAGATTATAACTTCAGGATCTTTGATGGATTTGGATGGTGTTATAGTGTCTGAAGCAGTGCCAAATTGCAAGTAAAAGCAAGATACTAGCAGAATTATCAGAGCTAGTAAAACTGAGCCGCTAATAGTTTTCCCCATGACTTACTTTCCTGTACTTCTTTGTATAAATGCAGAACTTGGAATGGAAGTGACGCTATGATTTATGAATGATATTTCTCCATTGTTTTCCTTAAACCTGATTTCTTCTTTTTTACTCTTATAAAAAACACTAATTTTTCAACATGATTTTATTTGATGGTTATGGTTATACAGCTGGACCATGTAAGTTGACTCATCCATCCTTCCTTCTCCATATTTTTGAACAATTAACAGTCAAATGATTAATGCATACTAAGAATTTTGATTTGCACCAAATATAGTCCTTAGTTTTCCATAAACTATATACGTCTTGAACCATCCAATGTTCCAATATAAATCCGAGAATACCAGCGCGCAAGGATTTAAATAGTGATCCTATTGATCGCGATAGCATTCGTTATCGATATTCATTGTCAATTGATCGCGATAGCATTCGTTACGTCCGTAACCGTGATAAACGCAACGCGATCGAAAACGTATTCGTGATCGCAATTTAAATCCCTATACCAGCGAGCCATTGGCATGCATTAATGAAATTAACATGAAAATGGGATTTTTCTTTTCAAAATGTTTCTTTTTCCGATTCTTCAATTTTTTTTTTTTTTATAAAATTACAAATATAAAAGAAAATACAATTATAATTAAGTATTATATTCATTTAAACAATTACTGAATTAAATCAAACAAATAAACCAACTAAAAATCAACAAATAACTAAATAAATTCAACATAAAATTTGATCAAATCTACACATGATGGGAGACGAACCTTATCTTGTTAATATGTGCCCTAAGACCAATTGAATTGGTTATGTGATACATGTCCTATTAAGCATTACTATTATTAAATAAGATACTCTTTATTTACAAGTTTATATACAAAATTGACATTATTTATTTCTTAGATAAAGTCCTTAAAATAAATATGTTTTGTTAGGGAATTACAATAAATTGTATTTATAAAATCATCATTGTATCAAAACATTATTTTTAAAGGGCGAATGGAATCCGATACTTAAATTAGTTAATAAAAGAATAGAAAAAGCTTTTATTGTGTCGCTTAAATTATATAGGAATTCTTGAACCCAAGAGTTAAGAATAACAAGTTCTTCATTCCCCAAAATAGAATAACCACTTAGAATAACGAAACATATTAGATTTGTCGAGAAGTGCAAAATCGTATGGATACGATCCTCATTGTGCATCTTGATCAATTGGATCGTTTCTTTGTGGATTCCTATACGAAGTTTTTGTAGATGTGTTTCCGGGTATTCTTTTATCATTTCGTCCAACAAGAAGAGTTCCTCTACTTCTATGAATTGTTCTAGAATACTTTCTTGAATATCATGCTAAGATATGACATTGATAAAACTGTTGAGATTGGCATATGGTTATAGTCTTATAAAGCAAGCAATCGATCTCATAGGTTGAAATTTGGATAAACCGAAACTAACATGTGTGTGATTGATACAAAAATAAATTCACTGAACATGATCCGGTATGAAAATGTCGTTTGGTGATTCACTTATTATTTATGGCAAGATTCTTATGTCCTAGTTTATAAGTGATCCTTTGACTTGAGATTACTGGTGAACTTATATAAGGAATGTTATATTTTGATATTACTCTACTTATGATTCTAACCATGAATGTTCTAATAAGGTAATGTGGGTATAACATGAATCATATGAAGATGCAAGAGTAATCAATAAAGGACTCGTCACTGATCGAGAGAAAATCCCGTTAGTTTTGATACGAATTGACTCAAAAAATCTTTGGTCAAAGTATAATAAGGTTTTGAAATAGTTTTACAGTGTACTCGAAGAGTTAATGTTACGAGATTTAATATGGTTAAATAAATTGAATAAGCACTAATCAATGCTTAATGTTAATCCGAGATATTAAGTGATGAAAATATAATAATTATATTTAAAAACTAAGTATGGATAGGTTGGTCAAATCTTATTGATATTTCTTAACAATTGGAGGTCATGATTCATTGCTAGATGACAACCATGATCATTAAATATAAAAAGTTTGGTTCATCTAATCCAAAACAATCAAGGATTACAATGCTTTTATGTTAATTGCCAACATATTAAAAAATCTAATGGATCATACACAAATAAAACATGGTTTGTGAAAGATTAAATTGGATCTAATTAAATTGAACTTAATTAAAAGTATTTGAAAACTTCAAAGACTACATTAAATAAATTAAAAATCCAAAAAAAAAAAAATTAGTAAAAAGACATTTTATTTGGAGTACGATTTGCTTGAATCAAGGCTATACCACCCTCATTAGGACTAAATTAATTTTTTTTTTTTCATGTGTTGAAAAGTCCTGAGGAAAAAACTAAAAAATATATCGCATAACACTACTAGCATAATGTTTCGACAAGCTTTCATCTTTTTTTGAAGGTTCTTTCTTCCTTATTTATGTAGACTACATTAGAAGTTGAGCACTTTGACCGTTGATAGTTTATTATTTGGTGGATAAGGATTTGCCAAATTTTTAAAAAATGATAAATAACTTTTTTTTTTTGATCTTATACGATTAGTTATGTATGATTGTATAATAATTTATTAACATGATCCAACGATTAAAAAATTGAAATTTTTTAAATTTTATTTCTTTTATCTTTGATTATGTAGATAAAAAAGAATATAAATCAAAAGAGTCTGATTCTGATATGATTTAATGATGTTTCTTGTTAACTGTAAATGTTTACATCAAGATTTTATTTTATTATTATTTGACAAGTAGTTTCTTGGAAATTTTCTTCAAGAGTCGGATTACTTCTTTCGTCTTCTTCGCGTTGGCGCTTGGCAGCTATATATGGCAACAATGGCAAATTTTCAATCAAAAAATCAACTCGCATGCTCTGGCCTTTTCTTATTATTCCCTTTATTTATTATTTATCTCTATTAATTATTTTTGAGTCTTGCAGATTCAGAGGACTTTTAAGAAAAGTTTCAGTTTCAGGGACAATTTTGTCCAATCATATAACATAAAAAAAAAAATTTGGGATTTGTTTGACTGACTTTTTTAAAAAATTTTAATTTTTTATTTTTAAATTATGTATTTAAAAAGATTGATATGTCATATGCACGATAATTTATCGATCAATTTAAAATTTGTCATTTAAGAAAAAAATTAAAAAAAAAAATTATTTTATTTACTATTTTAAGTTTTTTTTTTTATTTTTAAATAATATATTTAAAGGGGTTGATCCGCATGTTGACTTGCAGATCGATTTAGGATCCGTACTCAACTCGTACCAAAAAAATTTTAAAAAGAAATTTATTTTTTATTCTATTTTTGAATGATGTATTTAAAGGGGGTCCGCACGTTGACTCGCGAGTCGATTTAAGATCCGTACTCGAGTTGCTCGGAAAAAAATAAAAAATAAAAAATATTTTATTTTATTTTATTAATTGTTTTTAGTTATTTATTTTTAAATTATGTATTTAAAGGAATTGGTTTGTACGTTGACTCGCGGGTCAATTTAGGATTCGTACCTAATCTGCTAAAAAAAAATTAGAATAAGAATTTTATTTTATTTTTAAATGATGTATTTAAAGTGGTTGGTCTGCACGTTGACTCGCTGGTCGATTTAGGATCCGTACTCGACCCGCATGAAAAAAAAAATTAAAAAAATTTTTATTTTATTTTTAAATGATTTATTTAAAAGGGTTGGTCCGCACGTTGATTCGAGGGTTGATTTAGGATCCGTACCCAAGCCGCTCAGGAAAAAATAAAAAAAAAAATTATTTTATTAATTGTTTTTAGTTATTTATTTTTGAATTATGTATTTAAAAGAATTGGCATATACGTTAACTCGCGGTCAATTTAGGATCTAAACCCGACCTGCTCGAGAAAAAAAAAGTTAAAATAAGAATTTTATTTTATTTTTAAATGACGTATTTAAAGAGTTGGCTCATACGTTCACTCGTGAGTTGATTTAGAATATGTATCCGATTCGCTCGAAAAAAAATAAAAATAAAATTATTTTATTAATTATTTTTAGTTTTTTATTAATTATTTTATTTTTAAATGATGTATTTAAAGGGGTTAGTCCACACTTTGACTCGCATGTCGATTTAATATTCATACCCGATCCGCTCGGAAAAAAATTAAAAATTAAAAATAAATTTTATTTTATTTTATTAATTATTTTAATTTTAATTTTAAATGATGAATTTAAAGTGGTTAATCGTCACGTTGACTCGCGGATCGATTTAAGATCCGTACCCGACTAGCTCGAGAAAAAAAAAGTTAAAAAAAGGAAAAAACGAACTTGCTGCTAATTTATATGAGAAAATCGATCCTACGAGAGAATAAAATACAAATCATAATTTTATTTTCTTATTTTTCATTTATTATTTTTTAGTTCTTGTAAATAAAAATATACAGTATACAATAAGGTCTAAATATTTTTTTTAAATACATATAAATAACATTTGAAATTATATTTGTATTATGTAATTTATAAATAAACAATTATAATAAATTTAATTTTCATAATTAAAAAATATTATTATATTAATATTATAATAATTTAAAAATAAAATATTTAAATAATTAATTATTATTTAATAAAATATAAATTAAAATTAATTTCTTATTATTAACTAATTAAAAAAATTAAAAGTGCCCCAGCATAAGCGGGGACTTTTTTCTAGTTTTTTTTTAGTTAAATAAGTGTCCAAATTATTAAAATTACGGAAGATAGAGATTTAAATTTATGAAATAGAAAGGAGCACTATTCATACTAACTGAAGCCTAATGAATATCTACATATAAATTTTCTTTTTTGAAAAACAAAATTTGATTTAAACTCTTATTATTCAATTATACATATAGACTTGCTTGTTAATTTGTTTGATTTTCCTTGCATGTTTTATTTATTTATTTTATTTGTCAAACTGTTACAATTAAAATTTGAAAAATTCTGCTTAAAATATTTTTGTGGAAACGTCTCTGGTAGAAAAAAAAAAAAATAGAAAGGAAAAAAAAAAAGCATGTAAGGCCTACCAGACTTGCTTGGAACTTGAGTTGGCCTTTCTTAATTTGCCATAAGACCACATATAAAAGATAATCTCATCAGCAAAAGATAGGATATAGATGCATGACATGATGAGTAATTTCACATATTATTTATTAGATAGAATATAGATGTATGACATGATGAGTAATTTCACATATTATTTATTAATGGTCAGAAGAAATATATAGCTGGTCCTTAGTTTTAATTATTTTTTATTTTATTTATATTGTAGAATTATAATTGAATAGAGCATTATTCGGCATATTTGATGTAAGTGCAATTCTTGACTTAGTCTTGTCAATGTTGGCAATTGTTGTACGTTGATGTGATACACGGTTTCCATGGCTTACATGGCCCACAAGATGGTGGAGTCATTTGCTATACCAAATCTTAGAAGTAAGAATCTTTGTTTAGATTAAGACTTGGTAATACCGATCATGTACGTGTAGGAATGTAAACCACTTTTAATTATTCATTCAACATGTTGTTTTACAAAGTGATAATCTAAGGCCAGGTGCTTCATTCTTGAGTGGAAAATAAGATTGATATTGATGTCTCTTTTTGTCGAAGAGGTAATTATGGTAGTCTGAGGTCCTGCAAATAAAGGAAAAAGGGATCAGAGGGCGTCGAAAGTTGAATTCCGAGACATGTTTCGATGCCTAACTCAATGTTTGGAGGAAATGGTCTGGGAGAGAGAAAGAGAGAATATGTAGAGAGTTTAGAGAGAGAGAGTCAGTACCTTGGGGCAATCTCCGAGAGGGCCTTTTATACCCATATGGGCGACTTCTCGATTTCACGTGTCTGACTCCGATTGGACATTGGGAGTAAGCGATCTAGGGGCCTCGTCAAGGAAGCTGCTACACTTAATGCCCGTCGAGTAGAGGTTGCGGCATTTAATGCCCTGCACTACGTCAGGTGGATGCCAAGGCGACCGGTGACGTGACCGCTAGGGGTGAGGGAGGTGTCCACGTGTCCTGGATTCGACACTGGTGGTTATTGGGCTCGTTAGGTTGGACCTTGGTCTTGGGTCGATTTGCTGGGCTCTTATGATCCCTCCTAAGCTTTATGACTAAGTGACCCGACAGGCCTCACAGGCTTAACAATTGACACTAAAATAGGTGGCACTAATGTTATCAGTGGAGAGTTGGAGATTGACACCTCTACTTGTTAGCTCATAACCATACCTAAGTGATTAAGTTGTAATTGCCAAGATGAAAAATTCATATGGAAATGTGTTCAATGGAAGTTTTGGAGGTTGAGGTGATGGTGAGGGTTGTTCCAGAGATTGCAGTGGAGGAGACCATATTGGAGGAACAAAGGATCAGCTTCTCGTTAATCTTTGGCTTGGCTCTAAAATCATGTAATGACATATAGTTTTGCGAAATTGAACCTAAAGATATTTTATAATGTAATCTATCTATCTATATATATAAAATTTAAATTACAATCAAATCCACGATTAGTTCAAGATAATCTCTATGAATTACTCGTCAATGTTAGCAGTTATTGTATGTTGATCTGCTACATTGTTTCACTACCTTGCAACATCTAGCACATCCAAAAGAAAATATCAATGAACAAACTAAACAAACGAATAAATAAAATTGTCTTATATAGAGACATAGTTAGTTATAGAGTGACCATATTTTCAATCATATTTTTACATCTTCATCAATACAAATATCAATCATTATAATTAGAATATTTTAGAAATTATATACCCTTTAAGTTCTGTAGCAACTGATTTAAGCCCGGGTCAAACCCAAATTGGACCAGGGCTATCCGCGGGGCCCGATAGGCCTCTTTCCCCCTAGCAGGCTCAATACCGGACCACCCACGAAGCAGACCACCAGGCCCTGTTGACCCACCAGGTCTGAAGATCCAGAGAGCCCAAAACAGACACCAAATCCTTGGGCCTGTTCCAGTAGCAGGCTTGAGGGCCCAAAAGCAGGCCACCCAAGCCTGCTTGCTCAGCCTGCTGTGCAGGCCCCAGGCAGCCAACTGGGCCTGTTGGCCTAGTAACCCTAGCCCCCTGCTGCCCTAGCCCTGGTAGCCACCAGGCAGCCACTCCCCCTGCCAAGCAGCCACCCCTAGGTAGCCACCTTTCCCTAGGCCATTCCCTACACACGGCACCACCAAAATAGACCTGCCAGGAGCCCCAATCCACCCACCTACACAAACACAATCTTAATTTGGCGTTGCCCATTCCCGGAAGCAACTATCGAATCCCAGCAAATCAGTGATTTTTTGGGAATCAGTTTCAAAAACACCATAAAAGAAGAGCATAGGCAGAGAACACAAGGGGAAGAAAAAAAGAAAGGAGTTTTTAGAGGCGCTAGAAAAGCCTAAGAAAAAACCAGAGAGCAGTAAAAAAAAAAAAAGGGCCTAGCAAAGCAAAAGAAACAAAACAAAACAAAGAAATGAAGAGTCTTTAGGTTTTTGATTTCGGGTATGGTGTTTTGGAGCGATTCGAATCGCTTGTAAGGGGTCTGGGACTAGTGGAGGTCACCTTTGGAGGTTCGGACTTGATCCGGCGTTTACCCAAGCCGGATCGGAGGCTTTTTGATCTTGTAGGGCTTCCTTAGATCTAGGGCGTTTGGGGCCGTTTCGGGTAGAAATAACCTAAGATCTGCAAAAAATAGGACGAGGGGAAGGTTTTTGGTCAAAATCCGACCGGGAAAGTCATCGGCGACGACAGTGGACTACGGCACCGGCGCTAGATTCTGGGTAAGTTTGGGTTTTTCGGTGGCATTTTAGAGAGAGGTCAGAGAAGAAAATGGGGGGTCTGGGTAGAGAGAGAAGAGAAAGTGAAAAAATAAAAAAGAGATTTTTGGGTTTTTAAAAGAGACCTAAACGGTGTCGTTTAGGGTGAAAAAAAAAAAGCAGGAGAGGATCCGCGCAGGTTACCATTTGAGGATCCGACCCGCGCGCTTGACCAGGGTCCAGGCAGGAAAAAAAAAAGGAAGAAGAAGGGCCAGCAACCGACCTGACCCTCGCAGATGCGGCCCGACCTTTGGTGGCACACCAACTTTGGGCTTCTGTTGGACTCTCCGCATTGGGCCTAGGCATATTGGCCTATTTTGGGTATGAATTTCAGCCCTTTTAAGCTTTGGCCCAATTGTTTGTTATCACATGTATATATATATATATATATATATATATATATATATATATATACATATAATGTGTAATGGAAATAATTACTCAATTAAGTTGAAATTCTTTGGAAAGATTTAAATTAAAAGAAAATCTTTTATCATTTTAAAAAAAGTTATAATTTTTGTGACTTTATTAATGGGGTTAAAGAAAGTCTACATATTAATTAATTCTTTTTTTTTAAATGATGAATTTTCTTTTTATAGAAAAAAATAAAAATGGGAAAATTAAAAAAATAAAATTTATTTTTGATAATGTGTCATATCACACACATTTTACTCTTTTCATTTGTTTTCTTAATAAAAAAAAAATGAAAATTTTTAGAGAGAAATAAAATGCATTAATAATGGATAATTTTCTCAAAAATTGTATAAGATAATATACTTGGTAAAATAAATAAATATTAAATAATAAATAATAATAATAATAATTTATTGATTCTTGCCTAGATGTTGGAAGAATCTCATTTTTTTGAATACGATCATTTTAAGGTTCATTATGAGGACTTTCAAGTATAGAGATCCTTTTTAAATTCCGTCTAGACGTTGAAAAATTTGGAAAGGCTCTCACATACGGCGAGGGTTCGTGTTTATTTCTAAAAATAATAATAATAATAATAATAATATAATAATAAAAAAATATATAAAAAAAAATGGTAGTCAAAATAATTGTTAAAATAAGTAATGAATAAAAAAAGATAAAAAGGGATAACAATACAAAAAATAATAAAATATATTTTTAATCAATTCGTTATGCCATCTATTTATTCGTGCTTACTTATTCGTCTTTGGTCGACATGTTAACATTATTCGTTCAGTTTATAATGTGTTACACAGCACAAACATTAAATAATTTTTTTAAAAAAAAAAAAAAAAAGAGAAGAGGTCTCTCGATTAATCATAATAATATACTTATAATGAGATTTTTCAAGTGTAGAGATCTTCTCCAAATTCTGCCTAGACGATGGGGAATTTGGGGAAGATCTCACATCGAGGTTTCTCGTACTGCCTTAAAAAAATAAAATATTCCATTTTACAATTAGAATAATTCGTCAACCACGTTGTTGTATATTTTGAATCAAAAATAGAAATACGTCAGTTCCAAGGATCAGGATTTGAATTTTCAAATGTAGAATCTTCTCCAATTCCACCTAGACGATGGGGAATTTAGAAAAACTCTCACATCGAAGATTTTTATCCTCACCCAAATAAAAATTTATTCTTAAAACCAAACAATTTATTGTCTAAATTATCACTCTTTATATTTCTATGCTTGCTCTTTCATTATTGTTGATTATTCCCTTCATTGCATATTAAATTTTTTATAAAACAAAAAATAAAAACGAGAGTTTTAAGAGGGTCCTACGAAATAAAATAAAATAATATTCTGAGTAAAAACAAATATTGATATCCTGCCTAGACGTTGGAGGATTTTGAATAATTATTGTTTACGAAAGATTAGAGGAATATCATGCAAATTCGAAAGTAAAGAAACTCTTCTCAAATTCTACCTAGACTTTAGAGAATTCGGTGAAAATTTTCGATGCCAAAGATTTTCATTTTATTCCTAAATGAAATAATTTGTTCTTTTCTACAAATACAAAAATTTGAAATGAAAAGAGTTATGGAAATTATTTTTAAATATCAAAATTAAAATTGTTTTATCAATATTAAAGGATAACACATGATTAAATGGTACCATTTTCTAAACGGGCGTCGTGAGGATGCTAATCCTTCCTCGCACGTAACCGACTCCTGAACTCGATTTTGTTTTCTCTCTGGTTTAAAGCGCAGACTTCGATATTGGTTTTAAAAAATATTTTAATTAATTTTAAAATATTTTACTAAAATCGGTTTTAATAGGTGACCAATCACTCCTAAACAAAAAGATTGGTGGCAACTCCTTTTGTGTTTTCAAAATAGTCTAGCGGTCGAAAAATCGTTATGACAGCTTGGCGACTCCACTGGGGACGTTTGAGAGTCGACCCATTAATTTGATCATGTGATATCCAAAGTCTCGGTTTATCGATTTTAATCGGTATTTAATCATAATTCTCACTTTTTAAAATAATAATAATAATAAATAAATAAATAAATAAAAAGGATTTCTTTTTTTAAAAAGAAAAAAAAATATGTTTTCACATATGTTCATACACATGCATGTTATTTTTACTTTTTGGTTGATTAATATTTTACATTATTTGATTATTGCTTTAATAAATTGTTGGGGCATTTGAGATAAGGGTTGTAGGATAGACGATTAAAGGTTTGTTTGTTCCTTCCCACACACTTTCACGTGCATGTGCATATCATGAGCTCTACACCCAGGCTTCGTCCTTTTTAAGTGGAAGTAAAGTAACTACGCCTTCATGATAATCCTCCGTATGGGCTAGTGAAACACTCCGGAGTATAAAATACCTAAAGCCTTCGTGATTGATCCTCCGTATGGGCTTAGAAAAATATACTCTAACAAATTGAACCCGCTTTTATCGGGGTGCCTCACTAGCCTTCACCGGCGACAGTGATGAACAGTTTGGGGCCTTTAGAACCAAATCCAACCTCATGTAGTGAACCTAGGCGAAGCCATGCTGGATTTCCATTAGATACCCGAAGTTAGGAACACATGGAAGAACATCTCTAACCCTCCACCATATCTCTGTATTTTAAACCTCGCAAATCAGGTGATGATAAACGAACATTGTATCACCCGTAATAAGCTTGATATCTTGTCCCAAAGGCACCGTAATGTCGAAATTCCGTTAACATTTTTGGACAATTATTTAGTATACATTGTTATTTGTTTCATACTTGTGAATTCATCTCCTTACTAATTTCTTTCTTTTCTCTATCATGCACCATATTGACATCATAGCGAGAAGTATTGGTCTCGGGATAATCATTAACAAAAAAGGTTTTTCATTATGGAGTGTCGGGTGTCTTCATCAAAATCCAACATATGTCAAAAGTATTTAGAAGTTAAGGATCAGGCTAAAAATTTGCAAAGCAAAGAAGGAGACTGCTTGAAAGAAGGACATCTTCCCGATCTTCCTTAACGAGTTCGTTTGGACTTACACCAGAATGATTTGTCTGAATTTATAAACATATGGGAGTAATGGGGGGTAGAAGAGAAGAGAGCTTTTTCCCAAAAATATGGAGATATCGCCTTACTCATTCCAATAGAGGTGAATGAGCAACTCCTTCGAGCTATGGTGCATTTCTAGGACCCGTCATACTGTTGTTTTACCTTCAAAAAGGAGGATATGACTCCCACTATTGAAGAATATTCAACCTTGTTGCGCATAGAGTTATCGAACCCGGACAAGACTTATGGAAGGAACATAAAAAGTTAGGGTATCGAAAGAAGCTCTCGAGAATGATGGGGATAGAGCCCAAGGATGTTGACAAGTATGTGGTCAAAAAGTGAGATAGTGATTGCATTCCGTGGGATGTCCTGCGTGCTCGGATTTTGAAGAATCAAGGGTAAGAACAAGTTCTAGATCTGTTCACCTTGGCAATTTATGGGTTGATAATCTTTCCAAAAATATTGGGGCACATCGAAGCAACAATAGTAGATTTCTTCGAACAAGTTGATAAAAAAGTTAACCCTTCTCCAACTATTGTAGCAGAGACAATCAGATCATTGAACTTTTTTCGGAGAAAGGGGAAGGGGCGTTTCACGGGTTGCATCCAACTTCTTTACATTTGGATTCAGATTCATTTTTGGCAGAAAGAAGAAGCACCTTTACGCCCATATCTCACAACTCTCATGCCAATCGGAGAGTTTTGCAAAAAGGAATGGCCGAAAGGGGGAACTGAAGATCAGTGGATTGCGAAGCTCCAGAACCTTACAAAGGAAGATGTGTCATGGAAAGCCCCTTGGATGCCTCATATGCCCATATTGTATAAATACGGAGACAAGTCATGGGTCCCACTCCTAGGGATATGGGGAGCTGTCAGTTATGCACCGCTTCTAGTGCAAAAATAGTATGGGTTGCGATAGTTCATCCCAATGACTCACGAACTTGGTCAGTTAGAATTCGCCTATGGGGGGGCAAATATATGAGACAAGTCCCTGAGGTCACTAAGGCTTGGAAACAAACCTTTCGGGTGGATTTGGCTAGATATGCCGTTGATGTCACACCAGAATACCTTGCTTGAAGAGTGAAGAGTCAATGATACGATGTCATCTTCAAAAAGTGCAACTGTCAGACCGATTGAACTTCGCCTACCTTTGACAGAGGTTGACATTGAAAGACAAGAGTTCGAGGTTGAAAAGGCAAGTGTGAACAAAAAAAAATTCTAAAACTTCAGGAAAAAGTTAATCAGAGAAAGTATGAAGAGATGATATAAGAGGCCAAGATAGAGAAGTTGAAAAAAGTGCGAAATGTGACCAAAGATGATTTGAAGAATCTACACCAAGAAAACAAGAGGTTGAGGATTGAGATGAGGGTCCGCAGAATCATGAAAACTTTCAAGGAACGAAAACGAGAAGTTGAAGAGCTTAAAAGGGGGATGGAGTATTGGAAATGCAAGACGAATGAAGATAAAGAAAAGAACACTCGATTATTTCAAGAAAGGCAAAGTTGGGAGGACATGTATTCTGCAACTGCGGCAAAGCTTGTGGAGAGTCAAAAAAGGAATGAGAATTTAAAATCCAAGTTGAAAATCGGAAAAAAAAAAAGACATGGTGAGACTGAAATGCTCTGGGAAAAGATCCAAGATTTGGAGTTGCAACTACAGAGCCATAAGAACCACATCCATGACATCCTCGGAGCATGGGATGAGAAAGAGAGGGAATGGAACACTCTACAAAGTTTAAGCACAACAGCATGCCTCGGTAGGCAGATGTACATATAGCACTTGGCTTCACATATTTCGAAGGCGGTACAAAAAACAAGAGACATGGTTGAAAAGGCAGAAGCTCTAAGGAAAGAAATTGTCCCAACTGGAAGAGGCGGACATAAGCTGTTGAACTTTTTAGAGGAAGCGAAGGAGAAATATGAACAAATCAAATGTTTTAATGGATATAATCCTAGGATATTGGACGACATGTAATGAAGTTTATTGTTAATGAATTTCGCTTTTGTTAAGTTTATCCAAAGGCCAATACCTCATATCACATTACATTCATGCATATCACGCATCTCATAAACCTCAATCATAAAGTTTCGTCTAATTGTAGAAATATTTTTGCACATCATCATCATGACGATATCTTTCTAATCTACAATAATTAAAATTTAAAAGGTACTCAAATAGATAAATCTGGTACAAATCTGGAATTACCCACTCGACATCGTTACCATACTCATTTGCAAACCAAGACTATGGAAAACGAATAAGCGACAAGGATTGAGAGAATGGAAAGAGCACAGAAAGAGTTGTAAGAACAGTTAGGCAAATCTCAACAAGAAGTACAGGAACAGATAGTAAGGTCCCAGGAAGAGTCACGAGAACAGATGGCCAAAATGATGGAAATGATGATGATTCTGACTAGAGGAAAAGGACAAGCTGAAAGCTCGATAGTGAAGGAAGAACCCCAACCCCGATAAGGTAATAACGAAGATCCTCTATACCTATCGGGTTTCATTCCGACCCACGCCCAAGTGACACAAGGTGGGCATTCACAATGAGAACCTCCAGTGGGAGGACAACATTATGTTTACATCGGTATGCCGAGTCCCACAGGGCAACAAGGTCAAGGATAATTCGCATCTAACCTAGGGACTAATCCTTCGGACCCAGTTTACGTCCAAAACTTAGATGACCCCCTAGAGCAAGAAAAGTTGAGGAAAAGTGTGATGGAACAAGTGGAGGACACCGAGGCAAAACATAAATATGAGATTCTAGAAGAAAGACTCAAGGCAATAGAAGGGATGGACGCCTTCGGGAAAGTTGATGCAAGTGAACTAAGCTTGATTCCGTATTTGGTAATACCACCAAAGTTCAAAGTCCTGAAATTTGAAAAGTATAATGGGACCAAGTGCCCTTCTTTTCACATCACCATGTTCTGTCGCAAAATGGTGAGGCACACTCATAACGACAAATTATTAATCCACTGTTTTCAGGACAACCTGAAAGGATCAGCCGCAAGGTGGCATAACCAACTAGATCACAGTCTCATTCATACTTGGACAGATCTAGCGAGAACCTTTTTGGCCCAATACAAGCACATGGCTGAAATGTCGTCCGATAGATTATCCCTACAAAACATGGAAAAGAAGACAGGAGAAGGATTCAAAGAATACGCCCAGAAATGGAGAGACTTGGCTGCTCAAGTACAACCGCCTCTTACAGAGAAGGAAACCATTGTATTGCTTATCAATACATTGCAAGGGCCATACTATGACAGGTTGGTCGATAACGCTACCAAGAATTTTGCTGAAATGGTCATTTCTGGCAAAATGATAGAGAGTGCCATAAAAAGCGACCAGATCGAGGGAAGCAAAACCGCCAATGGTAAGAATATGTGGTCAACAAAGAAGAAAGAAGGAGAAGTGCAAGCGATCTCGTATGAGAGCCGACCACCACAAAGTTATACCCATTATCCTACAAACCAACCCTACAGTTACTCCCCTAACCCATACTTTTACCTCCTACACAACCCCAATACCAATGAGCTATTGGTGATAACTCGTATAATTATATAGTTTTTAGTTATGTTTTATTATTGTTTTGTGTCAAATACGAGTTATTATTGCTTAGTCTAATTGTGTTTATGATCTTTTATATTTTTATGTAATTTGGTGTTTTTTTCACGAGTTTCTTTGAGTGATTTCAGATTACTAGGTTAAATCAACAATTAAGGGCAAATCCAGTTCAGTTCCAGTTCCGACACCTTTTGCCATATCAGCTATATCTGGAGTTTCACTGAAGCAATAAGGCTGAAATTTTAACCGTGCAAAGCTAAGAGGCATATCTATCTTTTTCATGTTTTACACTTCTTGAAAGGGAGTCGTTTTCCCTAGCGAAATCGACCATCAAGTTGGCTGATGTGCAATGACATCTGTGCTGACCTGTTTTCGTATTTTGCCCATATCTTCTTATCCACATCAGAAAATACGCTGATTCCAACGACTATAGATCCGTAACTGATAGGGGTATATTTTTCTAGAAGACCATTTTATCAGATCGAGCCTCCAACATTGACAAACTCGACCATCAAGCTGGCTGATCAGAATTGTCATACAATATGACGAAAATTGTTAGAAAAATGCACCCACCTATTATACCTACCTTTGAAATTTGTAAAGCTTGTCTCTTGTCATTTAGCCCTCCAAAATGTGTATAAATAGAGGGCCTTGGATGAGTATTGGGATATATAGATACATTGGTAGGATATTAGCCATTGTAATAAAATTCTCTAAGTTTTCTTCTTCTTTCCTTTCTCTAGTTTTCTTTTTCTTACTTATGCTTCTTACATTTCTTTTCATTTTATTCATATCTAGTATGTGTTGCTAATCATATTGTTGAGGTGATGAGGTGAAGCTCTTGGTAAATGCTAAGGTTAGTCTCTTAAACATGAGCTAAAATGAATCATCATTTATAAACACTAGTATAGATAATATTTTCTTTTGGTTTAAAATCATACTTGCAAAGTAGAGATCTTGATTCATTATTGACAATGAAAATGGCACAGTAAATGCTTGGTTTCATAACCTTGATTTGTTGTAGACATATACCTTGGCATAAGGAATGCTTGGACTCTTTTTATGAGTTTTGAGGACACCAAATGAACATAATATCATATGCTATGGACGTTGGACAATTTGGACTGAATTGCTAAACCTTCCGATTGGAACCTCCCTTATGTGTGGATTTCAATTGTGTAATAAAATAAGATTAATCTTAGTATAACACCAAGAGTGGATTCTCTAACCTCAACATCTTTTCTTATTGTTTTTTATATCTTGTTTAATTGCTTTTATGTTATTTTGTTTATTTTGTTCTCTAATATCTTGTTTACTTTCTTTGTTATTGATTCCCTAATATCTTGTTTATTTTCTTTTTCTTATATATTTATAAACTTATACTTACTAATACGCTTCCCTGTAGTTCGACCTCGGACACCCGAGAATTTATTACTTGAACATAACCTGCACTTGGGTTTACAACTCTTAATTGAGTCTCCATCAAGTTTTTGGCGCCGTTGCCGGGGAAGCAATACTAAGTATATAAGTATATTTATTTTTATTGGCTGGTTATACCGCCTAATTTTCTATATATTTGTATTTATATTGTATATTAACTTTGTTCTATTTTTATTGGCTGGTTATACCGCCTAATTTGTATATTAACTTTGTTTTATTTTTATTGGCTGGTTATACCGCCTAATCTGTATACTAACTTTGTTTTATGCTTGTTTGGCGACGTGATTTTAGATCTCGTCGTTTAGTTAGATTTTATTGTGAAACTTTTTCAGGTAATCTTTCTAATACAACTCCTACCATGGTTGACAATGAAAGTGTTCATGCTGAAGATGAGAACAGACAAGTACGCACCATGCGTGACTACTTGCAACCAACTCGAAGCTCATCACCCTCTTGTTTTATTTTTCCTCTCAATGCAAACAACTTTCGTTTTAAACCAGGTATGATAGCTTTGCTTCCAAATTTCCATGGGTTAGAATCGGAAAGTGCTTACTCGTTTCTAAAAGACTTCGAAGATGTATGTGTCACCTTTAATGACCAACAATGTACAAATGAAATTGTCAAGCTAAAATTATTTCCTTTTTCTTTAAAAGATAAAGCAAAAATTTGGCTTCATAATTTAAAACCAAGGTCAATTGGCACATGGCAAGAATTACAAACTGAGTTTCTAAAGAAATTTTTCCCAGCACATAAAACTACTGCTTTGAAAAGACAGATTCAAAATTTCAATCAAAATCAAAATGAAGCATTTTTTCAGTGCTGGGAGCGTTTTAAAGATTTGTTAAGTTCTTGTCCACATCATGGTTTTGAAAAATGGCGTCTTATTAGTTTCTTTTATGAAAGTTTAACTCCCGAAACTAAACAATTTGTTGAAACAATGTGTAACGGTGAGTTTCTAGAAAAAGAACCTGAAGAAGCCTTTGACTACCTAGACCATTTGGCAGATAACTCTCAAGCCTGGCACACAGATAATTCCTCTGAAAGTTCCAATAGATCTAATCTTGTTTCTAACAGAGGTAAATATCATTTTAGTCAAGAAGATGAGATAAAAGCTAAAGTAGCTAATTTGGCTAGAAAGATTGAAGCCATGGAACTTAGAGAAGTAAAAGAAGTCAAAACGGTTAAAAATGAAGAAAGTTGTGGAATTTGTGAAATCATGGGACACCCCACTTCTGAATGTCCAAACATTCCCATTCTTAAAGAAGCGTTGCATGATCAAGTAAATTCCATAAACACATTTAAAAAGCCTTTTCCTTCTCATTACTCTGAAACGTATAACCCTGAATGGAGAAATCATCCCAACTTCAGTTGGCGGAATAATAATCATGTTCAGGTACCACAATCTCAAAAGCCGGGCAACACTTTTTCCTATCAACCTTCACGTGTACAAACCTTGGAAGAGACATTGCAAGCATTCATGCAAACACAAGCAAATGTGAATAACCAAACTTCACAGGACATCAATGAGATCAAAAACACCTTGTCCACATTGGCAGCTTCATTACGCACTCAAGAAAAAGGTAAGTTTCCTACTCAACCTCAGCCTAACCCTTCTACTCAATGTCTTGTTTCTTGCTCCAATGAAACTCAACAGGAAAATGCCAGTTCTATCACAACTCTTCGAAGTGGAAAGGCAATTGACAAAAACATTCCATCAAAAGAGCAAGATCCTCCTTCCCCTCCGAAAAGTAATGGTAATGATGATGGTAAGTCTGAACTTCTTGAAAATTTGGACAAAGAAAAAGGTATGCATCCTGCTCCTTTTCCTCAATGGTTGCAAACAATAAAGAATTTGAATCAAAATGCAGAAATTTATGAACTTTTCAAACAAGTTAAGATTAACATTCCTTTATTGGATGCAATCAAACAAGTTCCATCTTATGCTAAATTTTTGAAGGACATGTGCACAGTTAAAAGGAAACATAATGTACAAAAGAAAGCATTTCTGACGGAAAGTGTGAGCTCAATCATTCAGCACCTTACTCCACCAAAATTCAAAGATCCTGGATGTCCAACAATCTCATGCATCATTGGAAACACTAGAATAGAACGTGCATTGCTTGATCTTGGTGCTAGTGTTAATCTTTTGCCTTTTTCTGTTTATCAACAGTTAGGTTTAGGTGAACTCAAGGAAATACCTGTTACACTTCAACTAGCTGATCGTTCTGTAAAAATTCCTCGAGGGATAGTTGAAGATGTTTTGGTTCAAATTGATAATTTTTACTTCCCTGTTGATTTTATTGTTTTGGACACACATCCTGTTTCAAATCCAAATGTTCAAATTCCTGTTATATTAGGCCGTCCATTTCTTGCAACTTTTAATGCTCTGATAAATTGCAGGAATGGTATGTTGAACATTTCTTTTGGAAATATGACTTTAGAATTAAACGTGTTCAACATTTGCAAGCAACCTGGTGATAATTCAGAAGTACATGAAGTGGATTTCATTGAAGAACTTGTTCATGAACATCTCACCACTACCACATTCCATGATCCTTTAGAAGCTTATTTAATTGAATGTGAGTTTGATAATGCTTCAGAAATTTCACACACTAATTCTTTGTTAAATTCTTTTCAGGTTAAGCATTGTTGGAAACAAAAGTTTGAGGAACTTCCATCACTCACAAATGTCATTGTACCATCAACTATTGAACCACCCAAGCTGGATTTAAAACCATTGCCATCCGAGCTAAAATATTCCTTTTTGGGAAAAATTCCTTCTCAATGGAGCCCCCAAGATAAAAGAAAGTTTCTGAATGAGGTAAAAAATTTCTATTGGGATGACCCTTACTTGTTCAAATATTGTCCTAATCAGATTTTTTGAAGATGCATTCCCGACAATGAGGTAAGTAGTGTAATTAAGTTTTGTCATTCCGAGGCATGTGGTGGTCATTTTTCATCAAAGAAAACTGCTGCAAAAATTTTACAGTGTGGATTTTACTGGCCAACTTTATTCAAAGATGCATATGAGAATTCTAAAATTCATAAAGAAAGAACTAAAGCCTTTCATGACAAGTTAATTTCAAGAAAAACATTTGATGTTGGGCAAAAAGTTCTACTTTATAATTCTAGAGTTCACATATTTCCTGGTAAGTTGAGATCAAGATGGATTGGCCCATTTGTGGTTAAGCATGTGTATCATTATGGAGCAGTTGACATTGAGAATCCTAAAAATGGTAACGTATTCAAGGTAAATGGACAAAGACTCAAACTCTTTTTGGAAAATCATGTTACTCAAGAAGAGGTTGTTTTTCTTTCTGATCCTTGTTTTGAAAATAACTAGATGTAAATATAATTTTTTTTAACCCCGGTTAAATGGCGGATAACGGTACTCCGTGATTATTTAAGTCGGTTCCATCAGCTACCCACAAAACTGATATTGTATATAAATTTTTCTTTCTCTTTCAATTTCTCTTTCATTTTATTTTATTTCAATTTTTTTAGGATGGATGATATTCTCACAAGATTGCAGAAACGATTTCCTCCTTTTCCTCGGAATATTTTACTAAAGCTTTACCAAGTTCGATTTGAAAGATTAAGAATGCTTATGCACAAAGGGATTCCTGAAGACATACGTTGGATAATTGAAGCCAAGGTACGTGAAGATGAATATCTTCCTGTTTTGCATTTACCAGGTACAGGTAGAAGCACTTATGCAAAGAAGCGACGAGCAAAGCGCATGAGTTCAAATTGCCACAAATGTGCACGATGGACGTGTAACGGTAAATGTCGTTCTATTGGGATTCCGTCCTCTAATCGAGATGATAAAATTGAATTCATTAAGGATGGACTGAGTAAGGAGAATTTGGGTAATATCCAACTTTCTCTTGAGACGCATCTTAGTGGAGACGTACAAAGAGAAATTCTTGATTTATGGCCGCAATTCCAAAGGGAATGGCAACATCTTGGGAATCTGATGTTAAAAGACCCTGTTTGCCAGCTTGTAAGAAAACTGGATGGGAAGCATATCCTCGACTCATAGAAGGCGTTTAAGCCGTTTCTGGACGTAAAACCAGAGGAAGATGTGAGCCACAATCACAACTACAATAAATGACTTCTCAGCTTTTGGTTTGATTTGCAATAATTTCATTTCGGTTTAATTTACTGTTGTTCGATTTGTGTAATTATTCTCGTATTTTTTGCATTGGACTTTTACGGTTGATTTTTCTTCTCTTTTTGATTTTCTTCCTGAAATCACGCAAAAATCTTTTGTTAGGTTAACATTTTCTTCTGACAGGTCAAATACACTTTCGGCAATATTATCTAACATTTTGTTTGTTGTGTCTCAGTTATAATAAGTGGTTAGCAACCTCTGCAGGTAATATCTCCTAAATTCTACCTTTAGTAGGGGGTAAGGGACATATTTTGCTAATTTAAAAAAAAAATTGATGTGTTTTAAGCCATTTAGAAGTATTCATTCTGAACAAGGTCTGAGTAAGGGAGACTTGAGACATACCTTGTCAGTTTGATTTCTTCTTTCAAAAAAAAAAAAGAAAAAAAGTTTGTTGTGTTTTTAGCAATTTAGAAGTATTCATTCTGAACAAGGTCTGAGTAAGGGAGACTTGAGACATACCTTGTCAGTTTGATTTTAATCTTTTTATGTTTACTTGTTAATTTTTGTTTAGTATTTTAGGATTATTTAGGTTGCATGAGTTTGTTTTGTTTTGAGTCTTAGTTATTCCTATTCTTATGTTATTAGTTCTTTTCTCTTACACATGATTCTTTCATTTGGGTTAATAGACTTACATTGAGGACAATGTAAGAATTAAGTGTGGGGGGAACGATTTAGGATTTCTTTTATTTTTGTCTACTATTTTTTTTTATGAGTCTTTATTATTATTATTTTTTTTAATGTGTTCTAGTTCCTTTTTAATACAATGATGAGATATGAATTGCATAAGTCTAAAACAGATTTGTTAGTGAGAAGATTTTCATGAGAATTGAGCTTGATGTCAACCTTTTTATGAGCCAATGTTAATATGATATGTTGATTGAGAAAGAAGCATGTTTAGACTTAATCTGACTTGTATAATCATCCTTGTGAGTTTTTGAGCCTATAATGATTGATGCATTATACAAATCAACCTAATTTCTTTCTTGAGTGCTCTTATGATTACATGATTCTCTAGAACTTGCTTTAAACCGTTTGAGACTATATTGATACATGTGACAACATGAATATGATAGAGGCATTAGGATTATAACCAGAGCCAAACAGCCATCCATTATTAATGTTCTAAGAGAACATCCCCACTAGTGAGCCAATTTGAGCCTACATTAAATATGCTATTTTATTGGTAACCAGAACTTACACCTAGCCTAAATATACTTATATCCTTACCCTTGTTCTAAAGATGGATTATATATTTTGAGACATATTGCAAAAACAAGGGATACTTTTTGAAAATTTGGGTTAGAACGAAAGATAAGTGTGGAAGAAAAGAAAAGAAAAAGTCAAGAGAAAAAGAAAGGGATCATTGTCAAATACATTCCCATATTAAAAAAAAAAAAAAAATCTTCTCTTGAACTTCTAGTTAAAGTAAAGAAAAAGATGTTACAAAGTTGGTTAGAATGAAGCAAAGGCTCAACATGAATATTTAGCCTATGTGACTATGTACTTGTAAAGAGTTTTGAGAAATTTATTTGTATGATCTTATTATGTCTCTAAACTCTATGAACTCTTTGGAACCTTTGTGATATCTTTATCCTTTTGTTCTTTAACCACATTATAACCCTTTGGCCCCATTACAACCTTGAAAAAAAGACCTCTTGATTTATGAAGTTGTATGATCTAAATAGTGGAGAATATGTGGACAAGCAAGCATATGGTAGAACTGTTTTCATGAGATTGATTGAGTGTAAACACTTTACCACTACTTTAAAGAGTGAAAATCATGAGAGTATAGTGAGAAGTTGAGATTAAGTTGAATATGCACTACTTTGATTGAAATATGTTATGTTAATATTGGCTTAACTCATTTATTTACATTCAAGCATGAATTTTTGTGAAATTCTTTGAGCTATTGATTAGTTTATAAGACTTGTTCAAAGATTGTCTCTAATTTATATTGAAAGGATTAGGAGTAAATATTTTTAGTGTATGTAGTTTACTTATATTTTAGTTTTTCAATGTTTGTGGGTATCGTTCTAGCAAACCCTCACGAGACTAAACTCGTCCACTAGGGACACCTAGGGGTTTAAAGGCTTGTGTCACATGCTAAGTGCCACCGTGATTTCCTACGAAAATGGATTAGATTAGATTTTCTTATTTTATTTTTATTGAGTCGTTGCTAGGGACTAGCAACAATCTAAGTGTGGGGGTGTGATAACTCGTATAATTATATAGTTTTTAGTTATGTTTTATTATTGTTTTGTGTCAAATACGAGTTATTATTGCTTAGTCTAATTGTGTTTATGATCTTTTATATTTTTATGTAATTTGGTGTTTTTTTCACGAGTTTCTTTGAGTGATTTCAGATTACTAGGTTAAATCAACAATTAAGGGCAAATCCAGTTCAGTTCCAATTCCGACACCTTTTGCCATATCAGCTATATCTGGAGTTTCACTGAAGCAATAAGGCTGAAATTTTAACCGTGCAAAGCTAAGAGGCATATCTATCTTTTTCATGTTTTACACTTCTTGAAACGGAGTCGTTTTCCCTAGCGAAATCGACCATCAAGTTGGCTGATGTGCAATGACATCTGTGCTGACCTGTTTTCGTATTTTGCCCATATCTTCTTATCCACATCAGCAAATACGCTGATTCCAACGGCTATAGATCCGTAACTGATAGGGGTATATTTTTCTAGAAGACCATTTTATCAGATCGAGCCTCCAACATTGACAAACTCGACCATCAAGCTGGCTGATCAGAATTGTCATACAATATGACGAAAATTGTTAGAAAAATGCACCCACCTATTATACCTACCTTTGAAATTTGTAAAGCTTGTCTCTTGTCATTTAGCCCTCCAAAATGTGTATAAATAGAGGGCCTTGGATGAGTATTGGGATATATAGATACATTGGTAGGATATTAGCCATTGTAATAAAATTCTCTAAGTTTTCTTCTTCTTTCCTTTCTCTAGTTTTCTTTTTCTTACTTATGCTTCTTACATTTCTTTTCATTTTATTCATATCTAGTATGTGTTGCTAATCATATTGTTGAGGTGATGAGGTGAAGCTCTTGGTAAATGCTAAGGTTAGTCTCTTAAACATGAGCTAAAATGAATCATCATTTATAAACACTAGTATAGATAATATTTTCTTTTGGTTTAAAATCATACTTGCAAAGTAGAGATCTTGATTCATTATTGACAATGAAAATGGCACAGTAAATGCTTGGTTTCATAACCTTGATTTGTTGTAGACATATACCTTGGCATAAGGAATGCTTGGACTCTTTTTATGAGTTTTGAGGACACCAAATGAACATAATATCATATGCTATGGACGTTGGACAATTTGGACTGAATTGCTAAACCTTCCGATTGGAACCTCCCTTATGTGTGGATTTCAATTGTGTAATAAAATAAGATTAATCTTAGTATAACACCAAGAGTGGATTCTCTAACCTCAACATCTTTTCTTATTGTTTTTTATATCTTGTTTAATTGCTTTTATGTTATTTTGTTTATTTTGTTCTCTAATATCTTGTTTACTTTCTTTGTTATTGATTCCCTAATATCTTGTTTATTTTCTTTTTCTTATATATTTATAAACTTATACTTACTAATACGCTTCCCTGTGGTTCGACCTCGGACACCCGAGAATTTATTACTTGAACATAACCTGCACTTGGGTTTACAACTCTTAATTGAGTCTCCATCAATTGGCCACTAGCACCAGTGTATGCACCATCGCCTGTGCCAGCACCCATGTACACGGCACCTATACCTGCTCCCAACCCGACCAATCTAGTAAACAATATGAGCGCTAATCAGAGAGCACTTCATCCAATTCAACAAATACCCCCGTTCGACCCGATTCCCATGACATACACCCATCTCTTCCCCAAGTTAGTCCAAAACCATTTAATAGCACCCATGTTCCTTGAACCCATAAAACCCCCATACCTAAGATGGTATGACCCAAAAGCAAACTGTGATTACCATGGAGGCAACTCGGGTTATTCCACGAAGAATTGCACTGCTCTTAAACATAAAGTGCAACACCTAATCAGGATCAGCTGTCTGAGTTTCACAACCAAAGGGGAGCATAACGTCACTGCAAATCCGTTACCCGACCATCGAAAGACGGGAGCAAACGCGATAACAGAGGGAAAAGGGTGCCGGGTGATATCCAAGATTAAAGATGTCCGGACTCATATGAGAAAAGTTTTGGATGCTATGATTGAAGCCGGGCTGTTTAAACCAGTCAATATGGGGCAGAAGCCCTCAGGGCTAGGACCGGATATTGGACGCTTCTGCAGGTATCATGAAAGTTTGGCAGGACATAATGTTGACCAATGCTCTGATTTTCGAAGCAAAATTCAAGAGATGATGGATATCAGTGTAGAAAAATTCTTCACAGAATGGGAGGAAGAATCAGTGGATGTAGTGATTGAGGAGACCTCAAAGGCCCCTGAAAAATGGGTTAAGCCAAAGCCACTGGTTATCTACTGTAAGGAAAGCCAGAGCTCGCCCGTAAAAGAAACACCAAGGGTGTCAACGCCGATGGTAACTATTGAAGTACCAAGCCCTTTCCCATTCAAGAATGATAAAGCTGTGCCTTGGAGATACGAATGTAAATTTGTGTCACCGGAGCCTATTAACACTGCACCAATTTTCAATGCTTCTACGACTGTCGTAGACATAATCGGTGTTGGGGGTTTTACTAGAAGTGGGAGATGCTATACACCGAAAGCATCGGAAAGGTCAAAAAAAAAAGCTGAGACCGATGAAGATGAGACTATCCCAGAAAATGCAGTTGAGCGAAAAATGAACAAGCCTGTGATGAAGGAGAAAGCTTGTGAATTCCTTAAATTTATCAAACACAGCGAATACAGTGTTGTCGAATAATTAAAGCGCTCATCTGCTCGCATATCCATCCTGGAATTATTGATGAATTCAGAGACCCATCGAAGGGCACTCTTGAAGGTACTGAATGAGGCATACGTGGCTCATAACGTGTCCGTAGAAAAATTTGACCAAGTAGTGGGGAATGTGGTTGTTAACAACTTCATAGCTTTCAGCGATGACGAGATCATGCCTGAGGGGATAGGCAGTACCAAAGCCCTTCACATCACTGCCCGATGCAAGGACCATATCATCACGAAAGTCCTCATAGATAACGGCTCTGCACTAAACATCATGTCTATGACTACACTGGCCAGACTGCCCGTCGACAGCTCCTACATGAAGAACAGTTATATGGTAGTACGGGCATTTGATGGAACCCGTAGACAAGTAGCGGGGCAAATCGAGTTACCAATGCAAATTGGTCCTTGCACATTTGATATTGTCTTCCAGGTTATGGATATTGTTTCTTCGTACAATGTCTTGTTGGGAAGGCCCTGGATCCACATGGCTGGTGCTATTCCATCCACTATGCATCAGAAGGTGAAGTTCAGAGTCGAAGAGCAATTGATAATCGTCGACGGAGAGGAAGATTTACTTGTATCAAAGCCCTCGAATATCCCCTACATAGAATCCACCGAGGAAGTTGAGGAATGCTCTTTTCGGACCTTGGAGTTTATGAATGCTACATTTTTAAGAGAAGGTTCTAAGATGCCTATACCTGAGTTGTCCTATGCTACTCAAAGCGGCCTTGTTCAGGTCGTGGGGAAGGGTTGCCGGGTCGGGATAGATCTGGGAAGGAACCTGCAAGGAATCCGAAAGGGTATAAGTGTGATCGGAAAGGAAGACAAGTTTGGGTTGGGATACAAGCCGGCCAGGGAAGACAGCGAGAGAGTGATAAGAGAGAGGAAATAACAAAGGCTCGCAAGGTTCAGGGGATATGAGATAGAAACTCCAAGGACGTATATCCCCCATCTCTATGAGACATTTCGGTCGACGGGTTTTATTTTTCCCGATTCACTAGTTGGGACCAAACTTGTCGTGACTTTGGAAGGAATGTTTGCTGGATTCTGCATCCAAATGACGGAACAAGTAGAAGATGAGGGAATCAAGACTGAAGAAAGGACCATCTACCCGTGCCCCTCAGGATTTGAATTAAAGAATTGGCATGCTGTAGATTTACCCGCTGTATTTAGGTCTCTTTCTGGTTAACAAACTAAGTCCTCAAACACTTCTGCCCAACAATGTTATGAGAGTTTCTTTTGTGCACGGGCTCCTTTTATGAAGTTATCATTCTAATAAATGACAATTATAATGCATTATGTCTCGATTTATTTTCTATTTCTTTCATAGTTCATCTTTCTATTTTGTCTTCCTATACAACTATCTATATTATTTTGCTTACATCTTTCCAGGTCTTCTAATAATGAATGCGAAAACAATCTCATCAATGATTCGAAAATCGATTTTGAGAAATGTATTGATATTGGTGAAAGTGACGATGAAGAGACTGTAGAGAACTACGACTTACCACCTGATCTGTTGAGATTGATAGAGTCAGAAGAAAAGCAAATTATGCCCCATCAGGAGACAACGGAAGTTATTAATCTGGGAAGTGGGGATAATAAGAAGGAAATAAAAATCGGCACTTCACTACCATTGGCAAAGAAATGAAAATTGATAGAACTGCTCCACGAATATGCGAATGTGTTTGCATAGTCCTATCAAGACATGTCGGGGCTCGATACGGATATTGTGGTGCATCATTTGCCTTTGAGACCAGAATGCAAACCTGTGAAACAAAAATTGAGACGAATGAAGCCTGAAATATTGCTAAAATTCAAGGAGGAAGTGAAAAAGCAGTTCGACGCTGGATTTTTGGAAGTCGCCAAGTATCCTGAATGGGTGGAAAATATAGTCCCAGTCCCGAAGAAAGATGGGAAAGTACGAATGTGTGTCGATTATCGGGACCTAAATAGGGCTAGTCCAAAAGACAGCTTCCTATTACCCCATATCGATACCTTGGTTGATAATACCGCTAAACACTCGTTGTTCTCATTTATGGATGGATTTTCAGGCTATAACCAAATCAAGATGGCACCAGAAGATATGGAGAATACCATTTTTGTGACGATGTGGGGAACGTTTTGTTACAAAGTTATGCCATTTGGGTTAAAAAACGTCGGTGCGACTTATCAAAGAGCAATGATGACCCTCTTTCATGACATAATGCACAAAAAGGTGGAAGTTTATATTGATGATATGATTGCGAAGTCGCGTGAAGATGAATACCATGTGGTTAATTTAAGAAAGTTGTTCGGGCGATTAAGGAAGTTCGAGCTCAAGCTCAATCCAGCCAAGTGCACTTTTGGTGTAACATCTGGCAAACTACTAGGCTTCATTGTTAATGAGAAAGAAATTGAAGTAAACCCCGACAAGATACATGCTATCCATAATCTATCCCCGCCTTGGATACAAAAAGAAGTGCGAGGATTTTTGGGAAGATTGAATTACATTGCCCGTTTTATTTCCCAGCTCACCGCTAGGTGTGATCCAATTTTCAGACTCCTCAGAAAGCGTGATCCAGGTGAATAGGACGAGGATTTTGAGGCTGCATTCGACAAGGTGAAAGAGTATCTTATCAATCCACCGGTACTGATACCTCCCATACCAGGAAGATCGCTAATTTTGTATTTGGTAGTGCATGAGAAGTCCATGGGGTGTGTTTTGGGACAGCAAGATGAGACAAGCAAGAAAGAACATGCCATTTACTACTTGAGTAAAAAGTTTACAGATTACGAGACCAATCACTCGGCAGTAGAAAAGATGTGTTGCGCACTGGCCTGGGCTGCTCATAGACTTCGACAATATATGTTATAGCATACCACATTGCTTGTCGCTAAATTGGACCCCTATAAGTACATCTTTGAGAAACCCTAGTTATCGGGAAGATTAGCAAGATGGAAAGTTCTGCTCTCTGAATATGACATCACCTATGTCTCGTAGAAGGCCATAAAAGGCAGTGTAGTGGCCGAATTCCTGGAGGATAGAGCCACAGAAGATTATGATCCGGTGAAGTTCGATTTTCTTGATGAGGACTTGATGGCTATTTCTCAAGAAGATGAATACGAGGAATCAAAGAAAGATGTATGGAAGATGTATTTCGACGGTGCATCCAATGCTCTAGGGCATGGTGTTGGAGCGGTTTTGATATCGCCATAAGGGATCTAATGCCCAATCACTGCAAGATTGACTTTCAAATGCACCAACAATGTGGCAGAGTATGAGGCCTGTGTCAAGGGACTTCAAGCGGCTATTGTAAAGAAGATAAGTGAGTTAGAGGTGTATGAGGACTCTGCTCTAGTCATTTGTCATTTAAAAGGAGAATGAGAGACAAGGGACTCGAAGTTGGTCCTCTACCACAAGTTCATAGTTGAATTGGTTCAGCAATTCGAAAAGATTGAATTCAACTTCTACCCCGAGAAGAAAATCAAATGGCCAACGCCCTTGCTACGTTGGCTTCAATGTTTAAGATAAATACAAGCTCTGACGTCCAGCCCATCAAGATGAGCATACGAGAGTAGCCCGCACACTGTATACATGTTGAGGAAGAGCCGGATGGGAGACCGTGGTACCATGACATCCTACAATATATAAAACATCAGCAGTACCCGGAACATGTCACAGAAAATAACAAAAGAACTTTGAGAAGAATGGCGATAGGATTCTTCCTGGATAAAGAAGTGTTGTATAAAAGGAGTAGAGATCATACACTGCTAAGGTGTGTAGAAACGAATGAAGCTAAAAGAGTACTCGAAGAGGTCCACGAAGGGGTTTGTGGAACACATGCAAATGGCTATATGATGGCTAAGCAGATTATGAGAACAGGTTATTACTGGATGACCATGGAGAAGGATTGCATCAGGTATGTCCGAAAATATCATAAGTGCCAGATATATGCAGATAAAGTACATGCTCCTCCGACAGCTCTGTATGTCATGACAACGCCTTGGCCTTTTTCTATATGGAGAATGGATGTGATTGGGCCAATTACCTCTAAGGCCTCGAACGGGCATCGCTTCATCTTGCTTGTGATCGATTACTTCACGAAATAGGTCGAAGCTGCTTCTTACGCTAATGTGACCAAGTCCGTGGTGTGTAGGTTCTTAAAGAAGGAAGTGATATGCCGGTACGGTCTCTTGGAGAAAATCATTACAGATAATGCTCTCTAAACAACACCATGATAAGAGAAATTTGTACTCAGTTCAAAGTCAGACATCACAACTCGGCACCTTACCGCCCCAAGATGAACGGGGCAATAGAAGTTGCTAACAAGAATATAAAGAAAATTGTGGCCAAAATGACCGATAAGTACAAAGATTGGCACGAGAAACTTCCATTTGTTTTGCACGCTTACAAAACGTCAGTGCGTACTACTACGGGGGCCACTCCTTATTCCTTGGTGTACGGGATGGAAGCTGTTTACTGATTGAGGTTGAGATCCCTTTTTTGAGAATTTTGGTGGAAGTCGAGTTGGAAGAAGTAGAATGGGTTCGAGCCCGCTATGAGAAACTTAATTTGATCGAGGAAAAAAGGATGACGACACTGTGTCATGGCCAGTTACACCAAAGGCAAATGATGAGGGCACATAATAAAAAAGTTCGCACAAAAGAGTTCCGAAAAGGTGATTTGGTTTTGAAAAAGATCCTTCCTAATCAGCAAGATCCAAGGGGAAAATGGGCACCGAACTGGGAAGGTCCGTACGTGGTGAAAAGAGTATTTTCAGAAGGGGCAATGATTTTAGCAGAAATGGACAGCGCTTATTTTTCAAGTCCAATCAATGCCGATGTAGTGAAGAAATATTATGCATAAAAAAAGGAAAAAAAAAGAGAGAAACAATTCAAACTGAAAACCCGACAGAGCGGTTTGAGTAAACAAAGAAAAAAAAAGAGAGGTTCAAACTGAAAACTCGAAAGGACGGTTCGAATCAAGGGATGGATCTAGGTCGAAAACCCTAAAGGGCGACCTAGGTAAAAGACGAACAAGAGTTAGGGCAACCGACAATAACCCATCTGAAGTGATTGCGTGAGCCAAAGGATTAAGGCTGGATAGAAATTTTGAATAGGCAGCAAAGTGCGACATGATTGAATTGCACAAGATAGGGAGGGTAATTCGTGGTTTGACGCTCTCGAAAGAGTCAAGGACATTGATGGATATTCTTTCTTGAAAGAGAAGTCTGGATTAGCTCGATTGAGCTCGTTTGAGTATTCATTATGTGGGGACCTATCCCTATTCTGTCTTTCTTTCTTTTCTTTGATTAATGCCAGTATGTTCTTTTTTTTCGCTAAAATGAAAATACATATCCCAATTCATAAAGTTTTGTCATTGAATTATCTTTATTTCTTTGAAATTCTCTTTAGATAATGCATTATGTTGGCATGAAATTTGAATTATAATAAATAAATGAATAATGTAAAAACAGAGCTTCCATAATTACTCTAGAGAAATTTGAGAATTGGAAAATCAGAAAAGGAGAAAGAGACGATGGGGTAGTATGAGACGTGATTCATTTATACCCTTTGGAAGTAAAAAAAAAAGTAATGATTGATATGTGAAATTGTTTTGAGGGGAGTGTGCAAAGCATTGACTCTGACCAAGAAAAGATCGTGAGGAAGTAAGTTGCAGATAGCTAGTCAACTCCAAGAGGGAAAAGAAAGGGAATTGGGAAATATGGAAAAGAAGTTTATAAAGAATGGGATAAAAGGCTTAATCAGATCAAGATTTAGAAGAGTCACTAGTTGATGAAATACACACAGGGACGAATCTTGGTTCGAGCCTTAAGTTATGCATTCCATTATCATAAGCATGCATTGCATTATCATGACATTGCAAACAATCAAGAATTATTATTGTTCAAAAAAGAGAGATGTGAATGATAGGTGGACAAGAAAAAATGAAAACCGACTGCAACAGGAAGTTGGAAATCACCGTGATGATCAGGAGAAAGGTAGCAATTTATTTTTCAAGTGATAGAGCCTCTGTTGAGAGAAGCAATTTATTTTTCAAGTGACAGAGCCTTTGTTGAGAGGAGCAATTTATTTACCAAGTGATAGAGCCTCTGATGAGAGGAGCAATTTATTTTCTAAGTGATGGAGCCTCTGTTGAGAGGAGCAATTTATTTTTCAAGTGATAGAGCCTCTATTGAGAGGAGCAATTTATTTACCAAGTGATAGAGCCTCTGATGCGAGGAGAAATTTATTTTCCAAGTGATGGAGCCTTTGATGAGATGAGCAATTTATTTTCCAAGTGATGGAGCCTCTGTTGAGAGGAGCAATTTATTTTCCAAGTGATAGAGCCTTTGATGAGAGGAGCAATTTATTTTTCAAGTGATAGAGCCTCTCTTGAGAGGAGCAATTTATTTACCAAGTGATAGAGCCTCTAATGAGAGGAGCAATTTATTTTTCATGTGATGGAGCCTCTATTGAGAGGAGCAATTTATTTTCCAAGTGATAGAGCCTCTGTCGAGATGAGCAATTTATTTACCAAGTGATAGAGCCTCTGATGAGATGAGCAATTTATTTATCAAGCGATAGAGCCTCTGATAAGAGGAGCAATTTATTTTCCAAGTGATAGAGCCTCTGATAAGAGGAGCAATTTATCTTTCAAGTGATACAAACTCTGATGAAAGAGGTTTTTAGAATGCGCACATTCATGATCCCGGATAAAAATGTTGCTTGTGTCTTTGCCATATTCTTGATTCTCAGCAACGTGCAAAGAATGGCAGCTGTAGCAATCGATTTTAGCCTAGGTCGAACCCGAATTGCACTCGAGCCATCCACGAGGCCCGATAGGACCCCTTTCCCCTAGAAGGCCCAATATCGGACCACCCACGAAGCAAGCCACCAGGCCCTGTTGACCAACCAGGTCTGAGGGCCCAGAGAGCCCAAAACAGGCACCAAATCCTTGGGCCTGTTCCAGTAGCAAGCCTGAGGACCCAAAGCAGGCCACCCAGGCTTACTAGCCCAGTCTGGCTCAGCCTGCTGTGCAGGCCCCCAAGCAGTCAACTGGGCTTGTTGGCCTAACAAACCCTAGCCCCCTACTGCCCTAGCCCTGGCAGCCACTCCCCCTGCCATGCCCTACACACGCCACCACCAAAATAGACCTGCCAGGAGCCCCAATCCATCCACCTACACACACAATCTCAATTTGGCGTTGCCTATTCCTAGAAGCAACCATCAAATCCCAGAAAATCAGTGATTTTCTTGGAATCGGGTTTCAAAAACGCCACAAAAGAATAGCATATGCAGAGAACACAGGGGAAGAAAAAAAGAAAGGATTTTTTAGAGGCTCGAGAAAAGCCTAACAAAAAACCAGAGAGTAGCAAAAAAAAGAAGGGCCCAGCAAAGCAAAAAAAACAAAACAAAACAAAGAAATGAAAAGTCTTTAGGTTTTTTATTTTGGGTATGGTGTTTTGAAGTGATTCGAATTGCTTGTAAGAGGTCTGGGACTAGTGGAGGTCACCTTTGGAGGTTCGAACTCGATCCGACGTTTACCCAGGCTGGATCGATGGCTTTTCGATCTTGTAGGGCTTCCTTAGATCTAGGGCGTTTGGGGCCGTTTCGGGTAGAAATAACCTAGGATCTGCAAAAAAGAGGAGGAGGGGAAGGTTTTTGGTTAGAATCCGATCGAGAAAGTCATCAGCGACGACAGTGTCGCCGCCGAATTCTGGGTAGGTTTAGGTTTTCCAGTGGCATTTTAGAGAGAGGTCAGAGTAGAAAATTGGGGTTCTAGGTAGAGAGAGAAGGGAAAGTGAAAAAAAATAGTAAGAGATTTTTGGGTTTTTAAAGGAGATCTGAATGGTGTCGTTTAGGGTAAAAAAAAAATACGAAGAAGAAGGAGAGGATCCGCACGGGTTACCATTTGAGGATCTGACCCGCCCGCCTGACCCTGGTCCAGGAAGAAAAATAAAGAAAGAAAAAGGGAAGAAGAAGAGCCAGCAACCGACCCGACCCGCGCAGATCCGGCCCGAACTGTTGGTGGCACACCAGCTTTGGGTTTCTGTTGGACTCTCCGCGTTGGGCCTAGTTATATTGGCCCGTTTTGGGTATGAATTTCAGCATATATGTAATGAAAATAATTACTCAATTAAGTTGAAAATAAATTCTTTGGAAAGATTTAAATTGAAAGAAAAGCTTTTATCATTTTAAAAAAGTTCTAATTTTTGTGACTTTATTAATGGGGGTTAAAGAAAGTCTACATATTAAGTAATTCTTTTTTTTTTTTTTAAAAATGATGAATTTTTTTTTTTATAGAAAAAATAAAAATGGGAAAATTAAAAGAATAAATAAATTTTATTTTTGGTAATGTGTCATATCACACACATTTTACTCTTTTCATTTGTTTTCTTAATAAAAAAAAATGAAAATGAAAATCTTTAGAGAGAAATAAAATGCATTACTAACGGATAATTTTCTCAAAAATTGTATAAGATAATATACTTGGTAAAATAAATAAATAATAATAATAATTTATTGATTCTTGCCTAAATATTGGAAGAATCCCATTATTTTGAATAAGATCATTTTAAGGTTCGTTATGAAGACTTTCAAGTATGGAGATACTTTTCAAATTTTGCCTAGACGTTGGAAAATTTGGGAAGGCTCTCACATACGGCGAGGGTTCGTGTTTATTTCTAAAATAATAATAATAATAATAATAATATTAAAAAAATGATAGTCAAAATAATAGTTAAAGTATGTAATGAATAAAAAAAAGATAAAAAGGGATAATAATACAAAAAATAATAAAATATATTTTTAATCAACTCGTTATGCCATCTATTTATTCGTGCTTAGTTATTCGTCTTTGGTCGGCATGTTAACATTATTCGTTCAGTTTATAATGTGTTACACAGCACAAACATAAAATATATTTTTTTTTATTTAAAAGAGAAGAGTTCTCTCGATTAATCAGAATAATATACTTATAATGAGAATTTTGAAGTGTAGAGATCTTCTCCAAATTTCGCCTAGACGATGGGGAATTTGAGGAAGATCTCACATCGAGAGTTCTCGTACTGCCTTAAAAAATAAAATATTCCATTTTACAATTAGAATAATTCGTCATCCACGTTGTTGTATATTTTGAATCTAAAATAGAAATATGTCGGTTCCAAGGATCGGGGTTTGAATTTCCAAATGTAGAGATATTCTCCAAATTCATCCTAGACGATGGGGAATTTGGGAAATCTCTCACATCGAAGATTTTTATCCTCACCCAAATAAAAATTTATTCTTAAAACCAAACAATTTATTGTTTAAATTATTACTCTCTTTATTTTTCTATTCTTGCTCTTTCATTATTGTTGATTATTCCCTTCATTGCATGTTAAATTTTTTATAAAACAAAAAATAAAAACGAGAGTTTTAAGAGGGTCTTATGAAATAAAATAAAATAATATTTCGAGTAAAAACGAATATTGATATCCTGCCTAGACGTTTGAGAATTTTGAATAATTTTTGTTTGCGAAGGAACATTATTGGATTTAGAGGAATATCATGCAAATTCGAAAGTAAAGAAACTCTTCTCAAATTTTGCCTGGACGTTGGAGAATTTGGTGAAAATTTTCGATGCCAAAGATTTTCATTCTATTCCTAAATGAAATAATTTGTTCTTTTCTATAAATACAAAAATTTGCAATGAAGAGAGTTATGGGAATTATTTTTCAATATCAAAATTAAAATCGTTTTATCAAGATTAAAGGATAACACATAATTAAATGGTACCGTTTTCTAAAAGGGCGTTGTGGGGATGCTAATCCTTCCCCGCACGTAACCGACTCCCGAACCCGATTTTGTTTTCTCTCTGGTTTAAAGCGCAGACTTCGAAATTGGTTTTAAAAAATATTTTAATTAATTTTAAAATATTTTACTAAAATCGGTTTTAATAGGTGACCAATCGCACCTAAACAAAAAGATTGGTGACAACTCCTTTTATGTTTTCAAAATCGTCTAGCGATCGAAAAATTATTATGACAAGTTCTATTATCTGCCGTAAAAGAGTAATTAGAGAAGAATTATGAACGATTAAAATTGAACACACTTATTATGTGAGTAAACAAAAAAAAAAAGAGTAATGGTAGGTAAATTTTTTTTATTTAGGTAGTTATTTAAAAAAAATAATAATAATAAAACAACATATGTACCTATAAATTTATATTTTTAATTTTTTCAATAACTATCTTTAATTGAATTGGTATTACGTATCGTATCATTAAAACACAATCACTAATTTTAATAATATATACTAGAATTTGTCACACCCATCATGTGGATGGATAGTTTTTTTTTTAACAAAAGTAGTTATTTTTTAAGTAGTTTTTAGTAGAGAAATAGATAAGTTTTGTAAATTTTTTAATTAAAAATTCTGTTTTAAAAATATTAAAAGATATTAACATCCTTAATCTATAATCATTATAATTATTTTAAAAGAAAATTTAATAATTTTACCAACTAAATTGGTGTCACTTGACTCAGTGATATCAATTCAACTATTCTCTTTATAGTAGAGATATATCACTATTATAGCAGCCTTATTCTCCCTTATTTATGAAAAAGTATTAGATCTACTCTAAATATATCTAATCCTGGCAACATTAGTTACGAGACAAGATTTCATCTCCCTAACTTAATAATGTAATTATGTTGCAAACTTCAAGCCAAAAAATAACAAAGACAACTTTTAATCCTATGCAACTTTTATAGTATTGAAAAATATTCAATGTGATATTTGTATTAAAAAAAAAATTCAATCAGACATCCAAACTTTGAATTCGTATATCAAGTTACTTCAATCCTTAACACCGTTAATGAAAAATACTAATTTGATTGTCAACCAATGAAAAGTTAACGTGTGTATATATTGTCATATAGTCAAGGAAAACAATTCAAAATTGTACACGTGTCTGCCCACATGGATTTTTTGTTTTTTAAATTAAAATTTTGAAGAAAAAATGAAAAAAAATCTTCTTTTGGATTTTTTATTTTTGAAATAAAAAAACGAAAAACTAAAAAAAATCAATCAAGAGAGAATGGGAAAAGAGTGAAGGAGAAGAGAGAGGAAAGAAAGGGGAAGAAGAAAGGGCTTTGTCGGCATCAATCAGCTGACCTAGGGCCTATCAAGCAAGATCCGCGTTGTTCTATATGGTTCGAGATAGATTTACCTCAAACCGATCAATCGGTACAATCATCCGCTCCCCCTTCCCTTCTCTCTCTCTTCACATTCCCTTCCCTTATTCCCCCGTTCTCTACTCGATTTCTTTCTCTTTTTCTTTTTATTTTTTTAAATTTGATTTTATATTTTAATTTTTCTAAAAAATTAGAGTTTGATTAACAATTTCTCATATTTTAAAAAGTTTTAATTTTGAATTTAAAAAAATTCATAAATTTTGAATTTAAAAAAAAAAAACATAAATTTTGTTTTTTTTTTCAAATTTGAATTTTTTGAAAATTTTCAAAAAAAATTAATATTTTCTTTTTTTAAAATTTTTATTTTTTTGTTTTTTATTTTATACACATCAGCGCCACATGAGAGGCCGTGCTATACACGTATCAATTCTTTATTGGTTGAAAATCAAGTTAGTATTTTCAATTACCGATGTTAAGGTTTAAGGTTAATTGACACACTGATTGAAGTTCGGTACGTGATTGAACATTCTTTTAGTACATGTATACTATATTATTAGAGCTACATAAAACATTAATCCAATAAAAAATTATATCTTGGAGTTAAGCAGATGAGTGTACTCTATGTCATATCCATACGTATTGATTTTAAAATAAATTAAAATAATATCAATATCGTATTATTTTGATTTTTGCATCAATTCGTAAAGTTGTACTAGTCTATACCGATATGTATCGGTCAATACCGATTAGTATCGACACGTATCGAATAATACAAGATTTTGATTTTTAATTTTTTTTTTTTAAATTCACTTATTTGATTTTTTAAATCAATTTTTAATTTTTTTATCATTATCATTTTTATTTTTTTCATAATTATATTTAAAAACAAAATATGTTCATTAAATTAGACTATTAAATCTAATTAATAATAATTTACTATATTTTTTAAATATTTTTTATTTATTTGATGTTTAAAAATTTTGGATATTAAATTTTTAAAATTTTATATTTACACAAATATAAATATAATGAAAATATATATTTTTTTGGGAAGAGAAGATGCCACAATCTCGGTATTAAGCATTGAAACTACCCTTGTTATAGTTGGTCTATCATTGGCGATATCTTGAACAGAGGCTTTTGACAATCTCTTCACTGCTATTTCCATCCCATCTTCTAATGTTCCATGGAAACAAAAATTAACTTAGCTTAGTTAGTTTATGCAAAATTAACTTAGATTATGCTAAATATATATATATATATATATAATTCTTTGTTCTTTAGACTGAGTTTGTGCTAATTTTTGGGGTTTAAGTTAGTCCAGTTTAAGGATCTAGCTGCTCAGTTCGACAAACCTGATCGATAATCGATCGAGCTTAAACTCAATTCAGCTTGAATTCTTATTTATTAATAAAAAATATTTTTAATTTAATTATAAAATATAAAAATATTAATATAAAAATAAAAATAAAAATAAAAATTTTAATATTTTTAAATTATAATTTAAATTTACGAATCGATTCGAACCAAACTTGAATAAGAAAATTAAAAAAAATTAAAATGCAGCCCAACCTTGAACCGGTCTAGTTCAAGCCCATAGCTTCTTTTTGGGCTACTATCAATTCTTTTCTTTTTCACTGCTCTTTTTCTACTAAGCGACTACGTTTGAACATTTTCCATTCCCTGCTAGTATCTTCTTTCCCTCTGACGCTGGGCTTTCACCGGCGTCAGCCGCTTCAGGTTAGTCCACCGTTCTCTTTCTTTATTCTTCATCGAGGAGGTTTTGGAGTTGAATAATGGATAGAGATTTTGAGAATGAGATTTCAAACTTTGGGTTTAGATATTTCTTGTTCTTATTTTTCCGTTTTTTGTTCTTCCAAATTTTGAATTCTGTAAATGTCGAAATTGGGGTTTTTCTCTTTCTTTTTGTTTTTGTTAAACATGATTTCTGGTGTAAAAAAGTGCACTTCAGTAAAATGGGTTACCTTAATTCTACAGTTAATCTCGTTCTTTCTGTCCTTTAATCGCTTAACTGCACAATATTTTTAACATTGTTGGTTTACTGTTAATTGTTTGCTATTTTTTTCATTTGATATTGTGGTGGTATGTATATGTGATCGGCAACTTTTTTTTTATAAAAGTTTTCCTTTTAAGATTTTTGTACATTCTATTACTTAATAGCTTGGTTCTGATTGATGTTGGCGATAGCATTCTGTCGTTGCGTGGATAATCATTTGAATGTTGTTGCTTGTTGAAAATGATTATTCGAATGATAACATAATGGATTAGAAAGTGATTATAAAATCATATCAGACTATGCATGGTACTTTTGGCAACTTATACTATGCTTTGGGATGTAGTATATTAGAATAATTAAAAATATTTTAGTTTTTAAGTTTTGGAAATTGAGTTTGTTCTACCAATTACTTTTTGTTATCATTGTTTTTCTAAACCAGTCTGATTTAGTCTAAATATGACCATCGAACACGAGTTTGCTTAAATTTAAGGCTTTCTATCATTTACATATAGTTTCTCATTTTCAGGTGAAACTCTAAATTGTGCACAATATCTTATCAGAATGTGCGTGGTCTCGATTTAAATTCTTCAGGTGCCGAAGTTGTCATTTATTGAGTAGTTTTTCCAAGTTAGATGTGGCAGATGTTGGTAAAGTCATGCAGCCAGTTCTCATTTATCCTTGTAAGACGCATGATACATACTTATATAGTGTATGCCATCTTCATCATCTCATTTAGTGTTACAAGGCCTCTCTATATCCCAAATCCAGAAGTTCATTCCTAAAAAATGGAAAAAAAGTGTCAAACCTGTAGATATTCAATCCAATCAACCACCTGAATCATATGATTACCAAAGGCATGAGTTGAAAACATTCACAACTGATGTTGAACTTATGTTAGAAAACCTTCTTACATCTCTCAAGGAATTTGTAACCCAAGGACATCTACTAAAAGCATTCAAATCATTTTCTCTAATCCAGCTCTGTGTCTCTTCCACTGCTTCTTATGACGTTATCTTACACCCCATCTCTTCTCTTCTTGTATCCTGTACCAACCTTAAATTGCTTCCACCAGGTAAACAGCTTCATGCCCAAATCATTTCATTTGGTTTGGAACAACACCCTCTTCTGGTTCCCAAGCTCGTCACATTTTACTCAACATTTAGTCTTTTGGATGATGCTCGAGTTGCTACAGAGAATTGTAAATTTTTGCACCCATTACCCTGGAATTTGCTTATATCTTCCTTTGTTAAGAATGAGCTTTTTGAGGAGGCACTCTCTGCCTATAGAAAAATGGTGAATAAGGGGATTATACCAGATAATTTCACCTACCCATCTGTTCTAAAGGCTTGTGGTGAGGAATTGGATGTCCATTTTGGGAGGATGGTTCATAACTCGATTAGTGCTAGTTGTCATGACAGGAACTTGTACGTGCATAATGCTTTGATTTCCATGTATGGGAAATTTGGGCAAGTGGATGTTGCTCGTGACTTATTTAACAAAATGCTGGAGAGGGATGATGTCTCTTGGAATACAATGATCAGTTGTTATGCCTCCAAGAGCATGTGGGGAGAAGCGTTTGAGCTATTTGATTGCATGCGTGCTGAAGGTGTCGAGCTGAATTTTATAACTTGGAACACTATAGCTGGAGGGTGCTTGCGAACAGGGAATTTTAAGCATTCACTAGAGTTGCTTTCTCAGATGAGAAGTACCGGCTTTCATTTGGATCCGGTGGCAATGATCATTGGATTGGGGGCCTGTTCACATATTGGTGCCTTGAAATTGGGGAAACAGATTCATGGTTCTGCAATTCGGAGTTATTGTGATGAGTTTGAGAATGTTAGAAACACAATGATTACAATGTATTCTAGGTGCGAAGACCTAAGGCATGCCTATATTTTGTTTCGGTCAATGGAAGAAAGGAGTATAATTACTTGGAACTCAATGCTTTCTGGTTACACCCGCATGAATCAGTCTGAAGAAGCATCCTTCTTATTTCAGGAGATGTTGCTTTCTGGGGTTGAACCCAATTATGTTTCAATTGCCAGCATCCTGCCTCTTTGTGCTAGAGTGGAAAATCTGCAACATGGCAAAGAATTCCACTGCTACATTACCCGGCGCAAAGTTTTTGGGGACTGTTTGTTACCGTGGAATGCTCTTGTAGCTATGTATGCAAGGTCAGGAAAACTTCTCGCAGCGAAGCGTGTATTTGATTTGATGAGAAAGAGGGATGAAGTTACCTATACTTCTTTGATTGCCGGCTATGGGATGCAGGGAGAGGGACAAGGTGCTATAAAGCTATTTGGAGAGATGATTAACCTTCAGATCAAACCAGATCATGTAGCGATGGTGGCTGTTCTATCAGCTTGCAGTCATTGTGGTCTAGTAATTGAAGGCCAACTTTCGTTTGAAAAGATGCAAAGTTTCTATGGTATAGTTCCTCGTTTGGAGCACTTCTCTTGTATGCTTGATCTCTATGGGAGGGCTGGTTTGTTGAATAAAGCAAAGGAAACCATCACAAGGATGCCATATAAGCCAAGCGCTGCCATGTGGGCCACTCTCTTGGGAGCCTGTAGGATCCATGGAAATACAGATATAAGGGAATGGGCAGCTGAGAAACTGTTGGAACTTAGACCTGAAAATTCAGGTTACTATGTGTTGATTGCTAACATGCATGCTGCTGCTGGTTTCTGGAGCAAACTAGCAAAAGTCAGGACTTTCATGAGGGATTGGGGTATAATGAAGTCTCCTGGTTGTGCTTGGGTGGATGTGGGATCTGTATTTTCTCCATTTGTTGTGGGGGACACATCAAATCCTTATGCACGGGAGATTTACCAAGTGTTGGATGGACTGACTGAACTCATGAAGGATGCTGGTTATGTTGCTTGGAACAAGTTTGTTTTGGATAGTGAAGTTCTTGAAGAAATTGAATGAAAACAGGTATTTTCTACGAGTATAAATCCGTGTGGTTCACTAATAGTGTTTTGTAGGGTCCCCAAGAAGAGCAGTCAAAACATAAAGAGCCATCTAAGTGAAACATTTTTCTAGAGGGGATTCCATGATAGATAGAGTAAACATAACAGCTGGTCCTCAAAACTTTGTTAACTTGGAGCATGATGGAACTATTTTAGCAAATTTCCATCTGTTCCCATTCTTGGTCACTCAAATGTGGTGCAAATATAAGCTGATTCTTCTTAGCCTTCAACAATTTTTTGGCAATCAAAGGTTTGTGTAAGCTATCGCCATTCTTCAACAGTTACATTTATTTGCAATGTAGTGTATTTTCTGAAACATATGGACATCTCACTCATTGGATACAAAATACATGCTGCAAAATTAAGCTATTGGGCTTTTTATTTATTCCTCTACGTTTAATATAGTGGTAACTAAATGCATTTTTGCTGTTAAGCCAATGAGATATCTCATGCTGCCCGTAATCTCATTATAGTGTTAGGATGTGGCAGGGATTCACCTAAGCTCCGGTGGTTGATTTTTTGCTATTTGCTATTTATTCTTTTTTTTTCAGAAAATGAATAGGAAGCAAAAAGAAAAAGAAAAAAAAGGTAAATATTAAAAAGCAAATAGCAAAAATATCAACCAAATGGAGCTTTAATAATACTTTGATAGCTATGGCCAATTTGATATCAAGGGTTTCGTCAGTCCAGACCGACTTGGTCATCGTGCAAGGGCAGAAGGGAGCTCAACACTGATATGCGCGTTTGGATTCATCCTATGTTACTCCGACTCTTCATTTTTCTTAAAGTACCTGTGTCCGATGCATATTTAAGGACTCTTCAAATACATGGAAAAACTTGGAAAAAAATTGAACATACCCGTGTCGGACACATACCCGTATCCGACACTCACACCGAGTCCGAGTAACGTAGGATTCATGAGTATTCTACATCACAGTATTAAGTTTTCACTTATTCGTTTTATGAAAAATCTACCTTTATATGCTTTTTATACATTGAGTATGCTCATGCCTGTCTAAATTGTTATGTTTGTGGCAATATAATTTGCTGAGTGCATTGAGATCAAGGGATTGTATCTGCTTGTCGAAAATTCGAGTAATTCTTAAGATTTTGTACTCTTTGTCATGCAAAATGCCAAGGTAACCTATATTTGGTTTCTTTTTCTCTCCTTGAGCAACTCCATTCTTCCTTCATAGCTTTTTGGTGCTAGTGTTATTCTGCCTTAATTTCTTGTCAGTGGATTTAAGGGTTCTAATTTGTTTACATGTTTGTTTATGCAAATCTCCCTCTAAGTGAAAGAATATCTACAACATCTTTGGTAAACTTTTAATCATTGGAATTCAGAAAACTGTGTAGTTTCTATAATATTTTTTAGGTTGATTTGGTTTTTCTCTTAATCTTATCAAGAAAATGAGTTTGTTGGGGGCTTTGTTGCTGATCTTAAGAACCACTCGGGCTGGTGTTTTGCTTGAGAGCCATTAGAGCTTAGGTTGGGGTATGATTTACTCTTAATTCACTAGGGCTGGGATTTAGTGACTAATTGGCTATTGTTATCAAGAAAGCTGAAGCAAATTGATGGAGGGAGAAGTGCATGACAACTCCAAGATGACTGTATACAGCTGCATCAAATCTAAGCAAGAGGTTCATTCCATTTTCTCTTGGTCTGTTTCATTTGTGTAAGCCAAACGTGTCCTTTACAGAAGGAAAAAAAAAAATGATTGAAAAGATTTAACAAGAGCAGACATGTTCAAGGGTCGGGTTACCCATCCAAATCCGAAGGTCTGTTCGATATTTAGGATATTTAGGAGGTTTAGACAAAAATATTAAGTTCGAAATATGGGTTTAGGGAAAAAAATAAAGCTCGTTTAAAAATTGTCAGATCTTGGCTCTAACAATCAAGGCTCAAGCTCGATCCGACTAGGCTCATTTTTCATGTACATAATATATTATTTTTTATATATTATGAAATTTATGTCATATAAAAAATAAATATATATATAATATTATAGTGTTATATAGTTTAAGGAGTTATAAAAAATAATTTTATGAATTCATAGTTAATTATAAAAAAATAAAAATAAATGAAAAGAACATGAAAAAGAGTGTAATTACATAGTTAATTAGTTATGGAGTTTGGATAAAAATTTTAGAAATTAGATTTTTTTTTTTCTATCTATAAAATTGCGCAATGGTATAAAGGAGGAGTGGGATTTGGGAATATGTAAAGGCTTAGGGAGACATTTTGAGTAGGGTTCTAAACGAACAGAGCGTTCGACGAACCGTTCGTGAACAATTCGATTTTTGTTCGTTTATGCTCGTTTATTAAGTTAAATAAACGATTATGAACACAATTTTAACGTTCGTTTATTAAACGAACCGAGTTCAAACAGATGTGTGTTCGGTTCGTTTATGTTCATGAACAAGCTCGTTTATGATTCGTTTAAAGCTCGTTTATTAGTTTGTTTAAAACTCGTTTATGTTCGTTTATTGTTCGTTTATTATATAATTAACAATATTATTATTATTATTATTTGTATTTGTATTTTATTTATTTATAATATAATTAATATTATTTAATAACTTAAATTTAATAATTTAGTAATAAATTTAATTTAATTATGTTTTTATTTTATTATTTTATATTTATTAAAATCGACTTGTTTTATATTTGTTTGTTTGTTTATTGTTCGTGAACATATTTTTAATTGTTCGCGAACATGTTCGATTATATGTTCATGAACATGTTCATTTAATGTTCACGAACAAGTTCATTTAATTTAAATGAACTTGTTCATGAATATTAAATGAACGAACACGAATACACTCAATTTTAAACGAACAGAGCTTGAACACAATTTGAAAATCCTTAACGAACACGAACCGAACACGAACAAGCTCAAAAATAAATAAACGAACACGAATAAAGACTTGTTCGTTCAAGTCCGGTTCATTTACAGCCCTAATTTTGAGGAAAAATGATCATTCTTGATACAATTATTTTGAGTTGGTAATGGTAGGTTTAGGTTTGGATAGTAAAAAATTTATTTATTCATGATTCGGTCTAATCTAATTTATTGAGTTTAAAATTTTATTTTACTGTTTAAAGTATTCAAATATTAAAAATTTATTTTTAATTAATATTAATATATTTTTATAATTAAATTTAAATAAAAACTAATTTTTTTATTTATCAAATAATAATCTGAGCCGAACTGGATCAAGCTACATGACATCAAATAGTTTTTTCCTTACCTAACTTCTTTCCTTTTTTTTTTTCTTTAAATAATTTCTTTTATATTTTTGTATTTCAAATTGCATAACCTGACATCAAGTTAGTAGCTTTTGTTAAACATTTTAGTAAGTTGTAGGGTTAATTAAATATTCGAGATCTAAATTATAATCAAATTCTTTAATCTAAAACTTAAACTCTTAAAACTAAAAAATTAATAATTTTTTGTATCAATTTACACATGAAACTAACATCATTATTCAAATGAATAATACGACACATAGCATGTGGACATGATATTTTTTAAACATGTGGCCTATTTTATTGGTTTTTTTTTTTTTTACACATCATTCATTAGATTTCATAGGTACCCAAAGGAAAAAAAAAGAGTGTCCTTATAGCTGACATTTAAGGTAAGTGTAGGTAAAAAACGTAGTAAATTCAGTATAATCTTCAAAGGCCTGGCAATTTAGATCCATACCAAATAAATACTAATTCAAGAACAATTAATGCGAGTAATATAATGAGGTGTTTGGTGTTTTCGTATGTCATGATTTTAATAAAATGTGATTTCTGATAATTGTGATTTTTGATAATGTAATTTTATAACATTTTGTATACACAAAAAAGTATTGATAAAAATCTTTAAAAAGTTACATTGACACGTTTGGTTCATAAACACTTTACTAGGAATGTGAATTTTCGAAATTATCCTTATACAAAAATGCAATTAATTAATTTTAATATTTTGTAATGATATTTATTATTAACAAATATTTATACTAAATATTTAAAAATAATATTTCAATTGATAATTTGAGTGACTTTTAGGATAAAAAAATATTTGTTAATAATAAATTTTCGAAGTTCTCTCATGTAGTTGAAAAATTAAAAAACTGAATGCAAATTAAATATTATTTAAATATTTTAATAATATTTATTATTAACAAATATTTATACTAAATATTTAAATATTGTTATGTTAATTAAATATTCGAGATCTGAATTATAACCAAATTCTTTAATCTAAAACTTAAACTCTTAGAACTAAAAAATTAATAATTAAGTTTTTTTTTTTTTATCAATTTACACGTGAAACTAACATCATTACTCAAATGAATAACGTAATCAAATCATTCAATAAAATTACGACAAATAGCACGTGGACATGATATTTTTTTAAAACATGTGATATTTTATTGTTTGTTTTTTTTACACATCATTCATTAGATTTCATAGGTACCCAAAGGAAAAAAAAAAAAAAAAATGTCATTATAGCTGACATTTAAGGTAAGTGTAGGTGAAAAATGTAGTAAATTCAGTATAATCTTCGAAGGCCTAACAATTACTAATTCAAGAACAATCAATGCAAGTAATGTAAGGTTAAATTAGAATGGGCCAAACTCTTTTGAATTCAAAGAACTTTAATGGTGTTTACAAATGTTTATGGTCCTCCCTCTAAATGTATCCTTTTTTTCTTCCCAGTGAGAGATACGAACCCACAAAACCAAAGTTGACGTGGCTAAAACCAGGGCTATCATTCCTCATGATATAGATCAGGAATTTGTCGTAACGCGACTATCGTTATTTTTTGGTTTGGATTTTTTTCGTTGTTAATATTCACCTTTGATATTTATCACAATTGACTTAAAGATGGTAATAGAGCGAGACGAGGATTACCTTATCCACCTACGCCGATCACTCTTGCATGGATGTTAGCACCGTACGAGAACATTCATTACGTTCGCAACTATAATAATATCCGAAAATACGTTCACAATCGCAATTTAAATCCATGATATAGTCTATTAACAGTCGATGGAGTAACGGACAATTTGTAACAATTAATACATGTACAAATTGTCTTTGGAACTTGATGCCCTCTTCCCCCGCCGTCATTGCTAGTTGGACTTTGGAAAGGAGTGAAGGAATGACACGCCTCTGACTCTCAGCATATAAATCGTTTCATTCTTAGCAAATCATGAAATATATTGACTAACCATCCGAGGAGAAAGAGTTCTAGGAACTAGGAAGCCATGGAATATGAGTTATGGCTACCCTTTTATATTCAGTTTCTGCTGCTTTGCTCCTTACTATTTCTAATGAAAAAGATCGTAGGAGCAAGGCAACACAGCAACAAACTACCTCCAGGACCTCCTAAGCTTCCAATCATAGGCAACTTACACCAATTTGGTGAATTGCCTCACCGCTCTTTGCAGCAATTATCCAACAAATATGGCCCTCTCATGCTTCTTCATCTTGGCAGTGTACCTACAGTCATTGTTTCCTCTGCTGAAACAGCAAGACAAGTCTTGCAAACCTATGATCTTGAGTGTTGCACTAGACCTCTTTTAGCTAGCACTGCAAGACTTTCTTACAATTTTCTTGATGTAGCTTTCACTCCCTATGGAAACCACTGGAGGAAGATGAAAAAAATCTGTGTTCTTGAACTATTTAGTGTTAAAAGGGTTCAATCATTTCAGTTTATAAGAGAAGAGGAAGTTGCTTTGATGATAGACTCAATCTCTGAATCATCCTCTTCTGGAAATTCTGTTAACCTTTCTCAGAAATTGATGTCTCTTACTGCTGAAATAACTTGTAGGGTTGCTTTTGGTAAGAGTACTTTTCGAGACGGGGGATTCAATGTTGAGAAATTTGAGGGACTAGTTCATGAAGGTATGGGCATTATGGGAGTTTTCTTTGCATCTGATTTCTTTCCTTATGTTGGTTGGATTATAGACAGGATTACAGGTTTGCATGGAAGGCTTGAAAGGCTTTTCCATGATTTCGATCTTTTCTACCAAAAGCTTATAGATGATCACCTGCGTTCTGGAAGGCAAAAACAGGAAGATAAAGATATAATTGATGTTTTGCTGAAAATAATGAAAAAACAAAGCGACTCGTCTGCTCTTCAAATCACCCATGATCAGATTAAAGCAATTCTTATGGTAAGACATTAATTATCTGTTTTCTATTTGTTTCAAATATACTCTATTTTGAACTTTATCAATAATAACAAAAAATAACATGATCTCAGAATATATTTTTGGCTGGAGTTGAGACTGGTGCAGCTTTAGTGGGGTGGGCTATGGCAGAACTTACTAGGAACCCAAGAGTGATGAAAAAAGAACAAGAAGAAATCAGAAACTAGGTTGGAAAGAAAGGAAAAGTTTCTGGAAGTGACATTGATCAACTTCAATATCTCAAGTTGGTGGTGAAGGAAGCTTTGAGATTGCATCCTCCAGCGCCACTATTAATAAGGGAATCCATGTCCGAATGCAACATCAATGGTTACAACTTTGAACCCAAAACCCGAATCTACGTGAACGTTGTTGGCAATCTTGTAAGTAATAAGCAATATTTCATTACTACTAAATATAAATTAAAAGATTAAAGAACAGATTACTTATCTGTAATTTCGGCAGAACAGCATATAAAAAAAAAATACGAACAATCCAGAATGGAAAATTGACAACACTTACAGGTTAATCCGAATACAGAAAAAGGATAATCGAGTCAAGGTTGGACCTTTGACCTTAAGACGATTATTGCCTGTCTCTCAGGTGCTAACAGTATGTCGCAATTCGTCTCCCAGGTCTCCTCGATTACGTTGCAATCAAGAGCACACTTTTAGCAACACGGCGAACCAGAAAAATGTCGGTCTCTCTCACAGAAGACACAGGAAAAGACAAGAGCAGTATAGAAAAATTAGGAGAAATTTTTGGTATACTAAAAAGAAGGCACTACTCAGGTTTATATAGAAAAACATATGACTTTTCGGAATGGACACATCATTTGGAACAAAACCTGTTCGGCCAAACATGCAGCTTTTGAAAATAAAAAGGTTCTTAGTTTAAACCGAACAGACAAAACTTTTAACAAACAAAAAGGTTCGGTCCGAAAAGATACTTCTTAAACAGACAAGTCTCTTGGTTGGAGAATACTGAACCGGTTCGGTTTGGACTGAATAAAAATATCGGTTGGGTAGTAAAAAATTAATTACTGCCCAAACCCAAACCCGACCCAGCCCAGCTCGGCGGCCCGCGTGTGGTCCAGCTCAAGTTGTGTAGGTCTTCATCCACCACAAAACTTGGTGCCCCTTGGGGCCCAACCCTACCTGGAAACGAGGCTTATAAATACCACAAGCTTATGCCTTTGTTCATCCTATGTGGGATTTCACACCAATCACTAACATCAACCAACTTTCTTTCTCTTCAAATGGGTATAAAGAGATTAATTTCTCATTCAAACATGATATCAATTGTGTACATAAATTATGCACCGTGTATCTACTTACGACAACCTACGTATTAGAATACGTATTTCGTATTTATACACCAAATAATATATTGATATCCAACAATCCCCCACATGAATGGAAATTGTCTGATTAAAACGACGAACTGACTCGGAATATGAGAGAGTTAAACCTTGAAGAGTTATTGCATCAAGATAGGTAGCTTTTGGCTTTGAACCTTCCATAGTGAATAACTATCGGATTTACTCGGCTAACTAGTGAACATGATGTCTTGAACTATTCAGCCTTTTGTGTAAACCAAGACAATAGATATCACACAATTCCCCTTCGAACATCTTCGGTTCTCACGATTGTGTCCATTTTGGCCCCGGACACTGCCTGGTTTCTTATGAGTACTCTAGAGAATTTAGCCTGATCAATTCTCATAGAAGTGGCCACGTTTCTTACTCATAATAGGTGATTGCTCATTAAGAGTATCCTGCAATACCCCACTTGATTTTATCAAGCTATAAGAATCATTAAAAGCATAGCTTATCCTACCTTGCAGGCAGCACTAAATCATCATAGGAATAGATAAGAGTGTTTAACTCTTTTAGTGCTTACACACAGTTACATAATTTAGTTGTCCCTTTTGAACCTAGATCTTGGGATCTCCAGTCAGCTAGGTTGGGTTTCCACTATGAAACTTTAATTTATAGGCTTAAGACCCATTCCCCTCGATGATATACTTGCTCTCTTGTTAAACCATTTCGTAAGCGCGCTTCATTATCCTTTGATTTTTCAAAATCAACAGTGATAATTTCATTTGAGAGCAACTGTCTAACGGTATTATGTCTTCGACGAATATGTCGAGATTTACCGTTATACAAACAATTTTGTGCCCTACCAATTGCAGATTGATTATTGCAATGTATACAAATTGTAGGCACAAGTTTCGGCCAACTTGGAATATCTTCTAAACTTTCGAAGCCATTCTGCTTCTTCTCCAGCTTTATCTAAAGCTATAACTTCAGATACCATGGTAAATCTGGCTATTCAAGTTTGTTTAGAAGATTTCCAAAATACTGCAGCTTCTCCAATAATAAAGATAAATCCGTTAGTGGATTTGAAATCTTTTGTATTGAATATCCATTTTGTATTTGGATATCTTGTATAGTGCAGTCCATAACTTGAGGTGTATCTTAAATATCTAAGTACCCCCACAATGGCCTTCCAGTATCCTTTCCAGGAATACTTGTAAATCTACTCAGTTTGCTAACTGAGTACGTTATGTCTTTACATTCATTTACAACCTAATGGTTTACTTTCAGGGTCCGTGCCACTCTTGGCACCATCAGGGATCACCGATCCCATGGACAAAGTCTCATCCTCCGCTTCACAATAGGGTAGTCATGGTAGCACCAAGGCATGCCGATACCATACCATGAAAATCTTCCCCACTTACTATGTCGATACCCTCATTGATGCCGAGATCACACCCGAGTACCCTTGTTGCATAAAGTTGACATATTCTCACATGTCCTTCTCTTGCCCTCAAGGACTAGGTCATGATCATTCGAATGAGGCACCAAACATAGTTTTAGGTTCTATTATGACCTTTTAAGTCGGAGAAACTGATACCTTCGTAAGACACCCCCACACTTTCGTGTATTTATAGGATGGTCCTTAACCCTTCCATAATTCATTCGGTGTCTTGTCTTATTTCTTGTGGGGTATATTTATTTAAAAAGTAAATAGCTATTAAAATAGCTTCCCCCCACAAGTTCTGAGATAACCCTGAACTAATCAACAAAGCATTCATCATTTCTTTCAACATTCAATTCTTGCGTTTTGCAATACCGTATTGTTGAGGTAAATAAGGAGAAGTGGTTTGAATATTGATTCCATATTTTGAATAAAATTCATTGAATCATATTCACCACCTCTATCACTCTTTATTTTCTTGCTTAGTTGATTTTCGACCTCATTTTTAAAGAGCTTAAAAACTTCCAAGGCCTCGCCTTTGCTTCTTAGCAAATAGACATAACAGTATCTTGTGCAATCATCAATAAAAGTATACGATACTTTTTACCACCTCTAGTTTGCACAAACTTTAAGTCACATATATCAGTGTGAATTAAATCTAGAGGTTTACTACTTCTTTCTACCGAATAGAAAGGAGCTTTAGCCAATTTGGATTCCACACAAATTTCCCATTTGTGATTTTTATCAATAACAATTTGAGGAAGCAAACCCAAATCCAAATTGTTGATTCTCTGCAAGGTCTTGTCCCACACATGACCTAATCTACCATGCTATAATTAGAGGACACCACCAAATAATCAGAAGAAATAATATAATTATTATTCTTGTTCTTTGGCATAACATCCATAATATTGAGCTTAAAAAGCTCATCACATAGATATCCTCTACCCACAAACATGCCACATTTAGTGAGTACACATTTATCCGACTCAATTACAAGTCTAAACCCGTTATTGCTCAACATAGAGCCGGAAACCAAATTCTTACGAATTTCAAGAACATGAACCACATTGTTCGAAGTTAGTTATTTAACAGATGTCATCTTGAGCACCACCTTATTCATGGCCTCGTACCGAAGAGTTTCTCATAAATATTTGTTTCTTTATACTCGGAGAAACTCTTTCTATCAGAACAAATGTGACAAGTGACATCGGTATAAACCCACCATGTCTTAGGGTTTTCTACCATGTTCACTTGTGATACTGCAACAACGAGCTCAATCTCATTATCATCAACTAAGTTGGCTTGAGCGCTTTTCTTGTTCTGACGGTAATCCTTTGCTTGATGGCCGGGCTTGTTACATATGAAACAAGTTCTCATGAATTTCTTGAAATTCGTTCCCTTATTAGCTTGGGAAGAGTTAGAACCAACAAATTTTCTCTTGTTGGTCTTGTGCGAATGTTCTACAACATTTGCCTTGGCTTCCATGGTCTGAGCTTTAACCCTATTTCCTGAACCACAATTATCCTCCTCGATTCTTAACCGAATAATCAAGTCTTTTAAAGTTTCTCCTTTCTCTTGTGCTTTAGATAATACTTGAAATTCTTCCAAGAAGGAGGCAATTTCTCTATCAAAGCTGCCGTTTTCAAATGATTCACTAAGAATCATTCCTTTGGCAGTAATCTCCTGGAGGATCAACTGATACTCTTGGACTTGACTAATCACGGTTTTTTGTGTCCACCATTTTGAAATCCAGAAACCGGCCAACCACAAATTTTTTTTTTTTTGTGCCGGCATCCTCGGTTCTGTATTTTTTTTTTCTAAGGACTCCCACAGCTCTCTCGCTATTTTGATTGGGCTAAACACGTTGTATAACGTGTTGTCCAATTCATTGAGGATATAGTTCTTGCATAGGAAGTTAGAATGCTTCCATGCTTGTATCGAAACTATAGCTGTAGGATCGGTCTCTCCCTCTTTGGGAACTGGGGCCTCCTCCCGTAAGAACTGGGCTAGGTTCAGAGTGTTTAAATAGAACAGCATCTTTTGCTGCCAACGTTTGAAGTCCAAACCATTAAACTTTTTGAGTTTCTCACCAGATGTAACATGTGGTGGCATTTGCGCTACAGGCGCACTTACATTTATGGTAGAATGTTTTGCCATCTGTTATTTAAAATAACAGGATCACCTTTATATATATTTATATATATATTATATATATAAAAACATATATATATATATATCTAGAATATATATTACAAATATATATATATGTACACAAAATATATATTATACAAAACAGTAACAAAATATATATTTAACTATATATATTCTCAATATACAAATGTAACAAAATACATTTATATGCTATCATTATATATAAATCTCAAAATAATATAAGCTTTCAAACAGTATGTATATATATATTGATCAACACTATATATTTCAATATATATTCCACCAATATATATATATATATATATATATATATATATAATATAGCATACCGTAACGAAAACCACAAGATATATATATATATATATATATGCTCTCAAACCAATAATATATATGTAACAATATATGTAAGATACAGTAGCACAATATTGTATCATAAACGTCTTAAGATTGTTGGCAATCTTGTAAGTAATAAGCAATATTTCATTACTACTAAATATAAATTAAAAGATTAAAGAACAGATTACTTATCTGTAATTCCGGCAGAACAGCATATAAAAAAAAATACGAACAATCCAGAATGGAAAATTGACAACACTTACAGGTTAATCCGAATACAGAAAAAGGATAATCGAGTCAAGGTTGGACCTTTGACCTTAAGACGATTATTGCCTGTCTCTCAGGTGCTAACAGTATGTCGCAATTCGTCTCCCAGGTCTCCTCGATTACGTTGCAATCAAGAGCACACTTTTAGCAACACGGCGAACCAGAAAAATGTCGGTCTCTCTCACAGAAGACACAGGAAAAGACAAGAGCAGTATAGAAAAATTAGGAGAAATTTTCGGTATACTAAAAAGAAGGCACTGCTCAGGTTTATATAGAAAAACATATGACTTTTCGGAATGGACACATCATTTGGAACAAAACCTGTTCGGCCAAACATGCAGCTTTTGAAAATAAAAAGTTTCTTAGTTTAAACCGAACAGACAAAACTTTTAACAAACAAAAAGGTTCGGTCCGAAAAGATACTTCTTAAATAGACAAGTCTCTTGGTTGGAGAATACTGAACCGGTTCGGTTTGGACTGAATAAAAATATCGGTTGGGCAGTAAAAAATTAATTACTGCCCAAACCCAAACCCGACCCAGCCCAGCTCGGCGGCCCGCGTGTGGTCCAGCTCAAGTTGTGTAGGTCTTCATCCAACACAAAACTTGGTGCCCCTTGGGGCCCAACCCCACCTGGAAACGAGGCTTATAAATACCACAAGCTTATGCCTTTGTTCATCCTATGTGGGATTTCACACCAATCACTAACATCAACCAACTTTCTTTCTCTTCAAATGGGTATAAAGAGATTAATTTCTCATTCAAACATGATATCAATTGTGTACATAAATTATGCACCGTGTATCTACTTACGACAACCTACGTATTAGAATACGTATTTCGTATTTATACACCAAATAATATATTGATATCCAACAAACGTTTCAGCACTAGGAAGGGATCCTGAGAGCTGGGAAAACCCTGACCAATTCTACCCAGAAAGGTTTATCGCTAGCTCCGTTGATTTCAAAGGCCAGCATTTCGAGTTTCTACCGTTTGGTGCAGGTCGAAGAGGCTGCCCTGGAATGAATATGGAAATCCTCATTGTGGAACTTGCACTCGCAAATCTCTTGTATAATTTTGACTGGAAATTACCGAATGGCCTGAAAGAGGAAGATCTCGACATGGAAGGGACAGCTGGTTTCACAAATTACAAGAAAGAAGCTTTACTACTCGTGCCTACCAGATATGATCCATAGGCCTTAATTTACAGCTAAAGGCAATAAATAAATCATCCCATTTTATGCATTAATATTAATATTTATAGATTGTAACACTCAAGCATTTGGATCATCCTTGATGAGTGCATAATCCCTAATTATGTAAGATGTGCTCAAAAGAGCAGGGTTCTTTCCTTTATATTTATATAAGCTGAAATTAATCAGGCTTGCTGTCTTGACTCTTGACTGCACAAGATGAGCATTATATATATTCCTTATAAGAAGCTGAAACCTGAAGTTGTATGGGTCATATCCATGAGTAGCAATTGCATCATTTATTTTAATTTCTTCACCATTTTTAACACATATTGAGAATTCTGATTCTGATTCTGATTTGACAGCATGCATGCATGATAATAACATGATTCATCTATAATTATCCAAAAAAAATCCTTGATGGGGATATAATTTTGAATTTAATCTTTATACTCAACGGTGATGATTGTAGGCATGCCTTGTAAAAAATGCATTCAAATTATCAAGAAAACTGATATAAGAAAGTATACTAAATCTTTATGTGATCCAACAAAAGAAAAAACAACTATTGCAATACCATTCAAAGTTGAAACAAATGAAATGGAGGCATATATTTCATTAAACAACGTCTAGGATTGATAAATATTGTTGAAAAAGAAAGTACTTAACATAAGCTTCTAAAATTAACAGATGCTAAGCCAACAATAACACCATCATTTTCTAAGGGTAAAGGCACAAGTTTTTCTCTTCGAGAGTAAATTCGAATCAGCAAAATAAGATAATTATCTAGGAAAACTATTCAAGATGAGATTTTTGAACCTTAATTAAGGAAAACTTTTTTGGATGAGAGTTTTTAAAATTGTTGAATCTCGGAGGAAGAGAATTTTTTGACATGAGAATTATTAAAATTGTTAAGTTTTTGAGGAAGAGAATTTTTTTGTATTTTAACCTCGTGATAATTGTAGATTGCTTTGGTTGATGCTTCATATGCTCAATTATGTTCTCATATACTCCCTATATATGTTGTACTTTTTTATATATGCGCTACAGCTACTATGGAAGTAATTTTTGAGTAATTCATGATTAAAATACTTGATTTTTTTTTACAAGGAATTGTAAAAAAAAAATCCTACAATCTAACTAATCTAAGTATCTGAATATAAAAGGAGTCCTCAAACTTTGAGGTTCCCGGTTTAAGTCTTATCATGTGTGGGTTTTGATCCAATTTTATGTTGGATTTGTCCAATTATATGTTGGTTCGTTGATTGGTTGATTTGTATGTTTAAATTTTTTATGAACAAAGTTTGTATGTTTAATTCAATAATTTTTTTTAAAATGTAATACTTAATTATGATTATAACTTTCCTTTCACTTGTAATTTCATATGACAATCTTTTAATCCCGTTTGTAAAATTAAAAAACTTCATTATTAGTATATCAAAAACGAACTCTTAATTTTAAGCTATCATTCCATGAATTTTACAAAATCAATTCAAAAAATAAATTACCATAATTTTCAATAGATTTCTCAATAAGAATTGGATTTTACTAGATTTTAATAATCTTGCAGTTTAAGGTTTTAAGCAAGAATTCATTTAATGGTTCACATTTTTTTTAATAAAGTTATGAGTACAAAAAAATTATAATTATAATCAAGTATTATTCATATAAAAAATTATTGAATTAAATCAAATAAATTAATTAATCAACCAACAAACCAGCATATAATTAGACAAATTCAACATAAAATTATATTAATTCCACACATAATGTGACTTAAACCTGAGACCTCAAAGTTCCAAAACCTTTTCGTTCCTTATTACTAAACTACCTTATTGGCATGATTCACAATTTTTTTAAAAATTCTACATTAAAATAAACCAAATGCAAAACAAGAAAAATCATTTTATATATTTCCCCATTCATACTTGTTCATAGGTGTACATCTAGGCTTGCAAATCCAACATGCTTTCAAGCTATGGCTAATATTTTAAGCCCAAACTCAACTTGAACTCATCTACTATTATTAAAACTAAGTTCTAAGGACTCAGTTGGTATTTTTATGAAAGATAAAGTATTTTCGTTTTATTTTGTCTTTTACTAAGGGCAAAAACAATAAGAGATAAGAGCGAGTAGAGAGAAGAAGAGATTAGAGGAGAGGAGGGAGAAGAAGAGGAGGTCGAAAAGTGCCTGATCGACGAGGTGGCTGGTGGTATGAGAAAATCGTGGAGGAGAAGGGAGAAAATGGAGAAGAAATAAAGAAAAGGAAAGGGAGGAGGAGAGCAAGTCGCCGATGAGGGAGGAAGAGAGAGGAGGTGGAGGAGAATGAGCGAGCCGATTGCCTCAACTGGCTGGCTGAAGAAGAAGAAGAAGAAGAAAAAGAAACAAAGGGAAAAAACAAAAATGGTTTTTTTTTTTCTTTTTTTTATTGTTGTTTTAATTTTTTACAATTTATTATTTTGTCAAAAATTTAACAAATATATATTTCGTTAAAAAAAATTTAAATTTTTTTTATTTTTATGTATTAAAAAAGTTATAAATATTTTTCATTGTTCTTTATCATTTTCTTATTAATTTTTTAAAGAAAAAACTATGATTTAAAAATAATTATAAAAATTAATTTATCACTTTATATTTTAAAATTAAACAAAGAAAGTACTAAATTTTAAAAAATAAAAGAAATTTAAAAATGTTAAATATTTTATTTTTTTTCTTTATTTTCATTTGTTAAATAATTTTTTAATAATTTTAAATTAAAATAATTTAATAAAATTATTCATATATATTTTCTTTAAAAAAAATTAACTCTCGCGACATCATGCGGGTAGTTTTCTAGTTAGTCATTATTTTCACCAAGGTTGAAAAAATCGGACTGGAGGTCAAACCGGTGTGACCTCCGATTCCCGGTTCAACCGGTTGAATCGATTTGACACTTTAAATAAGATTTTTAAATATTTTAAAAATATTTTTAATGTTAAATAAATATTAAGTATAGTAAATAATAAATAAAAATAAGTATTTAGCTTAGTGTTATGGTCTTTAGTATAATTCTAAGAGGTTATGGTTTCAAATCTCATCAATTACAAAAAATAATTAAAAAAATAAAAAAAAAATTGTTTTTTTTTTCCCTTTTTTCCAGTTTTTTACCGGTTGAACCTGTTTTTGACCGGTTCGATCAAATCCGATTTTATTACACCTACCAGACCAGATAGGCCATCGGTTTTCGGTTCAACCGGTCCGACTGGTCAGTCCGGTCCGATTTTTTATTCACTGATTGTCACTATGTTTTTTTTTTTCATAAATAAACATTATAGTTTTATTTTATAATATGTTTAAAATATGATTTTTTTTTTTATATTATTTCAGTAATAAACTAATAGGCCTAAAGTCGGGCCACCATGCTTCCAAGGACTGGGCCAACTGAGTCCTGGTCCAAAAACATATCTATGACCCATTTTCCTTTTCTTTTTCTAATGTTTCCTCTCACCGAACATAATCAAGTTATCAAGGTGATTTTACATATATTATCTTTATCTAGAAAATAAAATAAAAAATAAAAAATCCGTAAAAAAGGAGAAAATAAAATATAAAAAAGGTGAAAATTCAATTGATTAAAATAACAAGCACACATCCATTATCACATTTTTTTTCACACCAACCTGCAAAATGTTATTCATTTCGGCTTATTTAGATCTCATAAATTAAAAATAGTGTGAACATTTATATCCAATCAAACTTGCATACATAGTTAATATAGGATTCATGATTCCTCTCTTAGGATCCTGACATCTTTCCCCACTTCAAGAAGGCTCATTCTCCTTAATACCACAACACTAGTATCTAGAGACATCAACATACAAAATATTATTTGCTTCAATCCATTAAATTTTACAATTTTATCTCCAAAAAAAATTTAACAAATTAAAAAATGACGTAAACACTTATATATCAAATCAAAATTTAATGAACAGGCCACATGGGATTCATGACAAGGCTATTGATACCGTGACATCAGAGGTGAAATTAAAAATTTTATGTTTGAGGATCGAGATAAAAAGAAATCAAATTATAAAATTTTGAGAGTGTCAAAATAAATTTTTTACTAATTTTAAATTAAAAAATACTTGAAAAAAAAAAGTTTCAAGGAATAAGGAGGCAAGGCTCCTGCCTGCTCCTTGGATCCGTCTCTGCATGACACCCATGCAAAAAGAGAAGTAACAGCCACTATCTCGGGTCTCGGCCATAGCTTCCTCTTTTCGATGCCACATTCACAGGTTTCAGAGAGGGTTAATAGTGCTACTTACAAAACACCTATCAAATGAGATTGCTGATGAGATTCGAACCTTGATACTTGTCAAGATACTAATGAGTACTTGACCAACTGAATCAATCCATGTTGACGGTTTACATTATTTTCAACTAGCCTACTCCACTGTTCCATTTTTGGTGGGTTTGCTTAATTTATCGATTAATAATGATTGCTATGCTATCCCTCTAAATTACCTAATCTTTTTATCATTTGACTAATAGGCTACTCACTTGATTATTGCCCCTCTAGCCAACTAGTGTTTGGCCTGCCCTGCCTTGATAGTACGTAAATTCCCCATGGGCATGGGTACCTAAAACTTTTTTTTTTGATACATGTAAAAATCTATTAGGCTTGAGTTACACAAAGGAAAGTAGCTCTCTTTCATCACGTAACTACACCCTTTCATTCTCAAGACTCCAACCTCAATCCTTTTTAAAATAATCTCGGTTTCGGATTATTTGTTTAAGTTTAAAGATTTGTTCGATATTTGAGAGTAATTATACAAAAATATTATATTTCAAAAATGAGTTTTGGCAAAAAATAAATAAAACCCGTTTAAAAAAAGAGTCAAGCTTTGCCTCCAACATTCGAGACTCAAGTTTAACCCGACCAGATCCGTTTTTTAATTATATAATATATAATATTTTTATATTTATATTTATATATTATGTAATTTATATCATATAAATAATAATTTATAATATGATAGTGTAAACATTAGAAAATATGTTAAATTATATATGTTTTAAATTTAATAGAAATGAATAAAATTAAATAAAAAATAAGATCTTTTTCTTTTTTTAAAAAAAATATGGGCGGGTCTGGACGCGTTTGCGTTATCCATTTACAAATCCGGACGGATCTGAAAAAAATTTAAGATTCGAATTATCGGATCAGACCAAGTTTGGACCAACAAATGTGATATTGATATCATATCGAGGTCTGGCCCAATTCGGCCAGCACATAAACACCCTTAATTACTAGCTAATAAGGCTGAGAAAAAATCGATAAAGTTGAAAAACCGAACCATGATATTCAGTTCAATTCGGTTTGGATTTTAAAAATTCGGTTTCAGTTTGAAAATTTGAAAAATTGAACATTTCGATTTCAGTTATCAATTTGAAAAACAGTTAATAATCGAATTGAACCGTTTTCAATAATATCACTTGATTTTTACTATTTTATTTCGTTTTAATTTTTTTTCAATATCATCGTTCAAGTTTTTTTGTTAAAAATTTGAATTTTTTATTTCAAGTCAAAACTCAAAAACATCACAAAATCAAAAACAATAAAAAGGAAAAGTAAAAAGTATTTAAAATCTAAAAACCGATGATCCAAACCCAACCGCGAATTCGATTTAATTTGATTTTTAATCTATTCGATTTCAGTTTGAAATTATTTTAAAAAAAACAAATACTTTGTTCCGGTTTGAATTTATTCAAAAACCGAACCGTATGTACCTACTAGTTACCTACGTTATTGGCTAAAATATTCACATATTGTGATTTGTGACTCAATGAAACTCAAAATATAATTTAGAAAATAGATGCATGGAAAGAAAGAAAAAAAAAATTCCCCTTGACTAAAAATTGAAGGTACATTTTTTCTTTTTCTTTTTTAGAATGTTCAAGGTACGATTTTTAGCTAAGAGAAATAATTGTCAAATTTTATCGTATAGTCTTACCTTTTTATTTCTTTTGTTTTTTAGTGTGTGTCAAGGAAAATTCACAATAATATGTCTGCAAGTTGTTTCGTACATATATGATTATAAGTTGTTGAAATGACTAAATATCTTCTTTGTCACAATTTCCATGTGGGGAGAAATAGTGTCATTCTTTATTTATTTATCTATATTTTTAATTTATAATCTATAATCTAAAAATTAAAATCTATAATATATATAAAAATACGAATATGAATAATTTTTTGAATTGACGAAAATACTCATTATTGTTCGTTATATTACTAATAGGGGACAGGTGAAACAGTGAGCTATTAAAAATGGTATGTTCATACAAAGCTGGCATGATTCTTATTCAAGAAACCATGTTAGAAGAAATGAATTCTTTTTTAGTAGGAATCTATGGTATGATGATGAATTTGATTGGGTTTATGCACTTTCAGTTGGGAAATCTGGGGGCTTACTAACCATGTGGAGTATGAGGGAAATTTCAATGCAGTAGGAAACTTGTGAACAAAGATGGATTGGTAGGAAGCCACCGTAAGAGGTTGTTGATTAAAGTGGGGAGGTTATTGGTGTGTTGCAGAGGACTTTGTCTTAGGTCTCGATTGGAAATAAACGAATTTGAGGATTTGAGGTGTGTTTGATTGGTGAATCTTGTATTTTATTTTTATTTTTTATTTTATCTTGGAATTGAAGATATGATTATTTTATTGGGATGTGGGTTTGGTTTTATTCGTTGTTATTTGATCATAGAGAATTATGTGATGTTTAGGATTTTTGTTTGTTTATGACTGAGGTTACTATGGCTGTTTTCAGTTTATTCTCTATTGGATGATCTAATTGATTGGATTTAGTCTATGTGCTCCACTAGTGGAGTGGTGATCTAATTCTCTGTTCTTATGCTTTGGGGAGTGCCTTTGACTTGCCGAATGTTTGAATTTATTATGTAGTAATTTGGTCCTAGTCTTTCGGGTTTGATTACCAATTGCATGTTATGATGGAAGAGTTTTGATTCAGATTGTGTTTTTGATTGAGTTGTGCAATGGTGTTTGCATTTTTTTGCGGTGCCTCCAAGGCTGCAATTATCATTTTGAGCAGGGCTTATTGATTTTGATTTGAAAAGGGATTTGGTTGATAGCAAAGTGGAGTATTAATTGATTTGGAAAATGGACTTATGTGGTGCTTTTTCTAAAAAAATATTTTCCAGCAGCTCCGGTCAACAGTGTTTAATATTCTCAGCAAGATTTGAGTGGATCGATCGATCTGAAATGTTTATGAGATGGTGGTGACTTATTGAATTATAACGATGTTGGGTTATCTGAATCTTTTTCTGCAGGTTTTGGTGTTGCTTATACAGGAGATGGTTTGGAATTTATTCGAAATGATCTTAAGTTGAATCACATCAATTATGTTTTGCTCTCGGGTAGGGTGAAGATACTGTCTGATTGGAAGATTAATTAATATCAAATTACCTTAATTTTCAATTTCTAATTTTTAACTAATCTTAAAAAATTAATTAATTAATTTGATAAAAATAAAAAAAAATTAAAATTTACATCGAATTTTGTATCTTCGTAATTAATTTTGCTTTAATATTAAAAATAATAAACTTTATAATAATTTGTACATGAAATAAACTTTACATGTTAATGCAAATTTTAATTAATATATATTTTATTAGTTTTATTTATTTTATTTATTTTAAAATATACAATTATATATTTAAAAATAGATAAATCAACGAGTATTCACATGCAAAAGCATGTAATAACAAATACTAGTATATATAAAAGCACGAATGTGAAGAATCTTTTGAACTGACGAAAATATCAATTGTTGTTCACTATATTACTAATTTACCATTTTAAATATTTTTTTATTATTAATGAGATTTATCTAATTTATAAAGAAAAAATTTAGTTTTATGAAAAATACTTTCTTTAAATGGATTAATTTGATAATAAAAAAAATTATATTAAATTGTTTTATCGTAAAAGTTTAAAATTTTCACTAACTTTGAAAAGTAAATCAATTTATTTAGTGTGAATAAAATATAATTAAATTTTATATTAAATTTTTTATATTCATAATTAATTTTGCATTGATATTAAAAATAATAAACTTATAATAATTTGCATAGGAAACAAACTTTACCAAATTTTAGTTAATATATATTTGATTAGTTTTATTTATTTTTAAAATATACAATTATATATTCAAAAATAGAGAAAACAACTAGCTTTCACATGCAAACGCATGTGATAACAAATAATAGTATATATAAAAGCATAAATATGAAAAAAAAATTGAATTGACGAAAATAGATATTATTATTCAATATATTTCAAGTTGTCATTGTAAATATTTTTTTATTATTAATAAAATTTATAAATAAAAATTTTAATTTCATTAAAATACTTTTATTAAATGAATTTATTTGATAATAAATAAAATCTTAAAATTTATATTGAATTGCTTTACTTTTAGAGTTTTAATATTTTATCAACCTTAAAAAAATATATATGAACTTATTTGATAATAAATAAAAAGAAAATTAAAATTTACATTGAATTATTTTATCTTCAAAGTTATAATTTGGGATTGAATCTTATTCACTAAAACTAAGAGTTCAACAATCTATTAATAAATCACGCAATTATTGGACAGAGTTATAATTTTTCATTAACCTTAAAATGTAAAATATATATATATATATATGTTAATCTAATATATTTTGTACGAAACAACCACATAACTGTAGGCCAGAGTTCTAATTTTTTATTAACCTTAAAATATAAAAAAATTATGTTTATCTATTTTTTTTTTTTTTTGTAGGAAACAAATTTACACGTTAATGAAAATTTAGATTAATATGCACTTTAATGATTTTGGTTATTTATGTAATATTATGTTCAACTTTTTTATAAATAAAAATAGATTTTACATGTGAGGAATGTGATAACAAATACTAACTATTTGTACCAACATTTGGTTGGTTGGAGTGGTAAAGTAGCTCCAACCCTCAAGATGAGAATCAAAGATCGAATTTTAGAAGTCATCAATGTTGGGAGGGCTTTACCATTACACTTCCGGCCCGACAGGGATAAATCTTTCATCAACCATAAAATGGGGATGGGGAACACCTTAAGTTTAAAAAAAAAAAATACTAACTATTTGTCATTTTAAATAATTTTTAATTTTCATTATTTAAACATTTACAATTGTAATTTTTAATTTTCATTATTTAAACATTATACAAGATAGTAGTATTATACAAGGATTGTGTTAAATTTTCAAAGACAACATTTTAATTTAAATATATAAATAAAAACAAAATCATGGATAAATAATGAACTGAATTGGACATTTTAACTCATTATATTTCTATATTGCATTTGTCATTTTATATATTATTTATAATTGTAATTTGTACATAATAGTATTAGACAAGGATTATGTTAAATGAGTAAAACCTTGCACTACAAAGGTCAGTTGTAAAGTATAATGATTAGCAAGGATTGAGTTCACAAGGATTGGTATTTAGTTTAAGAATTATTAGTTTATACTTAAATTCAAGGAAAACAAAATAAAGGGGGTTTTTGAAATCAGTTGAAATTTAAGCAAACAATAAAAAGTAATCAAATATGAGAAATATGGTTAAGGTTTCATTCTCTACCACTAAACAATATTAAGAATCAATTTCAGACCTATCAGCATCAATTCTCTATCAAAATTAACAACCGTAGATAACAACCTCCCGTGTTATCCCAATCATTCCTTAGTTCGTCGTTAAGTAGGACGAACGCCATTACCTAATCTCTAACTATCAAACAACCTAAGATAAACATCTCTAAATTTAATTTGACAGCAGCTTTATGATGAGAAAGATAGGTTGATCTAAACAACAAAAGCATAAACATGAATTGTTTAACTTAGGTTATGTTCCACTTTGCAATTAGCGAAAATGTTAACATAATCATTGATCACAAATTGCCACTATTGAATAGAAATCAAGATAAGTTACGTATCAAGACTCCTAAACTAGCATTAGATAATTATCAAGATCTATCTAGTTGGCCACCTAAATACACTACAAACAAATTGCCATATACTGACGGTTCAAAAAGCGTTGGTAAAACTTCAAAATACGTCGCTAAAAGTCCTAAAACCCTATACCGACGGTCAAAATGACTATTCCGACAAAAAATTAAGCGACGGTAAAACCCTCGTCGGTATAGATCTATACCGACGGAAAAGGTGACCATCGGAATAGGATGTATAACCTATACCGACGGTTTTAGGCGTCACTAATGTTAACACCGTCGGTATAGCCTATGTTGGGATAACCCCTTTTTGCTTTTACCTATACCGACGGATTTTGCATCCGTCGGTATAGATACCGCATCTATACCGACGGCTTTTGTATCCGTAGGTGTAGATACCGTATCTATACCGACGGCTTTTGTATCCGTCGGTATAGATTCCATAGATATACATATACCAACGGTTTTTTTTCCGCTTCCGTCGGTATAGATTAAAATGTAAAATATATAATTAACCTATAGCGACAGTTTGTCGTAAATTTACTGACGGTTTACTCCGTCAGTATACTATACATTTTTTGTTGTTATATGAACTGTCAGTATAGAGGTCAGAGCGTCGGTAAAAATAAAATTTTATCATATTTTCAATTACTAATATTGATTTATTTATAATTTAATCCAACATATTTCATATAAAAAAAAGCATCATAAGAATAAGAAAGTACAAAATATTTAATAATATTAAAAATAAAATTACAAAGAAATTGTCTTAATTATATAACTTTTTCAAACTAAATAGAAGTCGCAAATTAAAGTCATAATACAGTCTTAAAATTGAAAATTAGCAGTCTAAACAAAAAATAAATAAGCAATTCAAATACATAAAATGAAATAAGCAGTCCAAATCTCATAAATATTCCTATGGAGCAGCATCTTGATGCCTGTCAATGAAAGATGGAAGAAAGATGAAGTACATTTATCAAAGAAATGAAAATCTCTTGATGCCCGTCAATGAAAGAGTCCACTATGAAAAAGTAAGACATATATGTGTGCATTTACAGGACCAAGTAAGACACGCATATGAATATTGTTGTCCTAGCCAAAAGATGAATAAATACTATGAAAAATGGACTCTTTTGCTAGTTTTCTGAATAAAATAGAGAAATCAGGACTGTGACTTAAAACTAAGAAAACACCAACTATAAAACAGGACGCATTTCACTAAAAGTCCAGGCTGAAACAAGCCCTTCTCAAAATATAAATACAAGGAATAACAACAGATCTAACACGGCAATCTAAAAGTATTGCTACTTTTCTCCCTATGCAGTTTTCCCTTTCTCTTTCAATAAAAGACTATTACTTGTAATCAATAACTATTATTCTACATAAAACTTAATCAGTATAGGATGTACTTACTCCTTTCCGATTAGAGGGACGTGGAGCCAACTCCTTCTTGGTTACAACATGGCCCTTGTTCAGTCCTACAAAGAGGCCAGTTTTTGGCTGCTTGGTAGCCATGCCTGCTTAAGTAAAAACAAATCATATATAAATAAAATGAAAAACACAACATTCGAGCGGCATTTCAATAATCTTTCAAATCCAAATTACCAATCATTCTGATATCAACTCCTGCTTCAAACATGGGTTGATAAATAAATGATTTTAACTTAGGACTCAAACCCTTAATTTATTGTTCTTTCCTTCATAAACCTCTCAAATTTCACAAAATATATTAGCATCAACAGTTAATCAAAGACAAAATACAGGTGCATATTAAACTCCAAATATCTCAAAATAAAGATCTATAGTTATATATGACATGAAAATGGGCTTCAAAACCTAAAAGCATAAACTTACCAAATGGAATTAAAAAAATGTATATGCATACCCAAGCATAAAATTAATAGCTGTTGAGATGCTCCTCCCTGGGAAATGGACAGCACGTCAATACATTTGTTGAACATTAACAATGGTCAAAACTGACAGAGTTTAACATAGATCCAGAAACCAAGTCAGAATTCAATAACCCACATAAGGCATTGATAGTCCATTTTATTCTCCTTAAAAGCACAAAAACTTTTGGAAATCCACTATCCAAAATAATGCCTTTACACAACCCTCCCTCTACCCTCCATTCCATGATTTTATGACAACATATTTCAGCTCAACATTGTCAAGTCTCTCTAGCTCAACCAATGCGCTCCACTGGCATAACAGGCCAGTCTTCCAACCGAGGGACATGGGTAATTCCAAAAACATACCTGCAGTTATAGTCAGAATGGTATTTCTCTGGCCTCCCACTTTTGGCCTGCCACCAAACTTACGATCTTTTACAACCTTACCACTTTCTGATATTTGATGTTTTTGCAAATTACTGCTCTCTTTCTCTCGCTCTTTCTTTGAAAGGGTCGCATTTTGTGTCACAGATTCAGGGGAGCTGTGACTATCAGTTGGTGAAGTCGATGATATGGTGCCAGCTTGAGATGACTCAACTGTAGGACAATTCAACTCACCTACAGATCCACCCGCGGAAAGGACCTGTTTATTTGCTTCCCTGGAGAGTAATGGTGATCTTGGAGTTGATCCCATCCCAGGACTTGCTGACTTCTGTCGTACTTTAGCTGGTTTCATGGTAGATGATGCAGCCTGAGATAGAAATAGAAGCAAATCAGTGTTAACAGTTAAAAATAAAGTATCAGTTTGAAAGGAAAAACCCATAATGCATAAATGTTACAAACCATATAGAATGTATTTCAGTGTTTCCAATGCTTAGATATTAAAACCATTTAAAATATGTATCACACATTTTCCATCACTCTCGGAGCAATTCAAAGCTCTAGTATGTATATCTGAACAGGACATGTGCTTTTGGAAAGCAATTTTTGCAGTTAGAGAGAATATATACACTTTGTCAAACATTGTTTTTTGCAGTTATGATAAATATATTATGTACAATTATAAGCCTTTGAACTACCTGCAGGCACCCTCCATCCGTAATAATCAACCCAACAACCTTGGCTTTTCTTAAGTTTGGCAAAATTTCTTTGACATAAAAATTTGGAGAAGCAGAATTTTTGGGCTTGAAAGTAGGGAACTCATTCCTTCTTCTTGCAGCCTTCAAATACTCAGGCAGGCTTTTTACAATATTCACATCATTTTTAAGTGATGCAATGAACTGCTCCTCGTCATAAAGGTAGGAAAAACTCTTGAATTTAGAACTGTATAATGAAGGGGTAAGAATATATCATATAGGGCCTGAAACTGAATCTATAACAAATTCATTAAGCAACTATACCTGATGCCTTTTGAACGAATACTTTCTTGTATCTCTGGAATTACAAGAGTAGCATTTAGAAGCCTGGATATGGTGACAAGATCACAGATCTAGAAATTTAACAAAAAAAGTTATGAATGGCCAACAAAGAGTAGTAAAAAAGATGACTTTAATGCATCTAATAGATCATACCGAAGATCTTATCTTCTCGAATCCACCAAAAATTGCTATAAACTACTGTTTTTTTCACTTCTCTAACTCACATGATGTAAGCAAATTTCTCTCAAACATTCCATCAAACACCTTAAAAGCATCATTAAAACACCAAATACAAATCAAATCCAAAACTCATTTTCACATAAATACAATGAATAATTTTGCAAGCTCTACATTAGCATCAATGGACAAAACCACTATTAATTATTGAAAACCTAAACCCAAGGAGAATGGGAGAGTGGGCGGGTAAGATTGTGAGTTGAAAAGGGTTTCACATGATGGAACCTTATTGAAAAGAATTGAAGAGATAATATGGGTTTCACGGGTGTCATGGGTAAGAAGAAATTGAAGAGAATATAAGGGTTTCACTTGGGTGAGGTAAGGTTGAAGAGAAGGAATATTTGATTAAAAAGGATGTATTCTTGATTTTGGAAGATCTTTGAGTGTACAAACGAGACAAGGAAGCTCTTGGAAATTAGGAACTATTAGCCAATAATTATGAATTTTTTCTAAATAAATCAAACAAAAAAATTCACATAAACATGTAAGGACAAAAAATAAAAGCTTACATTCTTTTGCAAACTAAAATATAAGGGAGTAACGGAGATGGACATGGCAGCAACAGAGTCAAGGATTTGAAGAGGAGCGTCGTTTGTAACGGTGGTAGCCAAGATAAGGAGGAGAGGGGCTCAGACTTTCATTTGGTAAAAGACAGTATCCAAAATGAAAAAAATGCTTAGATTACCCTAGCCTCCCCTTTTAGTCAAAACATGACTTTTACCAACGGTCAACAATAAATAGACCGTTGGTATATCCTTACTTTATTATTATTTTTTTAAACAAATTAACTAAGAAAAAATTAAAGTGCCCGCCATACAAAAGAGGCGGATTTTTTTATTTTTTTTTTTTCATTTGGAACATATACTAACACTTAAAACACTTACCGTTAGTATATAACATATTTATAGTGACGGATAATTCAAGCGTCGGTATAAATTCTGTACCTATATCAACGGTTTTTATTAACCGTCGGTATAAATTATGTACCTATACCAACGGTTTTTCATTAACCGTCGGTATAGGTGTATCTATAATGACGGATAATTAAAGCGTCGGTATATATTATGTACCTATACCGACTGTTTTTCATTAACTGTCGGTATAGGTAAATCTATAATGACGGACAATTAAACCGTCGGTATATGTTATGTACCTATACCGACGGTTTCTCATTAACAGTCGGTATAGGTGTATCTATAATGACGGATTATTAAAGCGTCGGTACATGTTATGTACTTATACCGACGGTTTTTCATTAACCGTCGATATAGGTATATCTATAGCAACGGATATATAAAGTGTCGGTATATGTTATGTATATTCCGACGGTAATAGAAATCCGTCGCAATAGATCCTTTTTACCTACGGATTTCTAGCGTCGGTATAGGTAAGCGTCAGTATATGACAATTTGTTTGTAGTGATAAATCAAGACAACATCATGAACAATTCTTATAGAAGAACATAAGCGACTTTGATAGAAAATCAATAATAGATAGAATATGAAAATCAATTACAAAACATGTCTATGGCTTTGAAATCACCCTTAACCAAAGAAAAGTTTAGCCTAACATAGGCATTATTAACATAAAGATAAAAGAAACTAAGAAGAAAAACTAAAAGAAAACTAAGAGAATGGAGAAGAAGAAGAATAATAATGATGATCCTTGAGTCACCTCAAAAGATGTCTAGTTTGTGGCTCAAAATATGGTATTTATAGAGTTTTAAAACTCTGAGAACAAGTCCTTGCTGCACAAGTAAGTTAGGAGGAAGAAAATTGTGTTTTTCTTGCTATTTTAACGGTTTTTCCAGAAATCTCGGGCGCCGCGGTGCCGGAATTGGGCCTTGTCTCTTCCGCTGCTGCATCATCTCGCACTTTTTCGACTGATTTGGATGACCATTTCATGTCCGATTTGAGCGTGTAAACTACCGTTGAAAATGTATTCAAGTCGGCTTCAAAAGTAAAGAGGAAGTTTCTTCAAATAAGAACTTTAACATTATGTTTTTCTTGCAACAAGCTCCGGAGGTCAAATCTGCCTTCTTGCTTCGCAACCAGAAATTGATCTTTTTGACTCCCATGTCTTCTTCCATTTTGTGATTATGATTTTGTAAGCTCTTTACCATCATTATTGACATTTTTTCACTTCATTCTTTTAAATATACCTAGAATTCAAAAATATAACATAAGTAATCAAGATAAAGATCAAAAACTAACTAAAACTAAGAATAGAAAGGACATAAAATGTGTATTTTATGAGCTTATCATAAATTACCAAAGATAAAACTTAGATTCAAATTTACATATATGGATATAAACTATACAGATAAATAATGAATTGACAATTATTTAATAAAAAAGAAAACAATATATGGCTTGGCTTGAAATACAATATTATTTGTATATAACAGTATTACACAAATAGCAAATATATATGATTAAATTTCCAAATTATTATTTAAAATTATTTTTTATATTATAATTTTTAATTTTAATAATAAATTTTATTTTATAGATAAAACTTTTGTAATTATTTTAAATCGACGTCATTATACTAAATCATTTTTTAGATAACTCTTATATGGGCAAATTTCATTAAAAAAGTGTAAGGTTAGAGATCATGAGTAGCTATATCTCATACTTCTATATATGTTGGTAACTTTGGTTTTAATTTCATCCATATTTCAAAATGTTTGACAAGATATTCTTTTTTAAAAAGAAAAAATCGGTTTACGCTTCTGAATGATATACCCATATTTTTTTTATGTGGCAAGTAAGAGGTTCTTGAAGTAATTTATAAAATAGATATGGTAAATTTTTCAATAAGTTTTTATTTACATATTTTTTTTCTTCTTACAATCATGATTTATCCGCTTCTAAATTGAAAGAGGTATTCAAGTTCAAAATATACTAAATCATTCACTCAAATGTTTGCAAGTTCTTTAATTAATAATGTCTTTATGTTGATATACTCAAAAGTAATTATACATTTATTATATTTTATTTTAATAAAAAAAATTACTTTATAATTAAGTTTTTTTAAATACAAAATATCTTAATTTCACAAAATAGGATTTCATAAAATTTAAGAACGTGAAACTCTATTGTTAAATCACTTATTAGTTAAAAGTTTGTTTATTTATTTATATTTTTATAAATTATAATTTTAAAATATATTAATGACACATATTTCAAAAAATATATATTCTCCGTGTAAGACACGTGCCCATATATTATATAAAAGCACCAATGTGAATAAATTTTTGAACTAACAAAATGATCATTGTTATTCACTATATTTTTAAATTATTATTGCAAAAATATTATTATTAATAAAATTTATCTTATTTATAAGTAATAACTTTAATTTCATTAAAAGACTTTCATTAAATGGATTTATTTGATAAAAAAAAATTAAAAGTTTACATCGAATTGTTTTATCTTTACAGTTTTTAATTTTCATTAACTTTAAAAGGTAAATGTGTTTATTTGATTAAAAAAAAGAATTAAACTTTACATCGAATTTTTAATCTTTGCAATTTTTATTTTATATTAACATTAAAAATAATAATTTGATATTAATTTGATATAATTTACACATAAAACAAATTTTACATGTTAATGCAAATTTTGGTTATCATACATTTTATTTATTTGTAAATATACAATTATATGTTCAAAATAGATAAAATAATTGTCATAAAAAAATAGATAAAATAATGAGTATAAATTCACGAGACAAATTACTTGAATAATAAATTGAAAAATAAAAAATATTATTTAATAGAATTAAGTTATAAAATGTTTTCAATTATCCAAAAAAAAAGTTATAAAATGTTTTATTATATAGTGTACAAAAATAAGTATTCTTTCCATCCCATTTTTGTCAATCTTTTCTCTCTTAAATATTTTAAAACTATGTCGAAAAACCTAATACATTTTTTAATTTTAAATTTGTCGTTATCATTTTAATTTTTTGGATTAAATATCATAAAATATTAATTTTACAAAAAAATAAATTTAATATCAAGTACATCAAATTCATTTTTAAATTATAAAATAAAAAAAATAAAAAAGAACTGGAAAAGAGTGTAATTTCATAGTTAATTAGTTATGGAGTTTGGATAAAAAATTTAGAAATTAGATTATTTTTTTATTTATAAATTGTGCAATGGTACAAAAGGCGGAGTGGGAGCTGGGAATATGTATAAAGGCTTTGGAAAATATTTTGAGGAAAAATGACCGTTCCTGATACAATCATATTGAGTTGTTCAGTGTTTATCTGAATAATAAAAAAATTATTTTTTTAAGATTCAGTTTGACTCGATTAAACGAAAATAAAAAATATATTTTATTGTATAAAATATATTTATAATTTTATAATTAAATATAAATATAATATAATTTTTATTTATTAATTAATAATTTAAATTAAATCATATTGATCCAAATTTAAAATAATTTATTTTAAATTTGATTTAATTCGAAATGAAAAATCCTATTTTTAAACAATTATACATTCTAACTCATTTGGTCTCAATAGATTCGATGATGTGACCCAAATAATTCACATGCCCCCTACTCTCTTCCCCCATGTCTCGCCAGCCCGCCTTACTGCCCTAACTTCCTTTTTTCCTACCCTACTTCTCCTTATCATGGATTCCCCCCCAAAAAAAGTTTTTTCCTTACCTAACTTTTTTTTTTTTTTTTCATTTTTCTAAATAATTTTTTATATTTTGCATTTCAAATTACATAACCTGACATCAGCGTAGCTTTCATTAAACATTTTAATAAGTTTTAGGATTATTTTTCTTTTTTCTAAATAATTTTTTATATTTTGTATTTCAAATTACATAACCTGACATCAGCATTAGTAGCTTTCATTAAACATTTTAATAAGTTTTAGGATTACTTAAATATTCAATATCTGAATTATAATCAAAATTTTTAATTTAAAACTTCAACTCTTAAAGTTAAAAAATTAATAATTAAGTTTTATATTATCAATTACACGTAAAACTAAAATCATTATTCAAATAAATAACGTATTCAAAGCATTCAATATAATTAAGATACATAGCATGTTGACGTGATATTTTTGAGACAAGTGACCTTTTTTCCTTTTTTTTTTTTTGGGGTGAAGACAAGTGACTTATTTTATTATTTATTTTTTAACACATCATTTATTAGATTATAACAATATTAATTTTGTACGTAAGTGATACAAGAAACAAGTTAAATATTTAATTATAATTTTTTAACTTTTAGACATAAAATTAAGAATTTGATTATAAATCAGGTACCAAGTATATATAATTAATCTTATTATTTTATTGTGTAATAGTATTTAACTATTTATGGATAGTTAAATTTTGAAATTTTAATTTAAAAGGATCTATTCAAAACATAAGGAACAAGTAAAATCATAAGATAGAAAGGAATTACCCTATTATATACAACAGATAAGATTTCATAGGTACCCAAAGGAAAAAAAGAGTGCCCTTAATCATAGCTGACATTTATGGTAAGTGTAGATGAAAAATATAGTAATTTGCCCCACGTAAATTGGTTCAATTGATTGATTACTCATTAGCGATTTGATAAATACTAGACTTGCTTTAGATTGAGATAATCTTTCCTCACTTAAATTTTTTTGCACCAAAAAAAAATTTTATAGTAAATTCAATATAATCTTCAAATTAAGGCCTAGCAATCTAGATCCATACCAAACAATTACTAATTCAAGAACAATAAATGCAAGTAATGTAAGATTAGATTAGAATGGGCAAAACTCTTTTGAATTCGAAGAATTTTAATGGTGTTTTATAAATGATAACTCTATAAAATAGAGTTATTTTATCATATTTTATATAGCTAAATCCTTATAGTTTAAACTATTAATTAATTATTTTTAGTTATTTTATTTATTTATTTTATGTTTAATATAGTTATTAATTTAATATCTTTTATATTTTTGTAGAGTCCTAAAGCAAGAGGGAGTGAATCTGCTCATATATGGAAAGAGTTCAAGCTGGAAACAGTTACTTAGCCACAAAGTTTTCATTCTTCAGGCTTTTTAGAGCTCTATAAATAAAGATTTCTCCTTAGCTGTCAAATCTGAAGCTTGTAAATAATCTAATTTTTTTAAAAGAAGAGCAGTCACCACAAGTTTGCAAGGAGCAATAGATATTTTGAAGGATTGAAGAATGAAGATCTGACAACTCTTTAGTTTTTCTTATCCCTTATCTTATTTATCTTTCTTGTATTATTTATAATGGTGAAACTCATTTGTTTTATATTTTTTATTATGAACTAATTTATTTTTCTAGGACTGCAATGAAACTCAACATGTAGTTTGAATTATTTTACTTCTTTTCTTGATTTAATGATATTTGATATTGTTTATTCAATCTTGTGCTTAATGCTTCTAATTGCTTAGCTACCAATTAGATTGATGTGATAACCTAGATACAACTTGGAAAAGGGAGTTTAGTGGTAGACATGAATTGAATAACACATGTTTCATATTCATTTATTAGGATAACTTGATCTACATGTAGAGTAGGAATACACTTACGTATCATGTGTAACCAATTTTAGAGTCCAAGCTTAATGAGTTTCTCTTTAATTCGATTATCATAGGAATATAGTTAATTGATTAAGAGGCATATTTTTATAAGACCATCGGAAGATCCTTATAAATAGATTAGAACTCTAGGTTAACAACTCAAGATCATTAGTTAAGTTAAGAGGGTAAAAGAAGTTCAAGTGAAGTGTTGAGAAAAATTGTAATCCTAGGCTTTTCTTAATTTTTAATCTATCTTTTAATTTGCATTATTTTATTATTTTTATTTTTATTTTCAATCTTTAATTAATTGTTTGAATAAGATTAAATTGTTTTAATTTTAGTACTTAACAAAGTTAGTAACAATTCCTCGTGGGATCGACACTCTACTTTTCACTTTATTACTTGTTAACGATACGTGCACTTACTTGGTAAATCTGACAACAAGTTTTTGGAGCCGTTGCTGGGGGATTGTTTATTATTTTTGTTAATATTAATACCAAGCAACATTAGTCTTAATTTAAACTTTAATTTTTCTTTATTTTCAGGTTTTGTTGATTTGGATGCACTATGTGGGATTATAAACGGGATGCAATCAATGCTTTATCTATACAGATGGCTGCTTTGTCCAAGAAATTTGACACTATGAGTGTGCATTCAGTCCAAAACCCATTTGTAACATGTGAATTTTGTGAGGAAGGACATACAAGTGATAGATGCCCAACCTATGCTGAATCAATGCAATATGTTGGAAACTACAATATGCATCAAAATAGTTTCTATTCCAACAACTACAATCCAGGTTGGGGAGATCACCAAAATTTTTCTTGGAGTAACAATCAATGGTCCTCCTACTCAGACAATCAAGCATATCCTTTTGAGTTTCCACCATATGCACAAGCACCTGTCCCAAAAAAGAAACCATCATTGGAAGAGGTGTTTACAAAATTCATGGCAAGCACCGATGCTATCATTCAGAGTCAAGCCCAAGCAGCTACTCCAGAAAATAAGCCATCATTGGAAGAGATGTTCATGCAGTTCATGGCAAGAACCGACACTATCATTCAGGAGCAGCATTACTTCAAAGTCAAGAAGCATTACTTCAGAGTCAAGCGGCAACACTTAGGAGTCTTGAAATACAAATGAGCCAGCTTGTCAATGCCTATAACAATTGCCCTCAAGAAACTCTTCCAGGTGACATTGAATCTAATTTAAGACCAGGTGAACAAGAGCAATGTAACGCCAACACACTTGGGATTGAAAAAGAGATCAATGAGGATAGCAAGAACCCAGAATTGTCAACTGAGCCTATTGAAGAAGAATTTGTGAAAGCTCAAGAAAACGGGATTCAGTGCGACCCACCACCACTAACCAAATCTCTTGAGGAAGAAATTGTGGGTGCAAAAGAAGTTGAAAAAGTTCAAATAGAGGAGACCCAGTGTGACCCACCACAGATTGTTCCCAATGCATCCAACAGCCAAAGCTAATCGATGGGATAGATAATGCTAACAACGAGGAATTCATAGAGATTTATCCCATTGATCCACTTAAGGCATTAATAAATTCTATCATTGAAAGGGATGAATTTCGCTTTAAAGCCTGCAAGACTGCTAAATTGTTCAAAGAAGAAAGAAACACATGGCATGAAACGAAAATCATCAAGTGGTTGGATACAAGATGATGAACAATGAGATAGTCAAGCCGATGACTATAAATCAAGAGCTTATTGGGAGGCAACCCAAGTTCTAAATTTTTTCTTTTATTTAATTTTGAATTTTCATTTTTTTTAGGATATTATTATTAATTTCTTTTTACTTTATTTTCTTTTGTAGTAGTCACTCACCCAACTTGGACAAGCATGATGAAGTCTAAGAGGAAAACTAAAACTTCTCCTACGTTGCTTTCATCGATAGGGGAGTTTTCTTTTTCTTACTTTGTTTAATTCTAAATATTGAGGACAATGTTTGTTTTAAGTTTGGGGGTGTGTCTTTAGGTTTATTTTATTTTGTGTGATTGTTTAATTTTATTATTAGGAGTCTAAGAAAAAAAAAAATTTGCTTGAGATACATTGCACTTAGTATGATGAAATCTTAATCCAATGATGAATTTTAGTTATTGATTTATCTTGATTTTTGGGAACAACATAGGTATGATTTGATTTTATGTTAAATTCTTTTGTTAGCCTTATTGTTAGGATGTGATTTTCACTAATTGAGCACTTGATCTCTTGCTTAGATTTGCATTGCTTATTTAAAGACTGATTATGTTATTGTAAATTGCAATTATGTCTAGAACCTAGAATTTGTTTGATTCTCTCTCAAGGCGAAATCCTAAACAACACTAAGTTGAGGAAATGATTTAGGCCATCTTTGAATCGTTTGAGCGTTTCAAGCTTACATTTATATATTAATATCCTTAGTCTACCTATTTGAGCCTAATTGATATATATCTTTTCTTTGATTGCCACATCTTTTAGCCTAGCCAAATAAAAAAAAAAAACCATGATTAACCCTCACTACATAGGCATGTGTATGACATACAGGAAAAAAATATGAGCTATGTCAAATTTGGGTGAAATGGTGATGTGAAGAAAAAAAAAAGGAAAAGATTATGGTTATTCGAAAACGAAGCAATGAAAAAAAATGAATAAAGTGGTAAAAAAAAAAGAAGTGTATTCAAATAATGGAGTATGTAATTTGAGGAAAAGACTATGACTCTCAAAAATCCTGAAAAAAAATGTAAAGTGTCTATTGGTAACTTAAACCGAAATATATTTTTATCCTACCTTGACCTAGCCTTATATTATAAGCTTATTAAAGACTTACTTGATTCTTAATGAAGTGTTAGTCTACATTAGTGGCGAGAGAGATGGAAAGCAAACATATGAAAATCTATTATTAATTCGTATTTTGCACTGACATAAACTTATTTGGATTGCATGCATTGATTTGCAAAGAGATTTTATACACATACACTAAAAATCCATTTAAGCATGAGACATACGATTGAATTGAATCATAAAGTTGGATTATATTTGTGTTCTACTTTGAGTTGTGATTTTGAGATAACTTTTGAGGACTATTAAGGGAATCATTAGTTAAGTGCATTCATCTCTAGCTATGCTTGGTTTTATTTTATTTTATCTATTTAGTTTGTTTTGTTTTGCTCAAGGACTAGCAAAATCTTAAGTTTGGGGGTGTGATAACTCTATAAAATAGAGTTATTTTACCATATTTTATATAGCTAAGTCCTTATAGTTTAAACTATTAATTAATTATTTTTAGTTATTTTTATTTATTTATTTAGTTTTATTTATTTATTTTATGTTTAATATAGTTATTAATTTAATATCTTTTATATTTTTTTTAGAGTCCTAAAGCAAGAGGGAGAGAATTTGCTCATATATGAAAAGAGTCCAAGCTGAAAATAGTTACTTGGCCATAAAGTTTTCCTTCTTCAGGCTTTTTAGAGCTCTATAAATAAAGACTTCTCTCTAGCTGTCAAATCTGAAGCTTGTAAATAATCTAATTTTCTTAAGAGCAGAGCAGTCACCACAAGTTTGCAAGGAGCAATAAATATTTTGAAGGATTGAAGACTGAAGATCTGACAACCCTTTAGTTTTTTCTTATCCCTTATCTTCTTTATCTTTCTTGTATTATTTATGATGGTGAAACTCCTTTGTTTTATATTTTTTATTATGAACTAATTTATTTTTCTATGGTTGTAATGAAACTCAACATGTAGTTTGAATTATTTTACTTCTTTTCTTGATTTAATGATATTTGATGTTGTTTATTCAATCTTGTGCTTAATGCTTATAATTGCTTAGCTACCAATTAGGTTGATGTGATAACATAGATACAATTTGAAAAAAGGAGTTTAGTGTTAGACATGGATTGAATAACACATGTTTCATATTCATTTATTAGGATGAATTGATCTACATATAGAGTAGGAATACACTTACGTCTCATGTATAACCAATTTTAGAGTCTAAGCTTAATGAGTTTCTCTTTAATTCAATTATTATAGGAATATAGTTAATTGGTTAAGAGGCATATTTTTATAAGACCATCGGAAGATCTTTATAAATATATTAGAACTCTAGGTTAACAACTCAAGATCATTAATCAAGTTAAGAAGGTAAAAGAAGTTCAAGCGAAGTATTGAGAGAAATAAGCTTTTTTTAATTGTTTAATCTATCTTTTAATTTACATTCTTTTATTATTATTATTTTTTATTTTCAATTTTTAATTAACTGTTTGAATAAGATTAAATTGTTTTAAATTTAGTACTTAACAAAGTTAGTAATAATTCCTCGTGGGATCGACACTCTATTTTTTACTTTATTACTTGTTAATGATAGGTGCAATTACATTATAAATTCGACAACAATATATGTTTATGGTCCTCACTCTAAATGTACTCTTTTGTTTATTTTCCTAGTTGTGAACCAAAAAATAAACAAAGTCAGCAGTCATCAGCTGAATCGAAATCTGATTAACTTTAAGCAAATGCATTTTGAAGCTGTTAAAAGTAGAATTTAAAATAAAATAAAGTAGAGAGACAAATGTTGCAGAGAGGAAGAGAGAAGATAGATTGGAGGATTGGGAATCTTTTTATGCAGAAAAGCACGTTGTTTCAGTCATTGATGCTCCAATTCCAGGCTTTGCAGTTTGCAGGCGGGCAGGGCTCTTATTATTTATTTGTTTACTACTAACATAATTTATTCACTCTTAGAGCTGCCTATTGTAACGAGCAATGAATTAGATAGGAATAATAATGGACGGTAAAAAATTAGATGTTTGATATTATTATTATTATTATTTTAATTTGAATATTATAAATTTGGATAATTTTTGAATTCGGATATTAGATTTATTATTTGCAGTAGATTCAAAGTGGAATCGGATATGAATCATTGGATATCTATTATCCATATCTATTTTGGTTTTGATGCGGAAGTGTTGAATATCTGAATTCGTTATTCGAATCTGTTTTATTTATACGGATAATGAATTTTGAATATTCGAATTCGATATCCGTTTACATATTTAATTGTTGTTTAATGTTATATTTTTATTTTTAAATTTTTGATTTAATAAATTTAAATATTTAATAGATTCAAATATCCAACGTGATATTTAAATCGAATATGAATTCAGATAGTAAAATTTAAATAATAAATAAATAATAAACAAATTTAAATAAAAATTATAAATATCCAATCCACTGCCATTTTTTAAATCAAAATAAGGAAGGAAGATTTGTCAACTCAAGAATTGCTTCCTTTCAATTTCAACTGACTTAGCTCATAATATAAGCCCACAAACTAGACCTAGAACAATGGCTTGCTCGCCTCTACCTTTTACCTTTAATAAGTTTTAACAACTCACGCCATTGCTTTGACTTTGTGAGTTCTCACTTGTGGTTATGGCCAACCAAAATCTAAGGTCATGAATGCATTTAACAAAGTGTTTTCATCTTTTAATAAAACTTCTTTTTTTTCCCCAAACTTTTTCCTTTTTGTAGTATGTATTTGCAAGTTGAAAAGCCAAAAAAAATCTAAGCCCTAATTCCTACTACTGCAACTTTTAGCTTTGGAATGGGAAAGCATTAATAATTAGATGATGAGATGATGTACCAAACACTTCAAGTTCTAAGTAATTATGCATTCAAAGTAAAATTAAAAGTTTCTTTCTTATATATACCTTAAAACATTCCTTGACAAAATCTTTAAAAAAACATAAAAATAAAAGGATAGATCCAAGGGGCTAGGCAAGTAGGGTGGAGTAAATATAGAGAGTTAGGTGAGCCATACATAGATGCCAGACCACTCCCAAGAAAAAAGATTCTATGCTATGGCTATTACCGGCCTAATGTCAAATCAAAAGGAGCATAGCAGCTGCAACTTTTTCCCTTTCCATTTATTAGTATTTACTAATATTTCATTGTTTAACTTTAACTTGTAATCGAATAACAGCAGGGGGCATTGCCTTTATCTGAAATTTTCTCCGATGGATTTTAAAGATTCATTTGGATTAATTTCGATTAAATTAAAATTAATGATTGTATTAAAATTAATTATTGTAATAATATAATTGAATATTGTATTGATAAAATTAAAATCAGTTATGAGATATGTATTTGAATACAAAAATAACGATGACGATACGTAAAGTGGGAATAAAAAATAATCATTAAGAACATTAATATAAAATTATATTGATAAATTATTTTTATATATATTTTAATAATATTTAACATTTAAAATATATTATTTATATATATTTTTAAATATTTTAATTAATTAACTAATTATTATATAATTAAATAAATTTATTTATTATATTAAATAAATAAATAATTTTAAAATAAAATAAAAATAATGAGAAAGTTAAATAACTAAATTTAAAATTTTTATAAAATAATAAATGAATAAAAAATATTATTGAAAAAAAAAAAGCAAAGGGATAATTTTATTTTTCACTATAAGATTCAATTGCTAATTGGACCCTCACTCTTTCAATCTCTAATTGGAGGATGATAAAATTGCATTATGGAATGCATGTGATTATCCCCTCAAAAAGGGGAATAAAGTGATAAGATTCTTGAGAGTGCGATGAAATCCATATGGAACTTAAAACTTTCATGTACTGATTCAACCCTAATATCTCTTTGCAATTTCACTAAGGATATATCATTTTGTCCATATATATTTCAAGAATCCAACTACTTACAAATTCTATGAAGAATGTTGATGTCTCTTCTCGTCGAGGTAGTTTCCCTGGTGGCCTGAGATCCTGAGGAGAAGGAAGGTTAGAGAGCGTCGAGAGTTGGTTTCTGAGACGCACTTCAGTGGTTAAGTCAGTATAAACAAGGGGAGAGGAAGGAGAGTGTATAACAGTGAGGAGAGTTGGGTTAAGGGAGAGAATGTACTCATGGGCAGCCCCTAGGATGGTTATTTATACCGGTTTGGGTGACCTGTTCGGTTCCACGTGTTTCATTCTAACTGAGGTTTGGTGGTCAACAGCATGAGCAACCTCGTCATAGTGGTTATAGCAATTGGAGTCCCATGTGGTCGCTGAGGTGGCAGGCGACGTGACCACTAAAGAACTAAGAGGCATCCACGTGTCTCGAATCTTGACTTGGATTGTTGGGCTCGATTGATTGGGCCTCTAACTTATGGATATCCTAGTGGGCTCAATGGACTTGAGGGACTTGAGATCCGACGAGCTTAACAGGCCTAACAAAGATAAATAGATCATCCAAGCATTTAATTTAGTTGATTGGTGTATCATCTTTTGCTTTGAGTAAAATTTAAATCTCTTTTCCTCAAATATTTTCATATGCTAATAGTTAGATAATATAATCATTTAGATTCTTTAACATTTTTCTTTCATAAAAAGCCTGTCGAGAAAAATCTATATCTCTCATTTCAAAGATCAAATCAACCGTTTTACTATGTATTCAAAAAATTCTCTATATAAAATGGCCTGTTATTATTTTTCAGAATTTCTTTCTTGTTTTCAGTGTAAGGGAGGAAAATATGAGAAACAGTAGCAAGGTCTTTCTAAAAAGTTCAATCTAAAGTTTGATGATTACCAATTGGGAACCCCACAATTTGTTCTTGTGTACCCATTTTTGTTACAAAATTTGTTCTTTTAAATCTTATAATGATAATGAGGAAAGTTGAGGTTCAACTAATCTAATGTGGATTGTGTGGATGTTAAAAAGTTCTTTTTGCTAAATTAAGAAAGAAAAAAAAAGTTGGCCAATGGAACAAATAATATGACATTAAGATGGAAACAAATTAGCATATATATGAATAATTTTAAGTATTAGGTTCGTTTCTTTCGTAAAAAATAATTTTAATTTTTTTTTATACATTTTTCAATGTTTGTTTCACAAAAATAGTTTGTTCAATGAAACATAAATTGTAAATTAACAAAAAATAATTATTTTTTATTAAAATTATTTTATATTTTTAAAAAGCGTAAAATATTTTCTCGAATTTGAAGTATAGTTAAAAGGATATATCTTAAGTAAATGGATCGATATTGAAGTAGAGCAAAAAAAACAAAATATAGATCCTCGTGTAAGAATCGATCCCTATACAAAGAAACTGAAGTAAAACAGAAAGAAAAAAAAAATCAATCTCTCAAATATAAGGATCGATCATTTTATATAAATACACATTTTTCAAGAAACAAAAAAAATAAAAAATTATTTTACACAAAATCATTCAAAAAATAAAAAATATCAATTTAAAAAAAAAATTCATATTCCAAAAATCATTTTTGAAGAATTAATATTTTCCCAACAAACATAATTGAAGATATCCCACATGTTTACTCCTCTTAGGAAATGTTGATGTACGTGGTTGATGTATGTGGTCCAATTGTCACCCTAAATTGTCACCCTAAATTTAAACAAAGGGTAAAAGACACTTATCCTCTAGGGTTTAGTGAAAATTTCATTTATCCTCTTAAAGTTTTGAAATTTTCACTTTACTCTCTATTCAAGTTATAAAAGAATCAAATGACAATTTTATTTTTTAAGGGTTTTGGAGATAACCCACGATTAAAGGTGATAACAGTTCGGTTAGGTTCGATTTTAGACAAAAATTACGGTTAATGTGCAGTATTCTGGTTTTTAATACTTTGCGGCTACCGAATCGAATAGAATAAAAAACCGAACCGAACCGAACCGAACCGAATTTCATCAGTTCGAACCCGAACCCGATATTATTTAAAATTTTAACCCCCGACCCGACCTCCTTTTAGATATACTCGAAACCTCTCCAAACCCGATTTTATTTAAAATTTTAGCCCCCGAACCTGACCCCGAAAAGACCCCCTATCTCATCCCGAATAGATTGAACTAACCGGCTCTTTTAATTTTATTTTAAATATAATTATTTAAAATTATATATAATATAATATAACATTTATATTATATAATAATATATAATATACAATAAATAAATTATTTTTAAAATAGTTAAAATTGATTAAATCAACCGACTTAAGTCGGTTTCAATTTTTTCGTTTTTAGAATCTTTGTCAGTCGGTTCGATCGATTTTATAAGTTTAGTCGGTTTAATCGATTTTTGAAATTTTAGAACCAAATCAACCGAACCGACTGAATGCTCACCCCTAGTAATATATAGAATTAAATTAACATATATAAAAAATTAAAAGTAAGAAAAAAAAATCGGGGGCGGGTCAATTCGGGTTTATGGTAAACCTGAACCCAACCCAAACCTGTTATTTTTTGAAATTACCTGCCTGACCCGACAGTTCAGATTATTTTGCCAACTCTAGACATGTTCTATGCCATATAATGACAGTTTTGGCATAATATTAATTTTTAGGGAGAAAGATGGTATTGTCCAAACTATAGGGGAGATCTGGAATTATGATCAAACCTCAGGGGATTTTAATACTTTTTCCTATAAAGGGTCCGTTTAGATATACTCGAAACCGCTCCGAACTCGATTTTATTTAAAATTTTAGCCCTCGACCCCTACAATCCCATCCCGAATAGACTGAACTAACCGACCCTTTTAATTTTATTTTAAATATAATTATTTATACATAATTTAAAATTATATATAATATATCATTTATATTATATGATAATATATAATATACAATAAATAAATTATTTTTTAAACAGTTAAAATTGATTAAACCGACCAAAACGATCGACTTAAGTTGGTTTCGATTTTTTCGGTTTTAAAATCTTTTTCGGTCGGTTCGATCGATTTTATAAGTTTAGTCGATGTAATCGGTTTTAGAAATTTTGAAACCGAACCAACCAAACCGACTGAATGCTCATCCTTAATAATATATAGAATTAATATATATAAAAAATTAAAAGTAAGAAAAAAAAATAAAAAAATCGGGACGGGTCAATTCGAGTTTATGATAAATCCGAACCTGACTCAAACCCGTTATTTTTTGAAATTATTTGCCTGACCCGACGGTTCGAATTATTTTGCCAATCCTAGACATGTTCTATGCCATAGAAGGGCAATTTTGACATGATATTAATTTTCAGGAGGAAAAAAAATATTATCCAAACCTCAGGAGAGAAAAATGATATTACTCAAACCTTAGGAAGGTATCTGAAATTATAATCAAATCTCATGAGAGTTTTAATACTTTTCCCTTAAACAAATTAAGGTATGACTCGAATTGACTAGTAAATTTGTTTTATTGTTCAAAATTATTAAAAAAAATTATTTTTATATTTTTATAATTAAATTTAAATAAAAAATATTTTTTTATAAAATGAACAATGATTCAAGTCGAATTGGCCAATCCAATTTAAACTAAATTTATCGAACTGGACAAATAATCCGACTCTAACAAATCCATTCTAAAAGTACAAAATGAATATATATATATATATAATAGGAAAGAATAAAAAAGAAAAAAATAATATTAGTAGTAAAAGGTTAAAAAATTGTAGCAGAGCTGGCTGGCTGGGGAGTCTGATACAATCCAGCAAAATATGGCATCATTTCCCAAACTCCATAGTAAACAACAAATCTCAAAAAATATAAATTACCAAGGACTGAAATAATCCTGACAGACGCGCTTTTCCAGCGCGTGGATTGCAAAACTAAACAACAGCGAAAAACAGAGATTTCATACCTTTCAGATCAAATTGAAAAAAAAAAAAACACCCTTACAATCTCAAAAACATAAAACCAACTTCATCCAAACTCTCAGTTTTTCTCTTCTTTTTCCATTGAAAAGTCAGCAAAATACTAAAAAAAAAAAAGGAAAAAAAAACTTACAACAACCATAAACAAGAAGGAAAGAAAGGGTATTTACATCTAAATTCTACAATTTTTTTGTTTACTAAAAGAGAAGGAGAGCTACAAGAAAATGCGGGGATTGTGAAAGCTGTATCACTTAAGAACCCTCAAAGGAAATTAAAAAAAAAAGAACCCATTACATAAAATCTCAGAAATAGCAAATGAAAACGTTAAAAATGTTACTACTAATTAATACTTAGTACTAAATTTGTTACCAAATCTCTGTTTTTGTTTTTGGTTCTTTTTAATGATTTCGATCTGTTGTTTTGTAGTTTCTGCTGCTGCTACTCTGATGCCCTTTGCTGCTTCCTCCATTTGCAGTCTTTTGTGGGGAAGATGAAAACAACTGTCCGAATCCAAAAGCTGAGCCTGATTTTGAAGATCCTCTCAATGAACAAACGGGGACGTTAAGAACTGGGGTGATTCTAACATTAGCTGAATATGACCTTTCCATTCCTCTTTGTTTAAACCTGGGACCACCATTGAAACTACTTGGACTGCTTGAACTTCTTTCCAGGCTTTGAAACACGATTTTTCCTGAAGAGTTCATTCTTGGACTATCTACTGAAACTCCCCTGCTTGTTACTCCACCTCCTGATGAATCATCCCTCCGGATCGGACTCCGTTCCATTCGAGTCCCACCAGCTGCCGTTTGATTAGTGTCAGACCCTGAACCTGGTCTTGGTTTAACCATCCTCATTCTTGGTGGGTTTGGGTTTATATTTCTGCAAGGAGCAAAAGGGTTGGGGCTTGGGTTGTTCAAACTTGGCTTATCGGAATCAAGTGACAGCCTTGGAAGATCCTCGTGTTCATGGCCTGAAGATGAAGAAGAAAGCGACAACCTTGATGAAGATATAGAGACTGATTCACAATCTGAGTCTTTCAACAAGGGAAGACTCAATGAAGAGTCTGCCCAGGACGAAGTTGAAGAGGAGGAAGAGGAAGATTTTGAGCTTCTATGAAGAAAATGCTTGAGAGATTTCGGGTTATTATTATTAGATAATAATGAGATTTTGCTTTGAGACTCGGATTTGGGAGGTTGATTAGTGCTTTGGGAAAACTTTTTAAGACCCAGAAGTTCCCTCCACCTGCTTGAACACCTTGGAGCTTTAGGAGAAAACAAGTAATGATCCGTGCCAGAAATCTCCATTTCTATTCTACGGCAAGAATTAGCTGTTTCGGGGGACCTGATTTCAGACAAAGCATTCATAGGAGGATGTTGTTTCAGAGTTGAGAAATGTAGAGGCACGAGCTTACCATCAGAAAAAAGCTCATCAGCTGGAAGCATATTGGTGACAGGATCTTCAAGCCTGAACTCAAAGTCAGCAGGTGGAATATCTAGGATCTCTGTCGGAACAGAACCAGGAACAGGATCTGTAGAAGACAGATCAGTTAGAGACTTGGGTCTAGACTTAGACGACTCCTCTTCTCGGCTGAAGGAAATCCTAGGACTCAACCAACCGTAAGAAGAGTAACTTGTTGTAGGCTGGAAACTCTCCGGTGATACGCCGATGTTGTTAACACAAGCTGAAGCCATTAAAAAAAAAAAGGAAAGGAAATTACATTAACATTTGGTTGATAAAGGATATAAGATTTGAGATCTAAAGCAAAGCCGAAAGGGAAGGGTTTTTGTAGGCAGCGGCTTTGATCTTGTTTGTTTTGGCTTTGATTTTTGGTTTGGCTTTGTTAGGGTTTGGGGGAAGAGACATGTGAGTGAAACAACTGTGAAAAAGTGTAAAGGGGACATTTATTTATAGTATGTATAAACCATAGATGGAAATAGGGGTAAAAATATAACTTTTTGAGGGGTAGGGCACGTGGCTCATGTTTTTTTTTTTTTTTTTTTATATAAAAAATTTTCTAGAATTTATCTGTTTTCCTGTTGTTTCTTTCCACGTCAAAGTTGTTGTCTTCTCTTCAGTTTTGCTCTTTATGAATGTTTTCTTGTTGTTTCTTTTCTGCTATGTAATGTATTAATTTAATGTATATCCTTTCTTTTCTCGTGACATTATGTTTCATTTCTTGATTTTTAGTTCTTGTTATGTCCCACAGCTTCGAAAGTTAAAACTATGACTATGGTCTTTCATCCAATGATTAAAAAAATCAAATCGAATAGATTGATTCAATCGGTTCAATCGAAAATCAATTATTTTGATGGTTGAATATTATTATAAAATTGGATTAAAGTTGAAACGGTAAGAATGATTAAAAATCGAAAAACGAAAATCAAAAAAATTCAATAAAATCGAAAATAATAAATTTTTTATTATTTTTAGACTTTTTTAACCAATTAATTACGAATTAAAAGACCAAAAAATTAAGCTAAAAATGAAAATAATAATTTATATTATTTAATTGTAATTTCTTTTAATTTTTTAATTTTAGAATTTTAGAATTTTTATTTTAAAATTATGTTTTTATTTTTTTTTATAGTTGAACCGATCGGTTCAACCAACTGAACCAAAAATCGAAAGTCCGATCTATTCGATCTTCGGTTCGATTTTTTATTCCTTGCTTTCATCTCATATTTTTTAGTAAGTAAAATTATCTGATACACTTTTAATGAAGTTTTAGATTTTTATATCAGTAGATATGGTTGGTATCAAATCGGTATCGGTCATATAGGCTCGTATGTATTAATTTTGAAGCAAACTAAAAGGGTACAAGTGTCGTACCGTTTTAATTTTTGTATCGATCGTATCAACCTGTATCGATCTGTATTGACTCGTATTGATCAATATAATATTCTGATTTTTTATTTTCTTAAATTTTTTACTTATTTGATTATTTTAATCAATTTCTATTTTTTTTTTTGTAATAATCATTTTATTTTTTAAAATTTCATTTAAAAATAAAATATGTTCATTAAATTAGGCTGTTAAAATTAATTAATAATAATTTACAATATTTTTCAAATGTTTTTATATTTATTTTATTTATTTAATGTTTAATAATTTTGAATATTAAATATTTATAATTTTAAAATTTATATTTGCATATAAACATATATATAGATATATGCATGTAATATAGATACATTTGCATGTTTAAATAATATATATTTTATTAGGAAATTTAGAAATAAGCTATATATATATATATATATATATATATATATGAAAAAATAAAAAATGAAAAATGCTAATAAATTCGAAATGATATACCGAAACATACCAATACTGATACATATTACTTGTATCAAAATAAAAATAGTAAGTCCAACAATATAATATAGACTACTTTGATATCTACAGATTTAATATGATTACACATACTCTTATATGATATAATAAAAATATTAAAAAAAATGAATGTAACAAAGAAATACTTATCAATTTCTCAACTTCATTTGTGAAATTTAAAAACCTAACCTAAAGTGTATAGAAAACAAACTTTGTAATAATTCATTGTTTCCCAAACGATAACAAAGACTGATATACTTATCTCATGATAGATAAAAATTTTAGTTTTACACGGTAAATTAAAATATTATCACATATTTTTTTATTATATTTGTAGACATCGGATTTTATCCGGGTTTTAATTTTGTAATTTGATTTTTATTTATTTTTGAATTAAAAAAAAACACACAAAAAAAAAAGAAGAGTAAATAAAAATAATAAAAAAAAGAGGAGAAATTCAAAAAAAAAAAAAAATGAAACCAAGTTTGTGTTGAACTAAGACTCTTCTTTGGATTAAACTTGGACTCTAGGTGTTGTGGTTGGAACAAAAATCTCTTCTTAATCAGATTGAGACTTCTAAATAGATTAAAATCTAAACTCTTTTCCTATATAAAGAACCTAGCCTCAAGCACAAAAAACACATCAGAAAATATACAATTTTCGGAATAAGCAAGCAAGATCAGTAGAAGAATTTTTTTTTTTTTAATTTTCTTAGTGAATTTTGAAATTCTTGATTCTTAGTGCTAGGATTTGTTTCGAAGAGTGTTTAGTATGGGAAATCTTGGTTTTAATTAGACGAAGCTTAGGTTGAAGTTTGGTGACTGTTCGGCGGCCAACGGAGGAGATCAAAGAGATTGAAGTTACGACTTTCAAACTCAGATCTAGGAATATTGGGTTAGATTCGGGAAAAACTAAGTTGATTTTTGGGTAAAGGAGGTTGAAAGGAATTTTTATAGATTTTTTGCGATTTTTCTGAGCCCGGGGATCAACGGCGGCGACGAGGAGCAGTAGTGGCCGTAGCAGACAATGACCAAAAATTTGGAAATTTTATGGGTTGGTGTTCTTGGTATTTTTGAAGAAGTTGAGAGAAAAGAGAAGGTTTTTTTTAGAAAGGTAAGAAAAGTGAAACAATTTTTTTTTTTTTATTATTATTTTGAATGAGAACCAGCAACGGTTCGAGTCTGCCCGCGCACGGCCCGCGCCTGGGCCGGACCCGTTTGCTGGGTTGTGCTTTTTTTTTCCTTTATTTCTTTTTGCTTCCTTTTCTTTTTCTTTTATTATTATTATTTTAGGAACAATTTTTAGATTATTATTTATTATTATTTATTATTAATAATGTTATTTTTTTTTTTGCAGGTTTATTTTGTTAGCTAATTATTAGTTGTTTACTAATTATTTATTATTAGATACTTATTAACTATTATTATTTTTTATGTTATATTATTATTATTATATTTAAGTATATTTTTTATTATTAACTATTAATTTATTTATTAACAAGATTAAGTTTTTTTTAATTGATAATTGATTATTTTGAAATTAATAAATTAAGATCTTTTCCAATGATGAAATTCGAGAAGATCACGATTGGTTAATTTTCGAGAAATTTCTAGGTGAGAGAATTCTCTTAAAAAATTGTCCAGAATGAATGAAAAGATTTTTTAAGGGATTATTTTCGATATCAATAAAGGTTAAAATTTATTCTTTTGAAATAATTAATTTTCAATTGCTTCTTTTTTCAAGATAATTTTTTATAATAAATGCCTAATTAAAATCGAATGATAAATTAAGATTTTTCCGATGATGAAATTCAAGAGAGTTGCGAATGGTTGACTTTTAAAAAATTTCTAAGTGAGAAAAATTCTCTTAAAATTCTCCAGAACGAATGAAAGAATATTCTAAGGGATAATTTTCGATATTAAGATCAGAATTTATTTTTCGAACAAACATTAATAAAATGTGGATTAATTTTGAAAGATTAATTTAAGTTTCGATGACGGAGCCTTTTCAATAGAACGAATGATTTCTTTTGGATACTCTCGAGGTGAGGAAATGTTTTTTAGTAATTTCTCCAGAATGAATGGAAGGAAAACCTAAAAAATTATTTTCGAAATTTCTAATTTTAACAATTAAAATGGAGATATGATAGACAAGACCACTTAATTAAGACTTTTTAAGTATCACAAGACTAATTAGGTACTATCTATTAGATAGGCGTTGTGAGGGTGCTAATCCTTCGTCACACGTAACAGTACTCACGAACCTAGGTATGATAAATAGGCCAGAACCTTTTCTTTTTAAGGTGCCTTAGTCAAGCTTAGGATTACTTTAAATAGGATAGATTCGTATAGGTGACTAATCACACCTAGATTAGATGATTAGTGGCGACTCCATTGATTTGTGTTTAGCATGCTGAATTCGTATTTGACACGTTATGACAGTTTGGTGACTCCACTGGGGATTCTAGAGAGTCGAGCCATAGATTAGTCTTGTGATACCTTAGGTTTTAAATATTGATCTTTAAAAGTGTTTAATTTTTTATGTTTTTATTTTATTTTGATCTTATTATTTGTGACAACTCTTGTTTCTTATACATTGGTGGGAAAAAGAAGGTTTTGAATGTTCCTTCGCACACACGACACATTGCATATCATAAAGCCCTATACCCGGGCTTGTCCCTTTTAGGAGTGGGTAAAGTACCTACGCCTTCGTGGGGCGATAACCTCCGCAACGGCTAGTGAAACATCTTCAAAGTGTAAGGTACCAAAGTTTTCGTGAGGTGATATCCTCCGCAGCAACTTTGGAAAATACTCTCACCCGAATTGAACCCTTCCGGTTGGAGCCTATAATAGGTGAGGAATGGGGTGCCTTACTCATTCTACATGGATGATGTTAAGGAGTAATTTGGGGACCTTTTTAGCTTGGTTAAGTATCCTAAACCCAGCATATAAACAACACTTAAGTGGCCAAACTTTAAGATAGAGCCATGTCCATCCTTATATAGAGGAGAACCCGAACTTAGGACACACGAAGGGACACTTCTTACCCTATACTTTTTCATTAACATGATGTTAAATGCTTGTTTATCTTACACATTTGTTTTGCTGATATGCTCACCATGATGATGTAGTGCTTACACATGTTGTTGTGTTTTTATCTTTTCATAAGTTTGTTGATATAATATCTAACTTCTTGTTTTCTTTCTTTTCATACATCATGCATCATCATAAAGTCATCTTGCCACATAGAGGCTTAGATAAAAAGAATGTTCGCTAAATCCATGGAAAGTCTAACAGTCGCCAAGCGTGAGTCTGAGGTTAGCTTGAAACTTAAATCTGAAGCAGTTCAGCAGAACACAAAGGATTGTCTTCCAGTTAGGTATGTATCCAATCTTCCCGAGAAAGTTTACATGGATCTAGCATAGAACAACCTCGAAGATTTGATCAGTATTTGGCATTCTTGGGATGAAACTCGACAAGAGGCATTCAGACGAAAATATGGGGATCTGGCCTTGCTTCTATCAGTTGAAGTCGATAATAACTTGGTAAGGGCCATGATACAGTTTTGGGACCCATCATACAGGTGCTTCGTGTTCAATGAAGTAGATATGGTTCCAACTATAGAAGAATATTCAGCATTACTTCGTTTGGACCTTCCCGACTCCGGACAAAGTTTACTGGAAAAACAAGACAGATTATCGGAAGAAGTTAGCAAAGATCATGGGAATCAGCTTGATAGAAGCTAAAAAATTGTGAAGACAAAGGGTAAGAGTACTTGTATTCCATGGAATGTTCTCCGAAACTTCATTGTCAAACACTTAGATGATGATAAAGGTCTGAAGGTGATGGCTTTGGCTATCTACGGACTGGTGGTTTTCCCGAAGATATTGGGATTTGTTGAAATAACTGTGGTGAATTTCATGGACCAAGTTCAACACCAGATCAATACGGCTCCAGTTATATTAGCCGAAACTATCAGGTCACTGAATCACTGTAGGCGAAATGGAAAAGGACGTTTCATCGGATGTTTACAGTTGCTCTACATCTGGATGAAAAGTCATTTTGAGTGACAAGAGTCGAAGTTTCAAAAGCCATACTTCACCACTAGCATCCCTATCAAGGAGTTCTGCGAGAGTACATGGCCTAAATCAAGGTCAAAAGAAGACTGATAATGATGTTGCAAGAACTTACGAGCCGACAAGTGATTTGGAAAGCACCATGGATGCCCCATGGATTAATATTATTTAGTTGTGGTGATCAACCTTGGGTTCCTCTCTTAGGACTTTGGGGTGTCATTAGCTACTCTCCCATCATGGTAAGGAGACAGGTGGTGTATAAGCAGTTCATACCAATGGCTCATGGACTTAACCAGGTGGATTTCTCTTATTCAGATAAATGGGTTATCAACAAGATAGGGGAACTTACAAAGGCTTGGAAACTAACGATTAGAGTTGGAGGAGGTAGTATCTCATAGAAAACTACTCCTGAATACTCTGTATGGCAGGCCAAAAGAGCAAAAGATATTGTGATTTCTTGTGAAAGAAGTCCAGATGGTCCAGCCCAGGATATAATCTCAGACCCTATGTTGAGGATAGAAAAGGCTAAAAGGAAGCTACAAGAAGAAAAATATGAATTGGGGGAAGAAAACCAGAAACTGCAATCAAGGATAGAAGAGTTAGAAGAGGGTTTGAACAAAGAAAAAGGCAAGGCCAAGAAACTTGGATCAAAAGTTCCAAAGTTGGAGAACGGTTTAGTGGAAAGAGATGGCATTATTTAAAAACTTATCGAAGATGGTGACACTTTGAAAGAATCCTTGACAAGTATGGAAAAGAAATATTCGATTTTGACTACTGAGATCGGATGCTTAGAAGAAGAAAATGGAGAGTTATTGTTTGATCAAGAAATGAAGGAAGCTGATTGCCAAAATTGGTTATCGAATTAATGAACTTGAAGGAAGAATGCTCGCAACTCTGAGATGCAGACTCTAAAAAGCAGAATCTTCTGGAGAATATGTTTGACCACTTCGATGTGGCATCCCGCAAGGCAGAAGACATGTATGATAGAATTATGGAGATTAAGGCAAAAGTAAATCTGTTCCATGAAAACGACCAGCTCATATTCGAACTTTTGGATTAAGCTTAGTCTCATTACCGTCAGATTGTCAAGTTCCTTTGTAGACGTTAGGATTTTAGATTTATGTTTTTAGGATCTTTTGTAAGAATTTTCATATTTTCATGCTTTAGGACCAGTTGAAGTTTTTATTTTTTTTTATTTTATGTTTTTAGGATCGCTTTGGTTTTTAGGATTTCTATGGATTTGGTAATTTTATTTATAAGATTCTTTTTATCTACATTTGTTATGTGGCTGGTGTTTTTTCATACATCTTATGTGCATAAACATCATCAGTTTAGTTTTAATTTTTAAACACATCATCCTGATTTAAGAAATTTTGATAAAGGTTCAAGGATAGCTCGACAGTCGGAATCTTCGAGACAGTCTTCTCGTCATTCTTACAATACCAGATCAAGGGTTAGAGAAATGGCCGAAGAGCAATCCTCAAGGATGATAAGGTAGAACAAGCTCAGTATGATATTAGAGAGCAATTAAGTTCTTTGTTGGAAATGATGAAGAGTTTGAAAGGGAAAAATAAGGAAGATGAATCTGGTTCTCAAGGGAAAGAACAGAATATGGGCGAATCTTTATGTCCGCCCGATTTTCGATCTCAAGCTCAACAGGAACAATCACAATAGGTGCCATACATGGAAGGGTTCACTTACACATATGGCCAACCTCAAATCCCAGGATTCACCATTCCTGTTCCTGGGACAAAGATAGACCCAGTCCAAATTCCAGACTTAGACGATCCCAAAGAGATAGAGAAGCTGAAGGTGGCAGAAGAGATCGAGTCTCGAAAAATGAAATTGATTGAAGAAAGGCTTCAAGCTGTTGAGGGGTTAGACTTCTATGGTTCTATGGATGCTGAGGGGCTTTGTTTAGTGCCGGATGTAGTTATCCCGCCTAAGTTCAAGACTCCTGAATTCGAAAAGTTTGATGGGTCCAAGTGTCCCATATCCCATATCAACATGTACTACCGAAAAATGGCCGCCCATACCAAAGATGAAAAGCTGCTTGTCCATGTCTTTCAGGAAATTTTTACAGGGTCTGCTGCTAGGTGGTATGTTCAACTCGATAGGAATCGGGTTCGTACTTGGAAAGAATTGGCCAAGGCATTCATCAACCAGTATAAGCACATTGTTGATATGGCCCGGGACCGTTTGTCTCTACAAAATATGGAGAAGAAGTCTATCGAAAGTTTTAAGGACTATGCCATGAGATGAAGGGATAATGCTGCCCAGATCCAGCCGCCTTTGACTGAGAAAGAGACTACAATACTGTTTGTTAGTACTCTTAAGGCTCCGTACTACGATAGGATGATTGAGAATGCCACAAAGAACTTTGCTGATATAGTGATTTTTGGTGAAATCATAGAGAATGCCATCAAGAATGGCAAGATTGAAGAAGGAGAATCTGTTATAAAGAAGAATAGTGTGACGAAAAAGAAGGAATTTGATGTCCAGACTGTTGCATATGGAGGGCAACAAATGGGAGGTTACGTCTCGTATTTTCCACAATCAGTGTACTAGCCATACTACCTGAATACCAATGCCATCAATCTGGGCTCATATGCTTATCCACCTGCACCACCACAGGCATTCCAACCTAATTTCTGCCCCAGACCATCGGCTCCTCCAGTCGGGCCACCCGTACAAACCAATCAACCCCTAATTAATCTGAGGGGACCACGAGCTGGCCAGGAAAAAATGCCTATTGATTCGATTCCCATGTTGATAACTCGTATAATTATATAGTTCTTAGTTATGTTTTATTATTGTTTTGTGTCAAATACGAGTTATTATTGCTTAGTCTAATTGTGTTTATGATATTTTTTATTTTTATGTAATTTGGTGTTTTTCACGAGTTTCTTTGAGTGATTTCAGATTACTAGGTTAAATCAAGAATTAAGGGCAAATCCAATTCAGTTCCAGTTCCGACACCTTTTTCCATATCAGCTATATCTGGAGTTTCACTGAAGCATTAAGGCTGAAATGTTTACAGTGCATAGTTAAGAGGCATATCTATCTTTTTCATGTTTTACACTTCTTGAAACGGAGTCGTTTTCTCTAGCGAAATCGACCATCAAGTTGGCTGATGTGCAATGATGTCTGTGCTGACCTGTTTTGGTATTTTGACCATATCTTCCGATCCACATGAGCAAATGATCTGATTCCAATGGCTATGGATCCGTAACTGATAGGGGTATATTTTTCTAGAAGACCATTTGATCAGATCGAGCCTCCAACGTTGACAAAATCGACCATCAAGCTGGCTGATAAGAATTGTCATACAATATGACGAAAATTGTTAGAAAAATGCACCCACCTATTATACCTACCTTTGAAATTTATAAAGCTTGTCTCTTGTCATTTAGCTCTCTAAAATGTGTATAAATAGAGGGCCTTGGATGAGCATTATTGTAGATTGGTAGGATATTAGCCATTGTAATAAAATTCTCTAAGTTTTCTTCTTCTTTCCTTTCTCTAGTTTTTTTTTTCTTTATTTACTTATGCTTCTTACATTTCTTTTCATTTTATTCATATCTAGTATGTGTTGCTAATCATATTGTTGAGGTGATGAGGTGAAGCTCTTGGTAAATGCTAAGGTTAGTCTCTCAAACATGAGCTAAAATGAATCATCATTTATAAACACTAGTATAGATAATATTTTCTTTTGGTTTAAAATCATACTTGCAAAGTAGGGATCTTGATTCATTATTGACAATGAAAATGGCACAGTAAATGCTTGGTTTCATAACCTTGATTTGTTGTAGACATATACCTTGGCATAAGGAATGCTTGGACTCTTTTTATGAGTTTTGAGGACACCAAATGAACATAATATCATATGCTATGGACGTTGGACAATTTGGACTGAATTGCTAAACCTTCCGATTGGAACCTCCCTTATGTGTGGATTTCAATTGTGTAATAAAACAAGATTAATCTTAGCATAACACCAAGAGTGGATTCTCTAACCTCAACATCTTTTCTTATTGTTTTTTGTATTTTGTTTAATTTCTTTTATGTTATTTTATTTATTTTGTTCTCTAATATCTTGTTTATTTTGTTTTGTTGTTGATTCCCTAATATCTTGTTTACTTTCTTTGTCTTATATATTTATAAACTTATACTTACTAATACGCTTCCCTGTGGTTCGACCTCGGACACCCGATAATTTATTACTTGAACATAACCTGCACTTGGGTTTACAACTCTTAATTGAGTCACCATCAAGTTTTTGGCGCCGTTGCCGGGGAGGCAATACTAAGTATATAAGTTTATAAGTATATTTATTTTTATTGGCTGGTTATACCGCCTAATTTTCTATATATTTATATTTATATTGTATATTAACTTTGTTTTATTTTCATTGGCTGGTTATACCGCCTAATCTGTATATTAACTTTGTTTTATGCTTGTTTGGCGACGTGATTTTAGATCTCGTCGTTTAGTTAGATTTTATTGTGAAACTTTTTCAGGTAATCTTTCTAATACAACTCCGACCATGGCTGACAATGAAAGTGTTCATGCTGAAGATGAGAACAGACAAGTACGCACCATGCGTGACTACTTGCAACCAACTCGAAGCTCATCACCCTCTTGTTTTATTTTTCCTCTCAATGCAAACAACTTTCGTTTTAAACCAGGTATGATAGCTTTGCTTCCAAATTTCCATGGGTTAGAATCGGAAAGTGCTTACTCGTTTCTAAAAGACTTCGATGATGTATGTGTCACCTTTAATGACCAACAATGTACAAATGAAATTGTCAAGCTAAAATTATTTCCTTTTTCTTTAAAAGATAAAGCAAAAATTTGGCTTCATAATTTAAAACCAAGGTCAATTGGCACATGGCAAGAATTACAAACTGAGTTTCTAAAGAAATTTTTCCCAGCACATAAAACTACTGCTTTGAAAAGACAGATTCAAAATTTCAATCAAAATCAAAATGAAGCATTTTTTCAGTGCTGGGAGCGTTTTAAAGATTTGTTAAGTTCTTGTCCACATCATGGTTTTGAAAAATGGCGTCTTATTAGTTTCTTTTATGAAAGTTTAACTCCCGAAACTAAACAATTTGTTGAAACAATGTGTAACGGTGAGTTTCTAGAAAAGAACCTGAAGAAGCCTTTGACTACCTAGACTATTTGGCAGATAACTCTCAAGCCTGGCACACAGATAATTCCTCTGAAAGTTCCAATAGATCTAATCTTTTTTCTAACAGAGGTAAATATCATTTTAGTCAAGAAGATGAGATAAAAGCCAAAGTAGCTAATTTGGCTAGAAAGATTGAAGCCATGGAACTTAGAGAAGTAAAAGAAGTCAAAACGGTTAAAAATGAAGAAAGTTGTGGAATTTGTGAAATCATGGGACACCCCACTTCTGAATGTCCAAACATTCCCATTCTTAAAGAAGCGTTGCATGATCAAGTAAATTCCATAAACACATTTAAAAAGCCTTTTCCTTCTCCTTACTCTGAAACGTATAACCCTGAATGGAGAAACCATCCCAACTTCAGTTGGCAGAATAATAATCATGTTCAGGTACCACAATCTCAAAAGCCGGGCAACACTTTTTCCTATCAACCTTCACGTGTACAAACCTTGGAAGAGACATTGCAAGCATTCATGCAAACACAAGCAAATGTGAATAACCAAACTTCACAGGACATCAATGAGATCAAAAACACCTTGTCCACATTGACAGCTTCATTACGCACTCAAGAAAAAGGTAAGTTTCCTGCTCAACCTCAGCCTAACCCTTCTACTCAATGTCTTGTTTCTTGCTCCAATGAAACTCAACAGGAAAATGCCAGTTCTATCACAACTCTTCGAAGTTGAAAGGCAATTGACAAAAACATTCCATCAAAAGACCAAGATCCTCCTTCCCCTCCGAAAATTAATGGTAAGGATGATGGTAAGTCTGAACTTCTTGAAAATTTGGACAAAGAAAAAGGTATGCATCCTGCTCCTTTTCCTCAAAGGTTGCAAACAATAAAGAATTTGAATCAAAATGCAGAAATTTATGAACTTTTCAAACAAGTTAAGATTAACATTCCTTTATTGGATGCAATCAAACAAGTTCCATCTTATGCTAAATTTTTGAAGGACATGTGCACAGTTAAAAGGAAACATAATGTACAAAAGAAAGCATTTTTGACGGAAAGTGTGACCTCAATCATTCAGCACTTTACTCCACCAAAATTCAAAGATCCTGGATGTCCAACAATCTCATGCATCATTGGAAACACTAGAATAGAACGTGCATTGCTTGATCTTGATGCTAGTGTTAATCTTTTGCCTTTTTCTGTTTATCAACAGTTAGGTTTAGGTGAACTCAAGGAAACACCTGTTACACTTCAACTAGCTGATCGTTCTGTAAAAATTCCTCGAGGGATAGTTGAAGATGTTTTGGTTCAAATTGAAAATTTTTACTTCCCTGTTGATTTTATTGTTTTGGACACACATCCTGTTTCAAATCCAAATGTTCAAATTCCTGTTATATTAGGCCGTCCATTTCTTGCAACTTCTAATGCTCTGATAAATTGCAGGAATGGTATTTTGAACATTTCTTTTGGAAATATGACTTTAGAATTAAATGTGTTCAACATTTGCAAGCAACCTGGTGATGATTCAGAAGTACATGAAGTGGATTTCATTGAAGAACTTGTTCATGAACATCTCACCACTACCACATTCCATGATCCTTTAGAAGCTTATTTAATTGAATGTGAGTTTGATAATGCTTCAGAAATTTCACACACTGATTCTTTGTTAAATTCTTTTCAGGATAAGCATTGTTGGAAACAAAAGTTTGAGGAACTTCCATCACTCACAAATGTCATTGTACCATCAACTATTGAACCACCCAAGCTGGATTTAAAACCATTGCCATCCGAGCTAAAATATTCCTTTTTGGGTGAGAATGAAACTTTTCCAGTCATAATTTCTTCACATCTTGATGAACTACAAGAAGGTAAGTTGTTACAACTTTTGAAAATGCACAAAAATGCATTAGGATGGACCTTAGCTGACATAAAGGGAATAAGCCCATTAATCTGCACACATAATATTTATTTAGAGGAAAATGCTAAACCCTCTAGACAAATGCAACGAAGGCTTAATCCTAATATGAAAGAAGTAGTGAGAAATGAAGTCATTAAACTTCTAGATAATGGAATCATTTATCCTATCTCTGATAGCAAATGGGTAAGTCCTACTCAAGTCGTACCTAAGAAATCTGGAGTTACTGTAGTTAAAAATGAAAACAATGAATTAATTCCAACTAGGACTGTTACTGGTTGGCGCATGTGCATTGACTACAGGAAACTTAACTCAGTGACGAGGAAAGATCATTTCCCTTTGCCTTTCATGGATCAAATCTTAGAAAGAGTTGCAGGGCATGAGTTTTATTGTTTTCTAGATGGATATTCTGGGTATAATCAAATTGCCATTGCACTTGAGGACCAAGAGAAAACCACTTTTACATGTCCTTTTGGTACTTTTGCATATCGTAGAATGCCATTTGGATTATGTAACGCCCCTGCCACATTTCAAAGATGCATGCTTAGTATTTTTAGTGACATGATTGAACGTAATCTTGAGATTTTCATGGATGATTTTTCTGTTTCTGGTGATTCATTTGATGATTGCTTAGCCAATTTGAAAAATGTATTGATTAGGTGTGAAGAAAAAAATCTTGTTCTTAATTGGGAAAAATGTCATTTCATGGTCACTAAAGGTATTGTACTAGGTCACATTGTTTCTGCAAAAGGGATTGAGGTAGACAAGTCAAAAATTGAATTGATTGCTAATCTACCCACACCAAAGACAGTAAAGGACATTAGGTCATTTTTGGGACATGCAGGTTTTTATAGAAGATTCATAAAAGATTTTAGCACGATATCTAAACCTATGTAATCTTTTAATGAAAGACACTGCATTTGAATGGACTAAAGATTGTGAAGATGCTTTTGAAAAACTCAAAAATATGCTCATTACTGCTCCTATTATGAGATCTCCTGATTGGTCTTTACCATTTGAAATAATGTGTGATGCTAGTGACTATGTTGTTGGTGCTGTGTTAGGACAAAGGAAAGATAAGAAACCACATGTAATTTACTATGCAAGTAAAACTTTAAATAGAGCCCAAATGAATTATTCCACTACAGAAAAGGAATTACTTGCAGTTGTTTTTGCATTGGATAAATTCAGATCTTACCTTGTTGGATCATCAATTGTTGTCTTTAGTGATCATGCAGCTTTAAAATATCTTCTCTCTAAGAAGGATGCAAAACCTAGGTTGCTGAGGTGGATCCTTTTGCTGCAAGAATTTGACATCACCATTCGAGATAAAAAAGGAGTAGAAAATGTGGTGGCTGATCATTTATCAAGACTTGTTTGTGATGAATCTTTTGGAACCTCACCAATAAATGATACTTTTCCTGATGAACAACTTCTAATTGTCTCCACGACACCTTGGTTTGCTGACATTGCTAATTTTCTTGCTACAGGAAAAATTCCTTCTCAATGGAGCCCCCAAGATAAAAAGGAAGTTTCTGAATGAGGTAAAGAAGTTCTACTGGGATGACCCTTACTTGTTCAAATATTGTCCTGATCAGATTTTTCGAAGATGCATTCCCGACAATGAGGTAAGTAGTGTAATTAAGTTTTGTCATTCCGAGGCATGTGGTGGTCATTTTTCATCAAAGAAAACTGCTGCAAAAATTTTACAGTGTGGATTTTACTGGCCAACTTTATTCAAAGATGCATATAATTTTTGCAAGTCATGTGAAAGTTGTCAAAAATTAGGTTCCATTTCGAAAAGAAACATGATGCCTTTGAACCCAATTCTTGTAATTGAAATTTTTGACTGTTGGGGTATTGATTTCATGGGACCATTTCCACCATCTTTTGGTTTCTTATACATTTTAGTTGCAATAGATTATGTTTCAAAGTGGATAGAGGCAATTCCATGTCGAAATAATGATCACAAAACAGTGATTAAATTTTTAAAAGAAAATATTTTGAGTCGATTTGGAATTCCTCGATCTATCATAAGTGATGGGGGAACACATTTTTGCAACAAGGTTTTTGAAACATTAATGAAGAAATATGCCATTACACACAAAGTTGCAACCCCTTATCACCCGCAGACAAATGGACAGGTAGAATTAGCAAATAGGAAGATTAAACAAATTTTGGAAAAGACGGTTAATCCAAATCGCAAAGATTGGTCTCTTAGACTTAACGATGCATTATGGGCCTATCGAACAGCTTTTAAAACAGCATTGGGCATGTCTCCTTATAGGCTAGTTTATGGAAAACCTTGTCATTTACCTGTGGAACTTGAGCATAAAGCATATTGGGCCATTAAAATGTTCAACTCAAACCTTGATGACGCTTCTAATTTACGGAAATTACAAATAAATGAACTTGAGGAACTCAGAAATGATGCATATGAGAATTCTAAAATTCATAAAGAAAGAACTAAAGCCTTTCATGACAAGTTAATTTCAAGAAAAACATTTGATGTTGGGCAAAAAGTTCTACTTTATAATTCTAGACTTCACATATTTCCTGGTAAGTTGATATCAAGATGGACTGGCCCATTTGTGGTTAAACATGTGTATCATTATGGAGCAGTTGACATTGAGAATCCTCAAAATGGTAACGTATTCAAGGTAAATGGACAAAGACTCAAACTCTTTTTGGAAAATCATGTTACTCAAGAAGAGGTTGTTTTTCTTTCTGATCCTTGTTTTGAAAATAACTAGATGTAAATATAATTTTTTTTAACCCCGGTTAAATGGCGGATAACGGTACTCTGTGATTATTTAAGTCGGTTCCATCAGCTACCCACAAAACTGATATTGTATATAAATTTCTCTTTCATTTTTTTTTATTTTTTTCAGGATGGATGATATTCTCACAAGATTGCAGAAACGATTTCCTCCTTTTCCTCGAAATATTTTACTGAAGCTTTACCAAGTTCGATTTGAAAGATTAAGAATGCTTATGCACAAAGTGATTCCTGAAGACATACGTTGGATAATTGAAGCCAAGGTACGTGAAGATGAATATCTTCCTGTTTTGCATTTACCAGGTACAGGTAGAAGCACTTTTGCAAAGAAGCGACGAGCAAAGCGCATGAGTTCAAATTGCCACAAATGTGCACGATGGACGTGTAACGGTAAATGTCGTTCTATTGGGATTCCGTCCTCTAATCGAGATGATAAAATTGAATTCATTAAGGATGGACTGAGTAAGGAGAATTTGGTTAATATCCAACTTTCTCTTGAGACGCATCCTAGTGGAGACGTACAAAGAGAAATTCTTGATTTATGGCCGCAATTCCAAAGGGAATGGCAACATCTTGGGAATCTGATGTTAAAAGACCCTGTTTGCCAGCTTGTAAGAAAACTGGATGGGAAGCATATCCTCGACTCATAGAAGGCGTTTAAGCCGTTTCTGGACGTAAAACCAGAGGAAGATGTGAGCCACAATCACAACTACAATAAATGACTTCTCAGCTTTTGGTTTGTTTTGCAATAACTTCATTTCGGTTTAATTTACGTGTTGTTCGATTTGTGTAATTATTCTCGGTTTTTTTTTTGCATTGGTCTTTTACGGTTGATTTTTCTTCTCTTTTTGATTTTCTTCCTGAAATCACGCAAAAATCTTTTGTTAGGTTAACATTTTCTTCTGACAGGTCAAATACACTTTCGGCGACATTATTACTCTTGTCTGATTCATTACTCAGTCCTCTATATATTACACCATGTACTCATTCTCTTTCAGGCACTTGAAAAAAAAATGGAAAATACTTCGCCCCAGCGCATTAAAAAAATTTGTGTCTTTGGAGGTGATTATCCAGGGAAAAATAACATATTCGCTGATGAAGCCATAAGAGTTGGAGTAATACTTGCCCAACAAAAGATCCAGTTGATTTATGGAGGCGGTAGTACGGGTTTAATGGGAGCAGTCGCTACAACAGCACACGCCGGAGGAAGTCCAGTTCTAGGAATCGTGCCACAACTATTCACAGGTTTTTGTGGACCTACCGTGGGTAAGGAAATACAAGTCTGGAGTATCCCTGAACGGATAACAATCATGTACCATTCTGTCGATGCATTCATTGCTTTACCAGGAGGTCTGGGTACATTGGAAGAAATAGCTTGCGTGGCTTCTTGGTCATCTTTGGTCACAAATAAGAAACCCATTGGTTTGCTTAATATTAATGGTTATTTTAGTAATTTGCTTTCATATTTAGATAATGCTGTGGATAATGGATTCATGTTTTCAGAGGCAAGGAGAACCATAATTTCTGCTACAACCATTGAAGATTTACTCAAAAAGCTCCAAGCTTACGAGTATTTACCTGCTACGGTTGTTTCGCAAACGCTCGGAAAAAGAAAAAGAGATATGGACGAGCAAGGAGTGGATTGCACTCTGTCTTTGTGACATTATCTAACATTTTGTTTGTTGTGTCTCAGTTATAATAAGTGGTTAGCAACCTCTGCAGGTAATATCTCCTAAATTCTACCTTTAGTAGGGGGTAAGGGACATATTTTGCTAATTTGTAAAAAAAAAAAAAAAAAAATTTGATGTGTTTTAAGCCATTTAGAAGTATTCATTCTGAACAAGGTCTGAGTAAGGGAGACTTGAGACATACCTTGTCAGTTTGATTTTAATCTTTTTATGTTTACTTGTTAATTTTTGTTTAGTATTTTAGGATTATTTAGGTTGCATGAGTTTGTTTTGTTTTGAGTCTTAGTTATTCCTATTCTTATGTTATTAGTTCTTTTCTCTTACACATGATTCTTTCATTTGGGTTAATAGACTTACATTAAGGACAATGTAAGAATTAAGTGTGGGGGGAACGGTTTAGGATTTCTTTTATTTTTATCTACTATTTTTTTTTATGAGTCTTTATTATTATTATTATTATTTTAATGTGTTCTAGTTCCTTTTTAATACAATGATGAGATATGAATTGCATAAGTCTAAAACAGATTTATTAGTGAGAAGATTTTCATGAGAATTGAGCTTGATGTCAACCTTTTTATGAGCCAATGTTAATATGATATGTTGATTGAGAAAGAAGCATGTTTAGACTTAATCTGACTTGTATAATCATCCTTGTGAGTTTTTGAGCCTATAATGATTGATGCATTATACAAATCAATCTAATTTCTTTCTTGAGTGCTCTTATGATTACATGATTCTCTAGAACTTGCTTTAAACCGTTTGAGACTATATTGATACATGTGACAACATGAATATGATAGAGGCATTAGGATTATAACCAGAGCCAAACAGCCATCCATTATTAATGTTCTAAGAGAACATCCCCACTAGTGAGCCAATTTGAGCCTACATTAAATATGCTATTTTATTGGTAACCAGAACTTACACCTAGCCTAAATATACTTATATCCTTACCCTTGTTCTAAAGATGGATTATATATTTTGAGACATATTGCAAAAACAAGGGATACTTTTTGAAAATTTGGGTTAGAACGAAAGATAAGTGTGGGGGAGGAGAGAGGCAAAAGTCAAGAGAAAAAGAAAGGGATCATTGTCAAATACATTCCCATATTAAAAAATAAATAAAAAATCTTCTCTTGAACTTCTAGTTAAAGTAAAGAAAAAGATGTTACAAAGTTGGTTAGAATGAAGCAAAGGCTCAACATGAATATTTAGCCTATGTTATTATGTGCTTTATAAGAGTTTTGAGAAGTTTTATTTGTATGATCTTATTATGTCTCTAAACTCTATGAACTCTTTGGAACCTTTGTGATATCTTTATCCTTTTGTTCTTTAACCACATTATAACCCTTTGGCCCCATTACAACCTTGAAAAAAGACCTCTTGATTTATGAAGTTGTATGATCTAAATAGTGGAGAATAGGTGGACAAGCAAGCATATGGTAGAACTGTTTTCATGAGATTGATTGAGTGTAAACACTTTACCACTACTTTAAAGAGTGAAAATCATGAGAGTATAGTGAGAAGTTGAGATTAAGTTGAATATGCACTATTTTGATTGAAATATGTTATGTTAATATTGGCTTAACTCATTTATTTACATTCAAGCATGAATTTTTGTGAAATTTTTTGAGCTATTGATTAGTTTATAACACTTGTTCAAAGATTGTCTCTAATTTATATTGAAAGGATTAGGAGTAAATATTTTTAGTGTATGTAGTTTACTTATATTTTAGTTTTTCAATGTTTGTGGGTATCGTTCTAGCAAACCCTCACGAGACTAAACTCGTCCACTAGGGACACCTAGGGGTTTAAAGGCTTGTGTCACATGCTAAGTGCCACCGTGATTTCCAACGAAAATGGATTAGATTAGATTTTCTTATTTTATTTTTATTGAGTCGTTGCTAGGGACTAGCAACAATCTAAGTGTGGGGGTGTGATAACTCGTATAATTATATAGTTCTTAGTTATGTTTTATTATTGTTTTGTGTCAAATACGAGTTATTATTGCTTAGTCTAATTGTGTTTATGATATTTTTTATTTTTATGTAATTTGGTGTTTTTCACGAGTTTCTTTGAGTGATTTCAGATTACTAGGTTAAATCAAGAATTAAGGGCAAATCCAATTCAGTTCCAGTTCCGACACCTTTTTCCATATCAGCTATATCTGGAGTTTCACTGAAGCATTAAGGCTGAAATTTTTACAGTGCATAGTTAAGAGGCATATCTATCTTTTTCATGTTTTACACTTCTTGAAACGGAGTCGTTTTCCCTAGCGAAATCGACCATCAAGTTGGCTGATGTGCAATGACGTCTGTGCTGACCTGTTTTGGTATTTTGACCATATCTTCCGATCCACATGAGCAAATGATCTGATTCCAATGGCTATGGATCCGTAACTGATAGGGGTATATTTTTCTAGAAGACCATTTGATCAGATCGAGCCTCCAACATTGACAAAATCGACCATCAAGCTGGCTGATCAGAATTGTCATACAATATGACGAAAATTGTTAGAAAAATGCACCCACCTATTATACCTACCTTTGAAATTTATAAAGCTTGTCTTTTGTCATTTAGCTCTCCAAAATGTGTATAAATAGAGGGCCTTGGATGAGCATTATTGTAGATTGGTAGGATATTAGCCATTGTAATAAAATTCTCTAAGTTTTCTTCTTCTTTCCTTTCTCTAGTTTTCTTTTTCTTTATTTACTTATGCTTCTTACATTTCTTTTCATTTTATTCATATCTAGTATGTGTTTCTAATCATATTGTTGAGGTGATGAGGTGAAGCTCTTGGTAAATGCTAAGGTTAGTCTCTCAAACATGAGCTAAAATGAATCATCATTTATAAACACTAGTATAGATAATATTTTCTTTTGGTTTAAAATCATACTTGCAAAGTAGGGATCTTGATTCATTATTGACAATGAAAATTGGCACAGTAAATGCTTGGTTTCATAACCTTGATTTGTTGTAGACATATACCTTGGCATAAGGAATGCTTGGACTCTTTTTATGAGTTTTGAGGACACCAAATGAACATAATATCATATGCTATGGACGTTGGACAATTTGGACTGAATTGCTAAACCTTCCGATTGGAACCTCCCTTATGTGTGGATTTCAATTGTGTAATAAAACAAGATTAATCTTAGCATAACACCAAGAGTGGATTCTCTAACCTCAACATCTTTTCTTATTGTTTTTTGTATTTTGTTTAATTTCTTTTATGTTATTTTATTTATTTTGTTCTCTAATATCTTGTTTATTTTGTTTTGTTGTTGATTCCCTAATATCTTGTTTACTTTCTTTGTCTTATATATTTATAAACTTATACTTACTAATACGCTTCCCTGTGGTTCGACCTCGGACACCCGATAATTTATTACTTGAACATAACCTGCACTTGGGTTTACAACTCTTAATTGAGTCACCATCACATGTCCTATGCAGACTTGCTTCCAAATCTTATCAAGAACCATCTGGTTGCACCGGTACATTTGGAACCCTTGAAACCTCCATACCCTAGGTAGTATGATCCTAATGCCAGGTGTGACTACCATTCGGGAATGTTGGACACCCCACCGAAAATTGCACAGCTTTGAAGTACAAAGTGCAAAGTTTGGTTAAGGCTGGGTTGAATAACTTTGAAGAGAAGGGTGGCCCGAACGTCAACGGTAATCTTTTACCAAACCATGCATGACTAGCAGTAAATGCTTTGGGAGATGATAAGATTACCGTAATCAAGGGAAAGGTAGATGAAGTTACGACATCAATGGATTACATTTTTAATGTCTTGGTCAAAGCTAGCATGATTCGTCCTGTGTCGGCTAATTCAGATAGTCATCCTGGCGAGTATGATTCAAGCAAGGTTTGCAAATATCACCAAGGGATAGTTGGCCATTCAGTTCAAAGTTGTGTTGAATTCCGACAGGAGTTGCAGAAACTGATGGATCTCACTCGGAATGAGTTTTACATAGAGTTTGGGGCAGATGAAATTAATGTGGTAATTGGAGAATCTCCATTGCCTATTGTGAAACCAATCACGTTCTTTTATGAGAAAGGGACGAATCAATTTAAAGATGATAATCCAGTTGGGATCAAGAATCTTGTTGTTACGATCAGTGTCCCGAGCCCATTTCTATACCGAAGCGATAAGGCAGTACCGTGGAGGTATGGGTGCAACATCGTAACCCGAGAAACGCTTGGTAGTTCAGTCGTGATGAATTTTGGAGCTGCCAAGACAGCAAATCTAACTGGAGTAGGGGGAGTGACTAAGAGTGGGCGTTGTTATTCGCCTGAAATACTTGATAGGGACATGAAAGGAAATGCAAGGGAAGAGGAAAAGAATGAAGTGCCAGGAAACAAGGCGAACCCATTGGTGGTTCGAGATACAAAGTATAAGGAGCCTGTGACCGAGAGGGAAGCTTGTGAATTTTTGAAGCTGATCAAACACAGTGAATATAGTATGGTTGAACAGTTGAATAAAATGCCAGCTCGAATTTCGCTGTTGTCACTGTTGTTGAATTCCGAGCCTCATAGGGAAGCTTTGCTGAAAGTTTTGAACAAGGCATATGTTTCTCACAATATTTTCATGGAGAATATGGATCATATTGCAGGAAATCTGGTGGCTATCAATTTTATAACTTTTAATGATGATGAGATTCCTCCGGAAGGCAGGGGTAGTATTAAGGCCCTCCATATCACGGTCAAGTATAAAAGTCATGTTGTGGCTAAAGTGATAATGGTTCTTCCATTAATGTTATGTCGATGACTACATTATCCAAGTTGCCAATTGATGTGTCTCACATTCAACCTAGTCACATGATTGTGAGAGCCTTTGATGGGATCCGTCGGATGGTTTTGGGAGATATTGAAATGCCTCTGCAGATTGGACCTTGCACTTTCAAAATAAAGTTTCAGGTTATGGAGATTTCACCATCTTACAGTTGTCTGTTGGGAAGGCCATGGATTCACATGGCAGGAGCAGTTCCATCATCATTACACCAGAAAATCAAGTTTGTTATGGAGGATTATCTGGTGTGTGTTAACGGGGAAGAGGATTTTTTGGTAACCAAGTCCCCAACCACGCCTTAAGTGGAGGCAGCTGATGAAGCGCTAAAGTGTTCATTTAGATCTTTTAAGTTTATCAATGCCACCTATGTGGGTGAAGGGTCCAAAGTACCTGTTGTGCGTTACTCTCGGATTGTCTACCTATTGTTCAAATAAACCGTTGGAATGGGTTGGCGTGTTGGATTTGGATTAGGGAAGGATCTCCAAGGAATCAGGAAGATGCCAGAGATACAAGAAAATAGAGAAAGGTTTGGGTTAGGTTACAGGCCAACCAGGAGGGATTGGGAGATGATCGAGTTCGAGAAGAAGAAGAAGAAAAGATTGGCTCGTGTGAAGGGGTATGAGTGGGAGCCGAGGAAGATGGTTTTTCCTTATCTTTATTCCACTTTTCGTTTGGGGGATGTATTTATCCCGATGCACCTCCACCAAATTTAGAAGAAGCGTTTTTTGAGCTTTCTATTCAAATGGTAGAGAAAGCAGGAGTGAAGTCTGATGTTGAAGAAGAGTTGTTGGTGTACCCATGCTCACCTGAAATGGAGCTGGGTAATTGGAAAGTGACGAAGCTGTCGGTTATCCTTGAATCTCATAAAATGTAATGTAGTGAGTCAAGTCCCTAGTTGCTCATGCCCAAGGGCATTAAGGATGGTCTTTTATGTATGGGCTAGTTTATTCCTTATTATTTTAATAAATTAGGAACAAGATGAATTTTCATTCCCTCTTTCATTCATGGTTGTCATTTTTCTTTTCTTTCACTGTTGCCATTCTTTCTTCATATATCAATATATATTCTTTCAATTCAATTCAATTTCAGGATTCCAAGTAATGAATACAAAGACAATCTTAATAATAATTTGGGATTCGATTTTGAAAACACAGTTCATGTTGATGAATTTGATAATGAAGAGGAATCAGATGATTATACTTTGTCTCCGGATTTGTTGAGATTAATGGAACAGGAAAAGGAAATGATTGAACCACATCAAGAAGTTATTGAGATGATCAACTTGGGAGATGAGGAAAATAAGAAAGAAGTAAAAATTGGCACGTCATTACCACCTGCTCAAAAGAAGAGATTAAAAGATTTGCTTAGAGAATTTATGGATGTGTTCGCATGGTCATACAGAGACATACCGGGTTTGGATACAAATATTGTGGAGCACAAATTGCCTTTGAGGTCAGAATGCAAGCCAGTGCAACAAAAGTTAAGGTGGATGAAGCCAGAAATGCTGTTAAAGATTAAAGAAGTAAAAAAGCAGTTTGATGCAGGCTTTCTGGAGATAGCTAAGTACCCGGAGTGGGTAGCTAATATAGTCCCAGTTCCTAAGAAAGATGGGAAGGTGAGAATGTGCGTCGATTGTCGAGATTTGAACAAGGCAAGTCCAAAGGATAATTTTCCTTTGCCTCATATTGACACCTTCGTGGATAACATTGCTAGACATTCCACGTTTTCATTCATGGACGATTTTTCAGGGTATAACCAGATTAAGATGGCTTCGGAGGATATGGAGAAAACCACATTTGTTACAATATGGGGAACCTTCGGTTATAAAGTCATGCCTTTTGGGTTGAAAAGTGTCGGGGTTACTTACCAAAGGGCAATGGTAACTCTATTTCATGACATGATGCATAGAGAGATTGAAGTATATGTGGATGACATGATAGCAAAATCCCGTGAAGGTGAAGATAATTTAGTTAATCTCAGGAAGTTGTTTGAAAGATTGAGAAAGTTTCAGTTGAGATTGAATCTTGTCAAGTGTTCTTTCGGTGTCAAATCCAGCAAGTTGTTAGGTTTTGAGTGGATCCAGATAAAATAAAGGTGATTTAGAATCAGTCTCCCCCTCATACGCAAAAAAAAAAAAAAAAAAAGTGAGAGGTGTCATAACGGTTTTTCGACTGCTAAGACGAATTTGAAAACACAAAATGGAGTCGCCACCAATCTTTTTTGCTAGGTGTGATTGGCCACCTATTAAAACGGATTTTAGAAAAATATTTTAAAATTAATTAAAACATTTTGTAAAACCAATTTTGAAATCCGCGTTTTGAACCAGAGAGAAAAACAAAATTAGGTTCGGGAGTCGGTTACGTGCGGGGAAGGATTAGCACCCCCGCAACGCCCGTTTAGAAAACGGTACCATTTAATCATGTGTTATCTTAAATCTCGATTTAATGGACTTGACATCACTATTTAAAAATAATTCTCTTTTATTTTTATTTTATTTTATTTTTAAAAAAACATGTTTATTATTTTTTTGAATTTTTTGAACTGTTATTATTTTTTGGAAACGAACGTGAATGTAAATCTATTATCGAAAATACTCATTAAATATTCCCAACACTCTTGGTGGTATTTAACGAGATCTTCTCACCTCGAGATATCTTAGGAATCACAACCGTGATATCATTCGAATTCCGTCGTCGGCAATTTACATCCATTTTTTATTTAAACGCGTATGATGCGAATATTTAAATATCGGATACATACGACTTAGCATATAACTATAAAATTAAACATGCAAATCATAATATTAGAAACACGAGCATAGCGAAATATCGAGCGCATAAACATTCATTATTTATTCATTTTTTATTATTTCCATTTTTTTTACGATTTTTGTATCGAGCATGTCGCTAAATACTCCCACCACTCGTGGTGATATTTAACGAAATTCTCTCACCTCAAGGTATCTTAGGAATCACTACCGTGACGTCCTTCGAATTCCGTCGTCGGTTATTCGTATTTATTAAAATCTTTTTTTTTTTTTTGAAAAGTAAATTAAAATACTTTTAATAATTATTTCCGAAATAAAAGAAATTATCTATGTAAGAATAATTCCTGAATCACTCCGATATTTTCGATAATGTTTCAATTATTATTCTTACTCGGACCATTTAGAAGAACGATTGGTGCTCCAACCATCCCGAGAAAGAAATCCGTTTTTAGAGAATTTTATTTACCGGAAATAATTTTAAAAGACATGTAATAATTAGAAGATTATTTTCATAATTTTAAAACCGAAACAGAACAATAAAAATACGTCGAATACTGAACAAGAATAAATAAACAAAAATAGTAATATAAATAAATGAGGAAATTAAAACCATACTTGAAAAATATCGAGAATTCGAAAATTAGAAGGCCGAACTTGATCTTCGTAAAATCACCTGAAAATGTCAAAAATCCAAAAAAAAATCAAAACTTCAAAAACGGTCATCGTGAATTTTTTTTATATTTTTTTCTTTTTGTTTTATTTTTTTATTATTATTATTATTTTTTATATTTTCAAATTTTCCCTTTTTTTTTATATTTTTTTATAAATTTCCTTTTCCTTTTCCTTTATTTTTTTATTTTTTTTCTTTTTAATTTTACTTTATTTTACTTTATTTTTTTTCTTTTTTTATTATTTTTTTATTATCTATTTTCTTTTTTTTTTAATTTTAACCTTTAAATTTAAATTTTTATCTATTTCTTATATTTTCTGGTCCAGAATCAGGGTTTGGGCTGCCAGGCCCAGGGGCGCATGGATCAGGCCACGCCTCTGGGCCTGACCTGGAACTTGGGTCGGATCTAAACCGACCCGAAAACCCTCCCTTTTTTTTTAACCGAAACGGGTCGGGTGCGCGGACCCCGGGTCGACCCGCGGGTCCGCGCGCGGATCCTCCTTGGGCTGAAACGGCGCCGTTTTGGCGCCTTTTTTTATTTTTTTTGAACCAGGGTCGGGCGCGCGGACCCCGGGTCGACCCGCGGGTCCACGCGCGGACCCTGGGTCGAGACGGCACCGTTTTTGCGCCGTATAATTTTTTTAAAAAGAACGTGCGACCCGCGCGGACCCCGGGTCGACGCGCGGGTCTTCTTACCCGCTTCAGGGGGGCTATAAATAGCCCTCTTTTTTTTATTTTTTCATTTTTTTTTCTTTCTCTCTCTCTCTCTCCTCTCTTCTTTTCTCTCTCTCTCTCTCTTCAGCTCAGCTCACCAGAAACCCCCCAGCCCAGAATCCGACGGCCGGACCACTGCGCCGGCCGCCGTGTCTCGCCGTCGCTCGCCGGTTGCCGGTGGTCTCCAAATTTCAGATCCGAGGGGGTTTCGACCCCCTCGTCACGGATCCGGGCTCCGTTTTGCCCAAATCTCACCTGAAATGCCTAGATCTAGGATTCGAAACCAAACGTTTTTCTTTTTGGGGTTTTCTTGGTTTTTTTTTTTTTTTTTTGGTATCTGTGGTTTTTTTTTGCAAGGATTTTTTTTGCTGTTGTTTCTGGGGGGTTTCGTGGTTTCGGGTTTTTATGTAGGGTTTTTTGTGTGGCTCCGATCTTTTTTTTGGCCAGGGGGGGCTCCGATCTCGTGGTCCTCCGATTGGGGGGCTCGGATCTGGGGTTTTTTTTTGTGGGTTCCTCCTCCCCCTTTTTTTGCTGGTGATTGGGGGTTTATTTAGGAGGGTGGCGTGGGGGCTTGGGTTTCTGCTGGGGTGGCTGAGGGGTTGGCAGGGGTTGGTGGTGGCGTGTGGCAGGGGAGGGTTTGCCGTGTGGGAGGGGTTGTCAGGGTGGCAGAGGCTTGAGTGTGGGGAGGGTGGCTGTCAGGGGTGATGGTGGCTGGTGGCAGGGGCTAGGGTTTTGGTAGCTAGGGTTTCAAGGTTAGGTTGATGGGGAAATGGGCCAGTGGGGTTGGGCCTGAGGTTTGGTGGTTGTTTAGGTTGGGCCTGAAATTGGGCCATTTGGGGATTGGGTTTGGTTTGGGGGTTGAGGGGTTTGGGCCTGAGGTTGGGCCAGTTGGGGATTGTACTGTTGGGGTCTGCAGATTGGGCATGTTAAATAGCAGGCCCTGATGCAAATGGCCCGGGTCGGGTTCGGATCCGACCCGGGCCAAAATTGATTATTACAGCTGCCCGTCTTTGCACATTGCTGAGAATCAGGAATAGGGCAAAGATAATATAACCAATTTTGTCCGGTTATAGAGATCCATTTTTAGCGAGGCTCTATCATTTTGGAAAATAAATTGCCCCTCTAATCAGAGGCTCTATCACTTGGAAAAATAAATTGCTCCTCTAATCAGAGGCTCTATCACTTGGAAAATAAATTGCTCTTCTCATCAGAGGCTCCACAACTTTGAAAATAAATTGCTCCTCTCATCAGAGGCTCTACCACTTGGAAAAATAAATTGCTCCTCTAATCCGAGGCTCCACAACTTTGAAAATAAATCGCTCCTCTCATCAGAGGCTCCACAACTCTGAAATTTAAATTGCTCCTCTCATCAGAGGCTCTACCACTTGGAAAATAAATCGCTCCTCTCATCAGAGGCTCCACAACTTTGAAAATAAATCGCTCCTCTCATCAGAGGCTCCACAACTTTAAAATTTAAATTGCTCCTCTCATCAGAGGCTCCACAACTTTGAAATTTAAATTGCTCCTCTCATCAGAGGCTCTACAACTTTGAAAATAAATCGCTCCTCTCATCAGAGGCTCCACAACTTTGAAATTTAAATTGCTCCTCTCATCAGAGGCTCTACCACTTGGAAAATAAACCGCTCTTCTCATCAGAGGCTCCACAACTTTGAAAATAAATCGCTCCTCTCATCAGAGGCTCCACAACTTTGAAATTTAGATTGCTCCTCTCATCAGAGGCTCCACAACTTTGAAATTTAAATTGCTCCTCTCATCAGAGGCTCTACAACTTTGAAATTATAATTGCTCCTCTCATCAGAGGCTCTACAACTTTAAAATTTAAATTGCTCATCTCATCAGAGGCTCTACCACTTGGAAAAATAAATTGCTCCTCTAATCAGAGGCTCCACAACTTTGAAAATAAATCGCTCCTCTCATCAGAGGCTCCACAACTTTGAAATTTAAAAACGAACTTCGAATTTTTTAACAATGAGTTTGAACACAACTTAGATCATCACCTCACTTACTACCTTAGTCTTATGAAAGTGAAAACTCATTCTGGATATCCCCATCTCTTTCTCGTTTAGTTTTGAAATTCCTTGTCAGATTCTTCAAATATCGCCACCTACGACTTTACCAAAATCAAAATTTTCACCAGATGCTTCGGATATCGCCACTTGACTAATCATACTGAGGCTCGACCCTTCTTAAAGTAACAAGTTTGACTTCGCAAGAATTGAAAATGGTACCCGGAGGTTTTGAAAAATGTCATTTTAAAAGATGTTACCCGGAGGTTTTTGAAAAATGTAATTTTGAAAGATGTTACCTAGAGGTTTTTAAAAGCAGATACTTGGAGGTCTAAAAAATGCTACTTCTTTGAAAGTGGTGCCCGGAGGTCTTATCAATGATTTTTCAGAAAGGTGCCCGGAGGTCTTGAAAACATAACTTTTGAGAATAATGCTCGGAGATCTTGAAATAGGTGCCTGGAGGTCTTTAAAAATGTCTTTTCATTGAAAATGGCGCCCGGAGGTCTTATCCATGATTCTTGAGAATAATGCCCGGAGGACTTGAAACAGGTGCCCGGAGGTCTTTAAAAATGTCTTTTCCTTGAAAATGGCGCCCATAGGTCTTATCCGTGATTTATTAGAATAATGCCCGGAGGTCTTTTTGAAAATGTCTACTCTTTGAAAATGGTGCCTGAAGGTCTTTAAAATTGTAAACCTGAGGTTTCAAAAACGGTGCTCGGAGGTCTTTGAAAAAGAAACGCCTGGAGGTCTTAAAAGAGGTGCCCGAAGGTCTTAGAACAGGTGCCCGGAGGTCTTCTTTTTTTTTAATTTCCTTTTTCTTTTGCTGTGCCCGGAGGTCTTAAAAATGTAACCCGGAGGTTTTAAAAACAGATGCCCGAAGGTCTTCTTTTTTTTTAATTTCCTTTTTCTTTTGCTGTGCCCGGAAGGATTTTAAAAGAAATGCCCGAAGGTCTTAGAACAGGTGCCCGGAGGTCTTCTTTTTTTAATTTCCTTTTTCTTTTGCTGTGCCCAGAGGTCTTAAAAATGTAACCCGAAGGTTTTAAAAATAGATGCCCGGAGGTCTTCTTTTTTAATTTGTTTTTTCTTTTCATGTGCCCCGAGGACTTAAGAGAGATAACCCGGAGGTTTTAAAAGAGAGGTGCCCGGAGGTCTTGGTGATCATGCCTGAAGATCTTTCACAATCATATCTTGGAAGAAAATTTCACTAAATGTTCGAATTCAAATATCAAAATTTCAAATAGTCAATGTCATGCATGAAATGTGAATGTCATGCGATGTCAATGCATATGCTCCTGATGATGTATGTGCAAGTACCCATGAACAATGTATACATTTTACGACACGATACAGATGCAAAACTTAATAAATATGCGAATGTTCATGAATGATGCGAATGTTCCCAATTGTTTTTTTTTCTGATCTTGGTTTAGCTTTTCCAAATCGTTTTTCCTCTTCGAAACAGAGTGTATCCTGAAACGCTCGTGCCTCGTACGAGATCAACCCTTTTCTTCACTTTGGAACTATCTCTTTGCCCCGATAGTTTTTCCAAATTTTATCAACTGGAGTCCGAGCCAAATTTCATTTCTTCTACCTCAATAGTTCAATACCTCTGGGCCAGAAGAACCTTTGCCTTATGCCAACATCGAAAATGGTTTCTTTCAAAAATATTTTCATTTATCTGCTTTTGCTTGCTTTTTTTTTTGAAAAATATTTGCTTACTTACTGAAAGCCTTTGAGCTGGAAATGTCATTATCTGATATCCAAACCTCTTAAAAATTGATGATCACTGTTAGAAGTTTTTCTGAGTGTCCATTCGGCTTTTTCAAATTAAGTCGAAAGGTTTGGTACAACAAGATTTTGATTGATCCAAGGAGACTTCACAACAGGAAAAATGTATATCCTTTCTAGACTCACAAATGGAAAATATTTTATGGAACATGATTTTTTCGAACTCAAACAAATTCAACATTCTTTTAGTTTCCAAATTATGCCGTTTTGACAAACGTCAAGACTAGCTGGGATGTTCAAACTGGAAAGTTAATTCTGGAAAGGAAAACGGTCTCAGTTTTTTTAAAAGTCAAACCTCCAAATGAGAGTTGACAGTTTTGGGATATTTTGGAATTCCCGAATGTTCCTTGATTTCTTCAAAATGACCTCTTCTTTGGTTATGGCCTTGACAATACCATGAGCGACACCGAAATTCTCCCATTTTACTCTTGACTGCCCATGTTGGGTTTTCACCCTAGAGTCTCCTTCTTTCCATTTTTTCATTTTTTTTCATTAAATGTTTCACCATGCATTCAAGAAATCAAAACTTATCCAAAAAGGATTTTTAACCAGAAAGGAGACCGAAGTCTCATGCATTTCTCTAAGAATAGACTCATCAATTTAAATGACCATGCTCGATCAAAATGGTCTTTTTCAGGTACGTAATGTAGGCCGAGGTTCAAGGTTCTGAAAACAAGATAAATAGGCCCAAACATGTGTTTAAGGGTGATCAAATCAAGGATTATTTCATGAGGAGGATTCTCTTCGAAACAATTGTCTTTGCTGAGCTTTTCTCTTCATCCGATGATTTTCATCCGTTCTTTTATTCCTTTTCTATTTTTTGCTTTCATTTTTTTTCTTTTTTATCTCTTTTTTTTTTGCATTTCTATTTTGACAAGGTGAGCCCGTAGTTATTTGAAAGCTCAAATTTCTCTTTGATTCAAGGCATTCTTTTTTCGTTTTCGAACCAAGACTTCACTATCTGTAACCTTTGAAAAGATCCTTCCTCGCATTTGCCCCCTAGCGTGGAGGGTGATCCTTGATCGGGGTTGAAAGAACAAAAGTATTCACTAGGCTCAAAAGGGGTAGCAAAAGGATATTTTATAATTTGTGAAAGGATGATGAAAGATGGCCATTTTTCATCTCGAACACAAGCACGTAAATCGAAGAGTCATTCCTTAGAGGAAAATAATGAAAAGGTTTTTTCTTTCTTGAAACCATCTTGAATTTCATAAATGCATGATGTCACACTCATTTTTCATTTTTTCTTTTCTTTTTTTCTTTTTTTCTTTTTTTTTTTTTATGCATGCTACGAAAATTACTTCATCTTTATTCACCACGTGTTTTCTGTATCTACCAATGATGCACCATTTGATTGGTCATACAAATGAGAATTCGTATCATAACGAGGAACACCTCAAGTCTTTTTGGCTTTCCGAAGGGACAAAAAAGAATATGGCTCAAAAACAGCTTTTTTTTTCTAGGAACACGAGAAAATCAGGTTTAGTCATTGTTACCTGAGACGTTAATCATGAAGTGACGTCTGGGCAACTCTTGTTTTGTGGTTACGGAAAGGGATGTGAATGGTTTTGGCATAACCTTGACACACATCAATTTACCATGATCTAGATTCTTGAAAGAGGTTTCACTTGTTTGAGACTCCAAAAAAAACTCGGATTTTTTTTCAAAAAGTTTGTTCCATTGCTCATAACCTAAACTAGGATCTGCATTTTTCTTATTGCACCGACTATGATTTCTGAAGTTCAACAATATATTCCTGGAAGCATTGGTTTTTCCAAACTCAAAAGATTCAAGCATGAGCAAGTCCGAAAGAGAGGGGAAGGGTGTTGGGTCATTTCTAACATTGATCATCAATAATCTCAAGACATCTCATCATTTCTTAACGTGAAGAAAGATTTTTTTTTTTTAATAACGCGCTCTTCAAAACTCAAGAATTTCTTTAATGTTTATTTTTGCAAATTCAAATTAAAACACAATAATTGCAAAGCTTTTGAAATTCAAAATTCATTCATTTCATGTGGATGCCAACATAAGACAAGTGCTTTCATGATGAGGCATAGAAATACATGCATATTCCTCAATGCTTGTCAATATGCTTTTAAAGGTAACCCCATTCTCATCCCCCAAACCCGTGGCGAAGAAACCAATTTATGGCAATGCAGATTTTCACTGTTAGACTAGCTCTGGAGTCAAAATGCCATCGTGGACAAGATGTTCAATTTTTTCCTTCAGTTGTCTGCATTTTTCAGTTGAATGTCCAATTTCCCCATGTGATACTCACACTTGCTGTTCGGGTCATAGCTCCTTGCTGATGGGTTTGGAGCTGTTTTCAAAGGCACAGGGGTAAGGTATTGGTTCCTCATTAGTAATTGCAACAGGTCGGAGATCGGGATTAAAAATTTCTCTTGGTTGCCCCTCGGTCGTTTCTGGGAAGTAGGCCTAGTTGCAGGGGCTGGCATATGATGAGGTGTTTGAATATCTGGAAGGTAAGGATAATGACTTGGAGAGACATTGGTAGAGTAACATGATTGATATGGAGAGACCTGGGGATATGGAGTGAATTCTCCCATAGCCTGGACATGTTCCTCTTTCCTTTCAGGTGTCTCGTTTCTCTCGGCGTTGGATGTCTTATCTCCTTCGAGTTTTCTGTTCTTGATAGCATTTTCAATCATCTCTCCTGAGGTTACCATATCTGCAAAATTCTTTGTGGCATTGCCAACGAGTCTATCATAGTACGGGCGTGCAGTGTATTCACAAAAAGGATAGTAATTTCCTTTTGAGTCAGAGCCGGTCGTACTTGGGTGGCCATGTCCATCCACCTCTGAGCATATTCTTTGAAGCTCTCAGTGGCCTTCTTCCCCATATTTTGCAAGGTTAACCTATCTGGTGCCATGTCGATCATGTGCTTATACTGAGTCTTGAAAGCTTTTGCCAGATCTTTCCAAGAACGGATACAGTCCCGATCCAACTGATTATACCATCTTGCAGCTGACCCTGTTAGACTGTCTTGAAAGCAGTGGATTAACAGCTTGTCATTGTTGGTGTAGCCGACCATTTTTCGACAAAACATCATGATGTGGATTGATGGACATTTCGATCCGTCATACTTTTCAAATTCAGGGACCTTGAATTTTGGCGGAATCACCAAATCCGGGACCAAGCTGAGCTCATCCGGATCCATATTCCCGAAAATGTCTATCCCTTCTATGGCTTTGAGTCTTTCTTCAAACAGATCATACTTCTGTTGCACTTCTGCGTCTTCCACTTGCTTTGCCACACGTTTCTTCAGCTTTTCTTGTTCTAGTGAACCATCTTGGCTTGGAATAACAACTGAGTCTATGGGGTGAAATTTCGAGTTCAATTGAAATTTTCCTCGACCTTGTTGACTTGGTGGGTAAATCGGATCTTCGTTATTGTTTACTTGAGGTCGAGGTTCTCCCCCTATGATCGATCCTTCAGCAACCCATTTTCCTCGGGTCAGCCTAGTCATCATTTCAATCATCTTGTCTATTTGCTCGCGTGACTCCTCTTGAGATTTTGTTATATGTTCTCGTGTTTCTTGCTAAGATCTGGCTAACTGTTCTTGTAGTTCTCTCTGTGCTCTTTCCACTCTATCCAGTCTATTTTGTTCATCCTCCATGGTTCCGACCTGTGTCATAGAGGTACGCAGTGATTCTTATACCTCTGATTTGGAAGAGAAATCCTTTCAAAGCTAAACCGACTTCTTTTTTATTCCTCTCAAGTGTGCTTCATGATGCATGAGCTATGAATGCCGTGAATGTAACACGATGCCCATATGATGCCTGTAAAGAATAAACAAATTAATGCATGAGTATATACAATGAGTGACCATGTATGTCACGAATGCAAGACCTTATTGTTATGAATGCAATCATGATGTCGATATGATGCATGTAAAGAATAAATAAATTGATATACTGGTATATACGGAGAACGATCATGTATGTCACTAATGTATTCTACAATGAATGACCATGCATGCTATGATTGCAATATGGTGCTAATTTGGTTTGTCTAAAGAATAAACAAATTAATGCATGAATATATACAAAAAACCATTCAATAATTAGATTAACATGATTTGGACTGAACTTACTTATTCAACAATTTCATTGCACAAACTTTGCCCCCAAATTCAATCCGCAAAATTTTTTTTGTTTTTTTTTTAAACATATTTTTCCGTAAAAATGAAAATATATTTTTTTAAAAAACCAATTTTATCAAAAACTTTTGTGGTAGTGGGTCTTATTATGGCACAAATGTCCGAGTATTTATTCAACACTACCGGTTTGCAATTCTCATTTAATCAACAACAAGTGTTTATGCAATTTATCAAATGAGATTATTATCACCGTGAAATCAAAAATACAATTATGAATGTAAATGCTTTATTTACAAGTGCATCAATGCATGAAATGTACGAGATGTATGAAAAGAAAGAATTTTCATATTTACAAATTCAAAAAAAATTAACGAACATTTGCCCCGACGGTATCAACTTATTTAAGCATCACGGTGCCTTCGGGGCGAAAAATAAAACTTATTGCGGGTAGCACGATGTGCGTTCATCATTACCCGATGTACAGTTTTTGCTCGGAATGTAAACAAATAACGAAAGATCACAATGTTCCTTCCTAATTTCAAGGATATCCGATCGGAAATTCGATATGGCTCTACTCAAGTTCACTACATGAGGTTGAGTTAGGTTCTAAAAGGCTCCAAATTGCTCCTCACTGTCGCCCGTGAAGGCTAGTAAGGCACCCCGAGTTAAACAGGTTCAATTCGAGCGAGAGATTTTTCGCTAGCCCGTGCGGAGATTATTATCTCTCGAGAGCATAGGTACTTTCTCTCTCTAAAAGCGTTTCGCTAGCCCATGCGGAGGTTATTGCCTCTCGAGAGCATAGGTACTTTACTTTTTCCTAAAGGGATGTAGCTCGGGTATAGAGCTTATGTATGAAATGCACGAGCTCGTGTATAAGAAGGAACGGACAAACCTTCGACTACTTGTTTACGACTCTTTATTCTAAACATTCCACGATTATATAAAAAAAATAAACGACATAAAAACAATATGAATAAAGAATTAACAAATATCAAAATGTAATTGCAAGCAAAATAAAAACAAAGAAAGAAAGAGAATTAAAATTAAATACCGATTAAATCCATTAATTCGAGATTTTAAAATAACACATGACTAATTTATGGCTCGACTCTCAAAGTTCCCCGGCGGAGTCGCCAAGCTGTCATAACGGTTTTTCGACCGCTAAGACGAATTTGAAAACACAAAATGGAGTCGCCACCAATCTTTTTTGCTAGGTGTGATTGGCCACCTATTAAAACCGATTTTAGAAAAATATTTTAAAATTAATTAAAACATTTTGTAAAACCAATTTTGAAATTCGCGTTTTGAACCAGAGAGAAAAACAAAATTAGGTTCGGGAGTCGGTTACGTGCAGGGAAGGATTAGCACCCCCGCAACGCCCGTTTAGAAAACGGTACCATTTAATCATGTGTTATCTTAAATCTCGATTTAATGGACTTGACATCACTATTTAAAAATAATTCTCTTTTATTTTTATTTTATTTTTAAAAAAACATGTTTATTATTTTTTTGAATTTTTTGAACTGTTATTATTTTTTGAAAACGAACGTGAATGTAAATCTATTATCGAAAATACTCATTAAATATTCCCAACACTCTTGGTGGTATTTAACGAGATCTTCTCACCTCGAGATATCTTAGGAATCACAACCGTGATATCCTTCGAATTCCGTCGTCGGCAATTTACATCCATTTTTTATTTAAACGCGTATGATGCGAATATTTAAATATCGGATACATACGACTTAGCATATAACTATAAAATTAAACATGCAAATCATAATATTAGAAACACGAGCATAGCGAAATATCGAGCGCATAAACATTCATTATTTATTCATTTTTTATTATTTCCATTTTTTTACGATTTTTGTATCGAGCATGTCGCTAAATACTCCCACCACTCGTGGTGATATTTAACGAAATTCTCTCACCTCAAGATATCTTAGGAATCACTACCGTGACGTCCTTCGAATTCCGTCGTCGGTTATTCGCATTTATTAAAATCTTTTTTTTTTTAAAAGTAAATTAAAATACTTTTAATAATTATTTCCGAAATAAAAGAAATTATCTATGTAAGAATAATTCCCGAATCACTCCGATATTTTCGATAATGTTTTGATTACTATTCTTACTCGGACCATTTCGAAGAACGATTGGTGCTCCGACCATCCCGAGAAAGAAATCCGTTTTTAGAGAATTTTATTTACCGGAAATAATTTTAAAAGACATGTAATAATTAGAAGATTATTTTCATAATTTTAAAACCGAAACAGAACAATAAAAATACGTCGAATACTGAACAAGAATAAATAAAAAAAATAGTAATATAAATAAATGAGGAAATTAAAACCATACTTGAAAAATATCGAGAATCCGAAAATTAGAAGGCCGAACTTGATCTTCGTAAAATCACCTGAAAATGTCAAAAATCCAAAAAAAAAATCAAAACTTCAAAAACGATCATCGTGAATTTTTTTTTATATTTTTTTTATTATTATTATTTTTTTATATTTTCAAATTTTCCCTTTTTTATATTTTTATATTTTTTTATAATTTTCCTTTTACTTTTACTTTTACTTTATTTATTTTTTTTATTATGTTTTTATTATCTATTTTCTTTTTTTTATTTTAACCTTTAAATTTAAATTTTTTTTCTATTCCTTTTTTTTTTCTGGCCCAGAATCAGGGTTTGGGCTGCCAGGCCCAGGGGCGCATGGATCAGGCCACGCCTCTGGGCCTGACCTGGAACTTGGGTCGGGTCGGATCTAAACCGACCTGAAAACCCTCCCCTTTTTTTTTTAACCGAAACGGGTTGGGTGCGCGGACCCCGGTTCGACCCGCGGGTCCGCGCGCGGATCCTCCATGGGGTGAAACGGCGCCGTTTTGGTGCCCTTTTTTTTTTTTTTGAACCCGGGTCGGGCGCGCGGACCCCGGGTCGACCCGCGGGTCCACGCGCGGACCCTGGGTCGAAACGGCGCCGTTTTGGCGCCGTATAATTTTTTAAAAAAGAACGGGCAACACACGCGGACCCCGAGTCGACGCGCGAGTCTTCTGACCCGCTTCAGGGGGGCTATAAATAGCCCTCTTTTTTATTTTTTCTTTTTTTTTCTCTCTCTCTTCTCTCTTCTTTTCTCTCTCTCTCTCTTCAGCTCAGCTCACCAGAAACCCCCCAGCCCAGAATCCGGCGGCCGGACCACCGCGCAGGCCGCCGTGTCTCACCGTCAGCCGTCGCTCGCCGACGGCCGGTGGTCTCCAAATTTCAGATCTGAGGGGGTTTCGACCCCCTCGTCACGGATCCGGGCTCCGTTTTGCCCAAATCTCACCTGAAATGCCTAGATCTAGGATTCTAAACCAAACGTTTTTTTTTTGGGTTTTCTTGGTTTTTTTTTTTGGTATCTGTGATTTTTTTTTGAAGGGATTTTTTTGCTGTTGTTTCTGGGGGGTGTCGTGGTTTCGGGTTTTTTTTGTAGGGTTTTTTGTGTGGCTCCGATCTTTTTTTTGGCCAGGGGGGCTCCGATCTCGTGGTCCTCCGATTGGGGGGCTCGGATTTGGGGTTTTTTTTGGTGGGTTCCTCCTCCCCCTTTTTTTGCTGGTGATTGGGGTTTTATTTAGGAGGGTGGCGTGGGGGCTTGGGTTTTTGCTGGGGTGGCTGAGGGGTTGGCAGGGGTCTGTGGTGGCGTGTGGCAGGGGAGGGTTTGCCGTGTGGGAGGGGTTGTCAGGGTGGCAGAGGCTTGAGTGTGGGGAGGGTGGCTGTCAGGGGTGATGGTGGCTGGTGGCAGGGGCTAGGGTTTTGGAAGCTAGGGTTTCAGGGTTAGGTTGATGGGGAAATGGACCAGTGGGGTTGGGCCTGAGGTTTGGTGGTTGTTTGGGTTGAGCCTGAAATTGGGCCATTTGGGGATTGGGTTTGGTTTGGGGGTTGAGGGGTTTGGGCCTGAGGTTGGGCCAGTTGGGGATTGTACTGTTGGGGTCTGCAGATTGGGCCTGCTAAATAGCAGGCCCTGTTGCAAATGGTCCGGGTCGGGTTCGGATCCGACCCGGGCCAAAATTGGTTATTACAAGAGGTTTCTTGGGAAGGCTAAATTACATATCACGCTTTATTTCCCAGCTCACCTTCAAATGTGATCCTATCTTTAAGCTTCTTCACAAACAGGATACTGGTGAATGGACTAAAGAATGTCAGGAAGCTTTTGATAAAGTCAAAGAATACCTATCAAATCCGCCAGTGTTAGTTCCTCCAATTCCAGGAAAGCCATTGATTCTGTATTTGGCGGTGTCTGAGAAATCCATGGGATGTGTTCTGGGGCAACGAGATGAGACGGGAAATAAAGAACATGCCATCTATTATCTGAGTAAAAAGTTTACTGACTATGAATCTAGATACTCATTGCTAGAAAAGATGTGTTGCGCTCTAGCATGGACTGCTCATAGACTTAGACAGTACATGTTGTTCAATACAACGTGGCTCACAGCAAGGTTAGATCCTCTAAAGTACATTTTTGAGAAGCCGTCGTTATCGGAAAGAATTGCAAGATGGCAAGTCACTTTATCCAAGTATGACATTGTTTATGTGACTCAGAAAGCAATAAAAGGAAGTGTGATAGCTGAATTCCTGGCGGATCGGGCTTCTGAAGAATATGAGTTAGTGCAATTTGATTTCTTGAATGAGGATTTTATGGCTATTTCAAGAGGAGATGATGAAGAATGTGAAGAAAAACCCTGGAAGATGTTCTTTGATGGAGCTTCCAATGCTTTTGGGCATAGAATTGGAGTAGTCTTGATATCTCCAAATGGTCAATATTATCCGATTACTGGACGATTGGATTTTAATTGCAACAACAATATGGCTGAATATGAGGCATGTGTCATGGGCTTGCAAGCAGCGATTGAAAGAAAGATTGATGTGTTGGAGGTATATGGTGATTCAGCTTTGGTTATTTATCAGTTGAAAGGAGAATGGGAGACAAGGGATTCTAAGTTTATCCTATACCAGAAATACACAACTGAATTAATCAAGCATTTTGAGAAGATTCAGTTTCAACACTTGCCCCGGGAGGAAAATTAGATGGCTGATGCTTTAGCCACTTTAGCTGCGATGTTTAAACTGGATGCAAAAGCCGAGATTCAACCAATCAAGTTGGGTGTGAAAGGATCTCCGGCATATTGTTTAGATGTTGAAGAAGAAGTTGATGGTAGCCTTGGTATTTTGACATCATGCAATACGTCAAATATCAATGATACCCGAAATATACCTCGGATAATGATAAACGGTTTATCCGAAGATTAGCTATGGGTTTTTTCCTTGACGGAGAAATATTGTATAAGAGGGGCCGGGATATGGTGCTTTTGAGATGTGTTGACATCGTAGAAGCAAAGGGGATATTAGAGGAAGTGCATGATGGAGTTTGTGGGGCACATGCAAATGGTCACATGATGGCTAGACAGATAATGAGGGCGGGTTATTATTGGTTGATAATGGAGAAATACTGTATTGACTATGCCCGAAAATGTTATAAATGCCAGATCTATGCGGATAAGATCAATGCTCATCCGAATGAGTTGCATGTTTTGGCACCTCCGTGGCCATTCTCAATGTGGGGCATGGATGTGATTGGACCTATCACCCCAAAGGCGACGAATGGGCATCGATTTATTTTTGTGATGATTGATTATTTCACAAGTGGGTAGAGGCAGCCTCATATGCGAGTGTAATACGGGCAGTGGTTTGTAAGTTCATAAAGAAAGAGATAATTTGTCGATATGGACTACCAGAGAGAATCATTTCTGATAATGTTCGTAATTTGAATAGCAAGATGTTGAAAGAGGTTTGTGAACAATTTAAGATCAAACATCATAACTCAGCACCATATCATCCAAAGATGAATGGAGCTGTGGAAGCAGCCAACAAGAACTTTAAAAAGATTGTAGAAAAGATGATTGATGTCTACAAAGATTGGCATGAGAAGTTGCCTTTTGCCTTGCATGCCTATAGAACTTCAGTTCGCACATCCACAGGGGCAACCCCGTTTTCATTGGTAGATGGGATGGAAGCTGTGTTACTAGTTGAGGTAGAAATCCCTTCTTTAAGAGTGCTGAAGGAGTTGAATTTGGAAGAAGCAGAATAGGTACGGGATCGTTTTGAGCAGTTGAATCTCATTGAGGAAAAGAGACTTGCAGCGTTATGCCATGGTCAGTTGTACCAGAAGCGAATGATGCGAGCGCATGATAAGAAACCCGTCCTAGACATTTCAGGGAAGGAGAGTTAGTCTTGAAAAATATTCTTTCGTATCAGCATGATCATCGAGGGAAGTGGACGCCGAATTGGAAGAGTCCTTATGTGGAGAAAAAAGCTTTTTCAGGTGGAGCTTTGATTTTGGCTGAAATATATGGGGATGTTTTGCCAAACCCGATTAATTTAGACGCTGTGAAGAAATATTTTGCTTGAAAAAGAAAAAGGATGACTCAAATTGAAAACCCGAAAAGGGCAGTTTGGGTCAATGGGGTTGTTTAAGTTGAAAACCTGAAAGGGCGGCTTAGATATAAGGAGGATGAGCGTCGCTTAGAAAATTTCATGAAGATGGAGACAATGTCTAGTTTGATGGACTCTGAAGGATTGAAGACATCGATTGGGATTGGTTTTTGGATGAGAATTTTGTATGAACTGTTAAGGTTGTCTAAGTATTCATTGTTTGGATACTGTTTTGTTATCTTAACACCTTTGTGATAAATCTTTTGAGATGCTCTTTTGTTCTTCGAGATGAATTCTTTTCATTATTTTTGTTAATAAAGACCTTTCTTTCTAGATTATTTTTGCCTCCCATTTATTCTCAATTTTATACCTTCGCATTGAATAGAGGGAATGCATCATGCATTGCGTTTGCTATGAAATTAGAATAATGATTGATAAATTGGAATATAATCTTAAGAGATCCCTGCATTTATTTTTATGAAAAATCTATGGATAACTGAACAGAAAAGTAGGGAGATGAGATGAAATGAAAAATTTTAAAAGTGAGAAATTTTGAAGATGAGAATTTCCATGATGAAATGTTAAGCCCAGTTGAGCTGGCATAAGATGAGATATAGAATGATTGATGTTTTGAAACTTTCGAGAAAAGAAATTGTTCATATTCAGCAAATTTTGAAAAAGAAAAGAGATAATAAGATTCGTTCTACCAGTTTGAAGCCAAGTACAAACAGAGATGAATGATGAGCTTGAGAACTTTTTATTTTGATTAAAAGATTCAGGGAGTTGATATTGTTTATTATAGAGCATTCATGACATCCATTGCACGATATGTATCTGCATTCATGGCATTCATGTACTGCATTGCATTCATGCATTTGCACCCAAGAAAGATTATTTCAGGTATTCAGTATGATTTGGACATGACTTTTAATTTGGAATGCTAATTTGTGAGGTTAGCGATTTTTTTTGGGATTCAAGTTAAGATTTTTTAAGTTTATTTGAAGAAAACATTTATGTTTGGTGAATTTACAAATTTCGTTTGGTATTTAAAGTTGATGCCACGTTAGGAGGACTTTTTCATCGTTTGGAATTTAAAGTTGATGCCTCGTAGGGAGGAGTTTTTCATCGTTGGGAATTTAAAGTTGATGCCTCGTAGAGAGGAGTTTTTTTTCGTTGGGTATTTAAAGTTGAAGCCTCGGTGGAGGAGTATGTGTTCATGTTAGGTTTATTCAAAGTTGAAGCCTCGGTGGAGGAGTATGTTTTCACGTTAGGTTTATTTAAAGTTGAAGCATCGGTGGAGGAGTATATTTTCACGTTGGGTCTATTTAAAATTTACGCCTCGCTTAGAGGAGCTTTTCTACGATGGGATTTTTTTTAAGTACATAGGTCTTTTAATGTTTGAGAACTTAGTAGGGTGTCTACGTCTTTTCACATCCTCTGTTTCTCAGGGAATGCACAAAGAGGGGCAACTGTAGACACCGGATTTTATCCGGGTTTTAATTTTGTTATTTGATTTTTATTTATTTTTGAATTAAAAAAAAACAAAAAATCAAAAAAGAAGAGAAAATCAAAAAATCAAAATAAAAAAGGAGGAGAAATTCGAAATAAAAAAAATGAAACCAAGTTTGGGTTGAACTAAGACTCTTCTTTGGATTAAACTTGGACTCTAGGTGTTGTGGTTGGAACAAAAATCTCTTCTTGATCAGATTGAGACTTCTAAATAGATTAAAATCTAAACTCTTTTCCTATATAAAAAACCTAGCCTCAAGCACAAAAAACACATCAGAAAATATACAATTTTCGGAATAAGCAAGCAAGATCAGTAAAAGTTTTTTTTTTTAATTTTCTTAGTGAATTTCGAAATTCTTGATTCTTAGTGCTAGGATTTGTTTCGAAGAGTGTTTAATAGTGGGAAATCTTGGTTTTAATTAGATTAAGCTTAGGTTGAAGTTTGGTGATATTTGTTTCGAAGAGTGTTTAGTAGTGGGATATCTTGGTTTTAATTAGACGAAGCTTAGGTTGAAGTTTGGTGATCGTTCGGCGGCCAACGGAGGAGATCGGAGAGGTTGAAGTTACGACTTTCAAACTCAGATCTAGGATTATTGGGTTAGATTCGGGAAAAACTAAGTTGATTTTTGGGTAGAGGAGGCGAAAGGAATTTTTAGAGATTTTTTAGGATTTTTTTTGAGTCGAGAGATCGACGACGGCGGTGGAGGTTGGCGGCGGCGACAGCAAGGAGCAGCGATGGCGACAAAAGGCAGTGACCAAAAATTTGAAAATTTTCTGGGTTGGTGTTCTTGGTATTTTTGAAGAAGAAGAAGTTGAGAGAAAAGAGAAGTTTTTTTTAGAAAGGTAAGAAAAGTGAAACAATTTTTTTTTTTTATTTTGAATGAGAATCAGCAACGGGTCGGGTAGGGTCGGCCCACGCGCGGCCCGCGCGTGGGCCCGACCCGTTTGCTGGGTTGTGCTTTTTTTTTTTGTTCCTTTATTTCTTTTTGCTTCCTTTTCTTTTCTTTTCTTTTTATTATTATTATTTTTTATTTTTATTTTTTAGGAACATTTTTTAGATTATCATTTATTACTTATTATTAATAATGGTATTTTTTTATTTTTTTTGCAGGTTTATTTTGTGAGCTAATTATTAGTTGTTTACTAATTATTTATTATTAGATACTTATTAACTATTTTTATTTTTTATGTTATATTATTATTATATTATTATTATTATATTTAAGTATATTTTTTATTATTAACTATTAATTTATTTATTAACAATATTAAGTTTTTATTTTTTTAATTGATAATTGATTATTTTGAAATTAATAAATTAAGATATTTTTCAATGATGAAATTCGAGAAGATCACAATTGGTTGATTTTCGAAAAATTTCTAGGTGAGAGAATTCTCTTAAAAAATTCTCCAGAATGAATGGAAGAATTTTTTAAGGGATTATTTTCGATATCAATAAAGGTTAAAATTTATTCTTTTGAAATAATTAATTTTCAATGTCTTTTTTTTTTCAAGATAATTTTTCATAATAAATGCCTAATTAAAATCGAATGATAAATTAAGATTTTTTCGATGATGAAATTCAAGAGAGTTACGAATGGTTGACTTTTAAGAAATTTCTAGGTGAGAAAAATTCTCCAGAACGAATGGAAGAATATTCTAAAGGATAATTTTTAATAGTAAGATCAGAATTTATTTTTCGAACAAACATTAATAAAATATGGATTAATTTTGGAAGATTAATTTAAGAGAAATAACTTTGCTAAATAATCTAACTTTTTCGACGACGGGGCCTCTTTAATAGAACGAATGGTTTCTTTTGGATACTCTCGAGGTGAGAAAATGTTTTTTAGTAATTTCTCCAGAATGAATGGAAGGAAAATCTAAAAAATGATTTCCGAAATTTCTAATTTTAACAATTAAAATGGAGATAGGATAGACAAGACCACTTAATTAAGACTTTTTAAGCATCACAAGACTAATTAGGTACTATCTCTTAGATAGGCGTTGTGAGGGTGCTAATCCTTCATCGCACGTAACCGTACTCCCGAACGTAGTTCTGATAAATAGACCAAAACCTATTATTTTTAAGGTGCCTTAGTCAAGTTTAGGATTACTTTAAATAGGATAGATTCGTATAGGTGACTAATGACACCTAGATTAGATGATTAGTGGCGACTCCATTGATTTGTGTCTAGCATGCTGAATTTGTATTTGACACGTTATGACAATATTAATTTATTAATTTTAAATATATCTTGACGAGATATGCTACAATCCTTTAACTAGTTAGTGTAATTTAAAAACTCCATCATAGATATATTAAATAGTTTTTAAATTAGATAATGCTATTTAGTTCGACAAAAACAATGACAAGATAAAGTAAATAATTTTAATTTTATGTATTTATAAAATATCATTTCAATTCATCTTATTTTATCAGATCCGCGATGTGATATGGTTCCAAAAGATGAACTGGACAGTTCCAATAAAATTTCATTCTTGAAGAAAAATTCATTTTTCGATTTATTTCATCTATTTCATGACCAAAACAGGGGGATACACGTTATGAAGAAATTCTATTTCATGACCACGATTTTGAATCAGAAGAGATATTTCAAGAAATGGAAAATCTATTCACTCTATCAATAACCGAGCCGGATCTGGTGTATATAAGGGATTTTCCTTTTCTATTGATTCCTACGGATTGGATCAAAAACAATTCTTGAATGAGATATTCAACTCCAGGGATGATCGAAAAAGAAATCTTTATCGGTTCTACCTCCTATTTTTTTATGAAGAAAATGAATCTTTTTATCGAAGGATCCGAAAAAATGGGTCCGGATATCCTGCGGGAATGATTTGGAAGATCCAAAACCAAAAATAGTGGTATTTGCTAGCAACAACATAATGGAGGTAGTCAATCAAGATAGATTGATCCGAAATCTGATTCGAATCCAATATAGCACCTATGGGTACATAAGAAATGTATTGAATCGATTGTTTTTAATGAATCGATCCGATCCCAACTTCGAATATGGAATTCAAAGGGATCAAATAGGAAATGATACTCTAAATCATAGAACTATAATGAAATATACGGTCAACCAACATTTATCGAATTTGAAAACAAGAGTTAGAAGAAATGGTTAGATCCTCGAATTTGAATTGATATTTAGTAATAAATTTGAAAGATAAAAAAGTAAAAGGAGTAAAGATAATTTAGAAAAATAATAACACCCATCAATCGAATCCAGGTCAACCCCATTAAAAAACAATTAAAAGGATATTAAGGTATCTAAGGCACTATGGACTATTCATAAAGATATCAAGGAAGTGATATGAATCTAATCGGATATACGGACATCGATCTGAGAGGAGATTTAGATGAAAGAAAACCTAGCTCCGGATATGTTTTCTTACTTAATAATGGAGCGATCTCCTGGAGTAGTAAGAAACAAACTTGTATAGCATTGTCCACTATGGAAGCTGAATTGATGGCATTTTCAGCTACGGTGCAAGAGAGTGTTTGGCTTAAGAGACTCTTGATTCATTTGGGATTTAATGAAGATGCATCGAACTCAGTGTTGGTGAATTATGATAGTTAAGCCGTAATCGCATTCACGAAAGACCCCAAATATCATTCAAGGACCAAACACATAGATGCCAAGTATAATTTTGTGAAAGACATGATTGCACATAAAGAAGTTAACGTGTAGTACATATCTATGCATAAGATAATTGCAGATCGGTTTACGAAACTGATTTCTAGAAATGTGTATAATGGATATGTAAAATCTCCAGGATTGCCTAGAATTTAATGTACTACTAAGTTGTTCAAGATGAACAATTTGTTCTTTTCCATTTGTGTTTATTGTTGACAATGATTAATGCATACTAAAGTTTAGTACTTTATTTCATGAAAGCATACACACGTTTGTGTATATATATATATATATATATATATATTAAGTACATATATGAGATTAAAGTATGTCGGACAGATGATTGGGCTTCTTACACAGGTAATCACCTTTACGACTTAGTGCGGGTAGAGAAGAGATTAGTTTTAAGTTTTAAAACTAAGGGTTTTACGAGAGCTCGAGCTTAAAACAGAAACACCTTGATAAAGGATCAAGATGAGGTAATATAGTGATGAAATTATGACTGAAAGTGAATGTTCCTACAATTCACTTTATCTGTCTATGTATGCAAGGTGGAAATCCTGTTATTGAGTTTATTGAGAAAGTAGAGTTGTGGACTCAAGTTAGATACTGAGTGTATCTGAGCTATCACCTGTACGGTATTGATATTGAGATAAAGACATACGCTCCATGGGAAAAGGAGAGTGATACCGTAGCATGTGTTTCATACCACATGTGCATTATTCGACCAATATGGGTAACTAAAGAATTGATCTCTGCTTCTGAATTGTGTGAGACCCATGAGATCAATTGGGATCTCTATTTAGTACCCTTATGACCTTTGACTATTTCTTAAATTTTTAGTTCAATGTTTGTTATCTTAGGATGTTGCCAATGTTCATGAATGATTCGATCTAATGGGACATATCTAGATAGCAGTTGAATTGGAATAGAGAGATTCGAGGAAAATGGAATATCATTTTAGTGTCTCATTCGATTGTATTCACCGGTCGATCATTTGTGTTTTAAATGGTAAACACAATTGTGAATGCAAAAGCTTATTATATCACTGATATAAAAGAGGTCACGAGAAACTTGAAATGTGACTAAATGGATATGGGGTATTGCATGCTTACTCTACTTAAACATTTGAGCTACTATATATACCTAATAGTTGTATAGCAGTTAGCTCTCGATATCATGATGTATGTTGGTCGCACGGTTTATTTTCTTGTATGAATTTTACAGAGAGAAGAGATATCGGTCTCTATTGAAATTGATTATAAAAATATTATACCCATTATATGTGAGTGAGAGATGTTGAAAATGGCACCCATAATGGGCACCATTCTAACATAACTTCCAAAGGGAAGTTATATTTGTTGTAAAATAGAACTGCCAAAGGCAGTTAACAAGAAACAATAAAAAGGAAGAAAAACTTCCTTTAATGAAACGTCTTTCTTTGGCAAAACGAAAAAAAAAAAAATAGAAAAAGAAAATTAATTTCCTTGCTAAAGAGAATGTTTCACTTGGCATGAAGAAAAGAAGATGGAAATAACATTCATTAAAGAGAAAGTTATTCATTCGGCTAATGCGGATAACAATGTTATTCTTTCAGCCAATAAAAATGAAAATGAGAAAATAAGTTCTCTCAAAACATAAGACAATACTTGTAATCTCAGCAATACTCGAAAAATTTACTGTTGTGATAAGTAAACAATTTTCGATTATATAATCTTGTTTTCGATCAGTAAATCAAAATCAAGTTCATCATTAAACGATCTTGTAAGTTATTTAATTTTGTATTTATTTATAAATAATTTATGTGATAATTTTCAGATTTTGACATCAATAAACATGGAAGTTAACTTTTACTTTTCAAAAATATATTTACATTTTATTCAAATATTACTTTTTTTACATTTCAATATTTTGCTTTAATTTTGACTTATAAGTTATAGTATTAAAACTCACCCCAAACTTTTTCTATTGTTTAATTAGTCAATTTTGACTTAAGCACCATAATTATCCTCCTTAAGGCGACCTTTATGAAAAAAATTAAACCTGTTTCGAATTATATTGGATCGGGTCTAGACATAATTTTATTAATTTGGATCAATTCGGTCTGATCCAGCATTAATTATTATTTATTAATAAAAAATTTTTTAAAATTTAATTATAAAATATATTAATATTAATATAAAAATAATTTTTTTTAATATTTTTAAACAATGTTTCGGGTTTACAGGTAGGCCCGAGCCCGACCAGGATCAAGTTTGGATAAAGGTTGCAAAAACAAAATCAGGCTGCAGTCCAACCTAGACCTGCTCATGGGTCGGGCAGCCCGCCCGACTCGAAACAGTGTTTTTTTATTACAATAATATTATTTTTAATTTAATTTTAATTATAAAAATATAAAAAAATTATTTTAATCTAATAAATAGTGCATTCGGGCCTACCGGCCTGGATCTAGTCCAACTTAATCCATGAACACTTCTAAAAACAATCTTGCACTTGAAGTTTTGTATTGAACTAATTGGTAAGGTACTGTAAGATTTCATTTTCTATAAATCACCGGTGGATCATTGAAGGAATTTTTAAACTTCCTTTCAAATGAGATATTATATTTTCAAACTCACACTTGTGATTCAACAAATTAAAACGAAGATAACTTTTAATATTTGGAAGTACACTTGAATACGTGTGTAGAAGGATAAAATTTGTAACCAATTACAAATTGCCACGTGTCAATTGAAATTCTTTTAATTAAGAAATTTTCAATTAAATTATACATTACCATGTGAAATTGATAATATCATATTATAATTAATTATTTTATAATTAATTAAATATGTACACATGGTTTGACCAATCAAATTGCAAGGATTCATGGGTTATCCAATCAAATTTCACCCATGTGTCATAATTATTTTACCTCTAATTAAATTAAATTAATTAAGAGATAAATAATAAATTTTTATCTCTAATTAAATTAAATTAATTAAGAGATAAATAATAAATTTTTATCTCTAATTAAATTAAATTAATTAAGAGATAAATAATAAATTTTTATCTCTAATTAAATTAAATTAATTAAGAGATAAATAATAAATTTTTATCTCTAAATATAAAATTAATTAAGAGATAAATAATAAATTTTTATCTCTAATTAAATTAAATTAATTAAGAGATAAATAAATATTTTATCATCTAATTTAATTAATTAATTAAGCGATAAATAAATAAATATTTTATCTCTAATTTAATTAATTAATTAAGAGATAAATAAATATTTTATCTCTAATTTAATTAATTAATTAAGTGATAAATAAATAAATATTTTATCTCTAATTTAATTAATTAATTAAGTGATAAAAATAAATAATTTATCTCTAATTAAATTAAATTAATTAAGAGATAAATAAGAAGATATTATCTCTAATTAAATTAATTAAGAGATAAATAAGGAGATTAAGTTCTTTTAAAACTCTCTTTCACCTGGCTAGCTACCACTATAAATAGAGACCTCCCCTTAACACAAATTGACAATTCAGAAAGCCTGAAGAGAAGAAGATTTTGAAGAGCCAAATCCTCTCAAAATTCTTAAGAAGAAATTAGAGAAATTCTAAGAACGCGGTGCTTGTTCTTGAGAATTCTCTAAGAAGCTGCTCTCCGATCTTGTTCATCGAAGGAAAGGAGATAATTCCTGTTTTTCAAGACCAAGTCTAGAAGACCCTTGAAGCAGATCTCGCCGATTCAAGATCAAGTCGTGAAGACCCTTGAATCAAAATTTTACTGAAGAAAAGAATCAAAGGATTTCTTTCTTTAAGAATATTCAGAGATTGTAACCTCAAAGTTTGATTAATAAAATTATTTATTTGACTCCAAATTTTCCTTGTCATATTTTTGACGTAAAATTTGTGTGTACAAATTTTGGCACGCCCGGTGGGACTATCTCTGCCTTTCATCTCTTTTCTTCAAAACTCAAGTTATCGAGTTGCAATGGCTCCCAAGAAGAACCTTGCTAACAAACCAACTCTCAAGCCTGCTCGAGCTAATCCTGCAGTCTACCCCGCTTCATCATCAAGCATTGATATCCCTGCTCATCCTTATGGCACTAGGAGCAAGACCAAAACTCTTGCTGAATTGTATGAGCAAACGTTTCCGGTGCTCAATCAAAACCCTCTCTATGACACTTCTTCTCCAATTCAAGACTTAGAAGAAGTTTCCGCTGAACAAGTCGATTCTCCTCAAGGATCAAGTGCAAATCGCCAGTTAACATACAAAGAACAAGATAGCTACTCAAGCAACAAGCCTATTCCATCATCTACTCCAAAATCAAGTTCTGGAGTAATGGCTGTCATGACAACTGGCACCACATCATTGGAAGAACAAGTTGCACTTCTGGCAAAATCTGTTGAAATTCTTTCAGCAAGCATCAAAGAGAAAGATAACCAGATCGCTTCCATGATGGACAAGATCGCCGGTCTCACTGGAAAAAGGAACGAAGCTTCAAACCAGAATTGGCAATCAATCTTTCAAGATGATGGTGAGAATTCTGGCAAGGAAGTTGCTAAGGATTCTGAAGAGAAGATCAATGAACTCGTCACTACCAGTCAGCTCAAGGATCTTATCAAGGAGGCTATCAAAGATCAAGTTGAAAGCATCACTCAACCTTCATATACATATGCAAAACCATATTCTCAAAGGATCGATCGTCTGAGGATGCCGGGGAACTATCAACCCCCAAAGTTTCAGCAGTTCGATGGAAAAGGAAATCCACGCCAACATGTTGCACATTTCGTGGAAACTTGCAATAATGCTGGTACCTATGGGGATCTCATGGTGAAGCAGTTCGTTCGCTCCTTGAAAAGCAACGCCTTTGATTGGTATACTGATCTTGAGCCTGGGACGATTGACAGCTGGGAACAACTTGAGCGTGAATTCCTTAATCGATTCTACAGCACTCGTCGCTTAGTCAGCATGATCGAACTCACAAGCTCACGTCAATGGAAGGATGAGCCAGTCATTGATTACATCCACAGATGGAGAAATCTGAGCCTTAACTGCAAAGAAAGACTGTCTGAGTCTTCTGCCCTTGACATGTGCATCCAAGGCATGAATTGGGGCTTGCGTTACATTCTTCAAGGCATCAAGCCTAAGACCTTTGAAGAATTAGCCACTCGTGCTCATGATATGGAGTTGAGTATGACAGCTGCTGGAAATCAAGAACCTCCGGTGCAAGAGCCAAAGAAAGCCAAGGAAAAACAAGATACCCGCAAAGGGGGCAAAACCTTTACCAACAAGGGAGAAAGCAAACAATCCATGGCCGTGACTACCAAGCCACTCATGATATCTCCCAAGCCAAAACAATCTCAAGAGACGAAATCTTCTCCTATCCAAGACAAAGGTAAAGGCAAGATCACTTTGAAGGAGAGGCAAGAAAAGAAGTATCCTTTTCCTGATTCTGATGTTTCAAGCATTCTTGAAGAACTTTTAAAGACTAAGCTGATTCAGTTGCCAGAAATGAAGCGACCTGAAGAAGCTGATAAAGTAGAAGACCCCAATTATTGCAAGTACCATCGCTTGATTAGCCATCCTCTGGAGAAGTGCTTTATTTTGAAGGATAGAATTATGCGACTCTATGAAGAGGGGAAAATCGAGTTTGAAGAAGAAACGGTGTCGTCAAATTTGGCATCAGTCAATATGGTTTCTCAATCCAATTTGCTGGATAAAACCATAAAATTTGGCTCTTTTGATCCTATCATACTGGCTCCAAGTACAAGTACGATGGCAGATCTTCAAGGAAGTGGGGGCAACTATTTGCTTCAAAGACAAAATCAAGATCACGATGGTTGGACTCTAGTCACACGCCGAAGAAGCAAAAGGAAGAATCTTCCAAAAGTTGTGAAAGTGCCTACAAGAGCTAAGATGATCAAACAACCATCTAAATCTCCAAAGCCCAATGTGCCTCAAGAAACAAAAATGCCATCTCAGGGCAAAAATTCAGTAGTGAGAAAGTCAAGGAGGCCGATCACTTTAAACGAATTTATGCCAATCCAGCTTAGAGATGATGATTTGGTTTTCATGACTTGTTACCATAACGGTGGCAATGAAGATAATGAAAACAACATTGACTCAGTAGCATTCGAAGTTGATGATCATTCTTGTGCTACGAAAATTAACTTTTCTGATGAAGATCTGTTGCTGGGGTCAACCCCTCATAATCGGCCGTTGTTCGTCGTAGGATATACTCGGGAACAGAAAATCAATAGAATCTTGATAGACGATGGTTCTGCTGTCAACATACTCCCGTTGATGACAATGAAAGAATTGGGAGTTCCTTCAGATGAATTGATGCAAAGCCGCTTGATGATCCAAGGATTCAACCAAGGGGGACAAAGAGCTCTTGGAAAACTTAGACTTCAACTTTTCATTGGAGATATGGAGTCAAATCCACTTTTCCATGTGATTGATGCCAAAACGACATACAACATGTTGTTAGGACGACCGTGGATACATCAAAATGGTGTAGTCTCCTCAACTCTACACCAGTGTCTCAAGTATTGCAGAAACGGTCAAGTCAAGACGATCCTTGCAGACGCTAAGCCATTTACTATAGCAGAAGCACATTTCGCAGATGCAAAGTTTTATCTCAAAGATACATTTATTGAAAAAGTAATGTCCAACCCGATGCAAGAATTAAAGCAAAAGGGAAAGAATTTGGCTTCTTCCACAATTGGAGAAGATGAAATTGCTCAAGGTTTAAAAGATCTGACTCTTCCCCTCACTAACTTGGAAGAATCAAGAGGCCTTATACCTCCACTGCAAGGATTTGTTAGGCCAGTAGAAGAACCTCTTTATGAACATCAGGATCTTCCTACTCATCGAGCTAAAGATTTTGATCCTAATGCTTATAGATTGCTTGTCAAAGCTGGATATAAACAAGAAGATGTTGCAAAATTGGCTCACGAGACAAAAGAGCCTAGCAAAGAAAAGCCGCAAAGTTCATTCAAGATCCGACAGGTCTGGCAAAAGAAGATGGATCACATCGGAACTTCTAGAGAAGGGCTTGGATATTCTCCATTAAAATTGAAGATTCATAAACAAACTTCAAGGTACATAAATGTGGAGGAAGTTCCCGAGGAGCAAGAAGATGCAGTGAAGCCACCAGAACTTTCAGTGTTTGATCGCTTGGGGGCACGCTCAACACGATGTTCAGTGTTTGATCGTTTGAGCATTCAATCATCATGAAGGTCAGTTTTTGAACGAATGGGAGAAAAATGCAGTGAAGTTTCTGTAAGTAAACCAATTTCCATTCAGTCAAGGCTTGGAAGTCCGTACTCTGAAGAAGTTAACTGTGGCCGAAAAAGAAAATCTTCCACTTTAAAGGAATCAAGAGATTTTCACAGCAAAATTCCTTCTCGAATGAAAAGGCAAAGCGAATGGAAGGTAACTACTGGTGAAGTTTTAAAGGCTAGAAAGCACACAGTGGTTATAACCAAATCAGTCTCATCCTCAGAGGAAGAAGAACTTGAAGAAACAGAAATCTTCACTTCTAACCATGTATCTGTAAAGGAAACTGGTGAAAAATCTCAAGAGGAAGAAGCCCAAGAAGCCCCTTCATCTTTTGAAGAAGGAAATCAAGCTACTATTGATGAGCTAAAAGAGGTTAACATCAGTACTAGTGAAGATCCACGACCGGTCTTCATTAATGCTTGCTTACCACCAGAAGAAGAAAAAGCCTATCTTGATCTTTTGATAGAGTATCGAGATATCTTTGCTTGGACTTACAAAGAAATGCCGGGACTTGATCCAAAAGTAGCTATGCATCATCTGGCTGTCAAGAAAAGTGTCCGACCTATCAAACAAGCTCAACGACGCTTCCATCCTGACTTGATCCCCCAAATTGAAGCTGAGGTCAATAAGCTCATCAAAGCTGGCTTTATTAGAGAAGTCAAGTATCCCACTTGGATCTCAAATATTGTTCCAGTGAGAAAGAAAAATGGTCAACTTCGAGTTTGTGTAGATTTTCGAGACTTGAACAATGCTTGCCCAAAGGACGACTTTCCTCTCCCTATAACAGAAATAATGGTTGATGCTACAACTGGCCATGAAGCTTTGTCCTTTATGGATGGATCGTCTGGTTATAATCAAATTCGCATGGCTCCAAGAGATGAAGAACTTACCGCATTTCGAACTCCAAAAGGTATATACTGTTACAAAGTTATGCCGTTTGGATTAAAGAATGCAGGTGCTACTTATCAAAGAGCAATGCAAAAGATCTTTGATGATATGCTTCACAAGAATGTCGAGTGTTATGTTGATGACTTGGTAGTGAAGTCAAAGGAGAAATCCAATCATCTTGCGGATCTTCGCCAAGTGTTTGAAAGATTGCGTAGATACCAATTGAAGATGAATCCGCTCAAGTGTGCGTTCGGAGTATCCTCGGGCAAATTTTTGGGGTTCATCGTACGACATCGTGGGATTGAGATCGATCAATCAAAAATAGATGCAATCATGAAAATGCCTGAACCGCGCAATCTGCATGAACTTAAAAGTCTGCAAGGAAGATTGGCATATATCCGACGTTTTATCTCAAACTTGGCTGGTCGATGTCAACCATTTAGCCGGCTAATGAAGAAAGATGTCCCTTTTGTCTGGGATGAGGCCTGCAGTAATGCTTTTAAGAGCATTAAGACCTTTTTGTTACAACCACCTATTCTGAAGGCACCTATACCAGGACAGCCGTTAATCCTTTATATTGCTGCACAAGAACGTTCCTTAGGAGCATTATTGGCACAAGAAAATGATGAAGGAAAAGAAACTGCGCTCTACTATCTTAGTAGAACTCTTAATGGTGCTGAATTAAATTATTCTCCCATTGAAAAGACTTGCTTGTCATTGATGTTTGCAGTTAAAAAGCTGAGGCATTATTTGCAAGCTCATTCTGTTCGTTTGATTTCGCGGGCAGATCCCCTCAAATATCTCATGTCCAAGTCTGTGCTCAGTGGGAGATTGGCAAAATGGGCTCTTTTGCTACAAGAGTTCGATATTACTTATATTCCACAAAAGGCCGTTAAAGGGCAAGCACTTGCCGATTTCCTTGCAAACCATCCGATTCCAGATGATTGGGAATTCTCTGAAGATCTCCCAGATGAAGATGTTCTTTTCATCGAAATTCCCAGGCCATGGAAATTATTCTTCGATGGGGCTGCCCGTCAAGATGGAGCTGGAGCAGGTGTTGTCTTTGTCACTTCAGAAGGAGATGTATTGCCTTATGCATTTACTCTCATTGAAAATTGTTCCAACAATGTAGCAGAATACCAAGCTCTGATCATTGGATTGGAAATGGCAGTGGATATGAAGATCACTCAACTTAAAGTGTTTGGGGATTCCAAATTGGTCATCAACCAACTTCTTTCACTTTACGAAGTTAAGAAGCCAGACCTCTTACCATATGTCAACTATGCGAAGAAGATTTTGGAATGGTTTGACAATGTAAGCTTGGAACATGTACCAAGAAGAGAGAACAAGCAAGCAGATTCTCTTGCTAATCTAGCATCAGCTCTCGCCATGCCAAGTGTAGAAGTAAAAGTCCCTCTTTGCAAACGATGGATTTTACCTCCAGTTGATTTTAAAGATGACAACCAGGAATCCAATGTTGTATCAGCTTGCGAAGTTGAAAAAGAAGATTGGAGACAACCGTTGATTGATTATTTAGAGCATGGGAGGCTACCCAATGATCCAAGGCATAAAACAGAAGTGAAACGTCGAGCTCCTCGATTTATTTACTTCAAGGGTACGCTCTATCGCCGCTCTTTTGATGGTGTCTTCCTTCGATGTTTAGGAGAAGATGAAGTATCCAAAACCTTACAGGAAGCTCATTCAGGAATATGTGGTGCACATCAGTCTGGAGCTAAATTGCACTTTCAAATTAAAAGAATGGGATACTACTGGCCAACAATGGTAAAGGATAGCATGGACTACTCCAAGAAATGTCAAGCTTGTCAGTTTCATGCAAACTTCATCCATCAACCTCCTGAACCATTACATCCGACAGTCACATCTTGGCCGTTCGATGCTTGGGGACTTGATTTGGTAGGACCATTACCTAAGAGTTCACTAGGACATATGTATATACTTGCCGCTACAGATTACTTTTCAAAGTGGGCAGAAGTGGCACCTTACAGGGAAGTAAAAAAGGAAACTGTTGCAACTTTTATCATGACAAACATCATTTATCGGTATGGTGTACCTCGTCACATCATAACTGATAATGGGAAGCAGTTTGACATGAGTAAATTATGTGCACAGTTTGACTTCAAGCAATACAAGTCTTCAATGTACCATGCTCCAGCAAACGGATTAGCAGAAGCTTTTAACAAGACTTTGTGCAATCTTCTCAAGAAAGTTGTTAACCGTTCAAAGAAAGATTGGCATGAAAGGATAGGAGAAGCTCTGTGGGCTTATCGAACTACATATCGCACACCAACTCAAGCCACTCCATATGCACTTGTTTATGGTGTAGAAGCTGTTCTACCACTTGAGCGACAAATTCCATCATTAAGGATTGCAATCCAGGAAGATCTTTCTAGTGAAGACAATGTACGCTTACGTTTGGAAGAATTAGAAGCACTGGATGAGAAAAGGTTGGAAGCCCAACAACGCTTGGAGTGCTATCAAGCTCGACTATCCAAAGCTTTTAATAAGAAAGTCAAGCAGCGATCTTTCCAAGTTGGAGATTTAGTCCTTGCTGTAAGAAGACCCATAAATACTTCACATCGTATTGGCAACAAGTTCCTTTCAAAATGGGATGGACCATATGTTGTTCGAGAAGTTTATACCAATGGTGCCTATAAGATCGTTGATCAAGATGGTGTCAAAGTCGGACCGATCAATGGAAAGTTTTTGAAGCGTTACTATGCTTAAAGAAGATATTGCTCCTAAGCACGAGCTTAAACTGCACATTTAAAAAAAAAAAAAAAAGAAAAAGCCCGCTATGTTGAAAATCCTTTCTAGGACAACTTAGGCAAAAGTTAGGGCACAAAAAAAAAAAAAAAAAAAAAAAAAAGATGAACTACGTTATGACTTGATCCTTCAAATTCGAGGGTACGTAGGCAGCTTGGTTTCATTGCCAAGTTCAGTCCAAACAAAAAAAAAATTTTGATTCAAATATTATCTTTTATTCACTTGAAAGTATCATAATAATTCTCCATTCAAATTTCATGATTCAAATTATTTTTCAAGTAAAACAAATCTTTTGCAAATTAAAGATCTTTGAGAATTTAATTTGTAGTCCATACATGATGCAAAAATGCTTCAGAAAGTGCAAAAGAAAGATGATATATGGAGAAAAAAGAAATTTAACTTCATTTCAAACTTGAAAAGAACTTACAATAAAAAATAAAAAAAACTAGCAAGCCTAAGAACTAATATAAATTTCAAAAAAAAAAAAGTTACATCAAAAGGGATTCAGGGCTTCCATTTGAAATTCTTCAAGTCGTCTCGAGAGGCTTCCAACATATTTCGCAACAAATCTAAGTTCTTGGCTTCATCCTCAGTAAGGGTAGTAATAGACTCAACAGAATTCATCTCTTCACGAATCTTGAAGGTGTCGGTTCTTCTTCTCTTCAGTTCATCTTCAGTTTCTTGGAGCGAAGACTCAAGTCTATGTTTTTTGCGTTGCAAAGTAATGAACTCATGCTCTATATCTGCCAAGTTCGACTGCAGGGTGTTAAGGTTCTCAACAGTCTTATGTTCAAGTAACATTGAATCTTTAAGTCGAATTTCAAGTCCTTGAAGCCTTTCAATTCTATCCTTGGATGAAGAAATGGAAGATTCAAGCTCATTAAACTTTTGGACTTGTGTAAAGTAGTCTTCCACCATGCCTTTCAATAAGGATGAATCAACGGACTTGATTGCTTCTATTGCATCAAAGATCTTGTGAACATCACCACTAAGTGAAGAAACCCGATCAAAAGAAGCGCGAATAATCCTTGGTTGAATGCTTTCCCACAAAATAGTTGCAAGCTTCAACTGACTATCGGATATCACTTTTTCAGCACTAAACTTAGAAAATTCTGGAAGGGCGAGATGACTAGCTTCAACAAGAGGGCCTGTGGAAGTCTTCACTATAGAAGGAGTATTATTAACAATCACATTAGGGCAAGCATCCTCTTGGTTGGAAATGGTACTTGAAATATTATTTCTGATCTTAGCTGCAAGTTTGTTGAACTCATGCGAACTAGAAACTGAAGCTTCACTTTTAGCGGGGGATATATCACCTTGAAAGGATCCCCTTGGCCTAGTTCGCTTCCAATGTCTGTCATGATCACTCTCATCAATCGAATCTTCAACAATCGCATTATGCTTCCCTTCGATGACTTTCGGTAAAACTCTTTGTCCTTCATCAACTAATGATACTGATCGAGGAACTTCTTGTGAAGTCTTCACATGCTCCTCTGTTAAATCTATGGTGGACGAGACTTTGGCTTTATTGGATTTGTCTTGCGAAATCTCTAAAGACTTTTTCTTAACATCCTTTGGAGGTTTTCTTCTCTTCGATGGTGATGTACGGATGCTCGAAATCAAAATATCAACAGAATGCTCAAGATATGACTCATGAACTTTCGACCACCATTCCATGTATCTTGCGGTTGCATGATCATTAGGATTTAGAGAACGAGCTGGAGAGATCAATCTGGACTTTGTATGAGAACGAGTGCAAATTCTCCAAAACCTACATAAATCATCCACAGACCCAGAACGAATGTCTTCCTTAAGAGCTCCGGGAATATCCTGACAAAACCCAAATTGTCTCCCAAATCGATGAGGACTGTAAGGTTCTACAATGATGGCTTGGTTACATCGGGCAGGCAAATAGCTCGAACGAACATTAACAAGATAGCCATGATTGATCTTACTAAGAGTGTCATCATCAACAATCACTTCATCCCTATTTCTGGGATATAAGTTAGCATTCCACACTATGCCACTATGAACTAACTTGCGAGCGTCATAATCCTCAAAGTATTTGGCTCCACCTTCTCCTGAAAACTTGCTCATCAAAGGCCCATATACATCATCTGGATTTTGAAAGTGAGTCCGGAAGTAATAACTTAGCCACCCATAAATATAGTGAATTGGAAAACAAGCATCTGAAGAGCCCGCTTGAGCGGAAAGTGTAATTCGGTTTAGTCCATGGTAAATATTGGCTAACACCGGGACCGCGAGATTAACAGTTCTCCCAATCGCCATCAGGCTGGCTATCTTAAATGTCTCTGGCCGAACAAATTCTGAATCTTTACTTGGAAAAACAAAAACACAAATCCAACAAGAAATGAAGGCAGCTAAATAAGTGTCTGATGTTAAACTATCTTTGATTCCAAGTGTAGTGAATGCTCCATCTCCTGCCATTCCCCGACCTTGGTATTTCCGAAGAATCCCAGTAGGGTTATGTGTAGCTTTTGGGCGAACAAGCTTCTTTGTTTTTCGAGCAGGTGGTTTGGTGTAACGCGATTTCCCTTGAAACCAAAAATTGATCCAATCCTCAATAGACACCTTATCCTCCTTGCCTTGCTTCAAAAGATGGAATGCAGCAAATAGATATTCACAACATCTCGGGATGAATCTTCCCTTGTTATCAAAGCCAGTCAATTCGGCAGCACAAGGAATGACTTCATCATAAAATATGCCGTGAATAGGCAAACCGCCTAGCTTATGCAAATCCCATAAGGAGATGGAAGCTTCCCCAGTAGCAAGGTGGAGAGTGTTGGTAGCCGGGCACCAAGCTTCACAAAAAGCGCGAATGACGTCTTTGTTGTGATCATAAGTGTATAATGATGCATAAACAGCATCATATATACTAACAGTCGTTAAATTTTTGTTGAAGTGGTACAACACATCTTCAGTCCATTCCCAGTACTTTGGTATGTAACCAAACTCTCCAAAAATCTTGAAGGAAAATCCCCAATATGATCTTTCGGAAATAATACGGCTTCCCAACGTGTCAAACTTCTCATGATTAGAAGTATTGACGTGAAAACTAGACTGAAGAGATCTCGCCTTTGGAGAAGATTGTGAGGTTGGAGAAAGTTCTATCGACCAATCTTCCAAAGTGGTGGGAAAATCAAATGATTTCCAAGCGGATTTATATCTACCCGATATGGGCTTGTCGATGGAGAGATATAATCCTTCTTTTATGTCTTCGTCTTCCTTGGAAAGAATCACAAGATAATCTTTGTGATCTTTGAAGTACACCATGATGAATCTACAAAAACAAAACAAACAAAAAATGTCAAAGTAGGTATAAAAAAAAAAAAATCTTCAATCTTTGTAAATTGGTGAAAGCATCCCAAGATTGGATGCATGAAAGCATGGAGATTATGCAACAATTGGTGGCGGCCGCGAAGCACTAAATGGATAGGCCTCAAATTGAGCAGGATATGCGTAAGTTGGTAATCAAAATTTGAAAGCAAACCTGATACGAAAAAGAGAATCGCAATTTTTGAGTCTCTTAATGTGTATGTGGTGTACGCGGTAAAAACAATAAAAAGAAAAGATGATATCAGATTTAAAAAAAAAAAAAAAAAAGTCTTGGAAGAAAAGTGGCGAATAAAGAAGAATGAAAATATGTAATGCATGAGATTTGCTTATGGCAAAGTGAAATATGCAAGACAAACGTGTCAACATGCATGTAATGTACAATTAACCAAAATCATGCATAAAGATGAATAGGTGATCGGCAGGTCGAGGAATATTATGCATGGCAGGCAAGACAAGGAATGTGAAAATTGAGATCCCTAGAAACTGTAACTCACTGTGGAACCAGTTGCAATGATCAAAATTTGATACTTGAACGTTTATCCAGCTGCGCTTACTAGAGTCTTGGCAGGAAGATCTGCTTTCACTATTTCTGTGCTAAGGATCAATTCAATCCCTGCAAGCATGTGTACATGAAAAATATCTCAATTAGACCATTTCCAAATTCTAAGTACAAATCATTGAATAAACGATGACTATTAGTTAGATGCCCTTTTAGCAGATCCATTATCTGTTATTTCAGCAATTCCCACTGAATTATCATTAGCCTGTAGTTCTTCCTCTTCTCTCGCAATCTGGTTTAAATTAAAAAAAAAAAAAAAAAAAACTGGTATCATGCTTCGGGCAGTGGCCTCCTTTCGGCTGTAAAGCCTTTCCCTCTGGTTTAAGTCAAGAACCGCTAAAAAACTTCGCAACGGAACTTCCTCCTTTGCACTGAAAATTTTCTGCTGCTTCTGGTTTAAGCCAAACATCAGAGAAGGATGAGTGAAAGTGGTTTCCTTTTCACTGTAAGCCTTTCCCTTTTGGTTTAAATCAAAACCCGTAGTTGTGCGTCGCAAGTTTCTTTCGGCTAGTGGGGTATTTGAAGATTTGTTTTGCATCAAGAATTTGTGCCTCCGTTTCAAAAACCGAACTTCAGCCAACAGGGTCCATTTTTACATTAATTATGATATGATTTTGACAGCAGCCATGCAGATTTCTTGAAAACCTATGTTGGAATTCCTAGACGAGAACCAGTCGCCATTTATGATTAATTTATATCCTTATTATACTGCTGGAGATGCTCCTTTGGATTATCTTCTGTTTGAGTCATCCTCAGTAGTCACAGACCCAAATACTGGTCTACATTACACAAACATGTTTGATGCCCAGTTAGATGCTATTCATTTTGCCTTGGCCGACCCAAATTTCAGATCAACTAGGGTTACTGTCACGGAAACTGGCCGGCCTTCTAGAGGTTCACCAAAAATAGAAGGCGTGACTTGTACTTGGTTCGCATAATACTCAACCTCATATTATGGCTTGTGTGTGCCTGCCAGGAACATCATTACAGAATGGGCTTCATGATTTTTCCTTCTCTTGCAACAGCTGGTAGCTTTTTAACCTTGAAATTGAGAACTCAACTGCTATTGATTTATACAAGTCGTGGCAATTTTGTTGCTATTTAATAAAATTGAGAACTCAACTGCTATTGATTTATACAAGTCGTGGCGATTTTGTTGCTATTTAATAAAATTTTGCTGATGTTCTTCATAAAAATAAAAAAAATAAAAAAAAAAAAAAGACGAAAAGGAACTCACCTATCAAGCTCTCCAATGCATGACAATCTTTGGCAATTTGTGATATGCGAATAAGTTAGAGGGATCTTGCTTTTATAGGGGAAATAATTCAAGTCCCGTGTGGTCAAGGAATAGAACTTCTAATTGCATCAGAATTTCTTTAAAACTAGAAATTGAGTTTTAATTGAAATTAATTTGAGCAAAGAAGCGATTAAATCAAACCCAAATTCTTCAGAGCTGTAGAAAGTCTTCAAACTGTGAACTATATTTTGCATGGGCTATTGGGTCCATTTACCAAGGATATTTTAAGTTGGGCCTAAATCTCATTTGTGTCCACAATATGACAAACTTTTGTTATGGCCTGAATTCTATTTATTACGTGGGCCAATATTGGTCCATATTTATTTTACATAGGCCAATGTTGGCCCAATATCCATTTTTGCTAAACTATTTAGAGTGGGCTAATCTTCTATTCATGGTCCATTTTGATGCATAGAAAATTATATTTGTTAAATCAATTTTTTTTGTCTCATATACAAAATTACATTGGTTAAATAAATTCTGGCATCAAAAGCGAATTAAATTTCAAGACTTGTCCACTTGCTACACTAAAAAAAAAAAAAAAAAAAAAATTCGTGTACGTAACCAAGTCTTGAGGGGGCATTTGTAGAAGGATAAAATTTGTAACCAATTACAAATTGCCACGTGTCAATTGAAATTCTTTTAATTAAGAAATTTTCAATTAAATTATACATTACCATGTGAAATTGATAATATCATATTATAATTAATTATTTTATAATTAATTAAATATGTACACATGGTTTGACCAATCAAATTGCAAGGATTCATGGGTTATCCAATCAAATTTCACCCATGTGTCATAATTATTTTACCTCTAATTAAATTAAATTAATTAAGAGATAAATAATAAATTTTTATCTCTAATTAAATTAAATTAATTAAGAGATAAATAATAAATTTTTATCTCTAATTAAATTAAATTAATTAAGAGATAAATAATAAATTTTTATCTCTAATTAAATTAAATTAATTAAGAGATAAATAATAAATTTTTATCTCTAAATATAAAATTAATTAAGAGATAAATAATAAATTTTTATCTCTAATTAAATTAAATTAATTAAGAGATAAATAAATATTTTATCATCTAATTTAATTAATTAATTAAGCGATAAATAAATAAATATTTTATCTCTAATTTAATTAATTAATTAAGAGATAAATAAATATTTTATCTCTAATTTAATTAATTAATTAAGTGATAAATAAATAAATATTTTATCTCTAATTTAATTAATTAATTAAGTGATAAAAATAAATAATTTATCTCTAATTAAATTAAATTAATTAAGAGATAAATAAGAAGATATTATCTCTAATTAAATTAATTAAGAGATAAATAAGGAGATTAAGTTCTTTTAAAACTCTCTTTCACCTGGCTAGCTACCACTATAAATAGAGACCTCCCCTTAACACAAATTGACAATTCAGAAAGCCTGAAGAGAAGAAGATTTTGAAGAGCCAAATCCTCTCAAAATTCTTAAGAAGAAATTAGAGAAATTCTAAGAACGCGGTGCTTGTTCTTGAGAATTCTCTAAGAAGCTGCTCTCCGATCTTGTTCATCGAAGGAAAGGAGATAATTCCTGTTTTTCAAGACCAAGTCTAGAAGACCCTTGAAGCAGATCTCGCCGATTCAAGATCAAGTCGTGAAGACCCTTGAATCAAAATTTTACTGAAGAAAAGAATCAAAGGATTTCTTTCTTTAAGAATATTCAGAGATTGTAACCTCAAAGTTTGATTAATAAAATTATTTATTTGACTCCAAATTTTCCTTGTCATATTTTTGACGTAAAATTTGTGTGTACAACGTGACACAGCATGTTATACTTGAATTAATATTCATTATTGCTCACTTCACTAGATTTTAGTGAACACTAAAAACATGTCATCTTCAATTGTTACAACGTTAATTTGTTTTCAAATTTAATTGCTTTTATAAAAATGATACATTTTTGTAAAATGTTCATTTTCATTACACATAGTATAATTATTATTTTTTTTTTTCATTGAAATCTTTATTAATCTTTAATTCAAGATTTTTTTTTTTATGTAAATATTATAATCACAAACTCATATGACAATATAAAATGGGTTTAGATTTGATGTATTAACAATGTATACTTTCTGTACATTGTCAATAATTAGATACTGCCATCTAATCGATAAACAAACTTAAAATTTCAAAAGCCTATAAAAATAAGTATCTTTAAATTTTAATGAAATATCAAAATTTAATTAGATAAAAGAGGTCAGCAATATCATCTTGATGTCCTTCTGTGGGGAATGGAGAATTGCCGAGGCCTTGATTTCCTAGTTTTTTCCCTCCTATATTAGAAGTCTTTAGAAGGGGAAGCGCCCAATCAGAAGAAGCATTGGTGGTGAAAAAAATTTAGGTTAAAAAAAATATGGCTTGAAAAAAATATTTTTAAAAAGTATAGTAAAAAAATATGATTTAAAATTTTTGAAGTGTTTAGCATTTATAGAAAAAAATATCGTGAAAAGTTGAAATCTTAAAAAAAAAATGTTTAAAATAATAAAAATTTAAAAATATAAAAATAATAAAATTATTTTATTTAAAAATCAACTTTCAAATTGTAAGAGTTTTATTTTTTATTTTTATTTTTAAATTTAAGTTAACCATAAAAAAACAAAAAAATGTACTCTTTTAATATTATATTTACGATAAAATATAATTTTTGGAAAATGAATCTCTGAGATTTGGTGATTGAAAACGGACAGTTCAATCGATTTGGAATTCTTTACCTAGCCCAATTGATATGGAATTTTTTACCTTGTACAATTGGAATTTTGGCATCTCATAATCGCCTACTTTTTTTTTGGGTTGGTCTAACATAGGTGTAAGAGCTCATGCTCACAGTATTTGAGAGATGTTTATATTATATTATTTAGTATAAATTAATTTTTTTATTATAAAATTAGATAATTTAATAGATTTTTTATTAATAATTATTTATTATAATAATAGTAGATAATAAATATAATTATTTATTATGATGATAATAAATATTTTTGGTTTATTAATTAATTTTATAATTCTTCCAAAAATGTTTGATAACAAAAGTTAAAAAAAAGTATTTCCTTAATAATAATTATTTATTATAATGATTATAAATTATATTGATCAATCCGTTTTATAATTTTCTCAAAACACTGAAAAAAAAACAACTCTTATAGTCTTGTTTTATTTTGTTACAATAACCGCTCAGGTGGTGTTTGGTCACTCCAAAAATCACGATAATCTGCATATGGTGAATAGATCATTATGTTTGGTAAGTACTCAATGATCCTACGTGGCAATGATCTTGGATCACCTAGAGTGATCAGATCACTGCTTTGGAGGGTGATCTAATTCCCATCTAAAAGGGTGAAAAACTTTTATCACTAAGGTGAAGTGATTACCCGTGATTACCCTTTTAATATGTGAATTAAATCAACTATAGTCAATATTACCCATTTAATATGTGAATTAAAAACTTACTTTCTCTCAAAATTATATTTATTTTATATTATAAATTTTTATATTTTCAAACTAATATTCATTTTATCATTTTCAAAAAATAAATTTAGTACTAATTTCTTTTAACTTTTTTTTTTTAAAATGTTTTATATATAACAAATCTTTTTATTTTCTTTAATTATGATTTTAATACATATAAGTGTTATTTTCTAATTCAAATGTTTTTTTGCATAATTTATATTATAAATATTAGTTTACTTATCAACAAATATATTTGTTAATTTTATAATTTAATTATACCTAATTATAAAGTAAATAAAAGATTACTAATATTTTACAAATTATTATATTTGAATAATTTTAAAATCAATAACTTGTGTAATTATTACAATATGCATGGTTATTTTGGCACTTTTGAACAAAATAGTATTTGGTATTAGTAACACCAAACATAGTAATATTTGATTTATAAAAATTAATGATTATTAACCAAACAAAGTGATCACAAATCACGAGTGATAAGATCATCCTAGTAATGAGATCACTTCAATGATTAAATTATCATGTTGATATTAAAAATGATATCAAACGTTACCTCAAAGGATTCTTTTAACATATAAGTATAGATTCGTCAAATAGTTCACATGACCATTATAAAGAAGAAAGTCACCTATTTTTTCAACCCCTAAAAATTGGGTTGGATTGTTTATAAATTTATTCAATAAAACACTACACACTCATTCAAATTTCAAATCAAATAATTTTATTCTTTAAAAAAAAAAAAACTCAAAACGACTTCAATCACATTCGAGTTCATAAAAATTTAACATATTTTGGAGGTACTCTTGAAAGAAAATCTAACTTAAAAAAATAGAGTATGACCGACTAGATTACGATGTTATTAAATCTTTAACATGAATTTCTTATGTACCAAAAAAAAAAAAACCGAGAGATAAATATTGTAATAAAAAAATAAACTTCTATCATAAAGAGCAAAAAGAAAACCAAACCAGGCTAAAGCTCAAATGTTAGCATTTTGGGCCTTCTCAAGCGATGTGAAGTAGCCCAAGTTGAAAAATGGAAAACCCCAGAAAAACAGAAAGAGAAAAAAAAGAAAAGGATTTGAGCTGAGAAAGTGAGAATTGAGAAATGGCGAAGCAGTGCAAGTATTAGCGCAGCTGAAACTTTGAAATGGATCAAAGCCATTGCAGATTTCATTAAACCTTACTCTTTCTTAATCAACGCTCAGGCTGTCAATTTCTTCAAGGATTGTTAAAATTAAAAATAAAAAACCCCATTTTTTTTATTTACATTTATTTATTTATTTCAGGATAGGCTATGGGAAGCTGTTGCCTGTTGGCAAACAATGGATTCAATGTCTTAGTAAAGAAGCTGCTGAAAATCTTCTCCTCATCCCTTCTGGAGCTGTCCAAGTAAAATTATTTCCTTTTATTATTATTATTTATTTTTGATTTATTAATTTTTATCATGATAAATTTGAATAATTAATTATTTTTAGTGGTAGGAATGTAGGATCATTGTCCTACTTCGCTGAAGGAGTTTGTTCATACTTTGAAATCTCTTGTTTATCCTTGGGAACAAGCTGACTTGAAAAAGGTTTGTTTCTTTAAAGCTTTATAATTGATTTTTTTGATATATATATATATATATATATATATATATATATATATATATATTAAATTCTTGCGGGAAAAAAGTTGATAAAAAGTAGTAATCGAAAAAGTAAAATGCAAATCGTATTGGATTACAAATGAGCAAATCACTAAAATGTACCCCCCACGTAATTATTCTATATAAAAGTAAAATTAGGTGCATTTGGCAATTCATGAAAATTACTTTTTAATATTTATTTTTTTAATAATATTGGTATTGCAAATGTAATTTCAGTGTTTTGCTTTCACATCCCTAATGTTGGAGCTCCCATTAGCGTCTGCCATCATTTTGTTGCCGCTGGGAGCGACAAAAACCTCTTTCCAACATCCTACATCAGCTACTTCTGCCCAATAGACATACATACACACAAACACAGGCATGCAAAACATACGTGTATGTTTGCGAATATATGATGTGACGTTTTCTATTTTTGTTTTTCTCTTTGCATTCGTAACTTTACCCTTAAATCTAAATGCTGCTTCATTCAAAGTTTCTGTTTAGTTGAACTGCAGTGGACAAGAGTTTTAGGACATTTTGAGTTTGGACTATGGAATATTTGTTCCCTTTGTTCCTTCACAATGACATTCTATGCATTTTGTATATATTAGCATGTGTATAGTGATGTTTACTTCACTAAGAAACTATAGCTCTTGTTCTTTATCCTGATTAACATGATTTTCCAGGGTTATCTTGTGCAAGTCAGCATTATCTAGTCGCGATAGATTCTTGTTCCCATCGTGGAAAGGTTACAGATGCACGTGCAGAACGAATCAAGAAACATTATGCTGCTCAGAAGCGGAAATTTTGGTATGTGAGGGAGTCCACTTCCTTTATCATATCTTGGGAAGTTATATTTATTTTAAACACTGAAGCCTGTGCCACCTTTGAAGTTACCTACATGAACGTGCGTGTGTTTCTCATTTTGATGGGTGGATTATATTGAGTTTGATCATCATCGAGGCATTTTTCCAGAGTTAATGCCTTGAGTTATTTTGTTCTGTTGGTTATAAATTGAATGTTAAGACTTTATTGACTCGTTTATTGGTTGTCTTAGCAGATCCTGCCGTTTTGACAATGATGTTCTTTTGTCTGAACAAATGAAAATTTTGAGAATGCTGTTCATCAAGTGAACCATGTGACCTGATTATTTCTTGTAGTGCACATTTTTCATATAACTACTCTTTTTTTAAACACAATTCCAATTTGATTTTATCTTTAGCATTAGCGTGGATTTTATTGTCACAATTATATTTTGAAGTTAACTGAATAATTTCTTTTGCAAGTCTTACACATGTTGACAGATTGCAACATTTTTCTGTTAGATCAGGAAACAAGAGATTATATGTGTCCCAGGCAATTACATGCTGCATAATGTCCCTGGAAACATTAAAAGCCTTGACCTCTTTGTTGCCACATAAAGGTGATGTTGAGCAGCCAAAATAGATCGAGCAAGACTTTGAACAAGTTGGTGGGACAGGCAATGGGAGTTCATTGGTTCTGGCTGGACTTTATGCTTGTGGAGATCTCTCAGTAACAATGCTCAAGTGAGTGTCAAAGGATGCTTGTAAACTATTCTATCCCCTCTCCTTCCCATGTTATGTTAAAGTGCAGCTATGATTTGCTCCATTATTGGTAGCCAAGGGAGAAGTGCCTTTCTACAACTAGTTCGAGATTGTAATCATTATATGCCCACCTTTATACATTAGTATTAAAAAGTAGATAATACACTAGGGATTATTAGAAATACGTTACTTATTATAACTATGTTGCTCGGATTTGATTACAAATGTCGGGTATGGGAAAGTATGTAAGTGTCAGACTTGTCAATTACCCTAAATCTAAGATACCAAGATATGGCTATAAAGGGTCAAAGAAGAGACATAGGTGCATGGACTCTTCGTACAATATCTTATTAGGATGATTGATAATAATTATAAAAGCTATCTTAAGTTTAAAATATTAAAATTTCACATCCAAATATGCAATAATTGACATAATAGATTTATGAATCTAAAGTAAGAGTATAAAGGACACATGGAAAGAAAGATTGGAGTTTCTGCTTGTTCTGATGGATGGTCTGAAAGGCAAAAAAGACGTCTTATCAATATTATGGCAGCTTCTTTCTAAGGATAAATATTTGTGAAAGCAATTGATGCGAGTGATAATATTAAGAGTGTGGAATATATTGCTAATATTTTTCTAGAAGCTATTGAGGAAATTGGAGAAGCAAATGTGGTCCAAATTATAACAGACCATGCAACAAGCTTTAAGGCAGCTGGACTAATAATGGAAGCAAAATTTCCCTTAAGTTTTAGACACCTTGTGTAATGCATAGCTTGAATTTTGATTTGAAGAAATGTGTGAATCATCCCAGAACTTAGATTATTTTCTTGAAATCTAATGTATAAGTAAATTGGTGAATGATGTGAAAGAAGTTCGAAACTTTATTACAAGTCATAATTTGGAAATATCCATATATAAGGCATTCAAAGTTGAATTTGTTGAAGGTGGCTGAAACGAGGTTTGCATCTAATTTTGTCATGGGAGAACATTTAAAAGCAGTAACGGATGCACTTGAGAGATGATTATGGATACAGATTGGAAGTCATTTAAAAGATATGGCAAGGTAGTAGAAGATAAAGGTCTTGCTTTAGCTGAGGGCAGGTTCAACCTTCCCCAGGAAGCAGCTGGACATGGCGTAAAATGCTTCAGCTGAGGGCTTTGGCTTTGAGGTTCACCTCCAACCAGAATGGTGCTCTAACTTGGAAGTTCCCTGGGAACAGATTTATGGTGGCTAAAGTCTGGAATGATCTCAGGCCTAGGCAGGACAAGGTGGAGTGGGATAAACTGATCTGGTTTCCATTTCATATTCCTAAACATGCACTGGTAGCTTGGATGACTATATTGGACAAATTGCCTACAAAGAACAGATTGATGTAATGGGGCATGGAGGTGGATGGCAAATGTGAGCTATGTCAAACTGAGCAAGAAACCCGGAATCATATATTTTTTGAATGTGACTATTCAAAGGAAATCTGGGGGCATATACTATGCTTATGTCAACTTCATAGAAGCATAAGGAGCTGGCAAGCAGAGCTGCAATGGGCAGTAAACAGAATCAGAGGAAAAACTCTCATTTCTGTTATTTTGCGTTTATCATGGAGTGCCTTTCTTTACTCGATCTGGAGGGAGAGAAATAATAGGTGTTTTAATCGCCTTCAATCCACACAAGGAGCCATCATTGAGCAGATAAAAGAGATCATCAGAATGCGATTGTTGGGGCTCAAGAACATTAGTCCTGATGAAGTGAACCGAAGATTGGATGCAGATTGGGGACTGTCACTTTTTTCCTAGGATCTTTGTCCATTCTGGAATCGCTTTAAGTATTGCTGAAGTATGTTGCTATTGTTCCCTGATTGATTAGTGGTCTTAAGTTTGGTTCAAGTATTGTTTAAGTATGTATAGCTTTAAGTACATGTTGCACATGATGTTGGATGTAGCAGTTTAACTGCTTTCTGGATAAATAAAACACTTACTTATCCAAAAAAAAAAAGGTCTTGCAATCAAAGAAAGCATTGTTAGTGATAGTTAGTCAGATATTGTAGAGCCTATTATTGACATGTTAAAGGCTGCTGATATGGATTCTTCAATACTTCACTTGATATATGCATTGTTAGTCATTGCATGATCTTATGAAGCCATTTCTTCCTGGTGGAATCACCAAAACATTACACATTACAGAAGACTCTTTTAAGATATTATTTGAAGTGTATATGCCTATTTGGAGAAGGTACTCTGTATAGTTGTATTATGGAGCTCAAGTGTTATGGCAAGAAGAAATTATGGTGACACAAGTTTCATAAACTATAGTGTTTATATGGTCATGATATTGAGGAATATTGAAGGAACAAACACAATGGGAATAAATGAATAAAGTGCAAGTAATGGAAAGGAATTTGTGACATGAGGGTGGTTGGTGGATTTTAACTTTCTAGAAAGGGAAATTTAGGAAGATAAAGTGTGAGAGCAAAAAGGTGATTGGTATATATATTTGTTATTCTTTTACTTTATATTTGTGCAGTGTACTATAGTTGTACTAGTTGTTAATTGTTATACCCACATGTTACACTTTAGTGATTTGACGTCATTGAGTTTTGTTTCATGTAACAATGATGCAATGCTAGATTATGCTTTTTCATATTAGAGTATTATGTCGTTGTTTAATTTTTACTTGATCTAATAGAATATATATGTAACTGATCAGGACCCTTTTAGAATGTGAGAAGTTAGAGCAGTTATTAGCATTGGCTGTTGCTAAAACTTACGATCTGAAGAAGGGTTTGAAGCTCACATTCAATATGGTTTTCCAATGAGTTGTGGTGTTAAAACTGTTAGCTTGGCTCTTAAAAAAGTTCCCTTGATCTTGCTTGTCAGTTATGTCTGCATCTTGCCTTCCTTGTAGGTTTACAAAGCAATATGATGAGAATGCCAAATGATTTTTTTTTTTTTTTCTTTTTCTTTTTCTTTTCATTTTTATTAACTAAGATTACCTTAAACCAGTATAAGCTGATATGCAGGTAACTATCAGGAACATGTTACGTATAAACACAGGTAAGCAAATAAAAGTTAGATACTAAGCAGTCCTTTGATTGTGGAATTTTGCTTTGACCACCATATGATAGAATTTTAACAGTCTGCCTAATTAGAACTGTGGTGGGTTACAATTTACAGTGTATGGTTACAAAGAACACATTTTTCTTCTGGCTAATACAAAGCACGGGTTTGAGCTACGAATTCTGTCTGCTAATATTGCTTTTGGTTTATCTGTTTTCATCTTTTAAATATGAAAATGGTGATCATGCTTTGTTTGTTTAGAGCTATGTTACTCGGACTCGGGTGTGACTATCAGATACGGTACGTGTCCGACACGGGTATGTTCAATTTTTTTCAAGTTTTCCCATGTATTTGGGGGGTCATATCTCCATACCCATGACCGAATAAGGGTCGGACACGGGTACTTCAAGAAAAATGAGAAAAATGAAGAGTCGGAGCAACATAGGTTTAGAGTGCACAAGGATGGAAAAGTTTAGGAAAGGATGCTGGTCTCCACAATCTTGAGCTGCATGCTTTCCGTGCTGCTTTCCAAATGGTACAGAATACTTGATTTTCTTGTTGAGTTTCATAATTTAGCTTGCAAAATGTCAATTAGTGATTTTGATTTCCTCATTAATAAGATTGCTAAATACCTTAAAAGTACTTTTTTTGTTGCTTTGCATTCATGTTGCTTATCTCTATCTCCCTGAATTGAAACTTTGAGTAATTTAGATATCTGCTGCCTTACTCCATTTTAGTGGTAGTCTTCTCATCTTAGTATTTATGATACCTATTAATCTAAGGGTGTGATGAAGTATACTAAGGTTTATTTTCTTTTTCACCAAAAATAATTCCATGTGAAAGTATGTTTGAAAGTATTTATGCATGAGTTAAGAAAAAACAAAAAAAGAATGTAATCCAATATTCAGAACTCTGTTTGCTGGGATTAGGGGTGTAAATGAGACTCCTGTGCTCGTAAGCTACTCGAGTTCGGCTCGAAAAAAACTTGAATTCGGCTCGGTCATTGTCGATTTGAGCTCGATCTATCAAGCGAGCCGAATTCGAGTATCCTAATGCTTGACTTGAGTAGCTTGCGAGTATAATCGAGCTTTTTTATTTTTAATATATATTTTTTTATTTTTAATTAGTATTGAAAAATCTCAATTCGAACTCGAGTTCGAGTGCAAATAATCGAGTTTGAAGTCGAGCATGGGAATCGATCTCATTTTTTACTAGGTAAACGAGCCTAATTGAGCGAGCTCGAACAGTTCGGTTTTTATCTCGAATAGAGCTCGAGCCGAGCTTCAAACTTCGAATTTCATACAACTTGAACTTGGCTCGGCTCGATTACATCTCTAACTGGGATGACCATACTTCTTGTCCATTGGGCTTATTAAGTGTAGTTAAGTTCTTTTAGAGCTTTTAGGTGCTCTTTAGCTTAAATATGTTAAGTATTATTCCTAATTTTAATGATTTAGGAATCTTAATCCAAGTAGTTATTGATACTTGGGCCAAAACAAAAAGTAATTATTGATATTTGTTGGGAAAGTTGTAACTCACTGCATTGGGTTTTTGTTTACAACATGAAAACAGCACGCAGAAACTTGTTTTCTATGTTTTGCTGCTGCTTCAAGTTCCAGCAAGGTCTACCTCTTTGGCATCTAATCTCAATTGAATAGATCCTAATTTCTACTAATCCTAACCCTGATTTCCTACCTTATCCATATCCTAAAATCCTTAATTTTCCAGGCCTAGTGTCATGGTCCTAAAGAGGAGTCATGAGTCTCACATCGGTTGTGTATTAGAGTTTGAATATAAGTGTTCACACCATCTTCAACCTGTGAGGTACCTTTTGTGGACAAAACCATAAAGCCCAATGAGTCGAAACGGACAATACCTTGCAAATTGGTGTGGACCATGACATTTGGTATCAGAGCCGGTTTTGATGGTACTAGCTATGTGCCAGCCACTGAGGACAGTGGACCTTGTTGGAGTGGGGAGGATGTCACGGTCATAGAGAGGAGCCATGAATCTCACATAAGCTATATACTAAAGTTCGACTTGGTATATAAGTGTTTACACCATCTTCAACCTGTGAGGCGTTTTTTGTCTAGGATGTCACGGTCCTAGAGAGGAGCCATGAATCCCACATTAGCTGTGTACTAAAGTTCGACTTCGTATATAAGTGTTCACACCATCTTCAACCTGTGAGGCGTCTTTTGTGAACAATACCGTGAAGCTAAATGGACCGAAACGGATAATACCTTACAAGTTGGTGTGGACCGTACTTACTGTTCAACCTAAGTAGGAAAACTTTCCCAAATCTATCCTACATCACTTCCCTTTACAAGTAAAAGTGTCAACTGTAAGCATACAACAATCCTCTAGTTCTACTGTTTCATATTCCAGTTAAATTCTTAGTTGACTGCTAAAGACTAGGGTCAGTGTTGCTTTTACTTGGTACAAGAAACTGACATGATATTTGTCTTGGTGTCTGACTCTCATGTTTTCAAAATTTTGACTTGGGAACTTGCTTAAAAGGATCCAAAATTACGATATAGGTTGTTCAATTACTTCTATGTTTCTGGTAGATTTTTAATCTGTGTGCCAGGTGTTGCTAGAAGTAAACATATAGTACTGGCAGCAAAGCCAATAGAACCAGAAGTATTAAAGAAACATGATAACCAGATGATGATCAAATAGCAACAACCCTTTACAGCTTTGAATCACCAAATCAATTGTAGTGGCTATTAAAAGCTCCAACCTTATATACCTTTTGCAAATCAAAGAATATACCTGGAATTTGAGCCATAGCTTGTCTGACAGAAAAAAGCAGCAGAAAGTTAAAAATCATGCTCAGTAATGCCATGCTAAAGGCAGTGTTGTTGGTGCTGCACCTTAGCGCCAGACAACAAAAGCGTCTTAGACTTTTTTGGATGAGATACATTTGATCAAGTGCACGCCTTGTGCGTCTAGTCGTTCTTTTTTGAAAGACAATAGACGCAAAAAGGGTCTGCTTGATTGAATTTCTCTTTAATTTTTTTTTTTCATTAACCGTACATTTAATAGTAAAAAAAAAAAAGGGACAATATCAAACTCTCTATTTCTCAATATTTGAGTATTGAATAATAAACATGAGAACATAAGGAAATCATGCATATTGGTTAACAAAAGAAAAGGAAAATTTTGCATGTTTTAAGCTTACTTTATGTATATGCAGAGATACATATACATATACAAAAACATTCACATATACATATTGCATCTTACTTTATTCGGGTGAGTATTTTTGCGCTTTGCACCTCAGGCAATAAAATGGTTGTAGCGTTTAGAGTGCGTCTTGCGCCCTTGACAACACTGACTAAAGGTGATTCACTGGTTCCATGGGTTGATTCCTCAAAACCCAGAACTTTGATAACCTGAAACACTTGTAGGAGATTTGTAGATTAAGAGAAGTCTCTCCCTAGGGTGGCAGCTCAACAGCTTCTCCTAGAAGTTATCAAACAGATGACTGCATTGAGGCCCCCAAGAAAAATAGTCATCACATCCCCAACATCCTTTCCTGCCCTCCTCTTCCCCTTTCTCCTTCCTTTCCCCACTAAATGGAACCACAATTTCATGTGCCTGAATGTATAAATCTAAGAACTCGACACCGAAACGGCGGAAATTTCCCAAGTCTTACTGGGGAACAGAGAATTCCCAGAACATTTATTTGATTACTAAGATGACATTTAAACTAAGACATTCTCCACCAGCTTGTTTATCAATTTACAAATATTGTTCTCGGTTTACATAATATATATCTGAACTTGTTGTATTAAGTTACAGGAAATCTATTTTCTAATATTCTTATAGTTGGTTTATCAGTTGTCGTGGCATCTTTCACCGGTTTCATTTCAGTCCTCAAATCTACCATAACTAACAGTAAGCATCTTTTGAAGGTTCTTCATAAATATTTCCTGAAGTTATAATAGCAAGTCCTTCAATTGGGCACCAAGGGAAGGCTTTGCACAGCTAAGAGCAATGGAGGATAATGGAGTCTGAACTGCATGATGAAGAAAGTAGTTATTCGTCTTTGCCTCAGAGGCCTTCTCATACGGACGAGGCGTGCACTATTATACCCGTTTTCTGTTCTTTGCTTGGTTGTGGTAATTGCCTAGTGAAGGTCCTGCTTGGGGAAAACATGGGACAAGTTTCATCTTGCAGAGGAAATATGAATCACTTATTAGATACTGCAACTTGTTCTGCAGGTGATAATTCAGGCATAAGGTTGGACATGGATGCCTTATTCAGGAAAGAAAAAATGTTAACCTGTGCCATTAGGTATTGGATAAGATGATATTTATAGAAAGAAAAATATAATTAATATAATACTTTTTTCTTGAATTAAGTATAAGTAATGTATTAAATAAATTTTTTTTTCTTTCTAAAACGATAATTAAATAATTCTCATGTGGTATCTATAGATACCCGTTAACCCGAACCTTTAAGAAAATGTCCTAATATACTGGTAGCATATGTGATGGGATTATTTCTGCTGCAAAGTATTCAGTATTCACTTTTTGAGAGATTTTACCGGTCTGGATTATGTTGTTTTGGGCTTAAAACCTTTGGATGATATCAATTTCCATGGCATTTGGAATGAAGTTGAAGCCCCATGTTCTATGTCTCTCCAACTACTATTCACTGCTGCATTGACAATATGTCTGAATTTTAATTTATCATTACAAATGCTGTGCAACAAGAAGTTGTAATTTTTTGTACTAATAAAAACTAAAAATTAATAAATTTAGTAATAATAAATAAGATAATCTTAAATAGTAATTACACTTTTTGAATGAATAATTTCTCATAATTTAATAAGAAATAAGACTAAATATCAACATAAGGTAATACTACTTTTGAGTAGACTTGCTCATGGGTCGGGTCGTGATTCGAAATTTTTTTTTTCTTTATCTAAGCCTGTTTTGGGTCGGATCCTTGCCGACCCGAAAGTCTTTTTCACTGTTTAAAAAATATTAAAATATTAAAATATTATTTTTATATTAATATTTATATATATTTTATAATTAAATTTAAATAATTTTTTATTTTATGAATAGTAATTTGGGTCGGATCGAGTCGAATTACCAAATTCTTATTCAAGTTTGGTTCAATTTGGATTGAACTTGTCGAATCGGACGGATAGTCTGACTTATGAACAGGTCTACTTTTGAGTTATCTACAATAACAAAATAAGTAATTTATAAGAAATATGTGTAAGGTTCACATAAAATAGTAATATCACTTTTACATAATTTATAATAAAAAAGAAATTAGATCACAAAAAAGTGTAAAATTAATTTTAAATTGCAATTTTCATATATTATAATTAATTAAAAATATTGTAATTTTAATAATAATAATAATAATAATAATTGTAATGATAATCTTACATAGTAATATCATTTTGTATTATCTAACATAACAAAAATGACAATTTGAAAACAAATAAATGTAAAGAATAAGAAATGTGATAATATCATTCATAGTCAACTAAAGTGGTAATAATAAAAAAATAAGTGTGAACAATGACAATGACAATAAAATAGTATTAATATTTTGTGTTAGATAAAATAAAAATTAAATAATTTGATAATTAATAGATCTAAAAATAATAAAACTTATTAATATTACTTTTTATTAAAAAGAGTAAAAAATAAAATAATTTGATAAGTTATAATATAAAAATAATAAAATACAATGATATTATTTTTTATTAAAAAATAAATTAAATAATTTGAAAATTAATAAATATAAAGATAATAAAATATAAGAATATTACTTTTTATTAAAAAAAAGAAACTAAGTAATTTGATTATATATTATAATAAAAATAAAAATAATATTATCTTTAAATAACAAAATTATGTAAATTTTTAATACAATTAATATGTAAATAAAAAAAATGAAGTTAAAAACAGTTTTTATTATTTTCCTCAACTGATTTTCGGTTTGTAATCGATAAAGAAATAGTGATGAATTTCATGCCACATAAAAAGCTTTTTGAAAGCACGTGAATAGGAGCTTATGGCACAACGTCCTGCTCCATATAATCGTGGTTACATAGATAATCCTTTTCCCTGTCAAATTGAATGTCCATTCGACTTCAAAAAAGAAAGGTGGATATTCCATTTGGAAAAAAGAGTGCTTTTTATTCAATATTGGGGAAATTTTTTTCAGACAAATTCTTATCGTTAATATTAAGTTTAATCAATCAAGTTAACATATTTGGGTCTAAAATTTTTGTTATTGTTATTAACTTATGAATTCATGTATGCTGACATAATAAATTTTAAGAAATTTTGAACTTAGGCCTAGCATAGTTTAGGGATGGCAAAAGTTGATTCGTTTCACGAATTTCGCATCGATCCGTTTCGAATGGAGATATATATTTTTTTGAAAAGTGGGGGCATGGTGAAGCAGAATGATTTTGGTAAATGTTTGTTTCGCTCCACTCCATTTCGTCTTTTAAAATTATTATTTTATCCCTTAAAATATTCTATATATCTCTTTTATATTTTTAGTATATATTAGATATATATAAAATCATAAATATACTAATATTATATATATGTATATTATATATCTAGTAAAAAAATATATATACTAAAATTATGTTCATGAATAAATTATAATATATTTTTTATAATATTAAATTAAAATAATTAGTAAAAAATGAGGTAGAGCAGCGCGAAGCCGTGTAGAATGGTTATGGATATAACTGACATCTATGGAGGCGGGATGTTTTCAACATCCATGTAAGAGTGGGGCGGATATATATGTATAAAGTAATTCCCGCTCCATTGTTATCTCTATATCAATCAATTCATATAGTCACTTTTAAAAAATATCATCCAACAAATTTAAATTTTAAATCTCAATATATACAACTCATTATTCTATTTTCCAAATTGCAGTCTTCTGTGCCAATTTTTTTTAAAGAAACTTTACCCAATTTGATTGGTTGAGTACTTTACAATTTACAATGATAGAAAATATTGGATTTTTGGTTATGAAAGAAGCAAGCAAGCAGGCATAAACTGTCACTGCAGCTATTCGTTGCTTTAAAAATAAGTGACCCCGTAGGGCTCACGACACGTGCTATGGTTTGAACAATTTTTGTCGTTTTAAACACCCGTCCGTCTGTTTCTTCTCTTATTGCTTCCACCACAAAAATTTTCGACAAAATTCCTTTGTTTTTTGTTCCCTGCATGATGACGTCAATAATTGCCATTTTCAGACACAGATTTTCAGTCAAATTAACTTTTGTCCAAATGCAAAGTACAACGTAATGAAACAAAACTAAGAAGTTCAGTCAAAGGTGGATGATCATTAATGTTAAACTGACCGTATTAGGAATTTTACTTTGATTTGCTTAGGAAAGTACAACTCGAAAGATGGATGTTTATTCAGTGCGTTCTCATCTTTCAATTTTTTTGACAGCAGATTGATTGATCGGTTTGTTTGCCTTAGTAATCATAATCAGAATTATTGGTAGAAGATTTCGTTAAGGACTTGAATTTTGACTGAGTTGCGGATAAGGGTTGCTTTGCTTTAACTTATGCTTTGATCAACAGAGCAGGAGCTGTTCCTTTCAGTATTACTACGTACCATCTTTTGGACTTGAATGGTTTGTTGTAAAACGTCATTTACAAGTGCTCTCTACCACTTCTTGAATCTTTGACAATTCATAGCCTTGGATTTGGGGTTGGATCACTTTGGGCAGTTATTTTGGGTCAAAGAAAATTCAATTTGTTTTGGATTCAAGTTACTATAAGTTTGATGGGTTTGACGTTTGAATTATTCGAATTTGTATTATTTCACATTTAAATTGTTGAGTTTTATAAATGTTATTTATTTTGGTTAATCAAATTGGTCGAATTCCGATTCGAACAAATTGAATCAGTTTTTTCGAGTTCGATCAGTTTTTTCAATTCTACCTCAACTTTTGAAGCAGAATATGCTATGTATATCAATGATATCTTGTTGAATACTTATCATATTTGAGTTTATAATATATAAAAAAGAAATGGATTTCAATGCTATTTCCAACCATGTAAAGTTTGTCCAATAATTTTAAGTTTTTGATAAGTTATGAAACTCATAATAAAAAAAATCTAATGATTGTAGTAAAAATTCTCTAAATACTTTTCAAAATAAGTTTAATATATGATTATCACATTAATTTTGATTTGCCCATAATTTTGAAAGGTTCAAAAATAATTTCAAACCTTAAAAATTATTTGCAAACCTACATTATTGGAGTACAAAATTTATGACTTACATAATTCATCTTCTTTTTCATTACCATTTCTCTTCCTTTGAAAATCCCTGAAATACCTTTAGTATTTTTAGAATATATTGAATAATACTTTGAATTTTTTAGTAAAATTAATTTTATTTGAAAATAGACTCCTTAATCTTTCCAATGAGACTAAGATCACTCAATTCTGACATCAGACAAGAAAATTATGATCATTTGAAGTTGGATCTGTGAAGATGGAAAGAGGAGTGTTGATCAGCACTCTGAAGTGCAGCTCCACACAAGTTTTTTCGCAAATTATGATTTTGGACATATTTTTTACCTACTAGCTTCAAAACCATCTATAGTGCCGATCGAAACTCATAATTTTCGATCCGCACAAATGTGTTTTATTCTGAAATTTTTTATATACTTTATTGAGATGATTTCTCTAGAAGAATCTAGAAGGAGGCCGCCACCACCAAACCTAGCCCTTTAAATCCTAATTGTACCTATAAATACAACATTTACCTTTTTGTTTCACATCATCAATCCCTCCTACAATTTGCCCTAGTTTCTTCCTTGTGTTTTGAAATTCTCTTATCCTTAGCTTCTTTTTAGCCGCGTCTAGCCTTCTAGTAGTCTCCTTTTATATATATATATATATATATATATATATATATATATATATATATATATATATATATATCAAAATCATTTCATTAACTCACCAAATCAGGATTACAAAAAAAATCAGGTAAAAATTTCAATCAAACTTTTTGGGATCCGACAAAACAGTTAAGTTTAGCAAGCTTATTAAAATTCCTGCTAACATGGTTAAATATTATAACCTTATGACAATCTTTAACTAGCTCCTAGATAATCTAATGTCATGTTACCCACTCCGAAAGTGTATTTTCTTTTCATTCCATCTCTTGAATGACTAACTTGGAGTCCGATTCCATTCCAATGCTACTAAAGCCCAATTCGATTGTCAGCTCCAGTCCCACCAGAATTGCTTTCACTTCCAGAACCAAAGAAGAAGACACAGTTCCAATCTTGAATGTGACCGATGCTAAAACAACTCCCCCTGCATCCCTCGTTACCATCCCAAGGCCTGTATATTTTTCTCTCATGTTAATAGAGGCATCGAGATTAACTTTGATGAAACCATCAGGTGGAGCCCTCTAAGCCACAACCTGTAGTCCCTTCAAATTTGTATCAAATTACTTTGCTCGCACATAGAGTTCATTTCTTCCTCCAGAGCTCTCACCTTTGTCCCCAAGCTAGTAATTATAATTTGAATCCAGCACTTACAAATTTGAATATCGTATAATTTTTTATAAACTTTATACAATTAAAGATTATGATTAATTAATTATAGTAAAATCCATTAGATAAATTTTGTTGTTTTTGCTGCAAAGAGAGGGTGGCCACGTCGCCCCCTTTAATTTTTTTTTGGGGTTGTTGAGGGTAGAGAAAAAAAGTAAAGGAAAAAGAAAAAGGAAAAAAAAATGATAGAAAAGAAAGAGAAAAAAATGAGAAAATTTTATGTGTTTGTGTTATTTTTTTCTTATAAATTTATATAAATTTTTACATGTTAATAATTCATTTTATGTATATTTTTACACATTCGTGTATTCGTGTTGTGTTCATGTTCTTTTTCGTGTTGTGTTTTAATTATTTTTCTTATGTTGTGTTCGTGTCGTATCTCAGTTCATTTTATATTTTACATAATTTGTCATTGTGATTCAATTTAGAGACAAAATTGTGTGTTCGTGAAGTCTTCGTGTTTGTGTTTTTTTTATGTTTTCAAAGTATTATAAATTTATATAAATTTTTACACGTTAATAATTAATCTTACTTGTTAATAATTTATATAAAGTATTATGAATTTATATAAATTTCTACACGTTAATAATTGTTTTATGTGTAATTTTACGTATTCGTGTATTCGTGTCGTACTCATATTATTTTTCAAGTTGCATTTTAATTATTTTTTCTATGTTATTGTATTCGTGTCCTGTCTCAATTCATCTCATATTTTACATTATTTGTCATTGTGGTTCAATTTAGTAAAAAAAATTTGTGTGTTCATGTCGTATCTCAATTCATGATATATTTTGCATAATTTGTCACAATGATTTAATTTAGAGAAAAAATAGTGTGTTCGTGACATGTTCATGTTCGTGTTATTTTTTTTGTTTTCAAAGTATTATAAATTTATATAAATTTTTACACGTTGATAATTAGTTTTATACGTTAATAATTTATATAAAATATTATAAATTTTTACATATTAATAATTTGTTTTATGTATATTTTTACGCGTTCGTGTATTCGTGTCGTGTTCATGTTATTTTTCATGTTGTGTTTTAATTATTTTTTCTTGTGTTCGTGTCATGTCTCAATTCATTTCATATTTTACATAATTTGTTATTGTGATTCAATTTAGAGAATTTATGTGTTCGTGTCATGTCTCAGTTCATGATATATTTTGCATAATTTTTCATAATGATTCAATTTAGAGAAAAATTTATTTGTTCGTGATGTATTCGTGTTATTTTTTTGTGTTTTCAAAATATTATAAATTTATATAAATTTTTGCACGCTAATAATTAGTTTTACAAGTTAATAATTTATTTAAAGTATTATAAAATTATATAAATTTTTAAACGTTAATAATTTATTTTATTTATTTTTTACACGTTCATGTATTAATATCGTGTTCATGTTATTTTTCGTGTTGTTTTTAATTATTTTTCCTATGTTGTGTTCATGTCATGTTTCAATTTATCTTATATTTTACATAGTTTGTCATTGTGATTCAATTTAGAGAAAAATTTGTGTGTTCGTGTCGTGTCTCAATTTATGGCATATTTTGCATAATTTATCATGGTGATTCAATTTAATAAAAAAAAAATTGTGTATTCGTGTTCGTGTTATTTTTTTTTTGTTTTCAAAGTATTATAAATCTATATAAATTTTCACACGTTAATAATTAATTTTACACCTTAATAATTTAGATAAACTATTATAAATTTATAAAATAAATTTACACGTTAATAATTCATTTTATGTATATTTTTGCACGTTCATGTATTATGTCGTGTTCATATTATTTTTCGTGTTGTGTTTTAATTATTTTTCCTATGTTGTGTTCGTGTCATGTCTCAATTCATGACATGTTTTGCATAATTTTTCATAATTATTCAATTTAGAGAAAATTTTGTGTGTTCGTGTTATATTTTTTGTTTTTAAAGTATTAAAATTTATATAAATTTTTACACGTTAATAATTTATATAAATTTTTACAGGTTCTTTTATTCGTGTCATGTTCATGTTATTTTCGTGTCGTGTTTTAATTATTTTTTTTAAGTTGTGTTCATGTCGTGTCTCAATTCATCTCATATTTTACATAGTTTGTTATTGTGATTCAATTTAGAGAAACATTTATGTGTTCGTGTTATATCTCAATTCACGACATATTTTGTATAATTTGTCATAGAGATTCAATTTAAAGAAAATTTTATATTTTCATAACGTGTTCGTGTTATTTTTTAATTCGTGTTTTCAAAATATTATAAATTATATAAATTTTTTTACATTAATAATTAATTTTATATGTTATTAATTTATATGTTCATAATATTATTGTCATTATTATTATAAAAATAAAAAATAAATCGTTTTACCTGTAGCGTAACGCAAGTTCCTAGTAATTATTAAAGATATGCTATAACCATAAACCACCAGACAGAGAACTTGAAGAATTAAGCATGCATGACCATTCACAAATCACAATTCCAGGGAAACAAAAAAGCTAGTTTGACTTAGGCCTCTCAAGGTCGGGCCGCCACGGTCCGAATTTTTTTTACATTATTCATACTCGGCCTGTCGACCTATATTATTGTTTAAACATTATTAAAAAATTAGTTTATATTAATATTTTTATAATTAAATTTAAATAAAAATTATTTTATTATTATTTAAATAATGATTTGGGTCGAACTGCCCGGATCATTAAAAATCCTGTCTAGACCTAGCTCAATACAGATCAAGCCAGGTAGGATACCTAGCCCTTGAGCAAGTCTATGACTGACTCTACAATAACATCTGTGATTTTATATATTGATTGGTAAAACGAAATCAACTGTATTGGATTTCATGACCAGAGGTGTTTATGGTTAGACCGGATTCAGATTTTTTTTGTTTGTTAAGGTTCGATGAGGGTATAATTCAACTCGAAAATTTGTTTTATTATTTAAAATATTTAAAAATTTATTTTTATATTTTTATAATTAAAGTCAAATAAAAAAAATTTATTATTTAAATAATAATTTTGGATCGGACAAATCTAAATTACTAAAAATCTATTTCAGTCCCAATTGAATTCAAGTCGAACCTGTTAAGTCGGGCGGATAATCCGGTTTTTTAAGACAAATTTTTCCTTTAATTTTTGTATATGGTTCAACTTTATTAGAGAACTAGTGAGCAACCGGCACTTCATTGTGGGTTTTCATTTTTACAAAATTGTTGAATGGTATAATTTTTAGTTAACGTGTACAATAAAACATAAAAAAATGATTGAGTTAAATAGTACTTCATCCTATAATATAACATAAAACATAAAAAAAATAATTGAGATAAATATTTTACTCGCGTTTAGCGGGTGGGGGTTAATTTTTTGTACATTAATAAATAATAAAAAGATAAATAAAAGGTTATAATATAGTTAAATGATAATTAATCGATAATAGCACGTCCTACAATAAAAATTTCATCATTATTAGACTTTCATTTATTCTAAAACCTATTAAAATTATCAGTGAATAAAAAATCGGACCGGATCGATCGATAGGATCAATTGAATCGGTGGCTTATCCGGTCCGACGGGTGTAATAAAATTGGATTTAATCGAACCGGCGAAAAACCGGTTCAACCGGTAAAAAACAGAAAAAAATCATTTTTTATTTTTTTAATTACTTTTTTGGGTTAATATATAAATTAGCCCCTGTACTTTAGGTTTTTTCCTCTGTTTGGTATCTGAATTTTTTTTTTTCATTTTGGTACTCGAACTTTCATGCCGTCATTCACATTGGCCATTTACCCTAACACCGTTAGTTAATGGCTGACTAGGCAAAAAAAAAACCAATAAGAACCTGACATGTGGTAAAACTGCCACATCATTAGTGTCACATCATCATGAAAGAAAAAAATTCAAAAAAAATATAAAAATTCAATAAAATAAAAAAAATAAAAAAAAAACTGATTTTTTTTAAAACCAAAATTTAAATTTAAAAAAATAGAAATTAAAAAATTATAAAAATGACAAAAAATTATAAAAAATCAAAAGATAAATCTTAAAAATTCAAAATTAAAAAGAAAAATAAAAAATAAAATTTTAAAATATAGAAATATAGAAATTTCAAATTAAAAAAATATATATGAAAATTCGAAATTAAAAAAATAGAAATTTTAATTTAAAAATAGAATTTTTTTTTTAATTTTTTTATTTTTATTAAAAATATTCATATTCTTTTTATATATATTTTTAAATATATATATATATAAAGTTTTCAATTTTTATAATTTATTTTGAATTTTGGTTTTTTATTTTTAGTTTTATAGTTTTTTAAAAAAAAAAATAGATTTTCAAATTTTTAATTTTGATTTTTGATTTTTTTTAAAGTTTCTTATTTTGATTTTTATAATTTGTTTTTGAATTTTTTTCTTTCATGATGTCGTGGCACTAATGATGTGACAGTTTTGTCACGTGTCAAACTCTGATTGGGTGTTTTTTTTTTCCTAGTCAGCCATTAACTAACGGTGTTAGGACAAAAGGCCAATGTGAATGACGGTATTAAAGTTCGAGTACCAAAGTGACAAAAAAAAAATTCAGATACCAAACGGACAAAAGGCATAAAGTACAGGGGCTAATTTATATATTAACCCTATTTTTTTCAAAAATATTTTTTATAAGTGATGAGATTTGAATCTATAACCCCTTGAAATTATACTAAAGACCATACCACTAAGCTAAATGCTTATTTTTATTTATTATTTACTATATTTAATATTTATTTAACATTAAAAATATTTTTAAAATATTTAAAAATCTTATTTAAAGTGTCTAACCGGTTGAACCGAGAATCGAAGGTCACACCGGTTTGACCTACGATCCGGTTTTTTCAACTTTGAAAATTATATGATAAAATAATTATAATAAAAAAACTATATTTATAGTATATGATCTTATAAAATTATATTTTTAGTTTTTTTAAATTTTATTTTCACAAATCAAAATAATTAAAACATGTATTTAATATAATTTTTTTTAATATACATATAAAATTAAATGAAATAAATAAAATAAACAAATAAATAAATAAAATTTAAAATTTATCAAAATTTGGCTAAACCCAAACCAAAGAGATCATTTCATTAATTTCCTTTCCTTACTGGCTCTCGAACTTTGTCGAAGTTAAAGCGTCTAAACACCTAACCTTCGAGGCCAAGAGGAGAGCCAGTGAGATCCAAAATTGTGCGGATTTAATTCAATTTGGATCCAACAAATATGACCTATTTTTCAAAAATAAAAAATAAAAAATCAATTATTATTACGACACACAATAAAATAAAAAAAAATTGAGAATCATATGAATAGAGTCAATATGAGAAAACTTTATTTTATTGTTATAAGATTTTCATTTTTTTTTCCTTTATTCTTTTCTTTCCTTCCTTCCCTTTTTTTTTTTTCTCTTTCTTTTCCTTATCTTTTATTTTTTTTTCAGAAAAAAATTTGCACTTCAATTAAAGTTGTCCTTTGGGGAAAACTTTAATATTAAAATATATAGTATAGATAGATATAGATTTTAAAGAAAAGAAAAAGACACAATGACGAAAGAGAGTGTGTCTATTTACAAGCACATACAAATTAGTAGGTTGGCTACAAATGGTAATGAGGTCTAAATCACCAAAATAACACCTATGCTATGCATTAGCATCCATTTTACCAAGTTGACTTTAATCATCCCCATTACGTACGTTCCTTCCCCCCTTTATTTTTATTCCCCTCCCCCCCTTCTTCTTTGCCTTCTCCTTAACTAGAAGAGACCAATTTCTTCTCAAAAACTTCACTTTTGGCCCCAATTTCTTTCTCAGTTTTCTTCTCTTAAAGCTTAAAGAAATGAGTAACATAAGCTTGGTAGAGGCAAAGCTGCCACCAGGGTTCAGGTTCCATCCTAAAGATGAAGAACTTGTTTGTGATTATTTGATGAGGAAGGTGGCTTCAACTGATAGCTTACAACTCATGATTGAAGTTGACCTTAACAAGTGCGAGCCATGGGAGATTCCTGGTAAGCTTAATTATTATACAATTCTTTTTTCTTTCTCTTTTTAAATTTGAGAAAGACATGATCCAATTCTTTGAGCATGAAATACATGCATCAGATTCATTGAATCAAATATTCGGATACATTATATATACGTAAAATATAATTCATGAGTTTAATTTAGATGTATATTTTCATTTTCTGCATTCTTCAGCTTGCTTGCATTTGCTTTGTCCTAAAGGAATGAGAGATAAGAGAGATGAGGGATGTAAATTTTAAGCTTATTTTCTTTGCTTAATTTGCTGTGGAGGGGTGAGGCTATAAATGGATATATATTTAAGATGATTTGCATGTTTTCCGTTTTTGTGGTGGGAAAATGTTTATTTCAAAGCATAATTCTCTAGAGAAAAGAAATAAAAGTTCTTGTTACTTATAGTAATGAAGTAGATATTATTGAAAGATATTTACTGTAAATATGCTTTTTTTTTTTAGCATTTTCTACATTAAATTCATGTTTCTTTTTTTTCCTACTAAAATACCAATTGGTCAAAGCATATTAATGACCTCCAAGAATTTGCATCACTTTTAAACCGGCCCTCCAATTATCAAGTAAAAATATAGTAGTTTGATAATTTTACAAGTTTAACTTTCAAATACACCTTACATTTTTGTTATTGTAGTTTGATATTCTATGGTAAACTTAATGCTACTCTAATTACTTGCATTTTTTTTTTCTAATTAAAAGAATTGACAGCTTTCTTAATTTACTCAGATAACTGCTCTTCTCAGAACCCTAAATTTCATATTATATCCTTCTTTTAATACATGCTAGAAAATATATATATATATATATATATATAAAGTGGTAGTGTTAATTATTTATATATGGTGACCCAAAAATTAAGTGGTGTGGTTCGTTGGTATGTATGTGACCTGAAAAACGAATATGTACAAATTATTGTCTGCATTATAGTATCCAATTCATATTGAGCTGCTCTAAAAGGTCTTGAATCTCTAAATTAATATCTTAAAATTATTATTATTTCAAAAAAGATTTTGCTAATGAGATTTTTTCACCCTTTTTTTAAAGTTAATTAATATTTTGTTTATAATAATAATATTAAATACAGTAGTTAATAATTTTATTCATTATTTTTAATATATTAAATAAAAATATTATTATATATAATAATCTTAAATAATACTTTTAAAACACTCAGTTGCTAAAATCTTTGGAAAATTGTTATCCAACAATTTCATATTCTACATCTTTTTAATGAAATTGACAGTTTTGACATTGTCTCAACCAAAAGCTGTGAAAGTGATTGAGATATTAACAATGAAAAACTAAAAAACTAATAAATAAAAAAAAAGGCATCTCATCTCCATTTATTTCTATAAGTTTTTTCAAAAAGTTGGGTTACTTCTTTTGTTCTCACCAAATCCAATAGACTCTGTCTCAATCTCATCCATTTTTATTTCAAACTCAAGTTATTTTATTTTATAAATAAAAAAATAGTGGTGGAAATTAATTTTCTATTTTATTTTCTAATTATTCAAACTTTTACATTTCACACATACCATACGTATAAGCAAAGCAACCCTTTTGTCTTTTGGCAAATTACCATTATTATCTTCAATAATTCTGCATTAAGAGACAGAAATTGACCTCTCAACTGCAAAATTATTTGATTGGGTCAGCTATTTTAAGCCACAGCTGGTTAGTAAACAAACTCTTTTGATGCTTATAAATTTTGACAATTATTTCAACATCACCATCATTTTTTTAAGTTTTTTTTTTTTTTGGTTGATTTTATACACTTATCATACTTACTCTAAAAAAATATTTAATTTCAATTAACCCAAAAATATACATACCAAGAAAATTTCTTTGAGTAATCCAATTGAAAGGTAATGAAAAGGAAATGTCATAAATATTATTGTTCCATTAAAGATATATTAATATATTATCATGGATAAATCATTACTAACTAGAAAAAGAAAATTAGAAGTTAAAATTATTAGGCTTTGGGTACATATTCACTTTCTTTCCTGGGTATTATTTTTCCAACTTGACCAAAAGGGATTATGACTAAGTCTTTTTTTTTTAGGTCCAACAAATAAAATTCAAATTATTTCATGATAAATATTTTATGATTTATTCAACTTCAAAATTATCCATTTAAGTGAAATTATTCAAACCAAAAAAAGGGCTTCAAAGAAAAGAAGTGATGGCCAAGTATTATTGCATATAATTATAAAGATCAAAATATAAAGTCAAGAGTTTTGATAAATATATTAGTTTATGTGGCATTCAATTTCTATCCATGTGAAACATGCAAGTCTAGCTACAAATTTTATTATACACAAAAGAAAAGATAAAGCTGACTAGCAAATTTATATTAAAAATAATAATGCTAAAATTTTCTATATATTGACTTTGTTTTACAAGCATTGCTAAAATTCTTAGGATATACCTAATTATATATTTATGTAGAACCCAGGATTTAGTGCAGTTAGTTCATACAGTCATTTTTAAATTAAAAAACTATATATTTATACATTTTGTAAAAAATGTATGGTAGAAACGGCTCGAGTGGGAGGCAAAGAATGGTATTTTTACAGTCAAAGAGATCGAAAATATGCAACAGGATTGAGAACAAATAGGGCAACAGTCTCTGGGTACTGGAAGGCCACGGGGAAAGATAGGACTGTCCTTAGCAAAGGCACCCTTGTTGGTATGAGGAAAACCTTGGTGTTCTACCAAGGTAGGGCTCCCAAAGGAAGAAAAACTGACTGGGTCATGCATGAATTCAGGCTTGAAGGACCCCTTTCCCCTCCCAATCTTTCTACTCTCAAGGTAATATTATATATATATATATATATTTTTTGTTTTTGATACATGGAGCTTTTTAATTTTACAAACGAGTTTAAGAGATTGTCAGTCTGTCACATATCTTATTTTTTAATTAATTATTTTATTTTTAAAAAATATATATATCATAAAAATATGTATCATTATGCTAACGTTGTTTGTGAAATTTAAAAATTTCACTAACAGTGAATATGAGATAATTTTTCATATATATCACTATTTTTTAATTTAAATGAAGGAATTCGAATTTACAAGACATTGAATCAAATATTCGAATGCAAATATGATATATATATCGTCGCTTTCAAGTTTTTTTCTTTTATATATAAAAAAAAAAAAGTCTTTGAGTTTTTGCATGAATCTTGGGACATGTTGCAATATAAAAGTATTGATCATAAAAATATGACAAAGTCAGATCTCTCTGTGATTTTCTTTTATCCATAGCCGATTAGTTTTTAAATATCCCACAAGCCGTCTCATTTTTTTATTTGATTTAATTTTGTCTTTTCTGAAGTTTTTTTTATTGGTAAAAAAAATTCAAAAGAAAACCTTGTCCTTTGTGTTTCAATTTCAAAATAAAATAACTCTAACTAGAAAAGTACTTATATATATTAAATTTTCCATTATATTATATTTTAATATTTAATTTTGTTACTACATTTTAATTATTAATTTTAAAATAATTCATCATATGATTCTAATTTTTCAAAATATTTTTTATTATGCATTTTTAATGTGTTTTTAAAAAGTGTATAAATCATTTTTTTACTATGATATTACTAATTTTGTCATCAGACTTTATTTCGGATCAAATTTGAATAAAAATTAGCATGAAAAAAGATATTTCGTTTAAATTTTGTTCTTATATTTACATCAAATTATTGTTTAGATTTGATGATACAATGTTTTTTTTTTTTTTTGTCATTTTGGAACATATGTAGGAAGATTGGGTCTTATGTCGAGTTCTGCACAAAAACAAAGAAATTATTGCCAAACCTAGCAGCATGGGAAGCTGTTACGATGACACAGGCTCTTCATCTCTTCCACCATTGATGGATTCTTACATCATTTTTGACCAAAATCAACCAAATTTAGATGAAGTATTATATGATGATGAGCAAGTGCCCTGCTTCTCCATTTTGTCCCAAAACCAAACCAACCCAATTATTTTCAAAGACATGGAGGAACCAAACATACCTACCACCAAAACCCTAACATCAGCAGCTGGGCAAATCCCAACCAATGCTTCTTGTTTAGACTCTCTCCCTCCTGACAAAAAGGTCATAAAAGCTGTGCTAAACCATCTCACCCACCTGGATACTTATCTTAACGTGAAGGAATCACCAAGCTTTGGAGAAGGAATAAGTTCAGATCAAAGCTACTTATCTGGAGTTGCCAATGGCATGCCCAACATTTGGAATTAATTAATATATAATATAGTAATTAGGATAGTTAATCAAATCTAAAACTTTAGAAAAGATTATTGTTGTAAAAAAATATACAAATTTGGGGTATTATTATCAATTTCCCCCTTCCTTAGCATCATGCACTTGTTTTCAACATTATTTAAGATATTGATCCTAATTGTGGAAAATTGTAATTTATTCAAGTGGATGTGTGGTTGTGAAAAGTTTATATTGTTGAACCCGAATTTAATTTAATTAGTTCATATAATTATCTTTAAGAGATAGCATTAAACATATTGAAAGAACAGCCATTTCCTTTCCCCTGATTAGGGAGTGAAAAGAGGGCTTTCTAAGATCGTCATTTTCCTTAAAAATTGTCCATGGTTAGACCTTCGCCCAAACTTGGAGGGTCAACGTTACTCGCGATTTAGGTTTTAAGACTTAAACTCGGCTCTGCATAAAAATATTACTATAAAAATATTCAATAATATATTTATCTAATTTTAATTTTAAAATATATTTTAAGATCATATTATATTTTGTTAGATTCTTTCTAATTTTTTTGGGTTAAAATAACAAAAAACACTTGAGCTTTATCATTTTATTTAGGTAAGTTTTTATATTTTTATTATATCTAAATAAAAACTTTAATTTTAATTTGTATCTAAATACGTTTTTAATTTTTAATTTATATCCAAATAAGCTCTTAATCTTTAATTTATATTTAAATAAAATCTAACATAAATCAATTTTTCATAAGAATTTATTTGGATATAATAAAAATATAAAAATTTATTTAAGAAAAATAAAATAATTTAAAAACTTTTTTTAGTATTTTTTATAAATTTTTTTCCGATTTTTTGAATATTGTCAAACAATTGTAATGTAAATAATTATATATGATTTGAAAATAGAGGTTACTTTAGGATTACACTTTATATGCACCATTGACATCATGACAACTTAATGCCAAAAAAGTTTGACAATCACGAATCAAACGGTCCTCGTCTTTTTGATAAACTCTTGGAAAATTTTGAAAAACAACCGATAGATTCAAAACCGTTATTAAGTGGTATCATATAAAAGAAAATTTGTTGAAAAGGAAATAACAAGTTATGAAATTATTACAAAGAAAATGACCCTTAATGAAAATTGAGTTAAAAACCAAAAAGAAATTTCCTTTCTGCCCCATGTCTCTCTTAGATTTCAAAGCTTCAATTTCTTTTCCCTTAAAAATTTCTCGTGTTTTTTATTTTTATTTTTAACCAATTTAACTAATCATAATTTTTCAAAAAAAAATTCTACTACCCATCTTGGATCCATAGCATCCAAGGTGAAAATTGAATGAAATTTAAAATAAATAAAAAAATTCAATGTAAAGAGATTTTATAGTAGATAGGGAATATGAGAGAGGGAAGGGATGGAAGCAAGCTGTCAGTGGGGAAAAAATGAGGGAGAGAAAGAAAAAGATTTGTTTCTATTTTTTATTTCATTAAAGATAAATTTATAATCACAATATCTTTTTCAAAAATTTCATACTTTTAATTTTTTTTTACAAATTATTCTTGAGTATTGAATTTTTAAACAATTATTCTTTGTTGGACAGCATGTTTTCCAAATTCTCCCTAAACTCTTTAAGTAACAACGTTTGAAGTGAGCCTCCTCGAATTAGGGTTGGAAATCGGTAGGGAAAATTGACTGTGAAAAGTGAATTCAAGACTTTTGCTCTGCTAAACAAGGTCAGTTCGCTGTGTTTTTTTTTTTTTTTTTTTGTGTTTAAGCTACTGGGTATTTGACTTGAATGCTTTTCTTGTTCTTTTTGCCCTTTGAGATGAAATTTTGGTAGAAACTTAGTCCTGTTAAGCATTCATAGTCCTGTTAAGAATTGGTCAAAGTCCTTTAATTATAACATCTAGTGTAAATTAATCTTTTTATTATAAATTTGAGTAATTTAATTCTATATTTTTAAAATTAAAACAAAAAAATAAAATCACTGATTAGTATAACAGAAACTGTTAAAAAAACTGACGTGACATTTAATTTTGTGTTTATTTGATGACGTGAATGTCAAATGCTGACGTGACACCAATAAAATATATTATTTTAAGCTGACGTGGATAAAATAACAAACTAAGTTGACAAAAATATCATATCAAATTATTTTTTGTTAACTTAGTTTGTTATTTTATCTATGTCAGCTTAAAATAATATATTTTATTGATATCATATCATCAAATAAACACAAAATTAAATGTCACGTTAGCTTTTTTAATAGTTTTTGTTACACTAGTTAGTGATTTTACCTTCAATTTGAAAAGTACATGGACTAAATTACTCAATTTTATAGTAAGGAGACTAATTTACATTAGGTATATAATACATGGACTACTCATATACTTTGACCGTTAAGAATTTGCTGGATTTGATTTATATTATTATTTTATTTTCAAAAGTGGAGTAACATTAGTGCTGCTTTGTTCACATGCTGATGGGTTCATGTTTTAGGCTTATTTATTTATTTATTTGAGGAAGAGAGCATTCGAACCCTCTGCTTCGAGTAGAGTAGATCCGACAATTCTTGTATTAATGTCGTGAAAATTCACATGTCATAGTCATGTTTAAGTCATTATATTTATATAAATTTTGATATGTTAATAATTCGTGTTATATAAATTTTGATACATTTATATATTTGTGTTCGTGTCATTTTGTGTTTTGTATCTTGCTTTAGTAATTCTTCCGTATCATGTCTAAAATTACCAAATGTATAGTAGAGGAATATGCACTTATTATTGAATAAAATGTTCGATTGTATGCCTTCGCCATTTTGCATGTCGCCTAGTATTTGACAATGATGTATTTCAGGGGAAACCAAAATAATCATGGATGTTAGCCTTCCAGTGAAAAATGCTAAACGTTTAAAGCTTGGTTTGAATCCAAATTTCGGTGAGGGCATGAGTAGAATATGCAGTTTACCAGATTCAATTCTTCAGCACATTTTATCTTTACTTCCAGTAAAAAAGGCTGTTCAAACAAGTGTGTTATCAAAAAAATGGGAATTCCTGTGGACATCCATTGCCAAGCTTGCGTTTAAGGAAGACTACTATGAACAGAGTTATCAAAAGAGGGAAAAATTCATGAATTTTGTGGAAAAAACTCTTCTGCTTCGTGACTCTGCTAGCATGCATACTTTCAGCTTAACATGTGAGGTGCCAACTGATGGGCCTCCGCCTCGAATTAACACGTGGATATATGCAGCTCTGAGGCACAAAGTGCAAAAGATGATCCTTAATCTTCACTTCAATCATTGTCATGGATCATTTATGTTGCCGCGTCACCTTTTTGCTTGCGAATCGCTGAAAGAGTTGGAACTAGATTTCTTCTACGATCTCAGGCTTCCTTCTTTTGTCTACTTTCCCAATCTGAAGATCTTGAGTCTTGCAAAAGTTTTCTTTATGGATGATAGTTCAGTACAACGACTCTTTTCTAGTTGCCCAAAATTGGAGAAGTTAGATCTAATTGAGTGTGAGTGGGACAATGTGAAGGCTGTTCATGTTTCTGCTCCAATGCTTGAACACTTGGAAATATCTGAATTTATGGCTGATGAAGATACTGAACCTAATTGTCAATTCATGATTTCTGCGCCGAGACTTAAATTTTTTTATTATACAGGAGAACTCATAAATGAGTACTGCATATCTGCTGCACCCTCCCTTGTTGATGCACATGTTGATGTGTATTTAGGAGAGATCCATAGGAAAAATGGAAGACGAAGACAAGCTGCTTATCGTGCACATAAGCTTCTTAGGGGGCTTGCTAATGTGAAAGGTTTACACCTATCATCTCGTACTCTCCAGGTATGTTCCCAAACAATTGTTTGATAGTTTCTGCAACCATTGTGTTTACGTTGTTTGGTTTGTCAAATTATTTATGTTAAGAGGCTTTCTTTTAAACATTTGTAATATGAAGTTTTGATATATTCATTATCCTATTTCTTTTCTAGGTTCTCAAAATAGCAGAAGAATTAGTATCATGTCTCCCATTGTTTCATAAGCTGAACCATCTTGAATTTTGCTTGCACAGTGCTGCAGAAGATACTCCATAACTCACCTCATCTTGAGTGTATTTATTTTGCAACGGTAACTGTCTGAATGACCAAGTTATTGCATCACTATACTTTCATTATTACAGATGAAAATAGCGTTTTATGATGTTTTTGTAGAGAATTCGCTTGTCTCCATTCAGTGTTAGAGATGGTTGGCGACTCGATCCAGTACCTCCATGCTTCTTGACCCACCTGAAGACGATCAAAATGGAATTGTTTCACGGATATGAAGATGTGGTAGATGTGCTCAAGACTATACTCAAATCTGCAAGAGTACTGGAGAGAATTGATTTTGGCTCTAAGAAAGAAAACAAGATTCATAATCTGATATTTGACCTTTTCAAAGAATGCATGAATTCTAATGTGGTTTTACATTGAAAATCTAACTGGATCAACTAGAGCTGCAACCATGGAACGTTTTGTTTGTGAATACTAATGTAGCTTTCCAGTGAAAACTCTAACTGGTTCAAAACAAAAAAAGAGAGGTTCAATTAGATTATTCATGCTTACAACGTTTGGGGTGTTAGATACTACTAAAACATCTTGGTGAAATTACATTTACAATGAGTTGATTTTACCTCAAGTGCAATTTGCAAATGAATTCCAGCATTATTAAAAGCTTTATAAATAAAAGTTACTTGTTGGATAAAAAGTAACAATATTTTCACTTCTTTTTTATAAAAAAAAAAAAAAAAAATTTGCAAGACACTTCTATTTATTTGAAATGCAATTAAAAACAGTGAAATTTACAATAGGCCAAAATTGCCAAATTTATTTTAATTAGTTACTCTTATACGTGCATATGATTTCTTTTTATCAGTTAACAGCCGTGGTCTTATTTTCGCTTTATGAAATATTTAAGGTGAACAATCGGTCGATTCGATCTTGACAAATCAAAAAATCGATTTAATTGATACGGTCTTGAAAAACCAAAAAATCGACTTAATTGATCCCTCTTAATTCCTACAAAATAATCGAATTGAAGGATTTAATCTTTATCTTAATTAAAAAAAAAGACCCCGCTTCTCTGTGGTATTTTTAAAATTTTTTAATAATAATAAATAATTTTAAATTAGATTTTCTTAAAAAAATACTTTTTTATTTAATTTTTTATTTTTAAATTATAATAATATTAATATAATTATATTTTGTTAATTATGAAAACTAAATTTATGAAAATTGTTTATATAAATTACGTAATATAAATGTATTATCAAATGTTATATATATATATATTTAAAAAATTTAGACTTTATTTTATGCTCTATATTTTTATTTACAAGAGGTAAAAACTAAGAAAATAAGAAAATAAAATTGTGGTTTGTATTTTATTCTCTCGTATGATCAATTTTCTCACATAAGTTAGTAGCAAGTTCTTTTTTTTTTCTTTCTTTTTTTTTTTACTTTTTTTCTCGAGCTGATCGGGTTCGGATCCTAAACCGATCAGTGACTCAACGTGCGGACCTACCCCTTTAAATACATCATTTAAAATAAAATTAAAAATAATCAATAAAATGATTCTTTTAACTTTTCCCCTGAGCCGATAGGATACAGATCCTAAACCGACCCGCGAGTCAACGTACGGACCAACCATTTAAACACATCATTTAATAATAAAATAATTAATAAAATAAAATTTTTTAACTTTTTTCCCGAGCCGGTCGAGTCTGAATCTTAAATCGACCCGCGAGTCAACGTGCGGACTAACACTTTTAAATACATTATTTAAAAATAAAATAAATTCCTTTTAAATTTTTTTTTCATTCAGGTCGGGTACGAATCCTAAACCGACTCTTGAGTCAATGTGCGGATCAACCCCTTTAAATATATCATTTAAAAATTAAATTAAATTAAAAATAATTAATAAAATAATTTTCTTTTTAATTTTTTTCAAGCGGGTCGATTACGGATTCTAAATCTTTTCGCGAGTGAACGTATGGGCCAACCCTTTAAATACACCATTTAAAATTAAAATAAAAGTAATTAATAAAATAAATTTCTTATTTTATCTTTTTTCTCTAAAGGGTCGGGTACAGATTTTAAATCGATTAGCGAGTCAACGTGCTGACCGTTCTTTAAATACATCATTTAAAAAAAAAAACCTTAAAACTTAAAATAATTAATAAAATTTATTTATTTTTTCCGATTGGGTCGGGTAAGGATTTTAAATCGACCCGCGAGTCAACATGCAGACCAACCCCTTTAAATGCATCATTAAAAAATTAATAATTTTTTTCTTTTTTAACTTTTTTTCCTTGCTGTTCGGGTACGAATCCTAAATCGACTCGCGAGTCAACATGCGGACCAACCCTTTTAAATACATCATTTAAAAATAAAAAATTAAAATAAACTAAAATAAATTTATTTTTTCCGGAGCGGGTCGGATATGGATCTTAAATCGACCTGCGAGTCAACGTGCGGACCAACCCTTTTAAATACATCATTTAAAAATAAAGTAAAAATAAAAACTAAAACCCAAACGTATCGAGTACGAATCTTAAATCGACCCGTGAATTATCGTGCAGATCAACCCCTTTAAATATATTATTTAAAAATAAAATTAGAACTAAAACTAAAAAGGACAAAATTGTCCCTAAAATAAAATTAAAAAAAAAAAAAAAAAACTTAAAATTGTAAAGGACAAAATTATTTCTAAGACTTTTCAAAAATATTCCTTGAGTCCTAAGGACTCAAAAATAATAATAGTAGATAGATAGATAGATAGATAATCGAGGTTTTTTTACTACAATATAGCAAAAAAAAAAAATTCCCAAATTACCGTTGGTTTCGGATTAAATCCCAAAATACGGCTCTTTTTTTTCTAGCTGAGAAATCGCCATCCCCCATGGCGATTTCCCAGCGTTAAAATTTGAAAATTTGTAAAAAATACCAAGGGAAATCGCCATGGGGGGTGGCGATTTCCCTTGGTGTTTTTTGCAAATTTTGCTAAAAATACCAAGGGAAATCGCCACCCCCCATGGCGATTTCTCTTGGTATTTTTAGCCAAATTTGCTAAAAACATGAAGGGAAATCGCCATGGGGGTGGCGATTTCCCTTCATGTATATATTTTTTTCAATTCATAGGAAAATTTAAAAAACATGATTCAATAGTGAATTTATTGTGAAATGGTATAATGAATAAAAGTTATTTGAAAAAGAGAAATGAATAATTAGAAATTATTATAAAGGATTAGACGTGCTCACGGGCCGGGCAACCCGCTCGGCCCGTATTGGGCCGGGCCTGGACAGGATAATTTATGTTCCGGGCCGGCCCGGCCCGGAACAGTGATTTTTATTATAATAATATTATTTTATTTAATTTTAATTAAAAAATAAAAAATTTTATTTTTTTATTCCAAAGAACAGTGATTCGGGTCTAAACGGGCGGGCCTGGGCAAAAAAGAAAAAAAATACGGGCCGCGGCCCGGCCCATGAGCACATCTATAAAGGATATTGTAAAGACAAAATTATCCTTGATAAAAAAACCTTATCTTTCCCTTTTCTTTTATTTTTTAATTTGATTTTTAATTAAAAAATAAATATTCTGAAAATAAAAACTTTTTAATTTTAAAAAAAAATTTAAATTTTTTATTTACTTTTTTTAATTAAAAAATTTTAAAAAATAAAAATAATATGCCTAAAATTAATTTTTTTTTTTTAATTTTTTTTAAATTTAAAAAAAATATTTATTTAAATATTATATTTTTTAAATTGATTTTTAATTACAATTTTTAAAAAATAATATTTTCTTAATGAAAGAAAAAAAAAATAAGTTTTTTCATTAAGGGTAATTTTGTCTTTACAATATCTTTTATAATAATTTCTAAAATTAAATAATTTTTTTTTTATTTTTTAATTAAAATTAAATAAAATAATATTATTATAATAAAAATCACTGTTCCGGGCCGGGCCGGCCCGGAACATAAATTATCCTGTCCAAGCCCGGCCCAATAACCCGCCCGGCCCGTGAGCAGGTCTAATCCTTTATAATAATTTCTAATTATTCATTTCTTTTTTTCAAATAACTTTTATTCATCATATCAATTCACAATAAGTTCACTATTGGTGCATGTTTTTCATATTTTCCCAAGAATTTAAAAAAATGTATATACATGAAGGGAAATCGCCACCCCCATGGCGATTTCCTTCATATTTTTTTACAAATTTTCAAATTTTAACGTTGGAAAATCGCCATGGGGGATGGCGATTTCCCAGCTAGAAAAAAAAATAGCCGTATTTTGAGAATTAATCCGAAACCAACGGTAATTTGGGAATTTTTTTTGTGTGGCTATATTGTAGTAAAAAAACCAGATAATCGATATGGTTGGTTAAGTCGGTTTTACACTTTTCACCATTTTCTTTCACTAATTTTAAACAATAATTTCAACATTTTTTTTCAAATCAAATTCAAACTCAAGTAACATTTTTTAACTAAATAAAAATATTTATTATATAAATAAAAATAAAATATTTACTATATATATTTATATTATATATAATTTATTATAAAAATATTTTTTCCAATCTTAGAAATATAAATAAAAATATTTGGGTGGAAAATCTCTTATTTTCATGCTTAAGAAATTAAATAAATATTTATTATAAATAATATATTCAAAAATCTATTATAAAATGATTAGTTAATTCGATCAATTTAGTTGTCAATTTTAGACACTAAAATTCAATCGATTTAGCCGAATAAATTGATGTCCATATTTGATCATTATTGAAACCGAATTGATCGAACAGATTTGACTGAATTCAATTTGTTTCGGTTAGCTAAGTCCGTTCTAACTTACTTAAGCTCACCCTTAGAAATATTTTATCCTTAAATTTTTATTTTTAATTAAATGAAGGTAAACCTTTTTATTCTTAACAAGAAAGAATATTTTTAGTAAAATTAGTAATTTTATTTTTGTTTTGTTTGTAAGAAAATCAATTCACAATTAAGTAAATTTATATGGTAAATTTGTTTGCCAAAAATTCTTTTTTAAAAGAATTATTTATGTAAGCAAAAGTTAAAAGCAATAATTTAAGATTCAGATAAAAGATCGGTCTGAAGAGGATATCAAACCGTTTAAAGTAAAAAACCAATCAATTTTTCTATTGAATAAGTTTGATCGGTTTTTGAAACTAGTTGAACCAATTTTATTCAAAATTATTTTATTTTCTCTTTAAAGATTTTTTAGGTGATCACAATCACATCTTGATTCTTAATTTAAGAGTATCTAGATTATAAATTTATATTTATACTAATTATAAAGTGATTGATTGAATTTAGTATTACGAGTTAAGTGACACCAATTCAATTGATGAAATTACAAAAAATATTTTTTTAAAAAAAACTTAATAATTAATATAAAATCATGGATTTTTTTTTTTAATAAATTTTAACAAAACTATTGTTGAAAAAAAACTACATACTCCTAAAAAACTAACTATTAATTTTAAATAAAATAAAATAAAAAACCATAAAATAGGTTTATCGGATTCTAGATATATTAAAAGGATCAAGTAAATTGATATCACGAGTTAACACACCAATTCAATGAGTGAAATTACTTAAAATTTTTAAAATTAACAATGATATAAAATTAAAAATAATTGTAGGAACCGAATTTAGTACGCCCCAGACCTGAGTTGGGCCCAAACTATTTGCAGGGCCCAATAGGACCCATAACCCCCAGCCAAGCCAAGCCCAATCACCTTTACCCTATCCAAATTGGGCCAGTCAGGCAACCAAGCCCAGTGGCCCAAATAGCCATCCCACCAGGCCTGCCAGCCAAACCTGCACCCTAGGCCCAACAGGCCCCCAATCAGCACCAGCTCAATCCCTGCACCCTAGCTACCGAAACCCTAGCAGCAGCAGCCCCTCACCTGCAGCACGCCGCCCCTACCACCAGTCATCCATCTACACACTCAATCCAGCTGCAACATCATTGCTTGAAGCAATGTCCATATCCCAAAAAATCTGGGTAGGAATTGGCGGCCAAGGCTCTACAAAAGAGCCACACAATCACAAAAAAGAGGGGGGTTTTTTTGGGTCACCACCTCCCATTCGGAGACCACCACTACACCTATTCACACAACCACAATCTCAAGCATTACACCACCATACCCAGAACCACAACCACAAAAACAAAAAAAGAATAAAAATACAAAGAGGGGTTTGGGCCACTTGGGTTCTGTGGGTTCTAAGTCGATTTTTGAAACTCAAACTTTGTGAGGAGGAAGCCTATGGTAAGGGGAAGAGCATATTGGAAAGTGATGGCCATCGGAGTGGCGAAAAGCGGCGAAAAAAGAGGTTGAAGGCCGATGTTGTTTTTCTAGATCTAGGCTTTTGAGGTTATTTTTTGGGAAAACTAACTGGAAAAAGGGAGAGAGGAGGGAAAGGGGAACGTTTTGGCATATTTTGGGAAATTTCCGTCACCGGCGAATGGCGCCCGACGACGGTGACCGGCGATTGACGGTGGCCGGCACGGCGGCCGTGCCGAATTCTGGAATTTGTTAGAGAGGGGCAGAGAATTTGGGAAAGAGAGAGAGAGTGTGGAGAAAAAAAAGGTTTAAATGGGTTTTTATACGGTGCCAAAACGACACCGTTTTGAGAGGAGCAGGTCAGCATGACCCGCGCGTTGACCCGCGGGTCAACCCGGGTTCGCGCCTGACCCGGTCCAGTTGGGGGGGGAAATAAAGGAAAAAGGAAAGAAGAGGGAAGAAAGGAAAAAAAGGAAAGGAAAAGAAAAGAAAAGAAAAGAAAAAGGAAAGAAAAGAAAAGGAAAGGAAAGAGAGGGAAGAAAGAAAGAAAATAGAAGAAAAGGAAATAGAGGGAAGAAAGGAAAAGAAAAGAAAAGAAAAGGAAAGGAAAGAGATGGAAGAAAGGAAAGGAAAGAAAAGAAAAGAAAAATGAAAGAAAAGAAAAGAAAAGGAAAGAGAGGGAAGAAAGGAAAGGAAAGGAAGAGAAAAAGGAAAGGAAAAGAAAAGAAAAGAGAGGGAAGAAAGGAAAGAAAAGAAAAAGGAAAAGAAAAAGGAAAAGAAAAGGAAAGAGAGGGAAGAAAGGAAAGAGAAGAAAGGAAAGGGAAAAAAAAGGGAAAGGGAAAGGAAAAGGAAAGAAAAGAAAGAGAAGAAAGGAAAAAACAAAAAAAGGAAACAAAGATCTTAATATTTATGTTTTTTCTTTTTCAGGAATTATTAGCATTCAAGCTCTGAATTTTTTTTTTTTTTGCAAGGTAAGTTTTTATTTTTATGTTTATTTTTATTTTTTCATAATTATTATCTATGTCATTTTATTTTTATTTACATTTCATTTTATTATTTTATCTTTTTATTTATTTATCTTTCCTGTTATAGTAGTTATTATTATTACTTTTTATTTTTTTCTTACCTTATTTTTATTTATTAAATACCTTATTAATCTTTAAAATAATAATAATAATAATAATGATGGCATTTCGGTGCATGCATAACATACTCGAAATATGTCTTTCAAATTATTTTCAATAAAGGAAATTTAAAAGCAAATACGGACGATGAATTAACCGACGACGGAATTCGAAGGACGTCATGGTAGTTATTCCTAAGATATCTTGAGGTGAGAGAATTTCGTTAAATATCATCACGAGTGGTGGGAGTATTTAGCGATATGCTCAATACATAAATTCATTTTCATTTCAAAAATGAATAAAAAATAAATATTTACGCGCTTGATATTTTGCCATGCTCGCGTTAAATACTACGCTTCGTATGTTTAATCGTGAAATTATGTATTTAATATGTCTTATATGCTAAGTCATGTGCATTCGATGTTTAAATATTCGCATCATACGCATTTAAATAAAAAAAATGGATGTAAATTACCGACGACAGAATTCGAAAGACGTCACAGTAGTGATTCCTAAGATATCTTGAGGTGAGAGAATCTCGTTAAATACCACCAAGAGTATTGGGAATATTTAATGAGTGTTCTCGATAAAAATTTGTGTTCGTTTTCATTTCAAAAAAATAAAAACAATTCAAAAATAAAATTAACATGTTTTGAAAATAAATAAAAATAAAAAGAGAATTATTTTTAAATATTGATGTCAAGTTCATTAAATCGAGATTTAAGATAACACGTGATTAAATGGTGTCGTTTTCTAAACGGGCGTTGCGGGGGTGCTAATCCTTCCCCGTACATAACCAACTCCCGAACCCAATTTTGTTTTTCTCTCTGGTTCAAAGCGCGGACTTCGAAATTGGTTTTACAAAATGTTTTAATTAATTTTAAAATATTTTACTAAAATCGATTTTAATAGGTGGCCAATCACACCTACAAAAAATATTGGTGGCGACTCCATTTTTGTTTTCAAAATCGGCTTAGCGGTCAAAAAAACCGTTATGACAGCTTGGCGACTCCACTGGGGACCTTTGAGAGTCGAGCCACAAATTGATTATGTGTTATTTTAAAATCTCGACTTAATGGATTTAATTGATATTTAATTTTAAATTCTCTTTATTTTCTTCCTTTCTTTACTTATTTATTTTATTTTTGCTTGCATTTACATCTTGATATTTGTTAATTCTTTATTCATATTGTTTTTATGTCGTTTATTTTTTTGTTTATATATACATCATTGATTTTAATAATCATGGAATGTTTAGGATAAAGGGTCGCAGACAAATAGTCGAAGGTTTGTTTGTTCCTTCTCACACACGAGCACGTGCATTTCATACATAAGCTCTATACCTGAGCTTTATCCCTTTAGGTGGAAGTAAAGTACCTACGCTCTCGTGAGGTAATAACCTCCGCATGGGCTAGCGAAACACTTCCAGAGTAATTAAGTACCTATGCTTTCGTGAGGTGATAACCTCCGCATAAGTCTGGAAAATATACTCCAACAAATTGAACCCGTTTAACTCGGGGTGCCTTACTAGCCTTCACAGGCGACAGTAAGGAGCAACTTGGGGCTTTTAGAACCTAATTCAACCTCATGTAGTGAACTTAGGTAGAGCCTTATCGAATTTTCGATCAGGTATCCCCGAAATTAGGAACACATGGAGGAGCATTTGTGATCTTTCACTATTTGTTTTACATTCTGAACAAACTTTGTAAATTGGGTAATGACGAACGTATATTGTGCTACCTGCAATAAGTTTCATGTTTCGCCCCAAAGGCATCGTGATGCCTAAATAAGTTGATAATGTCAGGGCAAATGTTCTCTAACTTTTTTAATTTGTAAATACGAAAATTCTTTCCTTCAAGCACCCTAGCATTTCGTACATCTCATACATTTCATGCATTAATGCACTTGTAAATAAAGCATGTACCTTTATAATTGTATATTTTTGATTTTACGGTAATAATAATCTCATCTGTTAAATTGCATAAACACTTGTTGATTAATTAAATAAGAATTGCAGAATGATAGTGTTGAATAAATATTAGGATACCCGTGCCATAATAAGACCCACTATCCCAAAAGTTTTGATAAAAATTGGTTTTTGAAAATAATATTTTGATCATTGCGAGGAAAATATGTTTCAAAAAAAATCGTGGGTTGAATTTGAGGGCAAATTTTGTGCAATAAAATTGTTGAATAATTAAGTTCAGTCCAAATCATGTCAATTTAATTATTGAATATTTTTCTGTATATATTCATGCATTAATTTGTTTGTTCTTTAGACAAATCAAATTGGCATCATGTTGCAGTCATAACATGCATGGTCATTCATTGTAGAATACATTTGTGACATACATGGTCGTTCTCCGTATATACCAGTGTATCAATTTATTTATTCTTTACATGCATCATATTGATATCGTGATTGCATTCATAACAATATGGTCATGCATTCGTGGCATACATGGTCACTCACTGTATATGTTCATGCATTAATTTGTTTATTCTTTACATGCACCATATGGACATCGTGTTACATTCACAGCATTCATAGCTCATTCATCATGAAACACATTTGGAGAATAAAAAAGAAGTCGACTTAGCTTTAAAAAATTTGAAGAGATTTTCTCTTTCAAATCAAAGGAATAAGAATTACTGCGTACCTCTATGACACAGGCTGGAACCATGGAGGATGAACAAAATAAACTGGATAGGATGGAAAGAGCACAGAGGGAATTACAGGAACAATTGACAAAGTCACAAGAATAATTGGCAAAGTCACAAGAACAATCGGCAAGGTCTCAAGAGGAATCTAGAGAACAGATGACCAAGCTCATGGAATTGGTATCCGTCACAATCAAGGGAAAGGCATACACCGAAAACTTGGCCACTAAAGAAAGGTCGGAGTCATAGAAGGGTCTGAATGAGGTCGTAATGTTAGATGGCCAGTCTCATCAAAACACGGTTAATCCTGTCAACATCTCAAACTTAGGTGATCCAGCTGAACCAGCAAAGTTGAAAATGGTTGAGTTGAATGGGGCTGAGTCGGCAGATTCCCAAAGAAAATATCAGCTTTTAGAGGAAAGGTTTCGGGCAATAGAAAACACAGATGTATTTGGGAGTGTAGATACAAGTGAACGTTGTTTGGTTCCTGATTTAGTCATTCCTCCTAAATTCAAAGTCCCCGATTTTGGGAAATATGATGGGACAATTGATCCATCGGCCCACATCACTATGTTCTGTCGAAAGATGACGGGTCATACGGATAATGATAAGCTTTTGATCCACTGTTTTTAGGATAGCCTCAGCGGATCCGGGATCAGGTGGTATAATCAATTGAGCAGGGATCAGATTCGCTCTTGGAATGATCTGGCTAGAGCTTTTCTAAGCCAATACAAGCATGTGATTGATATGGCACCTGACCGTCTCACCTAGCAAAATATGGAGAAAAAGGCCACTGAGAGCTTTAAAGAATATGCTCAGAGGTGGATGGACATGGCCACCCAAGTACGACCACCCCTGACTCAAAAGGAAATTACTGTCCTTTTTGTGTATACACTGCAGGCCCCGTACTATGATAGACTCGTCAGCAATGCCGCGAAGAATTTTACGGATTTGGTAACCTCAGGAGAGATGATTGAAAATGCTATCAAGAACAGGAAACTCGAAGGAGATAAGACATCCAATGCCGAGAGAAACGAGGCACTTAAAAGAAAGAAGAAAATATCCAGGCTGTGGGAGAATTCACTCCATATTCCCAATTCCCTCCATATCAATCATGTTACTCTACCAATATCTCTCCAAGCCATTATCCTTACCTGCCGAATATTCATCCCCAAGCACCAAATCTTATGCCAGCCCCTGCAACTAGACCTGCTTCCCAGAAACGACTGTGGGGCAACCAAGAGAAATTTTCAATCCCAATCCCTGACCTGTTGCAATTACTAATAAGGAACCAATACCTTACCCCTGTGCCTTTGAAAACAGCTCCAAACCCTTCAGCAAGGAGTTATGACCTAAACAGCAAGTGTGAGTATCACATGAGGGCAATTGGACATTCAACTGAAAAATGCAGACAACTGAAGGAAAAGATTGAAGGTCTTGTCCACGATTACATTTTGACTCCAGAGCTTATCGAACAGTGGAAATCCGCATGGCCATAAATTGGTTTCATCTTTGGGGGTTTTGAGGATAAGAATAGTTACCTTTAAAAGCATGTCAACAAGCATTGAGGAATATGCATGTAGTTCTATGCCTCATCATGAAAATCACTTGTCTTATGTTTGCATCCACATGAAATAAATAAATTCTGAATTTCAAATGCTTTGTGTTTATTATGCTTTAGTAATAATTTAAATTTGCAAAAATAAACATTAAGGAAATTCTTGATTTTGAAGAATGCGTTCTTCAAATAAAAAAAAAATTCTTTCTTCACATTAAGAAATGATAGGGAGTCTTGAGAATATTGATGATCATTGTTAGAAATGATCCAATCCTTCCATCTCTCTTTCGGAATTGCCTATGCTTGAATCTTTTGAGTTTGAAAAATCAATGCTTCCAGGAATATATTGTTGAATTTCAGAAACCATAGTCATTGCAATCAAGAAAATGTAGATCCTAGCCTAGGCTATGAGCAATGGAACAAACTTTTTTAAAAATCTGAGCTCTTTGGTGTCTCAAACAAGTGAAACCTTTTTTCAAGAATCAAGATTATGGTAAATTGATGTGTGTCAAGGTTATGCCAAAAACATTCACATCTCTTTCAATAACCACAGAACACGAGCTGCCTAGACATCGCTTCATGATTAACGTCTCAGGGCACAATGACTAAACCTGATTTTCTCATGTTTCCAGAAAAACCTATTTTTGAGCCATATTCTTTCTTGTCACTTCGGACAACCCAGAAAAAGACTCGAGGTGTTCCTCGTAATGATACGAATTCTCATTTGTATGACCAATCAAAGGGTACATCATTTGTAGATATGGAGGACAGATGGTGAATAAGGATGAAGTAATTTTCGGGGCATGCATCAATCACAAAAAAAAAAAAAAAAAAAAAAAGAGAAGAAAAATAAAATGAAAAAAATGAGTGTGACATCATGCATTTATGAAATTCAAGATGGTTTCAAGAAAGGAGAAAACCTTTTCATTATTTTCCTCTAGGGAATGACACTTCGGTTCACGTGCTTGTGTTTGAGATGAAAAATGACCATCTTTCATCATCCTTTCACAAATTATAAAAATATACTTTTGCTCCCCCTTTTGAGCCTAATGAATACTTTCGTTCTTTCAACCCCGGTCAAGGATCACCCTCTACACTAGGGGACAAATGCGAGGAAGGATCTTTTCAAAGGTCACAAATAATGAAGCCCTGGTTCAATGACAAAAAAAAATGCCTTGAAGCAAAGAGCAGTTTGAGCTTCCAAATAACTACGGGCTCACTCTGTCAAAATAGAAATGCAAAAAAAAAAAGTGTAAAAAATGGAGAAATGAAAGCCCAAAAACACCTAGAAAAATAAGAAAAAAAAAGGGATGAAAATCATCGGATAAAGAGAAAAGCTCAGAAAAGACAAATGTTTCGAAGAGAATCCTCCTCATGAAATGATCCTTGATTTGATCACCTTTAAACACATGTTTGGGCCTATTTATCCTTTCTTTCAGAGCCTCGAACCTTGGCTTACGTTACGTACTTTGAAAAGACCATTTTGATCGAGCATGGCCATTCAAATTGATGAGTCTATTCTTAGAGAAATGCATGAGACTTCGGTCTCCTTTCTGGCTAAAAATCCTTTTTGGATAAGTCTTGATTTCTTGAATGCATGGTGAAACATTTAAAGAAAAAAAATGAAAAAATGGAAAGAATGAGACTCTAGGGTGAAAACCCAAAATGGGCAGTCTAGAGTAAAATGGGAGAATTTCGATGCCACTTATGGTATTGTCAAGGCCATAACAAAAGAAGAGGTCATTTCGAAGAAATCAAGGAACATCTGGAAATTCCAAAATATCCCAAAACTGTCAACTCTCGTTTGGAGGTTTGACTTCAAAAACTGAGACTGTTTTCCCTTCCAGAATTGACTTTCCAGTTTGAACATCCCAGCTAGTCTTGACGTTTGTCAAAACGCCATGATTTGGAAATCAAAAAAGGTTGAATTTGTTTGATTTCCAAAGAATTCATGTTCTATAAAACTTGTTCCATTTGTGAGTCTAGAAACGATATACATTTTTCTTGTTTTGAAGTCTCCTTAGATCAACCAAAATCTTGTTGTACCAAGCCTTTCGACTCAATTTGAAAAATCCGAATTGGCACTCAGAAAAACTTCTAACAGTGATCATCAATCTTCAAGAGATTTGAATATCACAACGTGAGGATAACATTTTCAGCTCAAAAGTTTTCAGTAAATGAACAAATATTTTTTCAAGCAAAAAAAAAAAGAATGAAAATATTTTTGGAAGAAACCATTTTGAATAAAAATGATGTTGGCATGAGGCAAAGGTTCTTCTGGCCCAAAGGTATAAAACTAGAAGAAATGGAAATTCAGCTCAGACTCCTGTCGATAAGGTTTTGAAAACTGTCGGGGTAAAGAGATAGTACCAGATTGAAGAAAATAGGGGATCTCTTGCGAGGTACGAGTGTTTCAGGATACACTCTGGTTTGAAAAGGAAAAACAAATTCGAAAGGCTAAGCCAAAGTCAGGAAAAACAATCGGGGACATTCACATCATTCATGAACATTTGCATATTTATTGAGTTTTACATCTGTATCGTGTCGTAAAATATTTACATTATTCATGGGTGCTTGCACATGCATCATCAAGGGGCATATGCATTGACTTTGCATGACATTCACATTTCATGCATGACATTGACTATTTGGAATTTTGACATTTGAATTTGAACCTTCAGTGAGATTTTCTTCCAAGATATTATTGTGAAAGATCTTCAGGTATGATCACCAAGACCTCCGGGCACCTATTTCAAGACCTCCGTGCATTATTCTCAAAAATCATGGATAAGACCTCCGGACACCATTTTCAAAGAAAATACATTTTTAAAGACCTCTGGGCACCTGTTTCAAGACCTCCGGGCATTATTCTCAAAAAAAAAAATCATGGATAAGACCTCCGAGCACCATTTTCAAAGAAAAGATAATTTTAAAAGACCTCCGGGCATTATTCTCAAAAGTCATGTTTTCAAGACCTCGGGGCATTATTCTCAAAAATCATGGATAATACCTTGGGGCACCATTTTCAGAGAAATGACACTTTTAAAGATCTCCGGGCACCTATTTCAAGACCTCCGGGCATTATTCAAAAACAAATCATGGATAAGACCTCTGGGCACCATTTTCAAAGAAAAAATAATTTTATAAGACCTCCGGGCACCTGTTTTAAGACCTCCGGGCATTATTCTCAAAAATCATGTTTTCAAGACCTCCGGGCACCATTTTCAAAGAAAAGACATTTTTAAAGACCTCCGGGCACCTGTTTCAAGACCTCCGGGCATTATTCTAAAAAAAATCATGGATAAGACCTCCGGGCACCATTTTCAAAGAAAAGATAATTTTATAAGACCTCCGGGCACCTGTTTCAAGACCTCCGAGCATTATTCTCAAAAGTCATGTTTTCAAGACCTCCGGGCACTATTCTCAAAAATCATGGATAAGACCTCCGGGCATCATTTTCAAAGAAAATACATTTTTAAAGACCTCTAGGCAACTGTTTCAAGACCTCCGGGCATTATTCTCAAAAATCATGGATAAGACCTTCGGGCACCATTTTCATAGAAAAGACATTTTTTAAAACCTCCGGGCATTATTCTCAAAGATCGTATTTCCAAGACCTCCGGGTACCATTTTCAATTCTTGCAAAGTCGAACTCGTTTCCTTAAGACGGGTCGAACCTTGGTATGATTAGTCAAGGTAATCTCTTTAAGGCAAATCATTTTATCACAAGCTTTCGAAAAAAAAACTCCTGATCTTTCCTCGACAATGAACCAAGAGCCTCTCTGAAAATGAACCTCTTTAACCGGACAAAATTGGTTCTTTTATCTTTCCCCAATTCCTGATTCTCAGCAATGTGCAAAGAGGGACAGCTGTAGGAACCAAATTTAGTCTGCGCCAGACCAGAGTTGGGCCCAAACTGTTTGCGGGGCCAAATAGGACCCATAAACCCCAGCCAAGCCAAGCCCAGTCACCTTTACCCTATCCAGATTGGGCCAGTCAGGCAACCAAGCCCAGTGGCCCAAATAGCCATCCCACCAGGCCTGCCAGCCAAACCTGCACCCTAGGCCCAATAGGCCCCCAATCAGCACTAGCTTAATCCCTGCACCCTAGTTACCGAAACCCTAGCAGCAGCAGCCCTTCACCTGCAGCACGCCGCCTCTACCACCAGTCACCCATCTACACACTCAATCCAGCTGCAACACCATTGCTTGAAGCAATGTCCAAATCCCAAAAAATCTGGGTAGGAATTGGCAGCCAAGGCTCTACAAAAGAGCCACACAATCACAGAAAAGAGGGGTTTTTTTTTGGTCACGACCTCCAATTCGAAGACCACCACTACACCTATTCACACAACCACAATCTCAAGCATTACACCACCATACCCAGAACCACAACCACAAAAACCAAAAAAGAATAAAAATACAAAGGGGGGTTTCGGCCACTTGGGATCTGGGGGGTTCTAAGTCGATTTTTGAAACTCAAACTTTGTGAGGAGGAAGCCTAGGGTAAAGGGAAGAGCATATTGGAAAGTGATGGCCATCGGAGTGGTGAAAAGCGGCGACAAAAGAGGTTGAAGGCCGATGTTGTTTTTCTAGATCTAGGCTTTTGAGGTTATTTTTTGGGAAAACTAACTGGAAAAAGGGAGAGAGGAGGGAAAATGGATCGTTTTGGCATAATTTGGGAAATTTCTGTCGCTGGTGAATGGCGTCCGACGACGGTGACCGACGGTCGACGGTGGCCTGCACGGCGACCGGTGCCCAATTCTGGGGTTGGCTGTCGATTTTTGGAATTTGTTAGAGAGGGGGCAGAGAATTTGGGAAAGAGAGAGAGAGAGAGAGAGAGAGAGTGGAGAAAAAAAAAGGGTTTAAATGGGTTTTTATATGGTGCCAAAACGGCACCATTTAAGAGGAACGGGTCAGCATGACCCGCGCGTTGACCCGCGGGTCAACCCGGGTTCGCGCCTGACCCGGTCCAGTTTGGGGGGAAAGAATGGAAAAAGGAAAGAAGAGGGAAGAAAGGAAAAAAAGGAAAGGAAAAGAAAAGAAAAGAAAAGAAAAGGAAAGAGAGGGAAGAAAGGAAATAGAAGAAAAGGAAATAGAGGGAAGAAAGGAAAGGAAAGGAAGAGAAAAAGGAAAGGAAGAGAAAAAGAAAGAGAGGAAAGAAAGGAAAAAAAAAGAAAAGAAAAAGGAAAGAAAAGAAAAGAAAAGAAAAAAAAAGAGAAAGAGAGGGAAGAAAGGAAAGGAAAGGAAGAGAAAAAGGAAAAGAAAAGGAAAGAGAGGGAAGAAAGGAAAGAAAACAAAAGAAAAGAAAAAGGAAAGGAAAGGAAAAGAAAACAAAAGGAAAGAGAGGGAAGAAAGGAAAGAGAAAAAAGGAAAGGGAAAAAAAAAAGGGGAAAAGAAAAGGAAAGAAAAGAAAGAGAAGAAATGAAAAAACAAAAAAAGGAAACAAAAATCTTAATATTTATGTTTTTTCTTTTTCAGGAATTATTAGCATTCAAGCTCTGAATATTTTTTTTTTTTTTGCAAGGTAAGTTTTTATTTTTATGTTTATTTTTATTTTTTCATAATTATTATCTATGTCATTTTATTTTTATTTTTATTTTTATTTACATTTCATTTTATTATTTTATCTTTTTATTTATTTATCTTTCCTGTTATAGTAGTTATTATTATTACTTTTTATTTTTTTTTCTTACCTTATTTTTTTTATTAAATACCTTATTAATCTTTAAAATAATAATAATAATAAAAATGATGGCATTTCGGTGCATGCATAACATACTCGAAATATGTCTTTCAAATTATTTTCGATAAAGGAAATTTAAAAGCAAATACGGACGATGAATTAACCGATGACGGAATTCGAAGGACGTCATGGTAGTGATTCCTAAGATATCTTGAGGTGAGAGAATTTCGTTAATTATCACCACGAGTGGTGGGAGTATTTAGCGATATGCTCAATACATAAATTCATTTTCATTTCAAAAATGATTAAAAAATGAATATTTACGCGCTTGATATTTTGCCATGCTCGCGTTAAATACTACGCTTCGTATGTTTAATCGTGAAATTATGTATTTAATCTGTCTTATATGCTAAGTCGTGTGCATTCGATGTTTAAATATTCGCATCATACGCATTTAAATAAAAAAAAATTGATGTAAATTACCGACGACGGAATTCGAAAGGACGTCACAGTAGTGATTCCTAAGATATCTTGAGGTGAGAGAATCTCGTTAAATACCACCAAGAGTGTTGGAAATATTTAATGAGTGTTCTCGATAAAAATTTGTGTTCGCTTTCATTTCAAAAAAATAAAAACAATTCAAAAAGAAAATAAACATGTTTTGAAAAAAATGAAAAAAAAAAAGAGAATTATTTTTAAATATTGATGTCAAGTCCATTAAATCGATATTTAAGATAGCACGTAATTAAATGGTACCGTTTTCTAAACGGACGTTGCGGGGTGCTAATCCTTCCCCGTACATAACCGACTCCCGAACTCAATTTTGTTTTTCTCTCTGGTTCAAAGCGCGGACTTCGAAATTGGTTTTACAAAATATTTTAATTAATTTTAAAATATTTTACTAAAATCGATTTTAGTAGGTGGCCAATCACACCTACAAAAAAGATTGATGGCGACTCCATTTGTGTTTTCAAAATCGGCTTAGCGATCAAAAAATCGTTATGACAATAATTATATTTTTTTACATAAAAAATTTAACCACTATTCAATTTTTTTTAATCATTTTTTTTATCCATCCAGATAATAAATGTGCCATAATCTAATAATTATTAAAAAGATTCTCGCGACAATAACCACACTTGACTTCTTAATAAAGATTTCAGCATATTATCTATCAGGAAAAAAAAGATTTCAGCATATTATACCACGTTTGCCATTGAAATTAAATAACCAAAAAAAAAAGGCTTTTGAACTACAAAACAAGATTATTTTAATTTTGTTTACTACTACATTAATAATACAACTAAGCATTTTTTAATTATTATCCGACAGAAGAAAAAAAAAATAGAACTCTGGTTTGCTTTGGATCTTTTAGATTGGATTGGAGTTAAATTTGGATAATAAATTTTATTATTTATTCAAGGTTTGGTTCGGTCAAACGGATCAAAAAAAAATTTATTGTTTAAAAATATTAAAAATTATTTTATATTAAATAGTATATATTTTTATAATTAAATTTAATAAAAATATTTTTATTACTTAAATAGTAATCTAGGTTGGATCATTGCGAATTGAAAATCTCTTATCCCAGGCCTAACTGAATACGCACTAAACTTATCGGATCAGACAGATAACTCGATCGTTGAACAAATTTAACCCAAAGATCCACAAGACTTTAGAACACCAATCACAAGTCACAATTTTCTTTTTCAAGTGACTAAGAATCCATTTCGATGGATGATAAAATTGATTCTGGTGTGATTGAAAACAACAATGACTCTGGAAGTACGATAAAATCCAAATGAATGTTAAGTGTGTGTCTGACCAGCTTATAAAAGAGCTTATTTATTATAAAATGTAGAATTAAATGTTTGACCCTTAAATTTTTGAAATTTTTAATTTACGTGAAACAGATTTGAGCTTTTAAACAAATTTATAAATCAAAATTTTTTTGAAAAAATGATAATTTTAATGATTTTTTTTACATTCTCACTCTTTTAATAATTTTACAAAATTATAGAGAGAATTATATTATTTCACATTCATTTTTTATTTTATCCAATTTTTTTATTAATTTTATTTGTTTTTTATTCTAATTAACAAAAATATATTTTTATTTCACTTATTTCTTTCACTTAAAAACTTGTGACTTAATTTAATAAAATTAACTATTTTTTATTTATTAAAATATTAAAAAAATACTATTAAGTAGTTTTTAATATGCCACCGTACTTTTGTATTAAATTTGCCAAATATTATTTTAGCTTCTTTTTATAACACTTTTAGAATAGCTCCGACCGAACCAAATAGAACCATATTCTTTAGTGTAAAGGTGTACATGGGACCGGGTTGGATCTAAATATGATATCAACATCACATATTTTTATTCAAATTTGGTTCGGCCCGAAATATAAGTCTCAAATTTTGTCTAAATCCGTCCATATTTATAAATGGGTAGTTAAAACCAGAAGTGTTCATGGGTCGGGCCGGGCTTAGGTATGGTATCAACACTATATTTAATTGCCCAAGCTCAGTCCGGCCCGAAATATGGGTCTCAAATGCTGCCCAAGCCCGCCCATATTTGTAAATGGGTAGTTCAAGCCCGTTTAGGTCCGCCTATATTTTTTTTTCTAAAAAAATTTTGAACAAATATTTTTTTATTATTTTTTTTCTTTTATTAAGTTCTAAAACATGGATAACTTAGCATATTTTAAATGTTTACACTATAATATTATATATATTTATTTTATATATGATATAAATTACATTATATATAAAATATAAAAATAGTATATTATATAAATGAAAAACAGGTCGGGCCAGGCTCGGGCCTTGATTGTTAGAGCCGAGGCCCGACCCATTTTCTAAATGAGCCTCAATTTTTTGCTAAAGCCCATATTTCGGGCCGAAAATTTTTGTCCAAAACTTCCAAAATATGGACGGGCCTTTGGGCTTGGTCGGGTAGCCCGATCCTTGAGCAGGTGTAGTCAAAATCCGTTTAGGCCCACCCATATTATTTTTTTCTAAAAAAGTTCAAACAAAAATATATATTTTTTAATTTTTAGTAATTTTATCTTTTTTTATTTATTAAATTCTAAAATATGAATAACTTAACATATTTTTAAATGTTTATACTATAATATTATATTTATATATATTTATTTTTTATATGATATAAATTATATAAATATAAATATAATATATTAAAATAACAATTGGGTCGGACCGAACTCGGGCATTGATTTTTGAAGTTAAGGTCCGGCTTATTTTCTAAACGAGCCTCATTTTTTTGCTCAACCCATATTCCTAGGCTATTATATTTATCTAAATCCTTTCAAATATCAGACGAACCTTCGAGATTAGACGAATAGCTCCGCCATGAACAAATATACTTTAGTGTACCAAAACCATGTTTTCTTTCTTATTTCCACCCCATAATTTCGTTTCTTTTATACCAGAAGTCAACTTATTTGCCCCACCGGTCAAAGCTTTATTCTTTTACCATTTTATTCCCTTGTATTTTACTTCTGCAAGCTATAACGCTTTACTTTTTTGTGTAAATTATATATATAGTCACATAATTATTCAGAATTTTTTTATCATCCAATTATAAAATAAAATAAAAAATTAATCACCAACATTATAAATGTTTATTTTTATCACCCATCGATACGATTGATGATTGGATGACGTGATAGTACTGCATCATTTGTCATATACAACGTAGCATTGTCATATGAACTTATAAATTTTGAAAAAAATTAAAAAAAAAAATTACTCACTTAAGTTTTTGAATTTTTATTTTGATTATCTATCTATGAAAATTTCATATTTGATCACCAATATTTTTGAAATCATTAATATTTTAATCTTCATTGTGAATGTTTCACCATTACGTGTTTCTATAAAGATTTAATCACCACAGTTTATAAAATTTAATATAATAAATTATTTATTATTTATATTAAAATATTTTGAAATAATTCTCAAATAATCACTTATAAATTATTTTGTGATTAAACATGTAGTTTACTATTATTTGTCTAAGCACGCCAACTTCTATTACTTGCATTGGCCGCATTAAACATAAGATTCGCTTCACAATTCATAGAAAACTATCTTCTTAATGTTGATTAATTGAGAAAAAAAAGTATCATAAAAATTAAATTTATTGTGGTAAATTTTTTTTAGTGAAATTTTGTAGTAAATTTTAATGATATGTCATAATTAGCAATACTTTTTATTTACTTAGACATATTTAGCAATACCTTTTTTAGAAAAAAAAATCATTTATTTAAAGAAACATTTTTCTTTCTACAAATTTTCTCAATAAATCAAAATCAAAAGGTTGAAATTCATCATTAAAGATAAAAATAAAATATTGGCATATTGCATTTGCATCCTATAATGAAATTTTTACAAATGATCTGATAGATCTTAAAATAGACAATTTTTTTTTTTTTTAAATGGAAAGAAGAGATTTAAATCCATTAATTCCAATTCGGGATACAATCACATCTATGATTGAGTCAAATATTTTGATATGCATTTTAAATTTGGTAATTAAAGGCCTCCCATGCTTATTCCTAAACAAGAAATACATGTAATTATGCCCATGAATTGGGAATTTTGGATATAAGTAAATTTTTTATGGAAGGAAACCTATTAAAATCAAACATTATAAATTACATATTCAAATGGGTTTTTTACATCAAGTAAAAGTTGAGTATCATAAGAGAAAAAAATATGGCTCAAACAAAAATTCTATCATTTGTCCTCCTTGCTGTCCTCATCCTATCCATAGGTATGTCACACTCTTCTCAAAATAAAATGTATAAACATGTTAGTTTTTCTTAGTTGAGGATTTTCCTATGTTATAGTTTACTGGTTTTTTATAATTCAAGACTTAATTCAATTGATTTATGCAGTTATTTTTATAAGGTAGCATCCAATAGGTTTGATATTCGAATTTCAGTATTTGCAATCATTTTTTCTATCCCCAGACTACAGCCTCCTTTGTATTAAAACAAGTTTACTGGTTTTTGAAAAATGTATGAATCATTTTCTTCGAATATATTTTTATTGAAATTTCTTTTACCTTTTTTTCATACAAAAATTGAAGTGTTCAAATAAGAATATGTAATTACATTGTTTATTTCTAACATCATCCGTTCATATATATTCTTATTTTGTACTGTAACAGTCGAGTATTCAATTCAATAATTGATACATATATCTTTTACTCGTCGAGTAGGGTTCATCTCCTTTTTGTCTTGAATTTACAGACATTATGGAAGTGGTTGGTCAAGGAAAATGTTGCAAAAACCATCCTAGCCTTGGGGATTGTGTGCCGGGAAGAGATGATGATCCTGAAAATGATGGCAAATGCTGGGTGTTTTGTATATCAGATTGCCAGAAAGGGGGTATTTGCAAAAAAGTTAGTGGTCACCATGAGTGTCATTGTGCTTGTTGATCTTAATTGTTAGCAAGTGGAGAAATAAGAAAGAGAAATATATATATATATATATATATATATAAATGTCATGATGTATTCTCAATTTTAAATGGAATAAGTTGATATTGAAATAGTTTTATTTTTTATTTATTTTTAACCTATTTATTTTTCCATTTTGAAGGAATTGTGGGCTTATGATTATTTGTAAGCTTTTTTCTTTATATATATATATTTAAAAATAAACTATGATAACTGAAATTATTTTTTGTTCGATCATTGAAATTAAAGATCTAATACTATAATAAGTTATATGATTGTTGGCTTAATTTATTTTTTTCATTAACTTAAAATTTCAATTTTAACTTTTTTTCTTTTTACGAAATGTGTTAGTGTGCCTAATAGTAGGGTGAAAGCAAGAATTTTGTCTTGAGGACTTGAAAATAAAAACAACATATATAATATAGAGTTTTTATTTGATACAGTGATAGTGTATAAGTTTTATATACCGTCAGTGAACCAGAATAAAACATTTCATTAATGAGTAAAACAAAAAATAATGAAAAGCTTATAAATAAATATAAAATCATGTTTTATATACTGTCAATGAATCAAATATAAACTCTATATATAATAAAAAGAATCTCTTTGATAAGTAAAAGGTATATCAATTTTAAACTTGTAATATTAATTGTATTTGTTTTATTAGTGTAGAAAGAAATTGCTTGACAAACAATAATATAGTGTCAACCTCTACATGTTTGTTCTTATTATGTCATCCCATGTGATAAAATTTCATTGATTCAATTTTAAATTTTGTATTTATAAACAAGACCATGCTAAGTTCATTTATTTGGGATAAGATCCAAAATTACTACTTTATTTAAGGTGATAGATCAAATTTATTATTCATAGTTTTTTTTTTTATCTAAAAAATATCGTAACTTGGGATAAAGGAAGGGGTTAAAAATCTTAAGATTCGAACCTAAAGTCAGTTGGATGTTACTGAACCAACTAGGCTAAACTTCAAATTCTATTTATCATTGATCTTTGAACGCATGCAATTTTGTTCTTATATTTTTTAATTTGGTTCAGAAAGAATTATCAAAAGTTAAAATATAATTTGGAATATTATCTTTGCAAAAATTTAAAATAGATAAGGAGAAAGAAGATTTAGAACTTAGTAAAAAAAAATTAATCTAAAATAATTATTTATATATTTAAAAGTAAAAAAGTATTGGTACTTCCCGTAACAAAGAAAAGAAGATTTTTACTAATATATTTTTTCTCAAAACAAACATCATAATAACTTTTAACAAGGATAATCATGAATAGCATTTATTAAATTTGTCAATGTGATACATGTACTTTAAAAATATTCAATGTGGAACCTATACTATCAAACCGTGTATCAATATGGTATTTTGACTTAACATCGTTAAATATATATGATGATGTGGCATTAACCAATCAAGTGATAACACGTGACAGTATCTGATTTTTTAAAAATTAATATCTGAATTTTTGTATAAAAAAAGACTAAATATTTTAAAAATAAATAAAAAAATATTTTAAAAATATAAAAAATATTTTAAATATTCTATTTTTTAAAATTAATATCTAATTTTTTAAAAAACTTAAAAAAAATTATATTAAAAAAATAAAAATATTTAATATTATACTTTTTAAAATTAAATTCTATTTTTAAAATTTAAAAATACAAAATTAAAATATTTAACTAAAATTATTTTTTAAATATAAAATATTTTAAAATTACTTGTTAAATCATTTATAATATCTAAAAGTTTTTTAAAAAAGTTATTTTTGAAAATTAAAAAATTAAATTATGAAATTATTTTAATTTTTTAAAAGTATTTATTAAAAAATTACAAAAATTAAATATGAAAATATTTTATTTTATTATTTTAATTTTTTAAAAATATTTTTTTTAAGTTAATACACATGGCATCATTATATGGTGCCATGTGGCATCATTATATTTTTAAAATAATATTATTTTTATTTTTAAAATTAAAATATTAATTTTTCAGTTAATACACGTGGTATCATTATATAGTGCCACGTGTCAAGTTTTCATTGGATACAAAAATCACGTCATCAATATTTAACGGTGTTACTGACAAGTATTATAATAGCACACGGAGTGAAAACTTTAAGTACCAAAATAAATATTTTTAAAATATAAATACTACATTGATAAATTTAATAAATTTTAGAGCCATTCATAATATTATCCCTTTTAACAATAATATCAAAGACAACTTTTACAAGGTATAACATAAGTTTCTACTTTGCTCACTGGCTCTATCCGTGTTTAGTGAGCTGATAGATTAAGAACATAAGCAGAAGGCATTATCATTGTAATAGTATCGTATTTAAAATTATCATGTTTATAAATTTTTATGTCATCTCATCTTCATCCGTTGTTACTATTTAATATTTATTATTTAAATAATAAATTATTAAAATATTTAGATATATACTATATATATCAAGTTATTTTTAATCATGATTTCTTAAAAATTTTAATTTTAAATTAAGATTAAACCATTAAAACAAATAATTGAGTAATTAATTAATGGTAGTACTTCTTTTTTGTATTGTCTTACCCACTCTTAAACTTTAATCTTATTTTTTCTTCAAATATAGCATTTATCTATTTTTATTTAATTATTAATGTGTACAATTATATTTATATGTATGCATTATATAAATCATATTGTATTTACTTGTTGAAAATTATAGTTCATCAAATCTTTTGTTTTAAATATCAATATAATAAGATATCATATTTTTTATAATCAATTATTTAATAAATTAATTTTATATCATTTAAGGTGCTAACAAATATTGATTTAATATACAAATATTATTAAAAAATATCTTATTATATATAAAAGCTTACTTAAAAATTAATAATAATATATTTTTGGATTTGGACTTTAAATTATGTAAAAATGATTACATCAAATATAAAATAAAAAATAATGTAAAACCCGCCCGAAACTTAACCCAAAATGATCTAAACTCAAAAGAGTCTGAATCGAAAATGATTTGAACCCAAAATAACTTGAATACAAAAAATTTCAAACTTGATATGATCTAAACTCAAAATGACCCGACTCGAATCCATACAAAATCATTCTATTGCCACCTTTAGATAGGTGTTGCCACCACATGTGTCTGTATACAACTTTCGTTAGATGTTAAATACTAAATGTTAGATTTGTATTATACTATAACTAAATCCGCGCTCCGCTAGGATTCTTTTAAAAATATTTAATTAATTAATAATAATAAAATAATTTTAAATTAAATTAAATTTTATTAAATAATAATATTTTTTTATTTTTAAATTATAATAATACTAATATAATTATAGTTTATTAATTATAAAAATTAAATTTATGATAATTATTTATTTAAAAATTACGTAGTATAAATGTATTTTCAAATGTTATTTATATATATATATTTTTTTAAAGAAGGTAAAAAATAATTAATTAAAAATAAAAAAAATAAAATTGTGGTTTGTATTTTATTCTTTCGTTAGGTTGACTTAAAACTAAAAAAAATAAAAAAGCTCACTGTCAAGCAAAAAAACTTAACACGTTTGTCATACTAATTAGCATCAATAATTAAGCAAATGAGCTTAACACGTGTGTCACACTGATTAGCAGCAAAATTGTTTTTTTTTTTTTCTCGAACGGGCGGGTATTTTTTTTATCTTAATATAGCTAAAAAAAATTTTAATTCTCAAAATACCGACACTTTGTTTTTAAGTATCAAAATCTGCCTTTTTTTTACCAGTTGAAAAATCGCCATGGCCCATGAAGATTTTTCAACACAAAAATTTAATTTTTTTTTTAAAATACCGTTAGGAAATCTCCATAGGCCATGGCGATTTTCCAACTGAAATTTAAAAAATAAATAAAAATTTTGAATTGAAAAATCATCATGGCCCATGACGATCATAGTTCATGGCGATTTCCCAACATATTTTTAAAAAAAAAATTATTTTTTGTGTTGAAAAATCGTCATAGGCCATGACGATCTCCCAACTAATTTTTTTATATTTTCCCCCAACATTTCTAAAGTAAATTATAAAATTAAAAAAAAAATTAGTGAAGGGAAATCGCCACCATATGTAGCAATTTCCCTTCTAATAAATTTTTTTAAAAAAAATATTAAATAAAAATTATATAATTTATATTTTTAAAATTTTTAAAATTAATAAATTATAAAATTAAAATAATAAAAATTTACAAAAATTAATTTTTTATTAAAATTTAATTATAAAATATATAAAAATATTTTTTAAATATTTTAATATTTTTTGAATAGTGAAATAGATTTTCGAGAAATATGTATAACAATATTATTGTTGATGCGAATTCTCTCTCGATGTAATTTATTTTTTATTTAAATTTAATTATAAAATATATAAAAATATTTTTTAATTATATATTTTTTATTTTCGGGCTTGTGCAAGGGAAATAAAAAATTTTCAGGCCTCAGCCCGGCCCGACCAATGGACACCTCTAGTCATAACTGTCAAAAATATCTTTATCAATCTTGTACATCGGAACACATCCGGGCTTGCCGGGTGGGTTACCCGGCCCGTGGATAGGTCTAGCTATGACCTTCATTCCTGCATAAGCCACAATGTTTTATTTCCCTTGCCTAGCCCATTTCGGGTCGGTTCGAACCGAAAGCCCGTTTCACTATTCAAAAAAAATTAAAAATAAAATTTTATATTTATATATATATATTATAATTAAATTTTAATAATTTTTTATTAATAAATAATAATTCGGGTTAGGCCGGCCGGCCCGAATTACAAAAACACTTTCTAAGCCCGGCCCAATACTATCCGGGCCCAATATTAAATTTTTATTTTAATTTTTTTGAATAGTGAAATAAACTTTCGGGCCAGCCCAGGCCTAGCCCGAAATGGGCTTGGGCAAGGAAAAAAATGTAGAATTAAATGTTAGGCAACGGAATCCAAATGAGTCCTAAGTGTGTTTTTGGCCGGCTTATAAAAGAGCTTATTTATTATAAAATGTAGAATTAAATATTTGGCTCTTAAAATTTTGAGATTTTTATTTTATGTCTGAAACATATTTGAGCTTTCAAACAAATTTATAAATCAAAATTTTTTGAAAAAGTGCTTATTTTAATGATTTTTTTTACATTTTCACTTTATTTTTTAATAATTTTACAAAATTCTAAAGAGGATTATATTATTTTTTTATTTTCTCCAATTTTTTTGATTTCATTTGTTTTTTAATTTAATTCACTTAAAAACTTGTAATTTAATTAATAAAGTTAATTATCTTTTTATTTATTAAAATATTAAAAATATATATACTATTAAGTAGTTTTTAATATTTCACCGCATTACTGTATTAAATTTGCCGAATACTATTTTAGCTTCTCTTCACAACACTTTTAGAATAGCTCCGACCGAACCGAACTAAATAGAACCATATATTTTGGTGTACCAGAAGTAAATTTATCTGAGAGTCGGATTTGGATAAATATTTTAATAATTTGAATTGGACAGCTTGAATTACTATTCTTTAAATAAAATAAAAAAATTATAATTTTTTGGATTTTTTTATAAAATATTTATTTTTTTTTGAATTTTTATGAATTTTTATGAATTTTTTCTATTTTTTATGATTTTTTTCTATTTTTATGTTAATAATGATGTGGCAACATTGATGTGCCATTTTTTGCCACGTGTCATGACCTAGTTGGATATTAATGCCACATCATCGATTTTTTAACGAGGGCGAAGTACCAACTTGTTTGACGGAATTATAATATAGGTACCCGATCAGGAACAAAAATTCTTTAAGTACCAAAATGAGAAATATGATATTTCAAGGGTCAATTTTTTATTTAAGCCTAAAAAAAACCATTTATAAATAAATTTTTTTATCTTTCAAAACATTCATGAACCCGAAACTTAGCTCAATTCGTTCATGTAGTCACCTTAAGAGATGACATCTAGCAAATCTGAAATTCAAATCTCAGCATTTAAAACTCTTTTCCTTATCTCTAGACTATAACCCCTTTTGTATAAAATAAAAAAAAAAAATTCACAAATTCTTTTCTTTCACTCGCAACACGGGTGTAAAGTATAAATTTATACTATTTTTTATGATTTTATATTTGATGCTTTGACAGTGTATAAGATTCATACACTATAGTCAACCACAATTAGAGGTGCTCATGAGCCGGGTCGCGGCTCGTTTTTTTTTTCTTTTTGCCCGGGCCCGGGCTTGGGTTGCCCAGGCCCACCCGTTTAGGCCCGAATTACTGTTCATTTGAATAAAAAAAAATATATTTTTTTATTTTTTTATTTTTAAAATTAAATAAAATAATATTATTATAATTAAAATTACTGTTTCGGGCCGGCCCGGAACAGTAATTATCCTGCCCAGGACCGGCCCGATACGGGCCGGGCCTGTCGGGCTGGGCGGGCTGCCCGGCCCGTGAGCAGGTCTATCCACAATGAGACAGCTCATTAATGAGCAAAATAAAAAATAAAGAAGAACTTATAAATAAATATATAAAAAAAGAAATAAGACACCTTATTAATATTTATTTATTAGTCTTTTTTGTTTTTTGTTTTACTCATTAATGAGCTGTCTTATTATGATTTACTAACAGTGTATGAATTTTAATAATTGTCAATGTATAAAATACAAACTCTATTTTTATTTATAAAATTGTTGATTGAATTTATTGTCATTAATCATTAACACTATAGAATTGGTGAAAATAAAAAAAATGAAATTAAAATATCAAAAATTAAAATTTATACTTTTAAATATTTTATATAAAATTACTTTTTTTTTTTTTTAAAATTACTTTTTTTTCCTTAAAAAACAATATTTACTTAAAAAAAAAATACTTAAACAATTTCTCACTCAAAATTTGTTTAGTATAATTTATTTATTATTTTTTTTTTTTTTCTGTTCTGTGTGCATATCAAAACATTGCTTAAATGTTGGAAAAAATATATATCTCGACGGGGGAGGTAGAAGAAAAAAACAGCAAATAATTATATTCATAAACAGGAGCTGAAGAAGAAGAAGAAGAAGAAGAAGAAGCGGCCCGCTGCTTCTTCAATCTTTCAACTTTACTTTGTCAGCAATGAATTGCATGGATTCTTCTTCTTTCGTTTTCCCCTTAAAACCGAAACTCCACCACTACTCATTGCCTCTCCAAAACCATTTTCAACGACACCCACCTCTCACTTCCTCCCGCTTCCACTTAGCAGCCGCCAAGAAACCACTCAGAAAAGTTCACTGTGAATTCGAACCCAAAGTTAATGGCGCTCTCTCTCCGGATTCTGACTCCCGTTTCCTCGACCGGGTAATCCTTTTTATGCTTTCTTCTTTTAACTTTTATTTCTAATTTGAAAGTCTTCTTTTTCATTGCTATGCTTCTGGGGTTACATTGAAGACTCACATTTCGAAGAGTTTGGTCATTTAGAGCAATTACTTTTTGTGGGGTTTTTTTTTTTTGGGCTTAGCAAGTAAAAATTCCCCATTTGAAAACTTGCCTGCAATTCTGCGGTTTGGGTTTGTTACATTCGCTAACTTGGTTCTTTTTCTGTTTTCAAAAGTTGACATTTTTGAGGAATTGAAAGTTAAAAATGTAAATTTTTACTTTGGATGGTAAGCTATAGTGTTTTACTTTTTATATAGAACAGTTGTATTGTTAGTCATTTGTTCATTATTAATCGATTATGATTTTGGTTTCTATACCGTCTGCTTTTGCTTTATAGAATTTTGCAATGCAAAATGCAAGAGCAAAGTAATAATCAACCCTAGCCTTAATGAATATGCTTTGGCTAAACTGCCCATCCACTTTGTTTTATTTTGTTGAATATGTTAGTTGAAATTTATTTAATTTTGGATGCTTAATGTTATATACATATATATATATATATATATTTTAATTCCAGCAAAAAGCATTGGAGGCTGCAATGAATGATATAAATAGTTCATTTGGAAAAGGAAGTGTTACGAGATTGGGGAGCGCAGGTGGAGCACTGGTGTATGTTTTCCAACTTACCATAACATCGTATTTATTGTTAACGAGCTCTCTTATTGATTTACTTGAATATGTTGAGTTTGGATTTTGTTCCTTATTTAAGGTATTATGAAGATGGGGAAAAAAGTTTCTGCTTAGTATGTATTCAAGTATTATGTTGAGATTCTACAAGGCCACTTTGTTATAGAGTTTGAACTAGAATTGTATTTATCCTGACTTCATTTGGTAAAACTTTATCCATTACAGTGAAACTTTTCCGAGTGGTTGTTTGACGCTAGATTTAGCCTTAGGTGGTGGCCTTCCCAAAGGAAGAATTGTGGAGGTATCGATTTTCTCATTCTATATCATTCTTTTTCTCCATGTATTTGATTTTAATAAATTTTTATTATCTGGTTTTGCTGTTTGGACTTTTGGATGTCTATTTGGTAGTTTTTAACAGATTGATGTTCCTTTGACGATGGTGAAGAGGGAAAAAAAAAACTTATAACTGATGCCAGATCTTATATTTGACCCTATATGCATAGCTATGTTGCTCCGACTCTTCATTTTTCTTAAAGTATCCGTGTTTGACACCCGTGTCCGACGCACATCTAGACATGGGTATGGGGATATGATCCCTCAAGGATCCTCCAAATACATGGAAAAACTTAGAACAAATCAAACATACCCGTGTCCGACACTCACACCCGAGTCCGAGTAACATAGATGCATAGTAGAAATTGTGAATTAGGGTCTGTAAACACTTTAACTGGAAAAGGAAGCAATCTGGAAACACTTTAAACTGTAAATAGTAAGATGTGACCGACTTAGTTGTCTTAAGCACAATTCAGAGATTTTACTTAGCTATGTCCTTCTTTCTCTTTCAATGTCAGCTTCTCCAACTCCCTGTGTCTGTCAATAAGTTTCTTGTGCTTACATTATCGAGTATGAGAAACTGAAAAACTGAACTTAAAGTGCCCTTCATGGTGTTATTACTTGAATTAAATAAAGTAATAAACAATATGAAGTAAAAATTGTTAACGCATCATGTATTTAATTAAGAAAATAATAAATAGAATGATAATTGACGAACTATGTTTTGACATTACTCCTAAAAGTTTCTGTTCATCATCTTATTTCATGGCAGCAAAGGCCCTTAGGCCATAAATATGTTGCTGCAACTTTTATTTTTCCTAATTAACCCATATTGCACACGTATTGAAGTGGAAACATATATTAAAACATGTCCATTTTCCCTCTTCTTTTGAATTTGTTTAACAATGTGCCTCTATGCTAAGATTGAGTAATTACTCTCAGAAAGGCCCAGTGCTTAGGACATCTGAAATTAAGGATTGTGGTTGAAGCAGCAAAACAGCTAATTCCCTGCCCGGGAATTAGTTCAGAGAGTAAAAGCTTAAAAGAGTAAGTGTAAAACTTTTAAGCAAGGTTGCAAACCAGTCTTCAGATTTGAGACTTGAAACTAAAGAATATATTTCGAAGGAAAGTTTGTGCAATATTTTAGGAGATTGCTTTTCTGCTAGAGCGTATTACACTGAAACCAAAGGTCTAACTATCTAGCCAAGAACCAGTATGACGGAACCTTTGATGACAAGTACCCTTGATTCCACATAATTTCATTGGTGTGCCTCACACTTTGGTAGCATAAAATTTATTGTATTTTTTTCCAATGCCTGCATGATTAGATTGTTTTGTGTTTCTTGTCAAGTACGTTACATATTTAGAACCAACATTAATTAGTCATGTATCATGCAGTAGATTTGGGAGTTTTTGGACCCATCTGCCAGCTAGAATTGGTGATTTGACCTTAATATAAGATATGGAAGAAACTGGTGACTCAACCGTAATTATGATGTCTAAAAAAATGAAAGATATTATCATGATGATAAAACATTTTGGAAACAAATTTTCCATGACAGAAACATCATTCTGTTCACATAGGAAATAAATTGGTAATGTTTTTGTAAATCATGGTTCTAAATTTATTTCCTTTGATATCCCTGTGCTTCTCAATGTCTTCCAGCTTGGTTTTTGATGACATTAGACCCCATGTTTTAATTTCAATATTATACTCAAACCTGCTTTGAATGGCATCATAATATCTGCTGTTTTACTTGGTAGGTATATGGACCAGAAAGTAGTGGAAAAACTACTCTAGCACTCCATGCCATTGCTGAAGTGCAGGTTGATAGTTTTCTGGCCTTTCTTAGCAGTTTAGTTTCTGATTTATTATGTTACAAAAAGGTCAATGAAATGAAATACTATATGCAGTGTTTTTATGTTAATTATGCAGAAGCTTGGTGGCAATGCAATGCTTGTTGATGCAGAGCATGCTTTTGATCCAGCATATTCAAAAGCACTGGGAGTGGATGTCGAAAATTTGATTGTGTGCCAGCCAGATAATGGGGAAATGGCATTAGAAAGTAATATATCCAGTCCCTTTTATGCAGTTGTGTGGAAAGTGGTCATGATTGAGGAAGGCTGTAACTGATGCAGCACATATGATGCTTAAGAAAATTTTGCTATATTTATAAGCTCAACGAACAAGACTAATGAAGTTGTTATGTTTCAGTTGCAGATCGTATGTGCAGATCTGGTGCCATAGATTTAATTTGCGTTGATTCAGTGTCAGCTCTCACTCCACGAGCAGAGATTGAAGTATGCTCACTTTTTTGTTTTTCCATCACTTTTGAAAGTAAATTACATTTCTATCCCTGTGGTTTATTGAGTGACTTTCCATTCAGAAAACTACAATAATTGTCCCCCACATAATCCTTATAGTTCATCAGTTTCAAGTCAAAATGACGCTCTCTGCCCAGTAGGACCAGAACATGTCTTTTTTTATTTAAAATTTTTGCCTCTGCTATGAATCTATGATTTGATTGAAGAATAATGAGACATACAGATCAAGTAGTGTAACAAATGGACAATACAGACCCGAAAGGGAGGCTAACACCTAGCTAACAACAGAGCACCTTAAAAGGAACTCAAGAACAAGTGCGATTGAACACCTAGTCTGCATCTGGTTGAAGATGAAAACTATAACCTAATGATAAATAGAACAAGCCAATAAATCATCACGACAGCTACCAACAATACTATGATGAAATATCACAACATTTGAATAATTTGAAATAGAATCCATCAAAGAGAGAAAGAGGATAAACATGTTGAAAAAACATTGGAATTCTGATGACAAGGTTTGTGATTTGTCTAAATTTGTGTGAGGACCAATCTTGAATTCTTGGGTTTGGAATGAATAATCAACATGGTATAGATTTGAAAGAGGATAAAAATGGAAAAAAGATTCTCCATTTTGGTATCTTCCTCTAGAAATTGGTTCCTTAATTCATTGGAGTTTCTAGATATTTCTTTCAGGTGATAAAGAATTTGTCAACTAAAATTAGTAGTTTGAATGAGATAATGAGTAAGTAAGGGTAGAAATTAGGAGGAGAGAGGAAGGATTAAAAAATGAGAGAAGATTGTTGCTGGCATAGAGATTTGCCAGCAATGTTGTAACAGTGAAGAAAAAGAGAAATTGTCTGATAGCAAGAGGTGAAGAGCAATTGAGTGCAGAAAGTTTGAGGCATTATGCTTCCCATATCGTTTTGGCTGACTGTTATTCCTTTCTTTTTATTTTTCTAATTTTGACTAAAAACCTCTGGAATCAGTATTTAATATACCCTGTTCTTTTCTTCTCTTCTTTGTTTTGTATACCTCTTTTGCTTTTTCTTGTTGTATGTTTTTTTGATAAGATCTATGAGCTGTCCCATGTCTAAGTTCTTTCATGTTGCGTTTTATTACATAGGGTGAGATCGGGATGCAACAAATGGGATTGCAAGCACGTCTTATGAGCCAGGCTCTACGTAAGATGTCAGGAAATGCCTCTAAAGCTGGATGTACTCTAATTTTTCTTAATCAGATAAGATATAAGGTACTTTGGATTGATTATAAGTTGTCTTCTTATTGATAGATGAAGTAAAAGCAATTGCAGTTGTGATAGAGAGGGCATTGATGTGTCTAACCCAAACTATTTGTTTGGAACATCTTTATATGCATGCTGGTTTTGTTGCATCTCTCTATGATTCTAGACTAGATTAACATGGTGTTTTTCAATTTTCTTTTCCTGTTTATTTTTTCTTCTTTTTTCTCCCTTTCTACCAATTGACACTATTGCTTTTGCTAATTTTGAAAGATTGGAGTATATTATGGGAACCCAGAAGTGACTAGTGGAGGAATTGCATTAAAGTTCTTTGCTTCAGTTCGTCTTGAAATACGTTCTACTGGGAAGATAAAGTCTGTAAGCACAGCAGCTACTTGACTGTCCACTACAGATTTCCATTTTATCATTCAATATGTAATCATTATTATTACATAATTCATATTATTCTAGGTTAAAGGTGATGAGGATATTGGGCTTCGGGTTCGTGTAAGAGTGCAGAAGAGTAAGGTAAATAAGAATTATACTGCGAATTTGAAGATATTAGGAAGTTGTAGTACACTTGATTCTACTTGTTATGCTTAAAATTAAAATTGAGAATGCCTGCCAAAAGACCATTAGAAATTTTTATATTGCTTTCAGGTAGGTAGCCTAGCCTTCGCCCTTGTGGCCTCATGGTACCACTCTCATCACAAAATACAAGGGAGACTCTTTAAGTCCTATGATCCCGAACAAATGGGAAGAGAATCAAGTTTTTGAGAAAAAAAAACTAAAGTTATCTGGGGACAATTAACAAATATTCTCTAAACTATTCTCATTATTCTATTTGTTGGTAAACTTTCAGTAAAATACTTGTTTATGTCTGAAATGGCTTGAGTATGTTTCAAGCTGCTATAGATTTTAAGTAAACGTGTACCATTAGAATAGAAGTCAAATCATCCATGGTCATAATGACGTGATAGCATTTCATATATCTGGTGAACTTGTATGGCCCTAGCCAAATTGATTGTTTTTGCAGGTCTCAAGGCCATACAAGCAAGCAGAATTTGAAATCATATTTGGAGAGGGAGTGAGCAAATTGGTTAGTAATTCAATCAAATATTTACATTCATCCATATTTGCAAACTTTCTCTTTATTTTGACATTGAAAGAACCTACAGGGATGCATTTTGGATTGTGCTGAAATGACGGATGTTGTTGTAAAGAAGGGCTCTTGGTACAGCTATGGGGACCATAGGTTTGCTTTCAAACTTGTCTTTGCTACCTCAACTGTTAAGAGCAATTTAGATCTTTTTATCTGTTAATTTCAAAAGCTGATCCCTAAAGAGTTGGACTTAGTAATTTATACAGATATTAACTTTGTTATAACTTAGTAATACTGGGTGGCAGTGGGGTAGTTACTATTTTAGTACATTTATCATAGATTACTAACTTGTTTTTCATTTTTTTGTTGGTCCTCCAAATCCTTAAGTGTTACTGTATCAAATTATTTGAACAACTCATAAAAATATTTGCAAGTTTGCAAGAAATTAAGCCCATGTAGCTAATTGTTGTCTAGACATGTTTGTAGGCCTCATACAGAAGCAAATTGCCAATACAATTGCTGTGGGGTTCTCTTCAATGCATTTTGCTTATCGTATTTTTTTCAGAGTATAATTAGCATTTAGTTACTTGTATAAAAATTGGTGCTGTCAAAAGTTTTGTTCACCAAGACTGTTAAGAAATATATGCGAGTACACTACACTTTATCTCTTGGGCGTTTATATAAGGAGGGAATTGGGAATTTAGAAAATTATAGCCTTGGTGGCTGAAAATACTTATTTTGACCATTCTCTCTCTCTTTCTCTGAAAAAAAAGAAGAATAAGAGAGAGAGAGAGAAAAGAAAGAATGCAATTAATGTCATCGTGTAGCCAATAGGAAGGAACCATTAATCGTAGCTCATGATAAGGGTGATATGTTGTGGAAAGCACAAATTTTCCTCTCACTGGGATGTGCTGTCCTGGAATAGGAGAATGAGCACCTTTTGGCTATGTTGCTCCGACTCATCATTTTTTTTAAAGTACCTGTATCCGACACCCGTGTCTGACACATATTTGGACATGGGTATGGGGATATAATCCTCCAAGGATCTTCCAAATAAATGGAAAAACTTAGAAAAAATGAACATACCCGTGTTGGACACATATCCGTATCCGACACTCATACCCGAGTTCGAGTAACATAGCCTTTTGGAGTCCCCAAGCTGGAACCGTGAAAGAGTGTTGATTGTTCTACCATGATCCTTCTATAGTCTGACCTGCCATGGTGAAAAAGAAAACAGTAAATTTGGCACTATGCTCCTCAAAACTTGAAAAGTGAGTATTAATAATTGAGGTCGATGGTTTTAAAATTCAAAAATAGCCACTCAATTTCATCTGGATCAAAAAAAAAATTCAATGACATGTCTTATGTGTTTTTCACTCCTTACATCTGGTTGACTCTGATAAAGATGTTTCGGACAGAATTCTTTTGAAATGCTTGGCAATAGTTAATTTTGAGTTAATGTAGCATGTCACATTTTCTAGCTAGTTCATGGACTGCTGACATTGACACTCAAACAAAACCTATTTCTGAATGCTAATGTGTATGTTTTAGGCTGGCTAGTACATGTTTTTTCAGTTGATACAACATGATAAAACTTGTATGCATACAGATTAAATTGTCTAGTAGCCAAAATTGTTGCTTCTTGGGACTTTAATTAAAAATGTCAGGCTGGTTGATTCAACTACTGTATGAGGCTATTTTTTGGGACTTTAATTAAAAATGTACAGCTATGTTGCTCCGACTTCATTTTTTTTTAAGTACCCATGTCCGACACCCATTTCCGATGCATATACGGACATGAGTATGGGAATATGACTCTCCAAGGACCCTCCAAATATATGGAAAAACTTTAAAAAATTGAATATACCCATGTTGGACACATACTCATATCCGACACTCACCCAAATCGAAGTAACATAGATGTACAGTCTCATAATCTCTCAGCAATTTATCATGTTCAATTATTTCACAGTTTTGCATAGACTTGTTTGCTTGTACTAGCATTGTAAATGTTCTATGATGTCTCAGAGTTATAGAAGTTACTTACTATGGTCCTGTTTTCTATATATTTGTAAAGGTTGGGGCAAGGGAGAGATAGAGCACTACAATACTTGAGAGACAACCCTGTTCTTCGTGATGAAATAGAGAAGGTTCGGTACTTCCACCCTACATATATGTATTCTATTATGCTATTAGTTGAAACTTAATCCACTTTAATCTACTGATGGTAAATGAAGCTCCAAACTGCTCATTCTTTTATATGAATAGTAGAGGAGGAACATGCTAAGCTAACCCCTTCATCAAAATTCAGAAGATAGTAAAATAGATTTTTAAAACCTTAATTTTTTGTTCTTCTGGTTTCCCCTCCCCCCCCCCCCCCCCTTTTCCACTTTCCTCTCCTCTCTCAAATCTCTTCTTTGCCTCTCTTCTCTTTAAGCTTTCTCTCCTTCATTGCTCTGTTAGTGATAGTGGTTTGCCCTCTCTTGACTTTTTCTCCTGAATTTGCTATCAGAAGAAGAGAATTTCAGCAACATTGCTCCATTTAACTTCTTTTATGGAACTTTGAACCATCACTGCTAAACCTAAAACTGATGGGGACAAATGAATTCTATAGCCTAGTAAAAATAGTTGATTCCATACATATGATTGAATGGAGATTGATTTGATTGTTGGTTTCTATGTTGCTCCGACTCTTCATTTTTCTTAAAGTACTCATATCTGACACCTGTGTCTGACGTATATCCAAATATGGGTATGGAGATATGACCCTATAAGGACCCTTTAAATACATGTAAAAACTTAGAAAAAATTGAATATACTCGTGTCGGACACATACCCGCATCGGATACTGACACCCGAATCCGAGTAACATAGGTTGGTTTATTTAATTCTACCCCATTTATCTTGTAGTGTTGCTCTTTTGATGGACCGTTTCTTTTGTCATTTATGGTTGACTACTAAGTACTAACAACAGTTCTTTCATCTGCAGATAGTTCGGACTATGATCGCTGATGGAACTGAACATTTGAGCTCAACGCATGTCAAGAGCTTGTCACTGCCACCTGAAGATGAAAATATTTATGAAGAGATATGATGGGATTGAACCAGTCTTTACTACAAGGTTAATATTCAACAGCAAAGAAGGGATACGTATATGGAAGTCGAATGCAGAGGTAGCCAATTTTTAGTTTCGCCTTCGTGCATTAGATCCGAGCCGGAGAGTTTTCAAGTGTTGGTGTTATTCTTCAGAAGAAGGTATGCATTCTGTCCATGAATTCGCCAAGGGACAACCATGATTTGCTGTTGTGTTTCAACCTTCTAAATATTACCTCCCCCCCTCCCCTTGACCCTTTTCTCTGTTTTTTACTAGGAAATTAAAGTGAATAACATTCTTCTCTTTGTGATACCCAAATGGAAGTTAAAATTGAGTAGGAATTCAGCCTCAAGTATATGCTATAGTTGATCTTGGATTGGATCTTAAATTAAGCTCTTGGAATCAAATATAAAAACTTCAATTACCTTCAATTGGATCCGTAATTTAGCCCATTGAATCAAATGTTACAATTGTAAAAGAATAGAGTTGTATAATACCTTTGTTCGGTAGTGAACAGTAACTCTTTTTGAAGTTTGTTCTATAATTCTGGTGGGAGGGTTGATTCCATGAACGGAAGTTACACTGCAATCAGTAGTGTGAAAGTTTTATTGGTCTAAACTTGGCTTTACTTCTGGCCAAAAAGGGAAAAAAAAAAAAAATACTCGGCTTTGCTTGGTAAAAACTGAAAAGGGCAAGAGGGATAAAGATGAAAAAACTATTAATTCAATAGGATTTGGTTGGTAAAAAGGAAGATGAAAAATTGTTAATTTAATAGTTAAGTTTTATAATTATGAAACGGGACGATTAATACGATATATTTAATATATATATATATATTGTATTAATATTTAAAATTTTGATACATTTAATAATTTACATTAAATTTATGTTCATACGGAAAAAAAAAAAAAAAAAAAAAAAAAAAAAAAACACCAAAAACAGTAAGTATGCACAAATAGCAGATCTATCTTGGAGAAGTGTGCAAATTATCTATTCTCGAATTTTTTTACCATTACCTTCTTCTTCAAGACTTCAACGGTAATATCTATGATTACTCTTCATGATCATTTATCTGTTAAGACAGTTTTATTTTTGTAAATAAAAGAACTGAAAATGCAACACAAAACATTAAAAAGTTATAATAGACCTCCTCAATTCAATCCAAGCCAAAACATTTTACATATAGATATGCTGTTTGAGAACTTTGAATATGATACAATTACATGACACGAATAGGAAAATAAAAAATATATATATAAATGTATCAAAATTTATATAACACAAATTATTAACTATTAACGTATTAAAATTTTTATAAATATATTATTTTAAATACGATTATGATACATGAAAATATATGAACACGATGCAAATACATCGATTGTTAGGTCTAAATTGCAAAGGAGTTGTTGAAGGTATTTTGATTAGAACAAAATTATATTGGAGAGGCTATAATACAACAAGGCAAGGATTAGAAAAGAGAAATCTACTGTCAAAGCACTTGTGTCGTAAACGAGATGAGCACCTCCGGCAAGAATTCCGGCTAGGGTAATTGCCCAGATTGCCAATCCAGTAGTTACCTGCATGAAACGACGTTTAAATCACATTATTAGTTCCAAGATCGAACCAAATTCACCCTTTTAAGTGTCACAATTATTTGAATAATGAGATCACAAAAGTGAAAGTATGGTGTTTAAAGATACGTACCGCCAACATAAACATCACCGGTGGGAGACCAGTCATTGGAGTCGTAGATAGGGCAAAAAAAGATATATTAGGACTTCCATGCCAATTTCAGTAGTTTAGCATATAAGCTTTAAAAAAAAGAATTCTTGTACCACTGTCTTATAACTTAAAAAGCCAAGACTTGAAAAACTTCACTTCAAACTTGAATTAGTGAACTGAAAACCTAACAACATTTGGTCCATTACTTAATCTAACTTAATACTACAATTCAAGTCTTAGCTAGGGATGGCAAAATAGGCCGTCTCCGATGAGTTTCGATCCGCTCCAACCCGATTGGGTTTTTTTTTTTTTTTTTTTAAATCAAGGATTGGTCGACGGTCGGGCGGGTTATAAAATTAAAAATAAATTAATTATGGACGAGTGGAACATATGAATTTGGAGTTTAACTTGATTGATTTCGTGAATCTACTATATATTAAAATTGAGTCCATCGGATTCAAATGGAATTTTTAAAATAGTCTAGGGTTGCGTTTGAAAATTTGGATTTTAAACAATGGATTTGGATTTTAAAAATAGTGTAATTGTGTAGTAAAACACATTTAAATGTAACATTCATGATTATTTTTCAAATTCATGAATTTGTTAGATGCTTATGTAGTGGGTGAATTTGAAATACCTATAGGTATATGTGAATTTAAAATTCATGTTTTTATACCTTTCAAATATACAATCACGTTGAAATTTAACTAATGTATGTATTTCATTATCATAATTTATATAGCAAATGAAATCCAAATTCAGATTCTTAAATTTATGTTCTCAAACATAGCACAGGGATAATTTCGTTATGCTATATAACACCAAAAATATAATAAGTCCACTCGCCACGTGTCTAGCTTTATTGCTCGATACATGGTGAGTTTTTTTTATTTTTTTATTTTTTTAAGATTTAAGATTTTTAATTTTATTTTTAGATGATGTATTTTAAAGGGTTGGTTCGCACGTTAACTAACAGATCGACTTCGTACTCGACCCGTACGAAAAAAAATTAAAAAAAAAATTATTTGATTAATTATTTTTAGTTTTTTATTTTATTTTATTTTTAAATCATGTATTTAAAAGGATTGGTTCATACGTTGACTAGCTGATCAATTTACGATCTGTACCCGAGCTGCTCAGGAAAAAATAAAATAAAATATTATTTTATTAATTATTTTAGTTCTTTTAATTTTTAAATGATGTATTTAAAGAGGATGGTCTGCATATTGACTCGCGTGTCGATTTAGGATCCGTACCCGACCGTCTCGAAAAAATTAAAAAATAAATTTATTTATTTTATTAATTATTTTTATTTTAATTTTAAATTATGTATTTAAAGGAGTTGGTCCACACATTTACTCGCGGGGCGATTTAGAATCCGTACCCGACTCGCTCGAAAAAAAAATATTTTATTAATTCGTTTTAGTTTTTTATTTTATTTTTAAATAATGTATTTAAAAAGTTGATCCGCACGTTAACTCACGTGTCAATTTAGGATGCTTATCCGACCGTCTCTGGAGAAAAATTAAAAAAAGAAATTTATTTTATTAATTATTTTAATTTTAAATGATATATTTGAAGGAGTTGGTCCGCACGTTGACTCGCAGGTCAATTTAGAATCCGTACCTGATCCGTTCGATAAAAAAATTAAAAAATATATTATTTTATTAATTTTTTTAATTTTAAATGATGTATTTAAAGGGGTAGGTCTGCACGTTAACTTGCAGGTCGATTTATGACCGTGACCCGACCCGCTCGAGAAAAGATAAATAAATAAATTCATTTTATTAATTATTTTTATTTTAAATGATGTATTTAAAGGGATTAATCAGCACGTTGACTCGCTGGTCGATTTAAGATCCGAATCTAAATGAACTTACTATTAATCTATGTGAAAAAATCGATCATACGAGAGACTAAAATACAAACCACAATTTTAATTTCTTATTTATTATTTTTTACCTCTTATAAATAAAAATATATTACAATAAAGTCTAAATATTTTTTAAAAATACATATAAATAATATTTGAAAATTTATTTGTATTATGTAATATATAAATAACAATTATCATAAATTAAATTTTTATAATTAAAAAATAATTATATTAATATTATTATAATTTAAAAATATAATATTTAAATAAACAATTATTATTTAATAAAATAAAAATAAAAATTAATTTATTATTATTAATTAATTAAAAAATTTATAAAAAAATTTTAAAATACCCGACGAAACGATTTTTTTTTCTTCTAGTTGACATTAGAAAACTGAGTGTACACCGTCCCAAAAAAAAAAAAAAATACTAAAATAATCATCTTTTATGAAACGCCATCAGCCGGCCGCCTTACTTCGAGAAGAGGTAAACTTCCAATCATCCATATTTTTTTTTCTCAAAAAGGAAAGAATTGTACACTTTCAAAAGGCTCAATAATTATCAGCCACGTACTCATCATCTTGACAAGAAACCATTTCGAAACACTTGATTATGCAGCACATGCAGCTGGAAAGAAAATAATATGATTAAAGATTAACTAATTCATAGAATCAAATTAGTTTATATATTAAGCTAATGATTAGTAAATAAATAAATAATTAAATAAAAAGAAAATAGTATGATTAAAGATTAACTAATTCATAGAATCAAATTAGTTTTTATATATATATATATATATTAAGCTAATAATTAGTAAAATAAATAAAAGAAACATAATATGTTGAAGATTACAACTTAAGATCCATTTGGATCCCGGTAGAAGGCACGATATTGTTTTGTGATTGAACATCCCAATATCTCCATATGGTGGAAATGCCTTTCATCGGAATTCAAATGGACCTTTATACAAAGGAAAAATAGTATCGGGGTACAAAATGAGTAGGTAAAATAGAGATGAAGAGAATATCTAATTAAATTAGATGGATTTGGAAAAAGGAATATGATAAATTAAGTCCATAAGTCCAACCTCTTCCTCTAATTGCAGCATTCTTTATGTCATTGGCCTGCTGTCGTGCAATTGCAATTGATTCACCATTATTGCAAGCATCTTGAGCCTCATCAAATTTTGATTTTTTTAGGCCACTACACGACATAAATTTAGTAAGCATCTAATTGAAAAATATTGATAAACAAAAAAAATATAATCATATTTTATTAGAATAAACAATAACAATAAAGACAAAACACTAACTTAAACATATATATATATATATACATCTCTCATCCCATTATTTTTATTCTATCTATCAAGATTTAAATGCGAGGCTTTTAAAAGAAATATTAAACTATGAAAAAGTTAGTTTGGCCTCGAGACAAACATATTTATTTATATAAAAATAAAATTATATATTTTTTTATTACTCATAAAAGTAGTAATTATTAACTTACCTAACTTGGAAAGAGCCCATATGGGGATGGAAATTTTTTTAAGTAAAACGAGTTTTTAACTAGTTATAAGTTAGTTTTAATTAGGATGGTAAAATTTTATTCGTTCTAAATGAAAATATATATATATTTTTTTGAAAAGTGGGATGGGATAGAGCGGGACAAGTTTAATAAATGCATGCTCTGTTTCACTTTTTAAAATTACTATTTTACTCTTTAAAATATTCTATATATCTTTTTTTATATTTTTAGTATATATATTAGAGATATATATATTAAAATTATATATACTAGAAAAAAAAATCGCGCTACGTTGCTGGTGAGACGATTCGCTTTCTATTTTTGTAATAGTAATGACAATAATGTTATAAACACATAAATTAATAACGTATAAAATTAATTATTAACATGGAATTTTTTATATGAATTTATAATATTTTGGGAAAAATAAAAAAATAACATGAACACGTTATGAAAATACAACTTTTTCTTTAAATTGAACCACTCTGATAAATTATGCAAAATATGTCATGAATTAAGATACGATACGAACACACAATTTTTTAAAAAAAAAATTAAATCACAATGACAAACTATGTAAAATATGAGATGATTGAGACACGACACAAACACAACATAGAAAAATAATTAAAACACAACACGAAAAATAACATGAACACGACACGAATACATGAACGTGTGAAAATATACATAAAACGAATTATTAACGTGTAATTTTTTTTTTTATAAATTTATAATAGTTTATATAAATTATTAGGTAAAACTAATTATTAACGTGTAAATATTTATATAAATTTATAATACTTTGAAAAAAAAATACGAACACGTTACGAACACAATTTTTTCATTAAATTGAATAATTATAATAAATTATGCAAAATATGTCATAAATTGAGACACGGCACGAACGCACAATTTTTTTTCTAAATTTAATCACAATGACAAATTACGTAAAATATGAGATGCATTAAGACACGAAACGAACACAAAATTGAAAAAATAATTAAAACACAACACAAAAATAACATGAACACGACACGAATATACGAACGTGTAAAAATATACATAAAATGAATTGTTAACGTGTAAAATTTATATAAATTTATAATATTTTAAAGAAAAAAAAAATACGAACACGTCACGAATATAACATAAGAAAAATTATTAAAACACAACATGAAAAATAACACAAACATGATACAGATACACGAACGCTTAAAAGTATACATAAAATGAATTATTAAAATATAAAAAAATTATATCAATTTATAATAATTTAAACAAAAAAAAAATACAAACACAAATTTTTTTGATTTTTTTCTCTTTCTCTTTGCCCTCAACAATCTAAAAAAGAAGGGACCTACACCAAAAAAAAAAAAAACTGGCGTGGCCACCTATGAAGGGTCCAATGCCGCACACCAAAATTGAGCAAAAAATGTAAAATTTATATAATGGATTAATATTATATATACTAAAATTATATTCAAAAATAAATTATAATATATATTTTTAAAATATTAAATTAAAAATAATTAATAAAAAAATAAAGTGAAGTACTGTGAAACAGTTATAGATATAATCGATATTTATGAAGGCTGATGTTTTTAACATTCATACAAAAGTAAAACAAAAATAGATAAGACAATTCCCACTCTACCCCGTCCTGTTTCATTATCATCTTTAATTTTAAATCTTTACGAATTTAAGCAAGGTTGTCATCTTTTAGTATGATCAATTTGTTTAATTCAGATTAATAAAAAAACTGTTTGATTTAATGTTATCTAACACAATTTAATTTAATTGGTCAAGAAAGAATTCTTTTTCTTTTGTCAATCAAATTCTGTTTTTTTTTTATATATAAATATTTTTAGATCCATCGTCTCGATATAAAAAAATAGGTCTTTAAAATTATTTAAAAAAAAAAAATTCATTCCAAAAAAAAAATCTAAAAGCAAAATAATAATAATAATAACTTATACTTTATTAAAGTTTTTTATTGAATTTGAACAAAAATGTTGTATCATCCAACGGAACTTATAAAAAGGTGACTCGCATAGACAATTGACTCCTTTTCAATAGAAAGGAATAACCAAATCAATCCAGTTGGCTGATCATTGATCAATCACCAATTCAATCAAATAAATTATATATAAAAAATAAAACTGTAATAATAACAAAAATAAAAACAGAACATTTGTGTTTTTTTTTTTAATTTTTATTATTTAAAAAATTATAAAAATTATCAATTTCTATAAAAAAAAAAAAAAAAAACTAAATAACTTTTCTCTTCAAAATTATTTTTTAAAAAAAATCTCAAAGTGTACCAAACTTTAATAATAATAATAAAAAATAGCATTTCTATGAAATTCCCATTTCACATGTATGACATGAAAAATAAGGAAAATGCAGATTTAGAGTTAGAGAGGGACAACGTAGCAAATCATTGACCAAGCTAGTTTTGCCGAGTTGATAATTACGAACCAGAAACCGTACTTCTTTCTTTCCTGTTTCCTGTTTGAAAATTTTAAGAAAAGTTTGCCTTTGAACTTGCAATTTTTATGAATTAAAAATAAAAAAATAATAATAATAAAATTTGAGAAGTCAGATTTGGGCAACTACTAATACCAAGGACATAAATAAATCACTGGACTTTGAATTCTTTCTTTCTTAATTGTCTTCCATCTCTTAACTTCCTCCCAACAATTTCTTTTGCTTCTCTCTCTCAGCTTTTCAGGTTATTTCAATTTTCCTAATATGGGTTAATTGCTTTTCTTTAACTAATTTCCTGATTACCTATCAGTTTTCTTTCTGGGTTTTTCTTGTTTTTGTTCCTTGTCTCTTTTTTCTTATTGAAACTTTAACTTTATTAGTTTGATCAATTAATTTCCTGTGTGGGTTTTATTTGTTTTTTGCTTGATTTTCTTCATCTTTAGCTAATAGGCTGATTATCTATCGGTTTCCTTTCTGGGTTTTGTTTCTTGTCTCTTTTTCTTATTGAAACATGTAGTTATTTTTCTTGAACTTGGTTTGATCAGTTTATAAGTTTTAATGATTTTTGATGGGTCTTTTTTTTTTCTTTCTATTTTATGAAATTTTCTGGCATAATTTCCTTTCTCTTTGATGTTTAATGGTGAAAGAGCATAACTTATACATTTAAGATCAAATTGAGGTTGAAATCAGGTGGCTTCTAGTTTTGGTTTCGTTTTTTCCCTCATAGCAGTTTTTATGTAGGTTTAACGAGGGGGTAATTGCTTACTAGGAATTTGATACACCACTTTTAGTGGTATTATTATTATTATTATTTCTGTTGAATTATTTATTAAATTTTTTATTTTTTTGTAATTTAGTCAAATTGCCCCTTGTTACTTCTATGCTCACCCCACTTCTCCAAATATGCAATGAATTATGATTAATGAGAATTGGATCAGATTTGGAAATCTAGTTTTAGGAGTATGCCTTATTGGGTGTCTAATTTGTAAGAAGCAAAGTTTACAAAGTTGCATTGATGCTATGAGCTGATGACTTCATAATATTAACTGAATTTTCAGAATTCAACATGCTTTTGGAAATTGAATATATGACTTCTGAAGTCAGTGATGGACTAATTGATGCATTTCTTGTTAATGAACTTGTCTATATGATGATATAGAGGATAGAAGAAAACTTTTTAAAGTTTTTTTTTTTTCTCAGTCTGAAAAACAAGAATTTTGAAGTAAAGGGCACCATGCCATTATGCAGGACATATTAGATGGTATAATATACAGGTGAATAGATGTACTCTATAGAGGCAGCATGAATAGGACTAGTTGAGGGAAGTTGATTTCTATTATTTTCATGGAACAAGGTCCAAGAGTGTGTCTATTCTAGGACTGTAAGGAGTAAGTAGGAACAATACCTTCTCCAATTACGAATTTTAACTAATCGATGTTTCAAAAGGTATATCATTTGTGATTTGATACCAATGACTTGTTAAGTGCAGCAAGGTAACCCTATATTGCGCACTATAGAAGGCAATGCTAATTGCTACCTGCTGAAAACTTCTAGAGTTTCCTAAGCTTTTTATGAATTTACTAGATTTATTTAATTGGTAGTGATTAGAAATATGTAGAGAATTTCATCACTTTAGAGACATAGTCATTGTCGGTTATTGATCTTTAAAATGAATAAACCTTTGCACCACTAATACAATCCTTGAACCATTGCTACAGCCTATCCCCAGCAAAACTTACAAGTACTGAAATAATTAAAAATAATCATTGTAAAGAAATCGAAATGTAAGATAGTAAATTCATAGACAATGCTATCCTAGGTCCCAACTGAATCCCATACTGAATGTAGAAGATATTCCTGAAATTATTGGCTCCCTGATATTGCTTTTTTCTTCTGTTTCAAGTTGTCTGCATCATTACCTGACATTCGAAATCAACCTAAATGATACAGAGCTACAGGTTTCTGAATGTGCTCAGCTACCATGAAATTTGATGTATTAGTTCTAATTGAGCATGGACAGTCAATGGAAGACTGCATTTGTGCCTTCTTTAATGATTTTGATATTTGATCTCACAGAATTATGAGTATGAAATTAAGTTTTCTTGAATGGTTCTTTTTGGCAGGTCTGGGAACTGCTCTGATACAAAGCATTGATCAAATATATAGGAAAACTGGTCAGTGGTGCATCATAAAGTTATGACTTGTTTTTCTTTCTTATTCCATAGACATACGGATTTTTCAAACAACCAGTCTTTGGAGGTTGATGAAGGTAAGTCAGAAGCCTTCTTCTAATAATTAGAAAATCTTTTATACTGTCACGTAGAATTTAATGAAGGACGGTTGATCCTTCATATTGAATACTACTAAACCTGATCGCTGAAGTCCATTACATGAATTAATTTCCTCCACTCTGCCCTCTATGTAAATCAAACAATGTGATTTGGTCTACCTCTACTCTCTTCATGTTAAATAACTTATTCTAAACTGGTACATCACTAGGCCTTTGTAGCACATGTGCAAATATTTTACGTAGTTTTGTCCTGCATTTATTGTGCTCCTTTTACAAGTAATTTCATCTTCTTTTTTCTTTCTTTAAATGAAACAAATAATATTATCCTTTCTAATATCAATCTAAATATTCTTATTTCAGCAACAATCATTTTGTGAATATTGTTTCTTCAGCAACATGACATTGAGCTCTCCTATAATCACTTAATATTCCTGTTGCACTTCTTCATTGCATCCATGCTGTTTTAATCCTGTAAATAAATCCTCTCTGATCTCTGTTTCATTATGTGTAATATAACTTACGCACCATAATGCTAACTTGTAGAAATTTCTTGACCTTCAATTTCTACTCTTCCAACCTTGTCATTTTGTCAACCTTGCACTTGGTATATTGCCATGTTCTTGTTTAGTTCTACTTGTGTTAAAAAAAAAAAACTTTTCAGATTCTGGTGACTCCTTAGTTACAGTTTATGATCAAACCCAACCATATTGTTCTGCCTAAGACTACATTTCCTAATCTGCTTTTTTTTTTTTTTTTTTTTCTTTTTCTCTTTTCTTTGAACAGAACTTGACATTCAAAATGTAAAATTTTACACATACAAAGAATTAAGAATTGCTACAGAAGATTTTAGCCCTGCCAATAAAATTGGTGAAGGAGGTTTTGGTTCTGTCTATAAGGTATATATGCTGTTTCAATATTTAGAGCATTGCTTACTTGATCCTTTGACTTCTTTACGTCATTCTGCGAAAGGAACCTCCTTAATTATTATTATTGATTTTCAGGGGCGGCTCAAAAATGGAAATATTGCTGCAATAAAGGTTCTTTCAGCTGAATCAAGACAGGGAGTGAGAGAATTCGTGACAGAGATTAAGGCGATCTCAGAAATAGAGCATGAAAATTTAGTCAAGCTCTATGGTTGTTGTGTGGAAGATAATCAGAGAATCTTGGTCTACAACTACCTTGAGAATAATAGCCTTTCCCAGACTCTTCTTGGTAATTTTTTAATTTTGTTCTACACTTGGAAGTCAGTTTATTGTTTATTGAGGCTATTCTTCATATCATAACACAGAGTAGTAAAACTATATATTTCAGAAAAAATGTATTTGCTATATATTTTACTCTGCCTTTCATGACATGACTCTTTTCACTTTTAATTCAAGATGTCCCAAAAAGGTTGTGCATAACTAAAACTTAAAGACTAATAATTATCAAACATCCATCATCCAACTATGCCTTTCATTAATGAACTATTTACAAGGGAAAAATGAAGAGAAAAAGGTATCACATTTGTGAAAGGGAAAAATTGGATTGTTATGTCAATACTATTTAGTCTGACAGTATTTAATGCGGTTAGTTTTGATCCTTGAACATTTTCAAAGAGGACAACTATGTGGGATACTAGGAGTATCTTTTTTCTTCTTTTGCTTTTTTTAAGGAATCCTGCATTGTTTAAAATCTTAAGCCTAGAACAAGTTTTGTTGTATAAGATGTATCTTATTTATATAATTCACACAGTGCATGCCGAATAAAGTTTAGATCACATTGAAATTGAGTGCAATTAAAACCTTTTCTTTTACAGGTAGTGGTCACAGTAATATCCAGTTTAATTGGAAAACACGGTCTAAAATATGTATTGGGATTGCACGTGGGCTTGCTTTCCTTCATGAGGAAGTACGGCCATACATTGTTCACAGAGATATCAAAGCAAGCAACATTCTTCTTGACAGAGACCTAACACCCAAAATATCAGATTTTGGATTGGCAAAGCTTATCCCAGCGAACATGACTCACGTCAGCACTCGTGTTGCTGGAACAATGTAAGGCTCCAATCTTCCTGTTACTCCTTCAAGTTTAACTATACTTTCGAACATAATTTTAGTTTTGAATTAGCACTGAATATCATATTACCATCCAAGTCTCGTAAGTGTTGGTGTTAAAAGCAATTAATAGTAATACAAAATTTAACACTTTTTTCTCTATTGGAATTTCAGCTTTATAATTATAGAGGGGGTTCATTATTCTGTGTTTAGTAATTAGTGTATAATATTTTCTCCATGTCAATATCCATCTACAAACATCATTTTTCTTCACTTAAAAGGTTTTAGGTTTTCGAAACCATCTTTTGTGAAATCTGCAAGAAAGCAGATGGAGAAAGGCCCATTAAATGGTAGGTGAAGAATAATGGAACAGCAAGAGAAACAAGAAGTCTCTTTGTTTTTGTTTTTTTTTTTTTTCTTTTTTGGCCTGAGTCCTCTTGTTAATATAATCGTTTAGGTAAAGTTATTGATATGTAGTACAGGAGCTCTTTATTGATTACTATGGTACTCTGGCTCTTCATTTTCCCTGAAGTACCTGTGTCCGACACATATTCAAACAAGGGTATGGGGGTATGATCCTCCAAATATATGGAAAAACTTTAAAAAAATTGAGCATACCCGTGTCAGACACATACCCGTCTCCGACACTCACCCCCGAGTTCAAGTAGAGGTGATCATGGGCCGGGCTCAGACTATATGCTAAGAGCTTTTATGTCTGCCCAGGCCCGGCCCGGCCCGAAATATGGGCTATTTTTTTGTCCAAGCCCGGCCCGCCAATTTTTTTTTATTGAGTTGTATTTTTTTATAGGTTAAAATTCAAGGATAATAAAGTAATTTCATATTATAAATTATTTAATTATTAAATATAAAATATATTTATTTTTTTATTATACTATTCGGCCCGGGCCTAAATTTTTCTGCCCAAGGCCCGGCCCGTTTAGAAAACGGGCCTAAAATTTTGTCCAGGCTCATTTTTCGGGCTTAGTATTTTTGTCCAAGCCCTCCCAAATATCGGGCGGGCTTCGGGTTTGGGCGGGTAGCCCGGCCCATGAGCAGGTCTAAGTTTTACTAAACATAGATTGATTATGTTGATTAAGTCTTCTTTTAAGAAGGCTGATATGACTTCAAAAAATCCAATTGAAGTTGGTTCTCTCTTTAAATTAGATTCTATTTCAAGTCATTGCTTGTCAAATTTATTATACAACTGTAGGGTCTCCGTGGCTGTAGCTAGCTGTTGTTAAATTTATCAAGTTAAGCATATGTCATACTTATTGGACTTAATTTTAGTTCATATTTTCTTGGCAGTCAAACTTTTGCCTCTCTCTCACTTCTTTCTCAACCTTTTATGCTTTCAACAAGTATGAACTGTCATTAACATATTCATTCACGGTTTTAGAGGTTATCTAGCACCGGAGTATGCAATAAGGGGGCAGTTGACCCGAAAAGCAGATATCTACAGTTTTGGCGTTCTCCTCATAGAGATAGTCAGTGGGAGATGTAACACAAATACACGGTTACCTGTAGGAGAACAATATATCCTAGAACGGGTATGGATTTGAGTCTTTTTCCATTATAGTTGAAAATTTTGATTATTGCAGTTATTTCAGTGATGGAGCTTGACCTGTGAGTTATGGGACTTCCTTTCGGTTTTTGCTCAGAGATCATCAAGCACTTATTAAATTAGCAAACGAGAAATATGTTGCAACTCCTTGAAATATTATTGAATTTCATTTAACTCCTTAATCTTTTGATTTTTAAAAAATTAATCCTTGAAAATATAGTAGACGTTACATACAAGTAACTCATTTTGCATCTAGCTGCATCCGAGTAAATTTCTAATTTCTCCTTTATTAATTAAAACTTTCTTTGTTCTATCTTCACATGGCTGGAGCTCTAGTTTCAAAAATAATTTCAACCTTGAGATTGAAACAATTAATGTTTGTAAATAGAAGATCAAAGATTTTAACTACTGAGATGATGGTTCTTTCCATGCAGAAATCATGCAGAAGAACAATGAGTGTATCTATTTCCTTCTATTTCTTTTGATTTTTGGGCCTCTTTGAAGATCAGCATTGAGTTTCTTGTTGAAGCATGTTATTTTCCTTATTTTGGATCGGCTCGTGGATATATTTTCCTGTTTAAAAATGTTTGGAAAAAAATGAAAATCAATTATCGTCTGGTCTATGAAGAACGAAAAGTAGTGTCAATCTCCTCAATGTCAGAACTCAGAAGACTTGTTTTATATTTCTGCAAATTACTTATTCGAAAGGTTTGGGGATCATGACACACTGATCTCTTGTTGCAGACATGGGACCTTTACGAGCGAAGGGAGCTGGTTGGGTTGGTAGACACAGCCCTGAACGGCGATTTTGATGCGGAGGAAGCTTGTAGGTACCTTAAGGTTGGTCTTCTTTGCACCCAAGATGCTCCTAAACTCCGGCCATCTATGTCATCGGTGGTCAAGATGCTAACTGGCCAGAAGGATGTTGATGAGCAAAAGATAACAAAGCCAGGCTTAATTTCTGATTTTATGGACCTCAAAGTGCGAAGTTCTGAGAAAACCATGCCAGAACCCAAGTATACATCTTCTTCTATTGCTTTCTCTAGCTCAGACAATCTAGACAATTCAACCCTGTCATCAGGAACCTCAACTTCTGCAACTATGACCTTCAATGCTCCGTATAATGACGGGAGTGTTTAGACATTGAAACAAACAAATGTCAAATTTGATTCATTTTATTCTATTTTTGGGTTTTGAAGCTTGCCGGTTTGTAAATTGTACAACAAGTGTTGTTTTTTGTACTTAGTTGAAATACCGGAAACTACGTTCTTGTAAATGTACCATGTTTGGTAAATTAAAGAAATTTTTGCTTATTGTAAATGTACCATATGTACAATTGAAGGATAATTGGTTTGTAATTGCTTGCCGTGTGTGACAAGATTTTAATTATTTATTTTATTTTTTATGAATAAAAAAAAAAGGAAAAAAAAAAAGAAAGGGAAAGAAAGAGTAAAGTAAAGAGAAAACAAATGAGAGAGATCTATATATTTGTATTGTTTTTTTTTTGTCTCATAATCGTATTTAAGATATTATATATTTATATAAATTTTGATACGTTAATAATTCGTTCTATATAGATTTTGACACATTTGTGTATTTTTATCGTGTTCGTATTATTTTTTAGTGTCATTTCATGTTTTAGTTATTTTTTTCGTGTTGTGTCTGAAATTATCAGATCTAATTGGCATTATCAAATAACTCTCAATTTTGTGTCACGTGTTGTATAATGATTGATTTTTTTATTTTTTATTTTTAAAAAATAAGATCATATTAATTTTTTTTTTTATTATTGAATTAAAAATTATTCTATTGATAAATGATCGATAAAAATTAAAATATTGAATAATAATATGAGATGTTTGATGTAAGTGAATTTTTTTATAAAAAAAATAAGGTATTGAATCATAAGAAAAATATTATGATAATTAAATGGTAAAAAAACTATGTTAAATGATATTATAAGATATAAGTTATTGTATGATAGTTGCTGAGTTTATATTTTATTATTTTTTATAACTCTTAATATGAATATGTATAATAGATATCAACATAATTTAAATGAATATCATAATTTTTTTTATATAAGGTACATATTTTTTTATACATATGAACATATGAAGTGCATTTAAATTTCAAATATCGATAATAATCGTATACATTTAATTTGCAACAAAGGTTTATGATCTATAATCACAAAAAAAAAAAAAAAAAAAAGGGAAATATAGAAAAATTATTTTGGCAACACTTTTGTGAAAGATATCAAACATGCAATTAAACATATAATGTTTGATTTTCTATTATAAATGATTTCATCTTTTCGAACAATTTACTTTTATATTAAAAAAATATAAAAAACAATTATATTTAAATATATATAATATGCATTGTCTTATTAAATTGTTTATAGCATTTACTTTAGCATTAAAAAAATAACCACAGTAACGCGAAACTCACCTTAATTATTAATAAAATAACCTTTCAAATTTTCAATTCAGAGGAATTTAAAGAGTTTGCATTTGCAGTAAACGATGGGAGATTTTGAAAATTGGTGCCCAGCTAAAAAAAGGAACACTTTGCTCTAGAAGAGCCTGCTTACTTAGATTCAAGAGCTGACGTCTAGTGGCAGCAAATCCAAGAAATCCAACCACCCAAATTCATTTCAAAGTCAGCAAAAAGAGTTCAGTTTTCCAAATTAGAAAAAAAAAAAAAAAAGTAAAAAACCCTATTCTTTCTTAAGAAAATGGTCACCTTTCCTTTGTAAAATCCTGTAGTCTACTTCTTAATAAAGCTTCAACGTCCTTATCTTTTGTAGTTTATGCCTTAATATGGCTAAGCAAGTGAAAATTAAGAGTGGTGAATGTAGGATAAGTTATTTACCAGATGTTGTTCTTTGTCACATATTATCATTCCTTCCCATTGATGAAGCAGTTCGTACTTCTATTTTATCAACCAGATGGGAATATTTGTTTGCTTCATCTCCGAAGCTTGATTTTGATGACAAGTTATTTTTGCATCAGAAGGGTGATTTTGTTTCATCATCAGGATTTGATGTTAATGATGAATCAAATGATGATAGGAGGATTAACAGCGTCATGAACTTTGTCGATAGAGTGTTATTCTTCCATAAAATGTCAAGAATTGAAAGATTTCAACTCAAATGCAGTCAAGTTGTCGACTCTTGTCGTGTTCATGGCTGGATATCTGCTGCATTGTGGCACAATTTAGAAGAGCTTGATTTATGCATCTCTAATCCTGACAGGTTCATTCGGTTGCCTATTGGTCTTTTTACTTCTAAGATTCTGCTGGTATTGAAACTGGATTCTTGTCTGGTTTTGAATTTTCCTACTAACTAATGTTTGTTTTCCATGTCTGAAGACCCTTCATCTCAAATCAATTGAATTTCCAAACGATGAGTCAGTCCAAAGGCTTTTCTCTGGCTGTCTCGTGCTTGAAGCTTTGCTTCTACACAGCTGCAATCCCTTATTTTGTCCATTGAAGATCTGGTGTAGGATTTTTAAGAAGTATTGTTAATGTTCAATCCCTTATTTTGTCCATTGAAGATCTGGTGGTTAGTTTTACTCATCCTGAACCTCTTTTCCTGATGCTATTTTCTTCAAGTGGTGATTGTGATTATATATACTTTTTTTATCTTAATTTCAGCAGTTTTCTTTCAAGCCAGTGCCTGTTTTTGATAAATTGGTGAATCTGGAGATTGTTCTTGCCTACAACTCTGATGAATGGATAGGTATTGCAGACATACTTGAAAGTTCACCTAATCTAGAAACCCTGGTATTCCATGAGGTATGATTGATTTATATAAACATTTTTCGCAAGTAAAAATTCAACTAAACTCTTCTAAAGTTGCAAATATTTTACTTAGTTTTCTTTCTATTTTGGGTTCAGCTAGTGAATCTCAGAAATCTACTCAGGCATCTACCTAAAAAAGTACCTGGTTGCCTGTTGTCTCACCTCAAGGAAGTTGAAATTTGTTCATTTAGAGGTGAGAAAGATCAGATGGAATTAATTAAGTACTTGCTGAAGAGTGCTAAAGTTCTAGGGAAGCTTATAATTTACACAAAGGTAGAGCAGGAAACACAAGAGTTGAAGATCACCAAAGAACTGTTGAAGTTACCAAGGGGATCAAGCAAATGTCAAGTTCAGATTATCTGATATCCTTCAATTCTTCTTTTTCTTTGTTGATAATTGTTTCTCAAAGGGAATCAAGCAATTATCTTCAAAAAGGGAGTTTTAATTGAAACTGAAATTGCTGGATTTATTGGGTTCAAAGGGAATGAATGAAGTTGTGAAAAACTTTCTGAAGAATGCAAATTTTCTTGAATAGTATACTCATATTTTTGCATTATACTAATTTACTTGATGAAACAAAGGCATGCATTCTCCATGAACCAAGGGGTTCCACCACATACTGAAAATTGGTTGGAGTAAAACTTTCTGAAATGTTTACATATGTTAGGATATATAATAAAATATAAATATTTAAATAAATAAATATATATATATATATATATATATAATCAATGACACTTGCACTATTAATAAAAGAGTTCGTTTTTTTATACATTTTAAACATTTTTTAACTCCACAAGTAGGGGTGTAAACGAGACACCTGTGCTCGCAAGCTACTCGAGTTCGACTCGAAAAAAACTCGAATTCGATTCGGTCATTATCGAGCCGAGCTCGAGTTCGAGCAGCTCGAGCTATCGAGCGAGCCGAGTTCGAGTATCTTAATACCCGATTCGAGCAGCTCGCGAGCCTAATCGAGTTTTTTTATTTATAATATTTTTATTATTAATTTACTATTTTACCCTTAATATATATATACATACTTAAAAACCCTTAATTCGAGCTCGAGCTCGAGTATATAAACGAGCCTAATCGAGTCGAGCTCGAATAGTTCGATTTTATCTCGAGCCGAGCTCGAGCTTAAAAAATGATACTCGATCGAGCTCGAACCGAGCTTCGAGCCTCGAGTTTCGAATCGAGCTCGAGCTTCTCAGTATTCGAGCTCGACTCGACTCGATTACAGCCCTATCCACAAGTGGGTTAAAAGGTTGTCACATGTCCCATCTTTTTAATTAGTTTTGTTTATCTTTTATTATGTGTCACATTATTAATCTGTTTGTGGAGTCCAAAAACTTCACTGACAATGTATAGAATAATTTCTCTTAATAAAATATAATTAAAATTATATTAACATATCTTAAGATATGCAAAAAAAAAAAAAACAATATTATAAAAATATTTAAATAAAAAAACATGTGCTCCCACAACAACGTGTAGGCGACTTATTAGTTATTCAAATTATTATAAGATTATGGTACCCCTATTATGAGGGTAAATGAAAAAAAAAAAATGAATAAAAAATTCTGTTTTAAAAAAGTTGATTAGTGAGTAGTTTGTATGTAAGGATAGTTTTTAAAAGAAGTGAATAATTTTTAGGAAAAAATTGATAAATTGTTTAAAAATAAAAATTATATAAAAACTTAAAAAGATATCAATACTCTTGTTATGTTATTTTATATAATAATTTATTTAATTTATTTATATATATTTTTAATTAAATTGGCAATACTTAATTCGTTATATCATTTATATATTTATTTATATAGTATAGATCAAAAGGAAATTGTTATTGTAGTGTAACAATGTTTTAATGATTAGACTGGACATTGAACCAATTGAATATCTTGTTCTTGATTCAATTATAGCATTATTTTAAATACATCATTTGTTATTAAATATTAGATTAAATATGACTAACATTTAACAAATAAAAAACATTTGGTTATGGTTAGTACATTAATGAAATTATGAAACTACAAAAGAGTAGGGGCTTGAAATTTATCACTTAAGATAAATTTTTAAAGAATATAATTCTCTTTATTTTCTTTATTTAAACCAATTTTCTATTATCTACTTATATTGATTATTTACTTTTTTTTTTAATTTAGAAATCCTTTCTTTTTATCATTTTTTATTTATTTGTTTATATATATTTGCTTTTTGCTAAAATACTAAATAATTCTTTGAAATTTTCATTTTTTAAAATAAATTTTATATTTTTATTATATCAAATAAGTTTTTAACCTTCGATTTATGTCTAAATAAACCTTTATTTTAAAACGAAAGGAGTTTTGTTACAATCAATGCTAGTTAGATTTTTTTTTTCTTCATATAAAAGTTAACGTGATTAAAATAAAAAGAAATTGAAAAGCAAAAAAATTGAATTTATGTATAAATAAAAATTAAAAGTTAAATATTTATTTGAATGTAATAAAAATATAAAAATTTATTTAAAAAAAAATAAAATTTAGTTTTTCTTTGTTATTTTAATTTTTTTTTCTTCACCTACAAAAATGAAAGCATGATTGGTCAGAATGTAGGCTAGATTATGGCAAGTATCTATCTATCTATCTATTTAGTATTAGGATCTCCTAACATTAATTCTTAAAGTTAAAAAAGTAGATAAAAGAATAAAAAAAGAAGAAAGGATATCCATTGACCATAAATTGCAATAAACTTTTTGGTTGGCAGCAACAATCAGGCCTTTTTCTTAACAAGTCTTGCATAGCATTACTTAGGTTAATTTGGATGAGTTAGATTAGATTAAAAATAATGATGTCTGTAAAATTAAATGTTATAACGGTAAAATCAAGTATTATAATGGTGAGATTAAAATTAATGTTGAGATATGTATTTGGATAACAAAATAACGGTAACGGTGAGGTCATGAGAATGAAAAATGATCATTAAAAACGTTAATTTAAGTGTGTTTCGATAAATTATTTATATATATTTTAATAATATTTAATATTTCAATTTATTTTAAAAAATTATTTTATATATTATTTAAATATTTTAAGTAATTAACTAATTATGATATAATTATATATATTTATTTATTGTATTAAATGAACAAATAATTTAAAAACTTTTAAATAACAAATTTAAAAGTAAATTAAAAATAAAAAATAAAATAGATTTTTAACAAAAATATAAAATATATAAACTTTTATAAATAAAAAAAATTGTTGAAAAAAAAGGAAATTTTTAGGGTTAATTTGAAAAACAACCGATGAAAAAAAAGAATTTTTTAATTGGCACTATAAAAAAAAATTATAACTCAAAAGGAAATATTAAGTTTGAAAATTAATAAAAAAAAAGTTGTTTTTATTCTTTTGACCCTTATCACTAAAGAAGTTTGACAATTAATAATCTCATTGTCTGGCTTGTTGAATCTAGCAACCAAGTGTTTCTCAGTAAGTTATGACTTCAATTTCAGTTTTTCAAAGTTTTCGGGATATTCAGAGGTTTTGCTTCTCCACTAAGCAAACTCTTCAAATCTTCTTCTTAAAAGATAATTCAATAAATTTTAGTCTTTTAGTGCAATAATTAACAATTTTTTTTTAACTAATTAGAATAAAAAGAAGAAGAGGGAAGAAGAGAATATGAAGAAGAAGTAGAACAAGGGTGCCAAAACAAAGAAGAAGAGAGGCGGCAGAAAAAAAATAAAAAGCGTGAAAAAAAATAAAATTTCAGGAAGGAAATTTGAATATTTCATTAAGGGTATTTAAATTTTTTTCATTTTCTTCTTATTAATTTTCAATTTTTTCATTTCTTTGTTTTTTAATAACTATTTTTTATTAGATTATTTAACCATTTTTATAATGTTTATAGTCTCTTTCTCAAATTAACCTAAATTTTTACTCCCACCGCTCCAATCTCTCACTGGAGGGGGCAATGGGGCAACTGCAATTCGAATGCATCCCACATGTAATTAAAAACTTTTTTTTCATTGGATTCCACTAACATCCGAAGTAGAGGTGGTCATGGCCAGGCCGCGGCCCGTTTTTTTTTTCTCTGCCCAGGTTCGGCCTTGGGTAGCCCAAGTCCGTCCGTTTAGGCCCGAAACACTGTTAATTGGAATAAAAAAAATAATTTTTTAATTTTTTTAAATTTTTTTATAATTAAAATTAAATAAAATAATATTATTATAATAAAAATCACTGTTTCGGGCCGGGCCGAAACATAAAATATCCTGCCCAGATCCGGCCCGATACGGGCCGGGCCTGCCGTGCCGGGCGGGCTGCCCAGCCCGTGAGCAGGTCTAATCCGAAGACATATAAAAGCCATTCTTATTATGCAACCTAAAATCCAGCTTAAAATCTACAATTTACGTATATGTTTGGCCTTTGGATGCATGTGCAAAGAGACGATAGTTGATCGAATATTTATAATTTTTAAAATATTTAAATTTTTTTGATTTGTTCGATATTTAAATTTATTTATTATTCTTTTATTATTCGAATTCATATTCGGTTTAGATAACAATATTCGTCGAATATTCGAACCGATTAAATATCTGAATTTATTAAATCAATATTTAAAGATAAAATATAAAAATAAATAAAAATTAAATATGTAAATAGATATCAGATTTTGATATCCGAATCTGTTATTTGTATAAATAAAATGGATCGGATAACAAATTTGAGTATCCAATATTATTAATACTGAAATCAAAACGGATTCGAATAATAAATATCCAAAAATTTATATCTAAATTAACTGTAAATAATAAATTTAATATCTAAATTTAAAAATTAACTAAATTCATAATATCCAATAACGTTGAATATCCGATTTTTACTATCATTCTCGTTAATAAAAAGAAAACAAAATTTATGAACACAACAGCAGCATCTCATGTGATGTTCATAATTCATTATGTCAAAACAAGTGGGTCCTTATTCCTTAACCCCTCTTGTCTTTGTCTAATGTCCAGCCTTTCCAAGTTAGCTGAGGGAGAGTTAGTTCGCTCTTTCATTTCTCACTGTCTTTAAGAACAACTTTTTCAAACTTTTTCCGACTCAGACTCTTTTTTTCATGAGTGAGTCCTGAAAAAAAAAAAAAAAAACCAAAATAATAGGTAGTAGTAAAAAGAAAAAGAAAATCTAGTTATGTTATTAGGTTTTGTTTTGTCTTGCCATACCAAAAAACCCCAAAATTTATCCTTTTTAATTTAATTTAGCTTTTACTCACCCCACCCCACCCAACTCAATTGACCTTATCATCTGCTTTACTCTGCTTTTTGTCTTTGGATTTAGTTTCAGATTTTCAGAGTAAAAAAAAGGGCATAACTTGCTTCCATCTTTTGGCTCTTTTTTATTTTTTTAAAGCAAAATTTTAGCGTTGAATGAACCCAGCGTGATCGAATTTACTTTCTCAACTGCAAATCCTCTAATGGGTATTTTTTATTTTTTCATAAATAAGCAAATGAGTATTAATTTTTTTTATTCTGATAAATGAACAAATGGGTGTGTTTTAGTTCCTCTAAACTTCATTTCCTGAAATGGGTATTTTTCTTCTCTCCATTTTCTTAGTAAAAATTTGATCTTTTTGAGGTGGATCCAAGATTAAAAGTGGTGATGGAGGATATAGGGCTGTTTAAGCAAGGTTGGAAATGGTTAGAATCTCAGAAACACGTTTATTCCAAGGCGAAAACAGCGGTTGGTTGTTGTAGGGATAAAATGGGGTTTTTAATGGAGAGGCATTGGCCTATGGTTTGTACTGGATGTGTTAATTTTTGGAAGTTTTCGAGGTTGCTTTTGGTTTATTGGAAAGATTGTGTGGTGAGAGGGTTTCAGTCATGTATCAGATTGGGTTCGGCTTCGTTGCTTGTCATAATGTGGAGTTATTTCCTCAGCTTGACTTCCATGTCTTGCTTGCTTTATGTACTTCTAAGTATGGTATGTATCGTTTCATTTTCTTAAAATCTGTTGTGTTCGTTTTTGCATTTTTTATTATCTGAGTTATTGGCCACTTTTCAAGCTGATTGTTGATTTTATATGGCTAGTTAGATGGGCTTGGTAATATGATTGAAATGAGCTAAAATAAAGTTGAGATGATTGATTACTTGGATTTTAGATTTGTCAACTTTGATTTATCTTTGAAATTTCTTTGATAAGAACAAAGAATTGGGTTTTCGTTGGTAAAGTTTCAACGCTTGATTGCTTGATGTTGAGTACTGAAAATGAAAATGAAGTTATTAACTTTGTTTCTCAATTAATGTGTTAGAGGTTAGACTCTGAGCAAAGATGCTTGGATTTAGCTTAAAAGTTTGAGTTCTAGAATCTTATGGTTGTGCTGATTGCTGTACTGTTGATCGGAAATCATGCCCTGAAGTTCTTGGAAGAGATGTCAAAATGCTTTTGCATGATAATTTTATTGATTCAGAGATCCTTGAATATTATCCTCAGGCTGTTGTCAATGAATTGCTGGCCTTGTTTTTTGTCCCAAACTATCTATGCATAAAACTGTCTGCATACTAATGTGAGTGTAGTGCTATTGAAGTTTTTTTGAACACTTAATCTCGAATGAGGCATAGCTTGCACTACATCTACCACAACTGTGACGTTAAATGTTAAAATTTCTTCTTTCCCAAGCTACAAGTTATGTTATTCTGTCTGATAGTATTTGCTTTCTAGTGATGACTGGACATGAAATTAGAGGAGCAAAAGTTGCTAAGAGGTGTTAATGGTGGATATTTTTCTATTAGTTCAGCTAAACTTAGTGATGTTTAGGTTTTTCTGGGAGTTATGGTGGATTTTTTCTGATACAAACTTAAGGGTCTGTTAGTTTACTTTGTGGCATCAATCTTATCAATGTATAATTTGCAATTAGAAATTTAAGAATGATGCTAACAATCTGGTCTCATTTGTTTCAGGGAGCTGCTGCAGCTGCAGTTCAGTACTTAGGTTACACTCCTGGCCTCTTTATCGTAGGGCTGTTCAGTATTTTGGTATTATGGATGTATGCTAACTTTTGGATAACGGGAACACTGTTTATAGTTGGAGGTATGGCTTGTTTCTTGCCCTATTGACTGAATTTTTCTTGTCAGTAATATAATGTTCATACTTTTTTCTTATTTCATATGAATTCATATCTATCATGACACATGAGATATTTCTATCTATGTTGTTGATGATATCCACAATAATAGCTTGTCATATGTTTTATGTTTGAGAAATAGTTGCAGAAACTAAGTATGAGAATGTTTATTTTTTCAAAATTATCCACCTTATGCTGTATCAAAATGGATTATGGCTTTCTTTTTCTAGTTTGTACATCTATGTACCTACATACGTGTTTTTTTTTTTTTTTTTTTGTATCAAGGAAAATAAACTAGAGGAATCTGTAGGAAGATATAAGGAAAGCATGTACGTTGTTTTTGCCAATTGATCTGTTTGTCTATGAAGTAAAGCTGGTCATGTTGGCTCTGCCGATGGAAACCGAAGGGGAAAGTTTGTATTGTTACAAGGGTCACAAGACCAAGAACTGATGAAAGGATTTTTGTGTCTTATTGTCGGAGTGAGACATTGAATTATGTTATAAGCTATGTGTTTACCATCTTAGGCTCTCTTGTTCTTCCTGCATAAGAATGCAGAGAATTTGCATGACTAGCAAGTGCAAACACAATTAATTGTGGGATTAGTTTTATCAGACCTAATAGGGTTTATCTGATTAGGAGCAGAAGGGTATAAAGCGCACAAAGTAAAAACTGTAGGATCCTTTGACAGGACTTGATTTTAATGTTATTTAATATTTCAAATTCTAAGGTTCTATATTTTTTGTTAAACTATTAGCATAATCTTTAGATTGAATTCAATCGATCTGTAATAATTTCCCTTAATACCAGTGCTTTATTAGGCATGCCCATCGTCCTATTTGATGCCTTGTCCAAATCCTGTGTCAGCAGTCAGTAAAACTTGGTGATTGATTGAATCCATCTTTAGCATTGTCATTTTTCTCATGCCTTCAGTTATTAACTTTAGCCGCTAGCAGAAATAATTAACCTTCGTGTATTATGAAAGTTCATGTTTGAGGATTTTGAGGATTTTCCATGACTATCCACTATCCAGTACCCATTTGATAATTTTGAGTGACCAACCAAAGCCCTTCTCCACCCTTTAACGTATGTAAAAGAGTGTTACTTTATAGAAGTCCTATACATCATCTAAAGCCTGGCTAGCATTTGGTTTTACTCTATATACTTCTGCATGTTTATTTTATGTTGTCAGTGTTGCATTCTTGATTTGTTCTCAATGCTAAACAGGGTATGAATCATATCTCATTTTGGATGGAAGATTCTTTACTCTGAAACTTGTTTGATGGACTTAAGTATATTTGCATTTCATCTGTTTTTACTGCCTCTGTTGTTTTGAGATCTCTTAAGCTGATATATCTCTGCGCAGGTTATTTGTTCTCCTTAAGTCATGCACGGTTGATAGTCTTAATAGCGACTACATACTCTGTTTATTGTGTCAAAGTTCGAGTTGGGTGGCTTGGCGTTTTTCTATCAATAAACCTTGCATTTTTCTCGAACGATGTAGTGAATTATTTGCTCCAACGTTTTGATAATGCGAGTGAAAACACGCATTTTGAAGAGCAAAAGGAATCTAAATCAGTTATGGAAGATGATTTGTATGGACAGTTTGAATACTCTATTCCCACTGATGAACCTAAGAAGGTGGTGCATCCATGCAAGTCATCCAGCAAATCTGCTACTACATCAGTTATAAACCAAAAAGAGTTTTCTGCTAAAAGGGTGGTCAAGGAAGAAACGAGTTCCGCTGATGAAATGAAAAGAATATTGAATAGCACAGATCATTATGAAGCCTTGGGGTGCCCTCGTCACATAAAAATTGACACTGGAATCTTGAGAAAGGAATACCGAAAAAAGGTAGATGCTATCTTGAAGAAGCCTTACACATTTGATTTGTCTAAATATCTAACTTGGGCACCAGCACTTATTTCAGTAAAAGCATAACTAAACCTGAGGAATGTTTCTCCTTTTCTATTCAAGTGATATTAGGCTAATGTTCATTATTTTAGCCTTTGCTTCTTATAGTTTATTTCCTCAATTCTTAATTAAAATCAGGAAAAAGATTTTAGGATTTATGTGAGGGAAATGGATGGATTGGAATCAAAGAGAAAAATTTTAGAGGAGAGAATGGTCTAGGATGCAAGGGAAGATATACTTCTTTAATTTTCCTTTCCGAAGGAACCTTCATGTAGCCTTCTTTTGTTTTCCATTTTTTATGGCATACCCTAATTTTCTCGATTTATTTTCTCGCAATTCTATTTTGACAGGCCATGCTTGTACATCCTGATAAAAATATGGGAAGTCCTTTAGCAAGTGAATCATTTAAGAAACTTCAATGTGCTTATGAGGTGAGCAACTATGTTCTTATTGTTATTTAGTCTTCGTATGATTTCTTATTTTGAGTTCCTATTTTCTGTATATCTCAAATGAAAGTTGAACAATGTCAACGATTCGAGAAAATGGGGCTTCTTTACACAGCTTGTATTGGTGTGGATTTGTAGGTCCTTTCTGATTCCATGAAAAAGAGGGACTATGATGAGCAATTGAGAAAGGAAGAATCCAGGACTAGGAGTGTCTGTCAAAAGTCCCATAGCTCTACACGGCAGGTAGTTTTGATTTTTGTTGCTCCTTTTCATTTTTCTTGCATTATTATTTCTCTGGAGTGTTTTCTTGTAGTTCTATTTTACGTTGGAATTTTTACTAAAATGCAAAAGTACAGCTTCAGAGTTCTTATGACTTGTTTTTGCTCTCGAGCTGTTTCTTATATATTATATTTGTAGAAAGCTCTGGATTTTTAGGCAAATTGGAAAAAAAAATCAAATATATTTCTTCAATAACTTTTTCGTCTTGATGAAGATCAATTTATGAGTTATGGTGTGGAGATTTCCTAATCTCATAATTGGCTAATGAGGGTAAGGTTTTCCCTACATGACCGCTGTATTTGCCTCTGGTAATCAATTTTCAGTATTTACACTCTTATGGTTAGTGGCTCATACAACAACTTATTTATTTATCCTTATTGATGTGATTCTTATCAGTTCAATGATGCTGAGTGGTCATGTAAAACTAACATCTTTTAACATTCCCTCCTTTCAGCAGGGTACTCCAGATCATCGCTCTGAAGAATCAAGGCGTATACAGTGCACCAAGTGTGGTAATTCACATATATGGGTGTGCACAAATAGGAACAAGGCGAAGGCTAGATGGTGTCAGGTCAGACTTCTTTACTTTCTGTTTATCAAATCCAATCTTTTGAAATGCCTAGCTTTTTATACTTGGTATGAAATAAGTCTTAACCATGAAACATTGAGGCATAAGCCTTTTGAGAATGAAATTTTTAATTGAAATTTTAATAACTATTTTTATGAATATAAATTAAAATATACATGCAATATCTTTAGCATCAATATAATTACTATGATATTTTAATGTGCTCTTTTTTTGGTGGTCAAAGTATTAACATGTTGATGGCTTGAAATGTGATAACAAAAGTGGATGCATAAAAGGAAAAAGATGCCCATCCATGGTGGGTCAACAATTATTCTATTAGGAGAAAAATGATGTGAAAATCGGTCAATCTAATGCTTGCAGCTCAAACAGTAAAAGCTACTTGTCAAACAAAAAGTAATAATGGCTGCAAACAACTTAAGAAAATTCAAAATTTCAAAGCAAACAAAGAGTGCGGAGAAATTCTTCCAAGTTGTGCCCTAAGGCAATGTTATGGCACCTCGTCCTAGAGTGTCTCTCAAGGCATGATTCCATAACGCTTTTTAAAGCAATAGTCAATCTTTGTTCTCTTGCGCACATAAATACACTTGCATAGAAGCACAAAAATACAAGCACGTTCATGTGGGTGTGAGCACAACACAAAGACACATGTCTACAAACTCATATAAACTTCATTCTTCCAAGTTGTGCCCCAAGGCAATGTTATGGCACCTCGTCCTAGAGTGTCTCTCAAGGCTTGATTCCATAACGCTTTTTAAAGCAATAGTCAATCTTTGTTCTCTTGCGCACATAAATACACTTTCATAGAAGCACAAAAATACAAGCACGTTCATGTGGGTGTGAGCACAACACAAAGACACATGTCTACAAACTCATATAAACTTCATTAGCCCTAAATGCATTTCATAAATTTCTGAGATTAGTTTTGGCTTCAGGATTGCTGTCAATATCATCAAGCCAAAGATGGAGATGGATGGGTTGAGTACAAAGGTTCCTTGGTGTTTGATAGGCCTCAAAAGGTAAGTTCCTTGTTACAAAAAGTTTGATCCATTTGATTTACTACGTTGATTGTTTCAACTGAATTTAGTATGACCATCAAGTTGTGAATGTTTTGTGTCACTGTCAACAGTTTTTACTATTAAATTGGCAATTTGCTTAGCCATAGTATTCTTGAAGTGGTGTTTGAAGTTAAAAACATAAAGGAATGGCTTAGCATATACTAAAATTAAGATTGGAGCTGGAACAAGAATAATAGATGTGAGTTTTAAATCTCCTAATTTTTTTGTTTTGTATTTTGGAATAAGAAAGATGCTTATAATGAGTCTTAAAGGATTATTTTAGACCAAGGTTATGACAGCTCTCTTATTTTAGCCTTTAATCATGAATAAACCCATCTAATCTTAGCCATATTAATTGTCGCAACTCACATTCTAGTTAAATGGCTACTTAATGAATGGAAGACCCCAGAGAATGGTATTTTGATTCTTTTCGAGGAAGCAAGTTGACTTACTAGTTCTTGAGTGGCTCTTAACCTAAGCACTTGGTGCATTTGTGTCAACTTAGATAATATTGTGGGCGAATAGTGACAATCTTACAATATATTATTGTGTATGAAAACAAAGCAGTGTGTTCACAGAATTCAATAAGAATTGCTTAATAACAGCATGTGGGGGAAATACAGCATAGAGATGGTATTTGAAGATTGGTTAGGAAGGATATTGGTTTTTCAGTGCCTTTTTTTATATGAAATAACAGAAAATATAAATATGCAATTGTGGCTAAAATACCTTTTTTTTCATAAGGATGTAAAGCTTTAGATAGCTGTTTTTCCACTCTTTTAGTGCAATGTGTTTGATTATATGTGTGATTTAGTCATTCAAGTAAACATCTGCTGTCATGCTTTGTCAAATTGTCAGAATTTTTGGTCCCATTCAATTTTATGCTGTTTAAAAGGTTTTAATATTCATTACACTTAACAGTTCAATATCTTTCCTGTCTTTTAGGTGGAAATACCACGTGCTTTTGTCTGTGCTGAGAGCAAGATCTTCGATGTTTCAGAATGGGCTATTTGTCAGGTCAGTGGTTCATGTTGTGTGCACACATGCAATGTACATGTATGTGTCAGGGTGTGTGAGTTTATGCTGGCTTGTTGGTTAGTGTTAAATATTATTATCTGAAATTTCTGTATGTTTATTAATTTGACTTACTCATATTATGATTGAAAAATGAAATAATTGAGTTGAGCTTGTTTTCATGGAACTCTAAATCCTAGATAATCAGTATCAGAACCACAACCACCATGATTCAGGGCCTCCTACAGTTTAACACTTGGAAGCTGATTAATCCTGGTTATAGTGATGCATTTTTTTGTACCAGTAAATTTACAGAATGGTTATTGCAGGGAATGGCATGTAGACCGAACACGCATCGACCTAGCTTCCATGTAAACATGGTTGGGTTGGAGAAGACACAAAGATCCAACTCAAGCAGATTTCCTTGGGATTTGGATGCTGAAATGATTGATGAAGATGATGAAGAATTTGAGTTATGGTTTCAGCAGGCCTTGGCATCTGGCCTCTTTTGTGAAACCTCTACACGCAGAAAGAGCTGGAGTCCATTTAAATTGCCTCAGAAGAAAAGTAAAAGGCAATGGCGAAGATCTTCAACCTGAAACACTTGATGAAAGGCATTTTATGAAGAATTTCTGCTTTCCAACCAGAGAAAAAAACATTATCATTCTCCAACAATGGAGGAGATGGTGTATATGAAGGTGGAAGCAAAAGAAAAGATGGGCTGACCAGCAAGATGCCTACCATTTCATCAAATTTCAAGATGAAAACAAGGAAAACAAACTGGGGTTGGTCTTTTGTAGCAATAGATCAAAGCTTTTCCTGTTACAAAATCGGTTTTCTTAAGCTCCTTTTTCTGGGCTTTTTCTCATTTCAAAATCAGGATCAAAATCGATCTCCTTGTATAATTTATATTTATCCCAATGTATGAAACATTCTACGATGACTACTACTATTAGTTTGTACTTGTAATGAAATTAATCTCTTCTTTTCCTTTCCTTTCCCTTCCCTGCTTCTTTGTTAGTTTTCCATTCCTCCATTTCTATTTTCAGATCCTTGAAATCAATCTTCTGATATATTGCAGCACTTAATATTCCACTCAAATGAGGATAATGTGATCCCTGCTTGAACCAGGAAAACGAAATGTCAAATACTCTAGTATTTATGCAGTTCATCTTTGGTTCACGCTATGAAGTTTAAACTATAACCTTGGGGTGGGGGATACTTAGGTAGGATTGAGAAAAAAAATCGAGAAAATTGAAAATTGATTCGAATAGTAGTGTTTGGTTTAGTTTTGATTAGATTCTTATTGAATTTGGTTCAGTTCGATTTTCGATTCATAAGTTAAAAAATAATAATTATTCGAACGAAATTTTATTTTTTAATTATTTTTATAATATAAAAATAAATATTTTATTTTAAAATTATTGAATTTTTAAAAAAATATATTATAAAAAAGATAAAATTTTAAAAATCGATAAACCGAACTGATCCGATCTGAATCTATGAAATTCAATTCGAATATAGATATCAGTCGATTCGATTTTTTTCAAATTAAAACTGCACATTTTAAAAAATTAAAATACTACATTCAAAAACTGCGGGTGAAACGATTTGTTTTTTATTTTTCTATTAAATTGAATAATTATGATAAATTATGCAAAATATATCATAAATTGAGATACGACATGAACACACAAATTTTTCTCTAAATTGAACCAAAATGTCAAATTATGTAAAATATGAGATAAATTAAGACACGACACGAATACAAAAATAAAAAAAATAATTAAAACACAACACGACACGAATATACAAACGTGTAAAAATATACATAAAATGAATTATCAAAATGTAAAAATTTATATAAATTTATAATACTTTGTAAAACAAAAAAAACAAATAAAACGAATACAAATACAAATATAAATATAAATACGAACACAACATAGGAAAAATAATTAAAACACAACAAGAAAAACAACACAAACACTATACAGATACACGAACGTTTAAAAATATATATAAAATGAATTATTAACATGTGAAGAATTTATATAAATTTATAATACTTTAAATATAAAAAAATCATACGAATAAATAAAATTTTCTTATTTTTTTCTCTTTCCTTCCGACCATTTTTTTCTTTTTACCTCTACCCCTCAACAACCCAAAAATAAAATGGGATCTACAATAAAAGAAAAGAAAAGAGAAAGACGTGGTTGCATAAAATTTATGCAAAAAAAAAGTGACGTGACTGCACCATTTTTATGAAAAAAAAAATGTAAAATTTATTGTATGGATTGATGCATTTTACTTGTGCTAAGCCCTCAACTTGGTATAGGTAGGGGTGAGCGTTCGATCGAGTCGAGTCGAGTGAAAAAAATTCGGATTAGTCGAGTTGACGAGTCCTATTTTGTCAACCAAGCTCAATTTGAAATTTTAGCGAATCGAGTCGAGTTAAAACAAATTCGAGTCGAGTCGAATAATTTATTCGAGTTAAAATGTTATCTTGTAAATGTTGATTGACTAGATCATGTTACTGTTATCTTGTAAATGCATGTATATCTATAATTTTAAAATTTAGTTCTATGAAATTACAAATATTTTTTTTGTGTGTTCTATCTTTTCTTATAAATATAACTATCAAAGACTTGTCATACTAAATAAATAGCCTACTATTGACCTTTAAAAAAAAAGAGAATTCATTATCTTTTGAATTTCATCGTTTGGTTAGCTTGGTAATGTGCATGATATCAACCAAAAGCTTCAATCTTTAACTGAATAAAGCATTGAGTGATAGTCTTCCCCTTTTGAAACTCAAAAAATTCAATGTAAACTTTCAATCTAGACTTGTCAATTTCAAAGGGGGAAAAAAATGAATGATAAAACGTTAAGACAATAAGTATGCAGTCAATAGCTCATGTGAATTTATTTTTCTACTAAATGGTGACAAACAACAAAAATAAATGATCCAACAAAAATGGGCTAAAGAGTAAAAAGGGAAGACGAAATAAGAAAAACGCAAAACTCAAGCTTAGTATCAAACTCAAATGAGTAAAACGACGTCGTATAGAAATATTTTATTCGGATTTTCGAGTTATTCGACTTGTATAAATCAAATCCTAGCTAAACTATATAACTCAAATTACTTAGTCGAGTTGATCCGAAAATCCGAATAACTCTAATAAACCGAACTATTTAATTCGAAATTTGAAATTTTTTTCGGTTTTTTCGAGTCGAGTCGGATTTTGCTCACCCCTAGGTATAGGTTATGGTTCAAGCTTCCCATTGTGCATGTCTTCTTTCAATGGAGGTTATCAAGATTCGAAGAGAGTATTGAATACGGGTATATATTTGACATATATATATTTAATTTTTTATAATTTTTTTTTTATATTTTTGAAAGATCTCATTTACATATTCATATTCGAATATATGTTAGATATCGATGCCGGATATAAATATTTTAAAAAGAATGGAGAGTTGAGATAACATAAAATGAAAGTAATAGATGTTGGCAATTTTAACTAAACTTAAACCTTAGTTAATGACCAAACATTTTCTCATTAAGATGTCTAAATCTATGTTTTAATGGCATTGGAATCATATGACAGGTGGCATATTCCACTAACACAAAGAAAAAAAGGCTTAAGTGGGGGCTGGCTGCATAAGAAATAATAATAATAATAATAATAAAAAACAAGGACTTAAGTCCCAGGTGGCATATATCATTGATAAAAGAAAAGAATGAAGGGAACAAATTATTTATTTTGGATATTCCAGGTGGCATCTCAACTAGTTAATCAACTTACTTTCTGAGCAGCCAAAAGTTGAAGAATATTATAGCATAGCTGGGTTTTAACTTTGTTATTATTCCATGATGTTCAGGAGTAGACCTGCTCACGGGCGGGCAGCTCACCCGGCCCGGCAGGTCCGGTCCGTATTAGGCTGAATTTAAACAGGATATTTTATATTTCGGGTCGGCCCGATTCGGCCCGGAACAGTAATTTTTATTATAATAATATTATTTTATTTAATTTTAATTATAAAAAAAATAAAAAAATAAAAAATATATTTTTTTATTCTAATAAACAGTGTTTTGGGTTTAAACGGGCAGGCCGGACCGACCCAGGACCGGGCCTGGGTAGAGAAAATAAAAAAAACGAGCCGCGACCCGACCCGACCCATGAGCAACTCTATTCAGGAGGTTATTGTGCTTATTTTTTTTCTTCATTGTCACCATCTTTAAGCACTTATTTGTTCTGAAAATGCTGTCTGCTTCAACTGAAAATAACTATAATTAATCAAGTTGGGGCATCCAGTTCTATATATATATATATATATATATATATATAAAATCCTTCGACTGATGCTAATTCAACACCCTTGGACATCTTGCTTTTTCTTTTTGACTTTTCATCCAATTCTAATTTAGTGGGTCACACTTGACATAAATAGAGCAGAAACAATAGCCAATTATAATTTTTTTTTTTTTAAATTTTTTTTATAATATGGTTATTGTATTTTAAGTCTTATTTGAATTTATTTTTTTTAACAATTTTAAAAATGTATTTTTTTTATATTAATTTAGTACATTTAAAATTTTACTTTTGAAATACTTTTTTCATAAATCAAATTTTGATTGATAAAAAACCTTTTTTTCTTATTAACTTAACCTATCCTTATAAGTTTAACCAATTGTAACATAAAAAAAATCTCCCAAATTAAAAATGGGCATATTTTATAGTTAAATTTTGAAAGTTGTTAATTATTATATAGAAAAAATGTTGTTGATTCCATGTATTTGCACAATGCTTCTTCCATCTAATTATTTATAATTATGTGATGTAAGTTAATGATTTGAAGTTTGTGAGTGTTAAAATTTTGGAAGTTGATTGCATGTGACACTAGAAAAGACTTGATTTAATGATAGGCTTAAATAAATAAAATATAAATTATGAATTATAGTTTTAGGAATGGATGGATACATTGTATTGTAGCTACTAAAGAGAGATGTAGGTTGGTTCATGGTTGTCTGCCCTTTATTGTTATTATTGTCCTTTGCTTGCTTGCAACAAACAATCATTTTGTGTTTTCTATGCTTTATGGGTGGATGAATGATATATATATATATATATATATATATATATATATATATATATATATAATGAAGGATTTATTTATATTAGTGTAAAATTAATTTAGTTTTATGTATTTTTATAATTTATTATATAATTAATATTTGTTTAATCCAATCATTGTATTTCATACTCTATTCATGGAGATCATGTACGTCAAATTTCGAATAAATAAAAAATATCTAATTATTAATTTGGCATAAAAAAATTTTAACCGTTAAATATATATAAAAAATATAATATTCTCGATCGATATGATATAGACATCGAATCGATTTGAAACTTTACATGCACGACAAGTGCGATAATATCACTGGTCAGTTTGTTAAAATATTAATAGTATACGAAGTTATAAACATGTGTCAAACTAATTAGTTTTACATCAGTATAAGTTGATCCTTCTTATATATATGAAAAATTATTCCATCCACCGTCAATAAAATTTTTAAATTTCACAATGGGATTAGTAAGTGATAAATATCCCTTAGGATATCTTAAAAAAATAAATAAAATTTAAAAAATGAAATATGTGGCAGTTTATTAATCTCGCTTGTGAATTGTAAAATTTAACGTGTATCAAAAACGTATTATATATATGAGTTTGTTTTTAATATACTAACATTAAATTTTTTTAACTCTACAAACAATTTAAGAGGTTATCACCTATTTTACCTTTTTAAATTTTTTTTTATCATATCTTAAGGCTTCGTGTCACTCTATTAACCTTATTAGAATGTAATAATTTTACTACCAGCATGTGATAATTTCTCTATATAGACTTTCTTTTCTTGTGCTTTGGAGTGAACTAAAGTCCATTGCCTTTTGCTATACTTATATACTTTCCCTTTTATACTTTTAATTTTTGGTTTAATTAATAATAAATAATTACTTCTCGTTTCATAAATTTTATCCTTTTACATTAGAATTTATCCGAATTTGAACTTCAAAATCCAAATCTCCAAATCAATCTCAAGTTCTCATATCACCATTTTAATTTGAAATCTCCATATCCTATCTTAATTTCTAACCGCTTAAATTTGACAGTAATCAAGTGACTTTTTTAAAAACTGTAAAAGCTTACCATAAATTTTTTAATGATAAAATTAGTAAAAAGAAATATTATAAAAATAATAGAGTAAAGTACAATTTTATTACTTTATTTATGTAAGTGATTCAAAATTTTCATTAATCTTTTAATTGGTATAATTTTATTATTATACTTTTAATTTTGAAGTAAATTTACAATCTTACTTTTAATTTTAAAGCAAATTCTATCAAAATGTAATAATTGAAAAATATTCTATAAAATATTTCGTTAGAAACTATTTTATAAATGGCGACACAGAAAAAAACCAAAAAACAATTGAAAAAAATGAACTTAGTAGAAAATATCAAAATGAAGAAGAAAAAAAAATAAAAAAATTGAATTATGTGGCTTCATGTTTAATTAAAAACGTCATGATAAAATTAAAAAAAAGAAATAAAATTAAAAAGGAAATTGTGAATTTTAGTTTTATGGTTTTTTTTTTCTTTGTCATATCAATTTCAAAATTATTTTTTGGACTATAAAATAATTTTTAACAAATTTTTTACTGAATATTTTCTAAATATTCTAAAATTTAAAATATTTTTTTTATTTGCCTCAAAGTTAAAAGTATGATGATAAAAATACATCGATTAAAAAATTGATGATAAATTTGAATCACTCATATAAATAACCAAAAATAATTAAAAAGATGAGTAGAAACCTAGCATTAGGTTTTTATACCAATCAAATTCTCAACATTTTGGCTAAAAAGTCATTTTTCTATAAAATGAAAGTGCAAAATCCTCAGGTGTAAATGTCGTACGTTATGGCCAATAGATGTTGGCACTTCTCTAGAATGTTTAATATCCGATATGTTGGCGATGGGGACACACACCTATTCTCCAATTGGCTCACATGGCTCAGTCTTATACAAAAGTTATTTTAGTTGAAAAGCTAATGGATTTTTTTTTTTTTTTTTCCAATTAAGATTCGATCATTGTGAGGAGTACTTCGAGAATAAAATTTTGAGTATATTAAATCGATATTAAAAGACATGTCTTTAAATTTGTTCAAAAAAATTAAATCCAAACAAAATATGAAAATACTCGGAGATCACATTATCTATACTATATATAAAGGGAGTGGTTGAGTTGGTGTTACGAGTCAAGTGACATCAACTCAGTTTAAAAAATTACAAAAAGACCAAATAAATTATTATATCAAAAAATATAATAAGAGTATTGATGATGATTTTTTAATTTTTATATGAATTTTATTTTGAAAAAATTTACAAATATTTTTTCTAAAACTACCCACTTCTTTAAAAAAAAAAAAACTACTCATACTTACAAACTACCCATTAAATAAATTTTTAAACATAATTTATTATTTATTTTTTTCTCATTCACCCATGTAATAAGTGTGCATTAAAAAGAAAGTTACTTCAATCTTTACACGAGCACAATCGTGCAATTTCCTTACTCATCTTGCCAATGAATTTAGGTTATGGATAGTACAGGTGATAATAAGTTATTTCATTGGAATCCAAGATCACTAATGTTGACATAAATTTAATACGAAAATACGATATAAACACGTAACCCTAAATGAAAAACAAATTTTAGATGTACACACCATATATCATAAAATGAATGGGCCCAGAAATTCGTGGTTTCCTCACTCTTTATTTGGACCCCACTAAAATGCAGAAGCTGCAGCAGCAAAACAAGAACATCAACCAACATCCCACTTTCTATGGACATACACCACAATTTGCCTTTCTCGTTTATATATATATATATATATATATAAATATATATATATATATATATAAATAGAAGGTTATATCCTATGAAATTAATACTAAACATAAGCAGGCTAGAGGCACATGAAGTTGCCATCTGACCCTACGATCTTTCAATTGAAAATGAAGAAACTTTTCATTAAGGCTTATTTCTTGAGAACCACCGTACGTTCAATTATGAAAATAATAATGAACTTGCAATGTAACATGTTATTGTCTAAACATTTTTTAATTTCAACCATTGATTCGAGTGATATGTATTATTCAGCTCTTTTTTCGTAATCACTGATTCTTAAAGTTGGAAAAAAATGCATTGTGGTTAATTTAGTGGGTATAAAAATGAGATAGAATTGGATGATAAAACATGCTGGTCAAAGAAGGGGCATATAGCATATGGTGGTCGACATCAACTTGGTTGATTTTATGACAAAAAGATCACCTGATGATCCAAGTTGGGCATATTCCATGATCTGTCAACATTTTGTGTTTTATGCTTATGGAGACTGATTAATTTTTGGTTATGTAATGGAAGTTCTTTCCCTTTTTTTTTTTTTTATCTTCTTTTCTTAGTATGAATTATACCTCTCTTATAGAAAACTCTATAATTAAACCATTGAACTTAATTTCATTTTTTTTTCTTTTAAAAAAAGGATTATAACATATTTCATTAAGCAATTCCATCTTGCATTAACATATGTGCATGATTAATTAGTATTAAACTTTACTCTCATTGAGAAATGTTGTTGGCTAACTCTTATATATATATATATATATATATATATATATATATATATACCATGCTTTTATTAGTATTATTAATTCTTTGGTTGCATTTTTTATATTGTTATTGTTGATTAGGGGCTAAGCCAAAAAATTTATATTGGGAGCCAAAATAAAAGAAGATCAAATTATAAATTTTTGGGAAGAGCAAAATATATTTTTATTGTTTTTTGAATTAAAAATACTTAAGGAATAAAAATTTTGAGGAGTTAAGGAGGCCAAGGCCCGTGCCAGCCCTCTTGTATCCATAAAAGATAATTGATTAAGTTTAAATTGTTAATCAATTAAATGAAAAATTAGTGTTAAAAAAGTTATACAATAACTTTTTGGAAGTTCCAAAACTAAGAAATTCAATTTAAGACGTTAAATAATCAATTGAAGAGGCTTTGTATATAGGGCATTTGAATGCATGCCCCTGCATGAGATTCAAATTTCATGTGTTTTAAAATGATAAATAGACTCTGGAATAATTTTATATTAAGGCATTTGGCGATCAAAGGCATTCGAATATCATGTCTGGAAAGCAAGGCATCTGATGCTCGACCAAAGGCATATGAATGCCAAGCATAGAAAAGTGTTATGGAACAAAATTACAAAGAGTCATCCAAATGCCCTAGTTATATTTTGACATTTTTGGCTGTAACGTTTAGTTTAATTTTGTTTCAAACATATTCAAACTTTTTCATAAAGTGTTCTTTCACTTGTAAAATGTTGCAATGATTCTTTTTAAATTTCAAAAGATGTGAACTTAGTGAAAAAACAAATGAGTTAAACAATCAACACACAATATTTAAAGAGTTACAACTCTTAATTATGATCCTATAAATAAAGATAAATCATTCCAATATTATTTAAAAACATACTAAAAAACACTTGAAGTTCTGAATTCTTCCCTCTCTTTTTCAAACACACTAAAATCTTGTATATATCAATTCTTTTTTTTTTTGAAAAAAAAAAAAAGATTTTGCCGCTCATTAAGAAGTACTTAGGGATTTGAATTCATTAATGTTAAGTGAATTTAAAAAGGGTTTCATTGTATCCTATAACTTTCTATTTTACAGCTATCAAAACTCTTAAAAACAACATCAGTCTTGTAAATATACAAATGATAAGAAGTGTATTATATTGTATGGACACTGAAAATAATATGATATCTCAAACTAGTGGTTTTTGTTCTTGCTATTGTCTTAAGTTGCTTCAGCCTTCTCCATATGACTTCAGCTTTTTAGTTTTGTTCTTCTTGTACCTGAATTTTCTTTTAATATTTGAAGCCTTCAATAATTGAATTCGATATAAAATTTCAACACTTAAGCGAAAGGGCGTTGATTGTACACGAACTTATATTCTTTTGGTATTAAATTCATCCCATTATTAGTATCAATCAAACTTAACTATGTAAATTATATAGTAACTAGTTTGTAATCCATGCGATGCATGCAGATTAGTTTTACTTATTCAAATATGTATTTATACATAAATATTAATATTTTTTTTCATAATTATTGTTAAAACTGATAAACGCAGTGAAGAAGGAAGTGTAAAGAATGACTGGTGAATTTTTTGATATCTTATTCACAAAGAAGGTCACCAATATATACAGTAATAAGTCATAAAGACATAAATTAATTAAAGAAATAAAATCGCTATCTAAGGCAGATAATCAGGCTATCAGATTATCTGCCCGATTACAAGAATATCTTAATCATACAAGGAAACTGAATATCTACAGAATCAACTATAGTCAAGGGTGAATATTTACAGAATCAACTATAGTCAAGGGTAATTATTGCTCACTCCAACACTCCCCCTCAAGTTGGTGCGTAAATGTCTTTGATGCCCAACTTGTCCAGTGAGCTTTGGAAGCTTCTACTAGAGACAGCCTTGGTAAGCATATCTCCTAGTTGATCTTCTGATCTGACAAATGAAAATTTAATGATCTTTTCTTCAAGATTCTGTTTGATGAAATGTCTGTCAACTTCAATGTGCTTGGTGCGGTCATGTTGAACTGGATTGTGAGAAATCTCTATTGCCGCTTTGTTATCACAGAACAACTTCATCTCAGAGTTTGGTGGAAAACCAATATCGGTTAACAACCTTTTCAGCAAGAGAAGTTCACAGAGTCCTTTAGCCATTGCTCTGAATTCTGCTTCAGCACTTGACAATGCCACAACATTTTGTTTTTTACTTCTCCATGTCACTAAATTTCCACCAACAAAAGTAAAGTACCCAGCTGTAGACTTTCTATCAGATACAGCTCCTGCCCAGTTAGAATCAGTATACCCATCAATAGTCAGATGATTATTTTTAGAGAACATAAGTCCTCTTCTTGGAGCATACTTTAAGTAACGTAGTATCAGAATCACTGCCAACATATGATCTTCACTAGGATTGTGCATGAACTGGCTAACTATACTAACAACATAGGCTATGTTTGGACGAGTATGAGATAAGTAGATCAATTTTCCTACCAACTTCTGATATCTCTCCTTGTTAGTAGGAACTTGATCCGGGTACTCACCAATTTTGTGATTCTGAACAATTGGTGTCTCAGCTGGCTTGCAATCAATTATTCCTACTTCAGTTAATAAATCTAAGACATTTTTCTTTGTGATAAAAATATACCTTGATTTGATCTAGCCACCTAAATTCCCAGAAAGTACTTAAGACCGCCAAGATTCTTCATCTCAAATTCAAAGCTCAATTGCTTCTGAAGTTTGGAAATTTCTTCTCCATCATCTCTTGTAATAATCATGTCACCCACATATATAATCAAAGCTGTTACATTTCCCTTTGTATGTTTCAAGAACAAGGTATGATCTGAGTTACTTTGTTGAAAACCATACTTTCTCATTACCGAGCTAAATCGTCCAAACCATGCACGAGGTGATTGTTTGAATCCATACAGTGCCCGTTGCAGCTTACAGACGACTTTTGTTAGTGATGATGTAGTGTAACCTGGTGGGATATCCATATACACTTCTTCCTCAAGATCTCCATGTAAAAAGGCATTCTTCACATCAAATTGGAGTAGAGGCCAATCTAAATTTGCTGCAAGTGACAGCAAGACTCTTACAGTGTTCAATTTTGCTACAAGTGAGAACGTCTCCTAATAACCTATGCCATATGTCTGTGTATATCCCTTGGCCACCAATCTTGCCTTGTATCTTTCAATGGAACCATGTGCTTTATGTTTAATAGAAAACACCCACTTGCATCCAACGGTTTTCTTTCCTTTGGGCAGCGGAACAATACTCCAAGTTTTGTTCTTCTGAAGTGCTTCCATCTCATCTTGGATAGCCTGTGACCACATTGGATCTGATAGAGCTTCATGTATCCCGCAAGAAACATGGCAACAAGACAGTGTAAGTGCAAAGGCTTTGAGAGGTTCAGATAATCTCTGAGTGTTCACATGGTTAACGATTGGGTATTTTGATCATTTTCCCTCAATCTCAGGAGAATATCGAGCTGGGGGCTTACCCCTATTATGCCTGAAAGGTAAGTGATAACCAATAGGAGTATCCAAAACAGTACTGGAAGACGGTGTCTCGGAACTCACCTCAGAAAAGAGGTCCTCATAAAATTGGCAGGGCGTCGCGGCGCTGGGATGTTGGCACCGCGGCGTCGAGTATTCTGCCTGGTCTAGCACCGCTGCGCTAGTAGGATGGCGCGGCAGCGCTGAGGCTTCTCCTCATTTGGCTCCCGAAAGGGGAGGTCAGGCTCCGCGTCGCTAGAAGATGGTCGTCGCAGTGCCAAGTTTGCTGTTTCGGCTTCTTTTTCTGATCCTTCCATTCGAGCAATCTGACTTTCCGCATGGAGATCCACAGGATATTCTCAAGAGAAGGGTCGATTGGTACATGAGAGAGAGGGTTTTCAAGATTTTCTGTATCACTGATTACTTCCTCAATGCCGGGACAATCCCACCACTTCTGTTCTTCATTCCATGTCTCCCCCTGAAGAATAGAAGTAGATTCTGGTGATGAAAAAAACTTCTCGGATTCCAAAAAAGTAGCATCCATGGTGACATAGGTTCGTTTAGTAGATGGATTGTAGCACCGATACCCCTTTTTTCCCTTGCCATATCCAACAAAGCTACAACGAAATGCACAAGGTTCGAGTTTAGTCCGTTGTTCTTTGTGAAGAACGAAAGCAACACATCCAAATACTCGTGGTGGAAGAAGCATCACAGATGGTAAGGTGACATGATAGGATAGAGCCTGCAATGGAGTCTTGAAGTTCAATACTTTTGACGGCATTCGGTTCATAAGATGTACCACTGTAACAACGGCATCACCCCAATATCTATTTGGCACATGTGCTCCAATTAGCAAGACTCTTGCTGTTTCCAAAATATGCCTGTTCTTCCGTTCAGCTACACCATTTTTTTGTGGAGTTCGAGCACAAGAGGTTTCATGAAGAAGTCTTTTCTCTTGAAAATATGCCTTAAACTCTTGACTAACATACTCCCCTCCATTATCTGAGCGGAGTATCTGAACTTTAGCTGAAAATTGATTTTCAACCATGCATGGAATGCTTGAAACACACCAAACACCTCATCTTTGTGTTTTAGCAAATACAGCCACGTCATTTGAGTACAATCATCAACAAAAGTCACAAACCAACGGATCCCATAGGTAGTAGTAATAGGGGAAGGTCCCCAAACATCAGAATGAATCAAAGCAAATGGACTTTCTTTTTTATTAAAACTTATGGGAAAAGGTACACAATGACTTTTAGCTAAGATGCAAGTCTCACATTTGAGGTCTGAGTCATGCACATCTGAAAATAAGTTTGGAAACAAATGCTTCAAATATCCAAAAGATGGATGTCCCAAACGATAATGCCACAACCAAATCTGTTTCTCCTTCGCCCCAATCGAGTGTCGTTGCATATTATTCGCCTGGCCAAAACTGAAGTCATCCATGTAATATAACCCCTCTCTTAGTACCACGCCCAATGATCTCTTTCGTGAGAATATCCCGAAATAAACAGAAAGTAGGATACATCAAAACTGCACAGTTTAATTCTTCAGTTACTTAACTCACATTTAATAACTTGTTTGAAAGTGACGGTACTAGTAAAGTATTTGACAAGGAAAGAGAAGGGGATAATGTAACAGTTCCAGCCCCTGTAACCAGATATTTTACTCCATTGGCATTGACGATACTTGTTTGTTTAGGTTGTGTAGTCTTGACCAAGTCATTGGAAGAAAAAGTCATGTGATCTGTAGCCCCTGAATCAATTATCCAATTTGTGTACTCACCTCTAGTAGAAGTACAGAATGCATAACTACAGTTACCTTGATCACAAAGAGTGGTTGTTGGTTCATCCTTTGAATCAAACTATGGAATGAGAAATAGTTGGGGTTCTGTATTCACCAAGGCTGCTCGTCCTTATCCGTCGGGGGCCTCTTTTTGCTTTCGTGCCTTAAGTTCATCCCACCATTCTTAAAGCAGGTTTCACGGGTATGTTTCATGTTTCCACAGTGAGTACAACCACTTCCCCCACCGTCAGTTGACCCCTTAGTCTTTGTGAGTCCATTTGTTCTTCCACTGTTTGAAGATGGAGATCCAGATTTGACTATCTGTAGTCCTTTAGATGCCATCACAGCACCTATTGTAGCCTCTGCGCCTGCAAGCATTACTGCCTGCCTGGTGTCCTCCCGTCGAACATAGGCATAGGCTTGTTCTACCGTGGGAAAGGGTTGTAATCGAAGCACATCACTTCGAATCTTGTCCAGTCTGTCATTGAGTCCATCTAGGAAAGTATACACTCGATCTTCTTGAAGCAGGGTATTCCACTCTTGTATATCATGAACACATACCATTGGGTTCGGATGACGAAAACCAATTTCCCTCCACAAACCTTGAAGGTTGTTATAGTAGGATTCAAGGGATCCTCCAGCTTGTTTCATTATGGCCACATGCTTTTTTAATTCATACACCTGAGATGTATCAGTTCCATCAAAATATGTTGTGGCAATTGAATCCCATATCTGTTTAACCATTAGAAATCGGATAAAATTTCCAATTAATGATGGGTCCATGGAATGATCAACCATCCTTTTACGATTGCATTCTCAGTTCTCCATTTTATGAAGGTTGGATCGGTTTGTGTTGGTTGAGGGAGATCCCGATTAATATATCCCACTTTGTCTCTTCCCGAGATATACATCTCGACAACTTGGGACCATAGAGCGTAGTTGGTACCATTCAATTTGATACCAATCGGTGCAGCAGCAGTTTCGTAGTTGGTGACTGGGTTTTGGGTCTGGGTTTGGTTCTGGGTAAGGACTTGAGCCATCCTGGTTGTCAAGTCCTCAAGAATAGCCGTCGTAAACTTTTCTTCTTGTGCTTCCAACTCCACCAAATCAGTTGGTGTAGCCATCTTTTTGGGTTGTCGGGTTAGCAAAGATCGCCTTCTAGGATCGTAGCTCTGATACAATGTTAAAACTGATAAACGCAGTGAAGAAGGAAGTGTAAAGAATGATTGGTGAATTTTCTGATATCTTATTCACAAAGAAGGTCACCAATATATACAGTAATAAGTCATAAAGACATAAACTAATTAAAATAATAAAATCGCTATCTAAGGCAGATAATCAGGCTATCAGATTATCTGCCAGATTACAAGAATATCTTAATCATACAAGGAAACTGAATATCTACAAAATCAACTATAGTCAAGGGTGAATATCTACAGAATCAACTATATTCAAGGGTAATTATTGATCACTCCAACAATTATATATAAATTTTTAAAATTTATAATATATATATAAAAAATCCAATATAACATGTCATAAGAAAATTAAACTTTACTATTATGATCATGATCAAAATTTTGAAAAAAAAAAAACGAGAAAACTAGGAGATATTAGATATGTACCAAAAAAACCAAAAAATGAATATACATATAATATTGATTTTTTAAAATAAGAATATAAAATTAATTTTTCAATGATCAATTAAATAATAAAATAAATATTGACATACCTTTTAATAAATTACGATCTTCATCAAAATACAGAAAAATACAATATCAATTGCAAAATTTGTGTCAAGCAAAAAAATAATAGGAAATAATGTAAAAAAAAAAAAAATCATCAAAGTAAATAAAAAACAAAATCATAAAAGCAATAAACATCTTAAAGAAAAATTACATATTGAAAAAAAAAATGATGCAGCACATGTTATTATTTATAAGCTTAAAGTGATATATGATTTTTGAAAAAGATATGATTAGTAATGTATTTAAAATAATTTTTTTTTAAGTATATAGCATGAATAGATAAAGTTTCTTAAATATAAACCTTGACAGGTTTGATAGCATTTTAAATTTAAGATAAGCTTTTTGATAGAATTTAAATGTTTTGTTTGTAATTTATAGTAAAATATATTTTAAGATTAAGTGAATAGATAAGATTAATAAAATATAAAATTGAAAAACGTAGATAAATATATTTTGAAAATTATTAATTTCAAAATTAAATATAATAATAATTAAAATTAAGCTTGTCCTACTTGTCATCAAGAGTAGGTATACACGTAAGCTATCATGTCAACAATGCTTACCATGTAAGCATGTACCTTATTATATATATATATATATATGATTAGTACCATGTAAGCATGTACCTTATTATCTTGTAAATCATATATATGATTACCTTATTAAACGTTTGTAACTTATATGAAAGTTGATGCTAAATTTAATGATCTAGTAGAAGGTGTTGTTTCTATATATGATTTACAAGATACAACCATTAATTCCGTTTCTTGTTTCTATATATGAATATTGTTGAATTAAACTATATTATTTGTCAAATGTAGCTACTCATCTCAACCGCCGCACTCAATTCTTAATTTCTCATCCATTTTTAAACAATTATCACGGATTTAAAGAGCAGTTACATGAGGTTACAATATTATTTTGAGCTTTTTACTTTTTCTACCATCTATATTCATTTGCAATTGATGTCAATAATATTGGTTAAGTTTGTAATTACAATAAATATAACTCGATTAAAAACACGTTCATGATCGTAATTTAAATATCGAACAATTACTACAAATCTACAATCAAACTTGTTCGCAACTTACTCTTCTCATCAGATTAATATATACAGAATTAGTTTTATAAGATTTGAAGCTCACACTTCAATGTTAAACAAAAGGAATTGTTTTAATTTTTTTCAGCTTCTTTCAACTCACTCAAGCCCTCTTATATTTTTATTCCCTGCTCTGTAATTCCTCCTAAAACTTTCGCATCTTCCATGCAATTTTTTATTACGTAAAAAAAACCCTAATGGGTCAACCAAACACCTTTCTTTGTCTCCTCTCTCTCTCTCTCTTTAGTCTATATATAGAAATTAGATGTGAAAACCTTAACCTTAAACTCTAAACGAATTAGCCATGGACGAAGAAACTTATTTTCCCGACACCGATCTGGACTTCAGCTTCACTTCCACCACCACTGACAGAACCTTCCCTTCCTCTAGTGCTCGTTCCAGTTTAGCACGCTCTAGCCTTACCCTCAGCTTCAATGAATCCCGCCTTTCTTGTTCTACCACTACCACCAGCGCCACCGCCACCCCTAATATCACAACCCTCCACCTCCGCAAATGGGACCCACGTTGGTCAGCCATTAAAGCAGCCACCAACCTTTCCCCCGATGGAAACCTACAGCTTAGTCACCTCAAGCTTATTCGCCATTTGGGTACCGGAAACCTCGGCAGAGTCTTCCTCTGTCAGCTTAGAGACTGCAACAGCGCCAGCTTTGCTCTAAAGGTAATCGACAGGGATGCATTAAGCAACAAGAAACTCTCCCACGTTCAAGTGGAAGCGGAAATCTTATCCATGCTGGACCATCCATTTCTTCCGACGCTTTACGCCCATATTCAAGCTTCTCATTACACCTGTCTCCTCATTGACTTTTGCCCAAACGGAGACCTCCATTCTCTTCTACGTAAACAACCCGGAAATCGCTTTCCTTTAGCGGCGGTTCGATTTTTCGCTGCTGAAGTGTTGGTTGCTTTAGAATATTTACATGCTTTAGGGATCGTTTACAGGGATCTTAAACCTGAAAACATATTGTTACGTGAAGATGGGCATATAATGTTGTCGGATTTCGATTTGTGTTTCAAGGCTGATGTGGTCCCCACCTTTAAATTCCTCCGCCGCAAAAGTGGTAAGTCAAAGCGGAATTGTTTCACCGGTGGTTGTTTTGGTTCCGTCGCGGGATCGGGTGAAGAAGAAGTTGTTCCTGAATTTGTTGCTGAGCCAGTAACGGCCTTTTCAAGGTCATGCGTTGGGACCCACGAGTATTTAGCACCGGAGCTTGTCTCCGGTAACGGCCATGGTAACGGCGTTGACTGGTGGGCGTTTGGGGTGTTGGTTTACGAGTTATTACACGGAACTACGCCGTTTAAAGGAGCTAGTAAGGATAGCACGCTTCGGAACATAGCTTCGAGCAGGCAAATGAGATTCCTCCACGTGGCAGAAGTAGAAGAAGCGGGAATTTCGGAGGCAAAGGATTTGATTGAGAAATTGTTGGTAAAAGACCCAAGGAGGAGACTAGGATGCACCAGGGGTGCGCAGGATATTAAACGGCACCCGTTTTTTGATGGGATCAAGTGGCCCTTGATTAGGCACTACAAGCCGCCGGAGGTGGTGGGTGGGGTGGCGAGGAAAAGGGGGCACATGGGCCATGTGAAGCGGAGGCGTTGGTTTTGGAAAGAACTTGATTGTTTGATGATGAGAAATGGAAATAAAGGGTCTCCTCCATATTGCTTTTTGGGGTCTAAGAATAAACATAGTAATGCTAATTAATTACTATGATTATGTTCTTAATAATAGTAAACCTAGTAAGGATGCTTAGATCTTTTTTTTTTGTTAGGAGTATACTATAAAATTAAGGAGAGATAATTTTTTTTTTTTTTTAACAAAGGAGGGCGTAACTTGAGATAAAGGGATAAGGGAGTTAAAATTTGAATTTAAATTTATTGAATGTCACCTCTTAAAAGTCAATATGTAAACCAGTTAGATTGAATCCGAGATTCAAAGAAGAGAGATGAAGAGGCTTTCATACTACTAGTTTTATGGAGTTGTCATTTAGTTTTCCATACACATGATTTCAGCTTGTATATGAATCTAAATAGTATTAATCAAAAGATTCATACTTTTTTTTTTTATTTATTATTATTATTTAAGAAAATTTCAAGTTTTCCCCAATTTGCTTTCTTTTTCTAAATTGAATATGGAGATTGAAAACTATGTTAAGACATCTAATATCTATCTGCCATTTGTGATGTTTTTGATAATTCCGAACTCCTAGTCTAGTCTGTTAACTGTTTATTTTTCTTAAAATACAGGTGCTCGATATTTGTGTCTAACACATATTCGGATATGGATATAGGAGTATGATCCTCCAAATATATGAAAAAAACTTTTAAAAAAATTGAGCATACTCGTATTAGACACATACACATACCCATATCCAACACTCACTCTCGAATCCGAGTGACATAGGGTTTAGTAATAAATCAATCCATTTACGATTAGCAATCACAAGAATCCAACACAGATGATTAGCATCATCTAGGAAGATCCAAACACAATTTTTTGTTTTTTTTTTAGCTGTTGCATGTGCAACAAAGGAATACATATCCTACTGTACATGGCAAACTAAAGAAGAATCTTCAGCTGTTAGATTGCAGTCCTCCCAACTGTTCCAATATTCCATGCTCTCTCCTTTTCCTTTTGGTTTTGTTTCTGCTGAATTTCCTTGGTTCCTCCCCTTCTACCATTGCCTACTGCCAGTACTCTACTGGCCATCCTCCCTCGACTTCCAATTGAAACTCTAACCCTCTCCATCCCCACATTTACACCTCTTCTCAGATGTTGCTGCATTGGGGACTTCAGTTGAACTTTCTTTTGAAGGCTTCTTCTCAATATGCTGCTCAGCTTCTTACCCCCACTTTTCATTCCTTTAGGACTGTTACATACTGTTTGTTCAGGTATAAACTCATCTACCTCTTCTTTTATATCTGGTTGGGATGGCAATGGAAGAAATGGTGGTGCGAGCTGCGCTAAGCTAGGTGTACTAGGCAATGGTATTAAAGAGTTTCGCCTAGGAGCTGAGGATACGGACATTCTTCGTGCGGTTGGGCACATTGAGGCTCTTCCCGTCCTCGTGGGTAGTCGCAGTTGTTCAGCAACCTCAGGATTGTTTTCTTTTTCTACTGGATCAATGTGCTTGATGGAGCCATCTGTTACAGAAAGAGGTATAGAAGGCCTGAAGCTATTCTCCATAAGTGGACGAGTAAGATTTACTTGCTCTTTCATCAATGCACCATTTTTAACTTCATTTAAATTCTTGTTAGCTCCCAAAAGTCGAGTTGCCAGTGGTGGTCTCATTGATGAATTATTAAACTCCTCATTCTGCAGTTTCATTTGTTGCTGTTGCTGCTGCTGTTCAGCGATCTTTGTATCGACATGCTGACGTGCTAGCTTCCTCTCAATGAGTAGCTGCGACTCCAGTTCTTTCACCTGGAAAAATGAAATTGATGAGGACCAAGAAAAGAGTTTGAAGAACAGATAGCAGATTAATTGCAGATTTGCATCTCCATGAGTTAAAAATTGAATATTTTCAAGATTGATAAGCAATACCTTGTCTTGCAGGTTCTTGTTTTTTAGGTCTTTATCCTTCATCTTCGAGTCTAATCCATGAACTGTTTCCTCCATCTTCCTGATTTGCAAATCTTTGATCTTCATGTCTTGCTTTGATTTCTCAACCTTTTAGGTACAAAAAGAAATAATTGTCATTAGTAATATAAAAATGATAAAATAAGCTCAAAAAATATTGCCCATAAGTTGTTGGTTGTACCATCTGTTTCCATCTCAGAAGTTCTGAGATGTCCAATTGCTTCTTTGCCGGACCCAACTCTATCCCTCTAACTCTACTTGCAAAGTTCAGGGAGCATAGGGTCTCACCAAGGTCACTCTCATGAGGACTGATTTGTACAAACATGAGTGTCTTTGAATCTCCTCCTATAATAAGCACAGACCTCATTATCAGGGTTTTTTTTTTTTACTTCCATCTCTGTAGAAATTCTATGAGAAGAAACAACTGAAGTTTGAATAGTAAAATAAGAGTAAAATAAATGAAAGGAAATTTTATCATTTATATCAGAGTTATTTCACCATAGGGGGAATAAAGATAAAAATGTACCTAAAGAGTCTTGAAGCAAATGTGTAAGCTTTGAATTCCTGCATGATTAAAGTACAGTTGAGTTTAAACATATGAAAACAGAGTGCTGATTTCTACGTTCTTAATAGTTTAAAAGTACTCATCTCTGTATTTTTATAACCTGAAAGGAATGTGAGGGCTTTTAGTAGCAAGAGCAGATATGACATCACCAAGTGCAGACAAAGATCTGTTGATATTTTGAGTTTCCTTAAGTCTTTCTCCGAGCACGTCTGTTTTTGCTACTCGTTCACTTCCTGCTAGGTCCACCAACCATAGCTTGCTTTTTGTGCATTCCCCATTCAACAAATTCTCCCCCTTAACCATCACACAATGTATGCTGCATCAAGAGAGACCCATAAAGCTGGCATATTTTAGCTCTGTTTAAAGACATTCTGTGCAATGAGAACTGAATTAATTTAAAATAAAATGTGATAGACAGACCAGTGGGATCTACTGCTATGCTCATTGGCATTAGTTGAGCCAACAGCCCTTGCATTACTGCCAGTCTGTAGAACTTCCCACACCTCATTCATGTTGCTTACATGTGCTTCAACCAGCCCTGGTACATGATGCAGTCCTTCACCCACCTGCCTTATTTCAAGTCTACAAGGCAGCCACATCAATGTAAAAGGATATTAGCCAATTGAAAATTCCCAAGAATGTCTGTACTTAGTAGCAGTCATTATTCATAGTCATAAGAGAGTAAAGAAAAATGTTCAGATTATAGTCTGTAATCCAAAAGTTGCAAAGTTCAGATCAACAATTTTATACACATAATTTTGTTAGGCACAAGCACATAATTTTATTAGTTTATGATTGATTGTTCGTGGAAAATTCTTCCCTTAACACCTGATATTAACTCCAAAAAAGAAAAAAAGACTGTGCTAGCAAGATTTTAGCATGAGAAAAACTATAAAAGTATCAATACTATATCTTTGATGATTAATTTGAAACAAGATGATATATGAAACTTATCTCTCATAGTTTTACTACTCTTGAAAAGTGAAATGTAAAAGAAAAAGGGCTAAAACAAGTTGGCACACCTTTTTGCCATCAAGCCTTGCTGAGAGCCTGACACCAGTAAATCTCTTATCTGTTCATTGTAGACTTCTAAGACACTGACAGATATCTCATATCGATATAACTTCTGTCGCTCATTAATTATGCGAAACAATTCCTCAAGAGTCCTAAAATTAACTCCACGTGCTTCTTTTGTACCCTCCATTGTAAAAGTTTTTCCAGTCCCTGTCTGCCCATAAGCGAAAATGCAGACATTGAAGCCATCTAGAACTGAGGTAGCGAATGGAGCTGTGTCTTGAAAAACATCGGCTAAATGAAACAAGAAATGTAAATAAATAAATAAAAATGTCGTTGATATTACCATTGCAGAGAGTCCAACACAGCTATAAGTCATGGCATTACCTTGCTCAGCTTGAGGGCCAAAAACAGCATCAAACTTGAAGGTTTTCTTGGGAGCACCATTTGATATCACAGTGAGTTCACCATCTTTCGCAGATTCAAAGTCAATAGCCATTGAAGTTCCTGCTGCTATTTCTTCAGAATTTAGAGGCCTACACCGACAAAAGACTCTTATGTTTCCTGCAAGAAATAGAAAAGTTCAGTTAGGCTCTAAATTTCCAACCTATTTCAGATTTTAAATATAGAATAACCAACTTGATTAACCTTTCAATTCTAGAACCTTGTTGTAGAGTTCTTTCCTTTCTTTGGCCCCTTTGATAAATTTAATCTTGAGATCTTCATGCAAATCTGCTTGCTGGTTTACTTTTGGAATGATAAATAGGATTATAAAAAGAGGGAAGAAAAGATGTATGAGGTAATTAAAAAAATTGCAAAGTTTGATTACATGTGCTTGTAAGTTGTATTGCTAACTTACTTCTCGACAGAATTGTAGTGCCAAACTCATTGATATCCATGATGCAATTCTTATAAAGTGATACCTCCTCTGATAGCTTGATGTGTTCCATTTTCATTATCTGCAAATTGGAACATTTCAAAACTTTTTTGATCATAGTTCTAGCTTTGTATTGGTTAATTATGCATCATTTAGTTCCAATTTCTACCTTTAATTTTCTTGTCATGTCCCTCAATAATGAGAACCATCTGCTCTTCTCTTTCACTTGTCCCTCGATTGCAAAGGCTATAAATAAATAAAAACAACATCATTCATTTCATATACAAGTAACTATTAGGTAGTTACAGCTGATCAAAAAGAAATACTTACCCAATGAACCAACATGCATTGATTTGCGCATAAGCTCATTTTGGAGTTCCTGTAAAGATTTGCAGGCTTCTTGACACTCTTTACTCTTGAGTTGGTTCTCCCTCTTAAGCTCTTCCAAGGTAATCCTCATCTCTGCTAATTCCTTATGTTGGCACTCGTTGTCCCTTTGCAGCTTTTGGTATTTTACTTCTACCTCACAGCCAATAATATCCTGCAAGTAATCATTTTTTTAATGATCTCAAATTTTCTTGACTCCCAATTTTGAGCTGTTCTATTCAAACATTGAAAAACTATAGGAAGTTCCATTACTCTTGGTGGCTCAGGACCTCCCACTTTAGCAGTTCCCATGATTTCCTCTGATTCAGCTTCTTTAAAACCTGTTGCACAAATTGGTTCAGAAAAAGTTTGAGTTCCTCTTGACTTCAAATTTATGGTAGGAAATTTTTCTTAACAAGAAATAAATGGTTTTCAGGAAATTATGTCTTATCAAGAATGTTGCAAACCCTTCTGGTTTGTAACATGAGGTTTGTCCCATAGAACCTTAAATAGCTATTCCTAACATTTCAAGTTTTAAGCCAACATAAATCAGCAGAGAGAACAGAGATAAGTAGCCAAACTGTAAACTTACTTGCAGGAGAATCTTTCCTTACAGTAATGCCACATACAATTGGACTCCCCATTAATCCTTCAAATCTAATGAGTAAGCCCCCACAGCTATCAACAAAAGTTCTAATGTTAGATATAACCAGAGGCTTATTTGCACCTACCTGGCCATATATGTCTAGGCTGGACACAACCTACAATATGTTCAATCAACTTGATTAAAGAATAACAGTAACTCATTTAGTATAATGTAAATCAAAAGCATAAAAACTGATTTTCTCACCTTCTCTTCTTGTATAAATACATCAAATACTCTAATTCCAGGTGGACCGTTAGTGAAAACTATTTCTGCAAAATGCAGATCAACAGTACAAAAACCAGACTCTAATGTCGAAAAATTGTATGAGAAGTCACCGAATCTCGCCGTGTTGTATAATGAATTTCCCACTCCATCTCCTACCATTCTATCAGTCCTTATAACATCACCACCCACATAACAAGTGTCGTCCGAATAAATTACACCATCCAATTCCACTGCTCCATTTAAGCACCCTGCATTGATGCTTATAATAGGAAGGTATTTAAGCTCATTCTGTGGATAGGCTGCAGTTTCTGGTAATGGAAGTAGCTCAAAGGAAGATTCGGGGGACAATTCTTTGTGGAATGTTTGGCACACTGTGGAGAACTTTACAGTGGGGGTTTTGTGCTTAGCTTTAGTATCAGATCCATCAATGCCATTCTCTAAAGAAAGCTCAATTGAAAACCTATGTTTCTCCAAGAATTCAGGGGAATCTCCGTAGGCTTTTGATGGAATATCGGGTGATCCAGTGCATATAACAAGGTCTGGTGATGTTAGAGAAAATCCCAACATGGACCGGCCTGAAATCAAATTTTAATAAAAATTACATCCTTAAAACACTTGGATTGGATGCAAAAGGGGAGAAAATTCATTTCTAAGCAAAGGGTTTTTACCATCAATTTCTCTAATTGGCGTACTAATTACATTTGAGCTTTGGGTTTGCCGAGGATCATCTACATCAATAAAAACAACCCAAATTTAATTTAGATCAAGACGAGGAAAAAGGATTCGAACCCAATTCTTTATTTAAAAAATTCTTCAAAAGGAAAAGAAATTACCAGAATTTACTTTAGGAGAAGAATCTGAATCGGACATTGATGGGTTTTTTGAGCGGGAGGACATGGCTGCATCAGTATCTGCCAATGAAGAAGAAGAAAAATCGAATAAATAAATAAAATGAAGTGGGAAATTGGAGGGTTTGATTTGTTAAGTCAAAATTCTTACAGTTGGATGTGTTTTGTTGCCAAGAAACGTCAGTAAGGAGAAGTGGGTCAGTCCAGAGATGAAAATTGTTAGTATCTTCCATTGCTAAACAAAAGAAAGGAACTGAGATTTGAAACGAGAAGTAATGGAAGAGATAAAAGAAAAAAGTGAAATATGCTTTTGAAACAATGAATTATTAGAGAAAGAAAAAGAGAAAGAATTGGGTTTGGGCGTTGATTTCTCGTTTAAGGTAAAGAGAAAGAGAATTTTGCGTTACCGTTAGGTTTTTGTTTTTCAAATTCGAATTACGATAGCGGACAATTGGTTCACGTGTTGCACACGTGCTGTAGTTCTTTCTCATGAATTTTTGTATCTCCAAGTCTAATACGCTCCCTCTTTTTTTTTTTTTAATAATAATAAGTATATATATTTTTAAAATTTACATATATATATATATATTTAGAACTTTTGATTTCTTATTAAACATTGATTATAAAAGTTATTAGTAATAATTAAGTTTTATTATGGGAAACAAAGTAGATAAAGGAATTGAGTATATATATTCCCTATTTTATAAAGTTGGACTACATTATTGTATATTGTAATTATGTACATCAATAATTTTAGGGCATGTTAAATATAACCAAAATATAATTTCTTACTTGTATATATTAAGATTAATTAATATATATAATTTTTTTTTTAATATCTAAATAATTTGTATATATTTCCATTTTTTTAATCAAATATCACACTAATTTGTATTTATGATTAATTAATAAAAAATATATCACACTAATTTTAACTTAGTGTTCTTAGTCCTCATTTTGTATCTTTACTGGTATTAGATCTGTTCATAGGTCGGGTTATTCACTCAAATTCGAAGGTCCGTTCGATATTTGAGAATGCTTGAAAAAAAATATTAGACTTCAAAGATAAACTTGAGTAAAAAAATGAAATCTGTTTAAAAAATAAGCTGGACCTTGACTCCAACATTCAAAACACAAGCTCGATTTGATTCTACTCGTTTTTCAATTATATAATAATATTATATTTATATAATTTATATAATATAAAGAATAAATATAATATTATAATATAAATATTAAAAAATATGTTAAGTTATCCATGTTTTAAAATTTAATAAAAAAGATTAAATAAAAAATAATATTTTTTATTTTCTTATAAAAAATAATATGAACGGGTTTAAACTACATATCTATTTGTAAATATGAGCAGACTTGAACAAAATTTGAGATCCAACTTATTGAATTAGATCGAGTTTGAACAAATATATATAGTATTGATATCATACCTAAACTCGATCCAATCCAGACCTACCCGATTCATAGATGTTGAATATTGGCTCAAATCCAGCCTTCAATACAGATAATGACAGCTACAAAATCCAAATTTGATTTCTTCATTTATGATATGTTGAAAGAAAGAAAAACGGTGGAGCCTTGGTTGAATACTTACAATTTGCAAGTTTGTGTTCACACCATTATCTTGCCTATATAAAGGCATGATAACTGAATGAGAGTAAAAGTGATAAGGCAGTGAGTAAAAGAGCTGAGTAGGGAGTGTTTGTATAAAGGTGTTAAGTATAGTAATCTATATCCGGTGTAATTCTCCATCTCCGATAATACAAAGCTTTGCTCCTCCTCCCGTGGATGTAGGCACATTGATCAAACCACGTAAACACTTGTGTTATTTATCTGTATCTGTCGGTTTTACAATCCTTGAACTATTTTCGCAACACAAATTGGTATCAGAGCCAAGTTTGTGTAAAACCGAGTCTGTTTTAATTATGCGAATTTTGAAAGTGCTCCAAATTGTGTCTTGAACATACCAGGAGAAAAAGCTCATCAAGAGGAGTTCAACGGACAAAACAATAGCCCGAACCGACGCCGCACGTGCCCCTACACGTCGCCTCAAGTTCTGCGAGTGAGCCTCACTCGCCCACGCGCCTGCCAGAGGTTGAAGACCGGTGAGCCTCACGCATCGCCTCCTATTCCCACGCGTCGGCCCACGCGCATCCTCTGCTCCGACTAGTTTTTTCTGGGCTATTTTTCGAGCCAGTTCAGACCACTAATCCGAGACTTTCCCGAGCCGGTTGAGCTTATCCGAGTCCAAATCGTGTCACTTGTACGAGGATATTCGTGGAATATTCTTTGTGTGTCTAAAATACACTCAATTGGACCTTTTTATGGATAATTGGACCATTCCGGACTCAACCGCTACATCCTTTTTTCTAGATCAGACTTTGAAATATTGGAAAAACGTAGACCAGATAAATACACTAAAGTTTCCATGAACGAAACAAAGCAGAAGGAATCATCCAGTGATGCACCATTATCCAGTTCTTATGTTAGAAGAACCATGGTGTCCAATGCAAAGTTTGAGGTAGAGAAATTCGACGGCACCAATAACTTTGGCATGTGGCAGTGCGAAGTACTGGACTTGCTATTCCGAGAAGGATCACATATAGCCTTGGAAGCTAGGCCCAAGGATATATCTGATGAAGACTTGAACTTTGTGAACCGTCAGGCTTGTGGCACAATTTGGCTGTGCCTAGCCAATGACCAGAAGTACATTGTCATGAAGAAGACTACGGCAACAAGTCTTTGGAAACAGCTGGAGGACAAGTACATGACGAAAAGCATAGAGAATAGACTCTACCTGAAGAAGAAGTTTTTTCGGTTCTAGTATAAACAAGGTATCCCTATGACTGAACATCTAGATAATTACAATAAAATCCTCGCAGATCTGCAAAATCTAGATGTAGAAATCATAGATGAAGATAAAGCTCTTTTGCTTTTGAATTCCCTGCCTGAAAGCTATGATCATCTAAGCACTACTCTCTTATACGGTAAAGATGAGGTTAAGTTTGTAGATGTATCAAATGCTCTGGTGAATAATGAGTATTGGAAAAAGGATTAGCATGATCATAGGGATACCGCACCTGAAGCTTTGACAGTTTCCAAGGGCAGGACGAAGAACAAAAGAGTCGATAGAAATAATAGACGAGGTAGATCCCGTTCCAAGGGAGAATCATCAAATAGACGACCTGCAAAGGACGAGTGTATCCTATGCCATCAGAAAAGGCACTAGAAGAGAAACTGTCCTAACAAAGAAAGGTCAAATGTGAACGTTGCTCAGAGGACTGACGGAGAAGAAAACTCTGCATTTACAGTTTCAACATCAGTAAACCCTTCCGATCGATGGATCCTGGATTCTGGATGTTCCTACCATATGTTTCTGAACTGGGAGTGGTTCTTAAGCTTTCGAGAGCTTGATGGAGGAGTTGTCCTTATGGGCAATGATAATACCTGTCACACAAGAGGTTTTGGAACGACCGGCCTGAGAATGCATGACGGTACAATCAGACAACTTACAGATGTAAGGTATGTCTCGGATCTAAAGAAGAACCTCATAAATCTGGGGGTCTTAGATTCGAATGGTTATAAGGTGACCATTCAGAATGGAGTCTTGAAGGTTGTACGTGGAGCATTCTTAGCAATGAAGGGTACTATGAAAAGAAACCTCTATTTCCTAGATGCAGAGACCGTGATAGGAAGAGCAGCAGTCTCCAGCAGCAAAGAAAGCGATGAATCTGACACCTCTTGACTTTGGCAAATACGCCTAGGTCATGTTGGAGAGAAGGCCTTGCATAACTTGGTGAAGCAAGGCGTACTAAAAGATGCCAAAACTGGAAAACTTGATTTCTACGAGCATTGCATCTTAGGCAAGCAAACGAGAGTCAAGTTTGGCAATTCATCGTACAAAAGCAACGCTGGACTATGTTTACACGGATGTCTGGTGGGCCTTCCAAAAATGTTTCATTGGGAGGTAACCACTATTTTGTGACCTTTATTGATGATTACTCAAGATATGTCTGGGTTTATACTATGAAGCACAAAGATGAAGTTCTGGATATCTTTTTGAAATGGAAGAAGATGATCGAAACCCAGACCGGGAGAAAGCTCAAGAGACTAAGATCTGACAGTGGTGGAGAATACAAATCAGATCCACTTCTGGAACATTGTCAGAATGAAGGGATACTACGACACTTCACTGTTCCTGGCACTCTCCAGGAGAATGGAGTTGCAGAAAGGATGAACAGAACTTTGATTGAAAAAGTTCGCTGCATGTTATCCTAGTCAGGCTTGATGATAGGATCCAAGATGGCCCAATCCCATGGCAATTTCTATATGGGCCAAGATCCAAGAAGATCTAGGAAACATGGCAAGAATGGGTGGAATTCACTTGGGCCATGTTGCAAGTTATTCAGGAAAGGCTTCAACATGCAAGATGGGCTTGCATCCAAGTTTGGTCCATGTGATTCAAGAACACAAGGTGGCACATTAAGAGGGCTGAACATGCTCAAGCCTAAACCTAAATAATTAAAAGATGTCCATGTTACATAATATAGGCCCAAATGCCTAAGTAATTATAAGAATTAAAATAAGCCCAAATAAGCCCTCTTAATGTGCCACCTTGTGTTCTTGAATCACATGGACCAAACTTGGATGCAAGCCCATCTTGCATGTTGAAGCCTTTCCTGAATAACTTGCAACATGGCCCAAGTGAATTCCACCCATTCTTGCCATGTTTCCTAGATCTTCTTGGATCTTGGCCCATATAGAAATTGCCATGGGATTGGGCCATCTTGGATCCTATCAATTGAGCAAAGCATTTTGGGCAGAGGCTTTGGTGTACGCCTCTCACATCATCAAAAGGCTACCCTCCACTATAATAGATGGGAAGACTCCCATAGAGGTGTGGTCTGGACATTCTGCTATGATCGGCTATGTATTTTTGGATGCCATGTGTATTTTCATGTTAGTGAATCAAAGCTGGATCCTAGAGCCAAGAAAGTTGTCTTCTTGGGCTTTAGTGAAGGAGTTAAGGCATTCCGATTGTGGAACCCAGAGTCCAAGAAGATCATCGTGAGCCGAGATGTTACCTTTGATGAATCTGCAATGCTGAAACTGAAAACTCTAGAGAATAAGAACCCAGATTCTCTGAGGCAGGTGGACTTTGAACCTGAAGTTCAGAGTACTGTCCAAAGTACTGATGAGTCTGAACTTGAATTTGATGACACCTTAGTTGAAGTAGAGGAGTCATCACCAGAAATCAGTCAGCAATCTGAATCTGTTGCCACCAGTAGACCGAAAAGAAATATTCAAAAACCTGCCCGATACACTGAAATAATGGCATACGCCCTTCCAGTATTTGACGACGATGTCCTGAATACCTACAAAGAAGCTGTGCACAGCTCCGAGCATGCTAAATGGAAGAGAGTGATGGATGAAGAAATGACATCACTTCATCAGAATCAGACTTGGAAGTTGGTTCCACTTCCAAAACACAAGAAAGCAATTGGGTGTAAATGGGTCTTTGCCAAAAAAGAAGGTGCAACTGGCAAAGATGGTATCAGATATAAAGCCAGTAGTGAAAGGCTATGCTCAGGAAGAAGGAATAGGTTACAACGAGGTAGTTTCTCCTATTGTCAAGAAGGCATCTATTCGAATATTACTAGTTTTGGTAGCACAATTTGACATGGAATTAGTTCAACTTGATGTGAAAACTGCATTCCTCCATGGTTCCTTAGAGGAGGAGATTTACATGACTCAACCAGAAGGGTTTAGAGTCTTCGATCGTGAAGACTGGACATGCAAGTTGAACAGGTCACTGTCTGGTCTGAAACAGTCACCGCGATGGTGGTACAAGCGGTTTGACACTTTTATGATGAATCAGAAGTACACACGTAGTCAATTTGATCACTATGTCTATTTTCAAAAACTCCAAGATGGTATATTTGTCTATCTGCTTTTATATGTCGATGATATGCTTATTGCATCTAAAAGCAAGGAGGAGATCGACAGGCTGAAGGCTCAATTAAGCTCAGAGTTCGAGATGAAGGATCTTGGAGAAGCCAAGAAAATTCTTGGGATGGAAATCAGAAGAGACAGAGAAAATGGTGTAGTCAAATTGACTCAGACTCAGTATCTGAAGAAAGTGCTTCAGAGATTTGGCATTGATGAAAAGACCAAATCTGTAAGTACTCCGTTGGCATCGCATTTCAAACTCAGTGCATTAATGTCACCAAGTACATATGATGAAAAGAAGCAGATGGATCATGTTCCATATGCAAATGCAGTTGGTACCTTGATGTATGCAATGGTGTGTACCAGACCTAACATTTCACATGCCGTAAGTACGGTGAGACGTTACATGCACAATCCTGTTTAAGGCCATTGGCAAGCTGTGAAATGTATTCTACGGTACATTCATGGTACTGTGGACAATGCCTTGAAATTTGAGAGAGATAAAACTATTGATAAGCATTTAGTCGGATATGTGGATTCAGACTATGCTGGTGATGTTGATAAGCGGTGGTCTACTACTAGTTATGTGTTCACTATGGCAGGAGGACCAGTAAGTTGGAGATCAACATTACAGTCAATAGTGGCTCTATCTACTACAGAAGTAGAGTAAATGGCTGTAACAGAAGCTTTCAAGGAAGCTATTTGGCTTCACGAATTGATCAATGATTTGGGGATTGTTCAGAAAAAGGTAGATGTTTTCTGCGATAGTCAGAGTGCCATTTGCCTAGCAAAGAACCAAGTTCATCACAGTCGGACCAAGCATATTGATGTTCGCTACCATTTGAGAAATAGTAGATGAAGGAAACATCCTACTACAGAAGATCGGGACTGCAGATAATCCTCCAGATATGCTAACCAAGATAGTTACTGGGATCAAGTTTCAACATTGTTTGGACTTGATCAATATCTCTCGAGTTTAATGCGCCTGAAGGAGGAATGGAGGAAGCAATCTTAGTGGATTCTCGCCAAGGTGGAGATTGTTGAATATTGGCTCAAATCAAGCCTTCAATACAGCTACAATGACAGCTACAAAATCCCAACTTGATTTCTTCATTTATGATATGTTGAAAGAAAGAAAAACGGTGCAGCCTTGGTTCAATACTTGCAATTTGCAAGTTTGTGTTCACACCATTATCTTGCGCATGATAACTGAGTGAAAGTGATAAGGCAGTGAGTAAAAGAGCTGAGTAGAGAGTGTTTGTATAGAGGTGTTGAGTATAGTAATCTGTATCCGGTGTAATTCTCCATCTCTGATAATACAAAGCTTTGCTCCTCCTCCCGTGGATGTAGGCACATTGGCCGAACCACGTAAAGACTTGTGTTATTTATCTGTATTTGTCGGTTTAACAATCCTTGGGCTATTTCCACACAAGATCCGTCTAATTGGTATTTTGGCAAACACATATTATCTAAAGTCACAGTTCCTTTCTTCATCGTTATTACTATCAATAATCAATCTCTTCACTGCACCAGCAATACTAGCTGGTAGTAGCAACCTTACCACTGTGTCAAACTGGTTCTTAATAAAAGTTAGTAATATAAATCAATAGAAAATGGACAAACACACACATTTGCAGTGCTATTTTTTTTATTTTTATTTTGTATAAATCAAATTTTTATTCTTCCAAATAAGTAGGTAGACCTAGTACAAAATAACAGATTATTTAACGATAAATAGTTACAAAATAAAAAAAGATTTTGGAAACACAAATACAACATTTACATCAATATTGTTTCCTCTAAATCCAAACTTGCACTATCATTCTGTTTATGCCATGAATCGTGCTATTTCTCTTTACTAAAAACCCCAATAAACAGCATATATAACATATCTATTTTCTTTAACGTTCATCATAGCCTTGAAACTGTTTATGTACCAAGTTGGTAGCTGTCCAGTAAAACTGTTCTTGGAGAGGTCGAGAATTCACAACTTGGGAAATGGATGAGTAGGCCTCGATCGTGCCATGTATGGAGCCAATACAAGAACTTGTAGCTCTTTAAGACTTCCCAGCTAATGAGGGAATGGATGTGTAGGATGGAACGTGTTGATTTTAGCGGCGTTTATAAACGCCTCTAATATTAAAAAAACACTGCTAATTAAAGACTTACTCTGCCATAAGGATCTTGGAATTAAGTTAGGTTCTCTGGGAATCAATTCTTATAAGGAAACTAGGTTAGCAATTGAGTTGGACGAACCTCTAGAAAGAAAAGTAATTGATAAATACAAATACTTGAACGAAACTATTGCCCATTGTTTTTACTGTTTGTACTTGTTTCATTGAGTAAATGAAAATATCCTTAAAATTGGCCAAAAAAAAAAAATTAGGCAAACCTCTAGAATGAAAAGTCCTTTGATAGATACAAATACTTCAAACTGTAGATTGTCGATAGAATTAGGCAATGCTCCCGGGAGGGACAGAACTCTTAGATTCAAGAGTTCAAGATGGTTGCTCCGATTGAACTTTAATTGGAAGATAGAGATTGAGTTCCTAATTGGATTCTAAATTGACCAACTTGAGGTTCGGTAGGTGAAAAATGTTTTTTTGGGAATTTTCCTCGCAAATCACAATATCCAAGACTAAGGAAAGAGAATAGATTCATCAAGATATTAGGATTAATAGAAGACATGTTGATTCCATTGCAAGAAAAAGTTTTCTGACCTCTGTTAGGTTCTGAACAAGTCATTCTAGAGGACGGTTGTCAATTGTTTGATAATAATTATGAGAGAGGTCAAGTGAAACCAATTTCGACAAGTAGGAGATTTAGTGTGGGACTTGTCCTACAAAAAATTAATTATCGACATTAAAGATTTAAATAGAAGTCACAATTTGATGTTATGATTGTTATTTTACGATTTTAATTTTTTTTTTTTTTTTGTCGATATTTATCGCAATTGATTGCGATAGTATCTATTACGTCACAATAAACGTGACGTGATTAAAAACGCATTTGTAATCGCAATTTAAATTTTGATTGAAATATACTTAGACTTGCAAACTGACCAAACTTGGATGACATCATGGAAATGCTGAAATTGTTAAATGCAAGGTTGAGCTTTTACAGGTGTGGAAGATGGAAGAGACTGCTATCGGAAGGAATGAAATCTTGTAGCCAACTGCAACTACGGTCAAGGCCAATCACTTGGCCCTGTTATATTGTCGCAAGTGACTCCATCCAATGAGCAGCAATTCGTTCCTTCCTTCCATGAATTAGTCTTAGAATAAGATTGAGTGCCAATAGCTTCGCATTTCCCAAATGCAGTTTTGTCGATGGCTCTTGAATTGCATCAAAGCTGAAACCTAATCTTTCTGATTCAAGGAACTTCATATATGGTGCCAAGTCAAACCGAAGTCTTACAAAGCAAAAAACATGTCTTTATTTCATTAATTTTATACCTAAGATTTCGTGCAATTGATTCCTTTGATTTGTGGGTCATGTCTATATCATGTAAATCAAAATCGATCCAATACAAGAATTATTACAAATAAATGAATTGATAAACGCAAGACCCAAAGATTAGAATTACCTCCGGCCATTGATGCACAAACTCACGATCAGATTTTGTCTCTCTGTTTTGGTGCTTCTAAACTCTAAATACACTTAGTTTGATGGTGTATTTCTGAAAGATGCAAGTGAGAGAGTCTAGGAACCAAAACGTGTATTTATAACCGAGCCCCATCAAATTCAAAGTGGCTACGTGATTTTCTGTTACCACAAATTCAGGATGATCATGGACAACTACAGCGGAAGTGGTGAAGACCAGTTCAACGTTGGACTAATCGTTGAAGTTTCAAAACTGACTACTGACTTCCGTATCCTTAGGGAATCACAAACGGAAACTTCAACATTCTCTCACTTGATCCACATGTTTAACTTAATGTCTTAACTTAATCCCATCCATTATATTTCTTAAGAAACAAATACATGAATCATGGCAAAGTCCAGCGAGTATTACCTTCCATATATTACAATGCATCACGGGCAAAATCGGAATTGGGCCTGAAAATATTATTAGTATGACTAAGAAATTGTTGAAAATAACAAGTGCTGAAGTTAAAAAAAGGAAAACCAAGAAACATACTAATATTCTATTCTTACAATGAAGACAGACAAACCCAACAAAACTCATGAAAAGAGATGTTGATCATAACCTTCAAGCATTGACTGTACTATTGAATTGCTCAGACCGCCTTGGCTTTCTAGGATCATCACCCTCGGCCTCCAAACAAGCTCACAAACCATCTGGGTTTACCCCTTCGAAGAGAAACACATCCCATTGCCACTCCAAATATGAATCCAAATCCATAACCAATCGCAACAACTTTCCACCCAAATTCAAGCTTTGAGTCATCGTCTTTGTGGGAGTTCATCCATGGTGGTGGTGGTTGTCGTGGCTCATTGCTGCTGCAGCCTCTAGAGAGTGGAACTCCACATAATCCCTCATTTCCTTCGTACGAACCATTTTGAAAAGTGTTGAACTGCTTGCCTTCTGGTATAGGTCCAACAAGTTGATTATATGAAACGTTGAAGACGGAGAGGAATGTCAAATCTAGCAGTTCCCTTGGAATTTGCCCATCCAACTTATTGGACGAAAGATCTAACCATTCAAGTTGAGTCAAATTTTTAAGTGAAGGTGGGATATGCCCAACGAGCTTGTTATGAGAAAGGTTAAGCCCTCGGAGTGAACTAAGCTCTCCAATAATTCTTGGAATCTCTCCTTCAAAGTTGTTGCTAGAGAGATCAATGCTTGTGAATATAGTTAAAATCTTAACCAATTCAATCTCCAACCCTTTAACGACTATAGCAACAGAATAATCATATGAGTACTTTCTTTCCCCCATGTAGCGCCTCACAGCTTTGCCATCCTCAAGAATATTCATCATTCCTCTAAATTTTTTGATGTAACTGGTCGGCAAAGGACCAAAAAAGTTATTGTAGGAGAGATCAACAATTCGCAATTTTGGAAGAGATTGAGGACTCTTAGAAGCCCCTATGGAACCATGGAATTTATTGGAATGTAGTACGAGAACTTGCAACTCTGATAGTGCTTCGATCCAATGAGGAAAGCTATCGTTTATCTTGTTGTTGCCAATATCTAGAACTTCCAAGTCTTTGCAATTGCTGATTGATCGTGTCAATGGCCCTTCCAAATGATTGCTATTCAAGTTCAAATTCTTCAATCCACATCCTTTTGCAAATGTTGAGGGAATGATTCCAAGAAACTTGTTCATCTTCAAGTTCAACAATGAAAGACTTTGGCTAAAGTTTCCAATACATTTTGGGATGATTCCACTGAAGTTATTATGAGATAAATCGAGAATCTCAAGAAACTTCGCATTGCATATATCAAAAATTTCTCCAGTCAAGCTATTGTTCGAGACGGATAGGAATTTGATATAAGGGGGCAATATTGGTAGATCACCTTGAATGAAATTGGAATGGAGGTCAAGAAACTCAATATCTTTCCATGGAAATTCCAAAATTTGGCCAAGAATTTTATTATTGGAAAGGTCTAAAGTTTTTAGAACTTTTGACCCTTTTAGAAATCTAGGAAATTCATTGAAGATGTTAGACCTTAAATTCACATACTCAAGATTGGGTAAGACATAATTGACATTGCTGTTGGAGCTTAGCGATAGGGTATTAGATGAAAGATCAAGCCGGTTGAGATTTTGAAGCTTTGAGAACATGTCCAAACTTATTGTACCGTTTAGACTATTTAACGATAAATCCAGATAAGTGAGGTTCACAAGTTTTGATATTGAGCTTGGAATCGAACCTTGAAAGCTGTTGTTTTCTAACATTATAGTTTCCAAAAAACTGTTTTGAAATTCATTGATATGACCAATGAATTGGTTGTTTCCAAGACTTAAGAAAATTAAAGTTGGATGGGTATAAAGCCAAGATGGTGTTGTACCGCTAAGTAAGTTATCAGATAAATCTAGAAAGCCCAGATTTGGAAATGCATTTGGATTATCAGGAATGGAACCCTCTAATCTGTTAGAACAAGCCTGAAGAAGTCCCAGTTGTGTGAGGTTTGTAAGTGAAGATGGAATGTTACCACTAAAATTGTTATATGCAAGGAATAAAAAACCTAGTTGAGATAGATTTCCTAGTGATCTTGGAATTGATCCTGAGAAGTTACAACCAACAAGAACCAAACCCTGTAAAGACTTTAAATTTCCAATAGATTCAGGCAATTCTCCAGAGAAAGACGTACCAGATGCACTCAAAGCCTCAAGAGGGCTACTCCAATTGGATTTTGGAAACTGACCAGTGAGACTAGGGTTTTGATCCAAACTCAGGTACTTGAAATTGGGAAGGTTGAAACTGTTCTCTGGAAATTTTCCACTCAAATGACAACTAATGAGACTGAGAGATGTGAGAGAATAAGATAGATTCATGAAGGAGTTAGGATCAATGGATGACATGTCTATTCCATCAAGAAAAATTTCTCTTACCTCTGTCAGGTTCCGAACTATTCCGTTTAGAGTGGATTTTTCAAGTTTCAAAATTGGTTCATGTGCTTGATTGTCAATGATGAGATCAACAGCTGAACGGTAGGAAAGATGCAGTGAAACTAATCTGGATAGATAGGAGATTTCGTAGGGAATTGGACCTGAAAACCATGAATTGGAAAGATTAAGGTGTGTTAAGCTTGGAAAGCGACCAAACTTGGAAGAAATTTTGGATTTCTTGAAATCATTGAAAGATAAGTCAAGGCTTTGCAAGTGTGAAAGGAGGAAGAAGCTGGTGTTTGAAGGGAATGTGCCAGAAAGCCAGCTGCAACTTAGGTCAAGGCTGATTACTTGACCGGTGATTTTGTCACAACTGACTCCATCCCATAAGCAGCAATCTATACCCTCCTTCCATAAGTTGGTCTTAGGATAAGATTTAGTGCCATATTCACAATCTTTTGAAGCAGTTTTGTTGATGGAAAAGTGGGTTTTGAATTGGATCAAGGCAGCACTTTGGTCATGAGAGCACAATTGTGTTGATGAAGAAGAAGATGAAATAGTAGCTTGAAAACTTAGAATTAATGATATTAATTGGAAGCAAAGTAATTGACAGAAGATTGGTGACTAACATCTTATCTTGCTAATTCAAGAGATGTATAATCTGATCGATGGTTAAGGGTAGTGAGAACTAAGAAGGTATTGATCATGAATATTTATAGTAAGCCTTCAAATTTCTACCAAAACTATTAAAACAAAAAGAAAAGTCAAAATGAAGAAATTATAATAGAAGATTATTCTTGGCCTCAAAAAATGAGAGTGAGAGTACAACTTCTGGGATCTTTCTGTTGGGCATGGGTCCCTCTTATGTGGAGGAAATACCCATTATGCCCTTTGCCCTTTTTTTTAAGTTGTGAGGGTTGTTGTATTTGGCAGAGAGAAGTCAGAAGCAAAAATTGAGAGTGGCGGCAGAAAAAGAGAAAAAGAGTGAGTTGCACAGTTTTGATCAAGTCGTCGATCGGAGGTTCATCCGTGGTCCGATCTTCTTGATTTTCTGGCAGTGGCTACAGGATACGTAGATGCTGATTGTGTACGGTGAGAATTTTCATCTGAACACTATAACGTCCTGTTTTGTGTCCGAATAGTAGTCACGTTTTTTGGTGATTTCTCAACTTTCTCTCTTTGATTTTAATATCACTTGTTGATAGCTAAGTTAGAGTTGTGTACTCATTGTGTTAGCTGAATCATTGTGATATTGTAAACACTCTCATTATAGTGGAGATTTTGACTGGACTCTTAAGTCCCGTGGTTTTTTACCCTTTGATTTAAAGGGGTTTTCCACGTAAAAATTGTGTGTCTCGTGTGATTGGTTGTTGGTGATTATCCTTGGTTGAATTTGTGTTGCTGGAATATATTTATATATATCTTGTGCAATTTAGTACCATATTTACAGATCCTGTTAATTGGGAGAGAAAGAACTACCGGTTGTGTTTTCCCGGTTTATTGGTAAGTTCGGTTTCTGCCCATCACACTGGTATCAGAGCTTTGGTTGTGTTGTTGTGTAATTATGGAGGCTGGCACAAGTAGAATGATTGTTTTGAATGGCACAAATTACCAATTGTGGCAGAATAAAATGAAAGACCTGTTATTTGTGAAGTCTTTGCATCTTCCTGTATTTGCTACTCAAAAACCCGAATCTAAAAGTGATGAGGAATGGGAATTTGAGAATCAGCAGGTGTGTGCTTTTATTCGCCAATTTGTTGAGGAAAATGTTTACAATCACATTGATCAAGAGACACATGCACGCACATTGTGGAACAAGCTTGAAAACTTGTATGCTTTAAAGTCTGGCAATAACAAGTTGTTCATGCTTAAAAAGATGATGGAACTGAAGTATAAAGAAGGAACAACTGTGGCTGATCACTTGAATGAGTTTCAAGGAGTTATGAATCAGTTAATTGGTATGGGCATCAAATTTGAGGATGAAGTAGTAGGGCTTTGGTTGCTTGCTACTCTACCAGACTCTTGGGAAACATTTCGGGTTTCACTTATTAATTCTGCTCCTAATGGTGTAGTAACTTTGGAACTTGCCAAGAATGGTGTTTTGAATGAAGAAGTGAGAAGAAAGTCTCAGGGTTCTTCATCACAGTCTGAGGTTCTAGTTACTGAAAATAGGGGGAGAAGTAGGAGCAAAAATGAAACGGGTAGAGATAAAAGCCGAAGCAAGTCAAGATCAAGATTTAAAAATGTTGAGTGCCATTATTGTGGCAAGATGGGCCATATCAAGAAATATTGCTACAAGTGGAGGAAAGAGAACAAAGGTGGTAGTGATAAACAAGAGAAGAGGGATCATGGAAATAATGATCGTGTTACTACTGCTACCTCTGATGATCTGTTGGTTACTTGTGATGAGAATGTGATCAACTTAGCATGCGACGAGACAAGTTGGGTAATAGACACTGGTGCTTCACTTCATGTCACGTCTAGGAAGGAATTCTTCACATCTTATACGCCTGGTGATTTTGGGGTATTGAAGATGGGTAATGATGGCTTGGCACATGTTGTTGGCATGGGAGATGTCTGTTTGGAAACTAACAATGGAACAAAGTTGACGCTAAAAAATGTCAGACATGCACCGGATATCCGTTTGAATTTGATTTCAGCGGGAAAGCTAGATGATGAGGGATTTTGTAACACCTTCAGTGATGGTCAGTGGAAATTGACTAGAGGCTCACTCGTTGTGGCTCGAGGAAAGAAGTGTTCAAATTTATATTTGATGCAGTCTTCAATTTCCAGAGGCATTGTTAATGTGACGGAAAATGATAGTTCAACTGTGCTATGGCATAAACGGCTTAGTCACATGAGTGAAAAGGGGCTTAATTGTCTGGCCAAGAAGAATCAACTTTCTGGGTTGAAGAATGCTACACTGAAGAATTGTGCTCATTGTTTGGCTGGAAAACAAAGAAGAGTTTCATTTAAGAGTCATCCTCCTTCAAGAAAATCAGATTTGCTAGAGTTGGTACATTCCGATGTTTGTGGTCCTTTGAAAGTAAGGTCGTATGGTGGTGCACTTTATTTCGTGACTTTTATTGATGACCATTCAAGAAAACTTTGGGTCTATACTTTGAAAACAAAAGACCAAGTGCTTGATGTGTTCAAACAGTTTCAGGCTTCAGTTGAAAGGCAAACTGGGAAGAAGTTGAAGTGCATCCGTTCCGATAACGGCGGCGAATATAGTGGACCATTTGATGATTATTGTCGTGCACAGGGAATCAGACATCAAAAGACACCTCCTAAGACACCACAGTTGAATGGCTTAGCCGAAAGAATGAACAGAACATTGATTGAGAGAGTCAGATGTTTGCTTTCAGATGCAAAGTTACCTAGATCTTTTTGGGGTGAAGCTTTGTATACAGTGGCACATGTGATTAATTTGTCTCCAAGTGTTCCTTTGCAAGGTGATGTTCCAGACAAAGTTTGGTTTGGTAAAGATATGTCATATGATCACCTGCGTGTGTTCGGTTGCAAGGCTTTTGTACATGTTCCAAAGGATGAGAGGTCAAAGTTAGATGCCAAGACTCGTCAATGTATCTTTGTTGGTTATGGTCAAGATGACTTTGGGTACAGGTTATATGACCCAGTTGAAAAGAAGCTTGTTAGAAGCAGAGATGTTGTTTTTGTTGAGGATCAGACCATTGATGACATTGACAAGGCGGAGAAAACCGATCCACAGAATAGTGATGACTTGACCGCCAGGGATCCAATTCCTCTAACCCCTCCGCCAAATCCAGTTGAGGATGGCATGCAAGAAGATGTCCATGATGACCAGCAGGGTATGGGTGATTTTGATGCTCCCATGGATAGTGTTGTGAATGATCAACACCAAGGACCTATATCTCCACCAGCAGTTCCACTTCGGAGGTCTACTAGAGATCGACAGCCTTCTGTGAGGTATTCTTCTGATCAGTATGTTCTTTTAACTGATGGGGAAGAACCGGAGTGTTATGAAGAGGCTATGGAGAGTGAATGCAAAGATCAGTGGGTTGATGCTATGAAAGATGAGCTTAAATCTTTACATGACAACCATACGTTTGAGCTGGTGAAATTGCCTAAGGGTAAAAGAGCTTTGAAAAATCGGTGGGTTTACAGGTTGAAGCAAGAAGAGAATTCTTCAACTCCACGATACAAAGCTAGATTGGTCGTCAAGGGTTTCAGTCAGAAAAAGGGGATTGATTTTGAGGAAATATTCTCTCCAGTTGTAAAAATGTCCTCTATCAGATCTATATTGAGTTTGGCATCCTATTATGACTTGGAAGTCGAGCAAATGGATGTGAAAACTGCTTTTCTTCATGGTGATTTAGAAGAAGAGCTTTACATGGAGCAGCCAGAGGGTTTCATTGCACAAGGAAAAGAGGACTATGTGTGCAAATTAAAGAAGAGCTTGTATGGTTTGAAGCAAGCTCCGAGGCAATGGTACAAGAAGTTTGAGTCTGTTATGGGGGAGCATGGCTACAAGAAGACTACTTCTGATCATTGTGTTTTTGTGAAGAAATTCTCTGGTGATGATTTTATTATTTTGTTGCTCTATGTTGATGATATGCTTATTGTTGGTCGTAATGCTTCTAAGATTAATATGTTGAAGCAAGAGTTGAGTAAATCCTTTGCGATGAAGGACTTGGGGCCAGCAAAGCAAATTCTTGGCATAAGGATCACACGTGATAGAAATGCCAAGAAATTGTGGTTATCACAAGAGAAGTACATTGAAAAAGTACTTCAAAGGTTTAGTATGGACAAAGCTAAAGTGGTGAGCATTCCTCTTGCTACACACTTTAGATTGAGTGTCAAGCAGAGTCCTTCCACAAGAGAAGAGAAAGAAGACATGCAGAAGGTTCCTTATGCTTCAGCCGTGGGTAGTTTGATGTATGCAATGGTATGCACAAGACCTGACTTAGCTCATTCTGTTGGCACCGTCAGTCGGTTTCTTTCTAATCCAGGCAGAGAGCATTGGAATGCAGTGAAATGGATTATGAGATATCTTCGGGGTACTTCCAACTTGAAACTTTGTTTCGGCAATGAGAAACCTGTTCTAGTTGGTTATACAGATTCTGATATGGCTGGAGACATTGACTCCAGAAAATCCACTTCGGGTTACTTAATTACTTCTGCAGGGGGAGCTGTGGCTTGGCAATCCAGATTGCAAAAATGTGTTGCATTGTCCACTACTGAGTCAGAGTTCATTGCAGTGACCGAAGCGTGCAAGGAGTTGCTTTGGATGAAGAGATTTATGCAAGAACTGGGCTTTACCCAAGAGAGGTATGTTTTATTTTGTGATAGCCAGAGCGCTATTCATCTTGGTAAGAATTCAACCTTTCATGCTAGGTCTAAACATATCGATGTAAGGTATCATTGGATACGAGATGTTCTCGATGCTAAATTGTTAGAACTTGAGAAAATTCATACTGATGATAATGGTGCTGATATGTTGACTAAAGCCTTACCAAGAGAAAAGTTTAAAATATGTTGTTTGATCGCCGGGATGGCGAACACCTCCACATAGTCGGGAGGGGGAGATTTGTTGGGCATGGGTCCCTCTTATGTGGAGGAAATACCCATTATGCCCTTTGCCCTTTTTTTTAAGTTGTGAGGGTTGTTGTATTTGGCAGAGAGAAGTCAGAAGCAAAAATTGAGAGTGGCGGCAGAAAAAGAGAAAAAGAGTGAGTTGCACAGTTTTGATCAAGTCGTCGATCGGAGGTTCATCCGTGGTCCGATCTTCTTGATTTTCTGGCAGTGGCTACAGGATACGTAGATGCTGATTGTGTACGGTGAGAATTTTCATCTGAACACTATAACGTCCTGTTTTGTGTCCGAATAGTAGTCACGTTTTTTGGTGATTTCTCAACTTTCTCTCTTTGATTTTAATATCACTTGTTGATAGCTAAGTTAGAGTTGTGTACTCATTGTGTTAGCTGAATCATTGTGATATTGTAAACACTCTCATTATAGTGGAGATTTTGACTGGACTCTTAAGTCCCGTGGTTTTTTACCCTTTGATTTAAAGGGGTTTTCCACGTAAAAATTGTGTGTCTCGTGTGATTGGTTGTTGGTGATTATCCTTGGTTGAATTTGTGTTGCTGGAATATATTTATATATATCTTGTGCAATTTAGTACCATATTTACAGATCCTGTTAATTGGGAGAGAAAGAACTACCGGTTGTGTTTTCCCGGTTTATTGGTAAGTTCGGTTTCTGCCCATCACTTTCCTACAAATTTTCCACCAAAAAAGGACTAAGTATAGTGGCAATTGCTGAAGCAATCAGCGAAGCTACTCAATATGACAAGTAAATTCATTAGAGAAATAATCAAACGCGGAATAAGAAATAATATAGGGAAATAATAACCGATATATAGAAAACACTAGAATTTACAGGGTTTGATTTAAAGATTACATCCACATGAATAGAGACGACAAGAAATTTTTACTATAATAAAAACAATATGAAAACTAAAATAAAAAATTACGCTAAAAACTCAATACCCAAATGCAAGAGTCACAACCAAGATCCAAAAGAACTCCAAGATCTCTAACTTTCTCAACCTTTTTTGTTTCTACCCGAGAAAATCAAATGTTGACAAAGTCACTTTTCCCTTTGAAACCATAAAAGTCATTAATGAGGGAGGAATAAAGCAAAGGAAGACAAGGTCAAAAAAGAAATTAAAGGCCAAGGGAAAAGACAAGAATGGTAGGGTCTGGTCATTTTAGTCGGCTTGTATATATTTTCAAGTCACAGTCCTAACAATATATAGCGTATTCTTGGGCCGGGGGTTTCTGATTTTTTGACAGATATTATTGGGCAATAGCATTCCTAGAGTAATGCCTTCAAATTGATGAACCAAACCAGATGATGATGAAGGGGGCTTTTTATTTTTCTTTTTAATTAATTAATTTCATGCTGCAAGCCTGTAACTTGCAAAATGAGTTAAGCATTATTCCAACAGTATTAATTTTTAATTAATCGTGCATATGTCTCATACTTTTCTATATCTTGGGGTTGGAAATGAGCAGTAAATCTTGAAGGTTCTATTTTGAATCCACTCTCCTCTGCCTTCTATGTTAGTCAGTGACGGATCTTGACTTTTAATTTTAAGGGGTTAATTAAAATTATATTTTTTATTTTTATTTAAAGTATTTCACAAATTTTTTCTAATATAAAAGATATATATAAACAATGTACTAATAAAAAATATTTTTCTAATATAAAAGATATATGTAAACAATATACTAATAAAAATTAAAAATCCCATAATATATATATATATTTTAGCGATTCATAAGTTTACAAATCTATTATCAATTTAATTTTTGCTAATAAAATCTCAACAAGTGAAAGTATCAAGCTTTGTAAAAAAAAAAAATTTTCATAAGCGGTTAAGACAAGTCAATTTATATAGCACTATAACGGAAATTAAAAAAGAACTATCCTGAATTTTTGACAAAACACAAAAGGTTTAAGATTATTCATATGAAGACAAAAATATATGTACATATATTTAAAAAAAAAATAAACTTAGCAGGAATTTTAGCTTTGTAAAGACCGTTGGCAAGTGGTAACTCAAATGATTAAGAAAAACACATTGAAAACGGTCATAAAGTTATAGAATAAAATTAAAATAAATGAGAAGAGAAGTAATGTCGAAAAAGCTAAAAAATCATTTTTTTTTCTTTTAAGTTTACATAATTGTAACTTAATAATTATGACAAGTTTATTGATCTTAAGTATTTGTAAATAATGATTGGCAGATTCAATAAATAGATAAACAACAATATAATTTTAGCTCATTTTGTCAATTTAAAGTAAAATTTAAAAATAATAATTTTAACTTGAAAGGACCAATTTAAATGTATTTAATGTAAATACATATTTATATTAGAGGGTTCCAAAAATTTTGGGGGAGCCTTGCTCTTGCTATCATCCGCCACCAATGTTAGTGCAATAGTTTTAGCTATCTATATATCTAGCCTTTGGGAGTGGAATTAATATTAAGAATCTCCATTGTAAATTGTTACGTTGATCGATGTCTTTCGAAGCTTCAAGTTGATGAATAAAAAATAAAATAAAAAATAATGGGCAATTAAAAAATCATGTGGGTAACTGATTTATATGTGCTTAGAATTGTAGCCTATAATATTTTCCAAGGATTAAGGAAACTTCGTTGCTCTTGCTAACAGTGACTCATAACTGAGGCTAGATAAGTACCACTTTCTTTTTATAAAATTTAATCGTAAAAAGTTTTTGATTATTTCTTTGCCAAGTTCTCTGAATTTTTTCCTATTAAAATCAATCGAATAAGAATTGATAGGAGATATGAAATAGAAGAAGGAAAAAAAAGAAAAAAAAAAGAAAGTTACATGTACAATTAATTTTGTTTGCAAAATACATAGTAATTAATTTTTTTTTTTAATCAATGTAGTTTATTTTGTAAGTATTGATGTAATCATTAGTATTAACATATTTATTTGATTGATTGAGAAGGTACAAATAATAATTTAAGAATTTAAATATGGTTCTTAGATAATAAAAATTAAAGAAAATATCATTTGTAATTAAGTTTAAGACTAAAAAGTCGCAAAGTATAGAGTTTATGCATAGTAATGGGTACAAAATTTTGGTAAGGAGAGGCCTTACTATAATTTTTTAGGGGGCCAAATTCAAAATTTTCCTTTTTTTTTTTTTTTTTTTGTTGAGTTGTTGATAAATTTAACTCTTATATAAAAAAAATCGAAATCATTGCAAATACAAAGACTATGTAATATGTTTAATGATCAAAATCTAATTTCTAACAATTTCTACCAAAGAAGAAAAAAATTCATAAGCCAAGGGAAAAGATGCCAATCCCGGGCTTCACACCTCTCTATATTTATATTTTCTTTCTAAGAGAACATTATTATTTCAGGTAATAGAAGATGAGCTTCATTTTTGAGGTCTCATATTTGAATAATCCAATATCACATGTATTAAAAAAATATTTATTTTTCTCATAAATATTTATATCTATAATATATATAAAAGTACGAATGTAAATTTTTTTTTTAACTGACGAAAATAATCATCATTGTTCACTATATTTCTAAATTGCCATTATAAATATTTTTTATTATTAATAATATTTATCTAATTTATAAGTAAGAAGTTTAATTTCAGTAAAACATTTTCGTTAAATGAATTAATTTGATAATAAATAAAAAATAATAAAAAATTATGTAGAATTGCTTTATCTTAAAATTTTTAATTTTTCACTAATTTTAAAAAGTGAATTAATTTATTTGATATAAATAAAAAGTTAAATTTACATTAATTTTTTTTATCTTCAAAATTAGTTTTGCATTAATAGTAAAAATAATATAATAATTTGTACATGAAATAAATTTTACATACAAATTTTAGTTAATATGCATTTTATTATTTTTATTTATTTTTAAAATATATAATTATATATTTCAAAATAAATAAATCAATGAGTCTTCATATGAAAATGCATATGATAACAAATACTAATTAACCTAAATGGATATGCCTAAATTTGGGATGGCATCTTTTCCCATCCAATGTATAGTAGCTGTCATAACCTATGGATTCGGAAAGTCGACGCCACAACGATTTTAAAAATAAATGAGTTAACATTTTTTTGTTCGGCATAATTGATCATCTAAAATAGTTTATTTTTTAATAAAATCTTAAAATTCATTAGAGTTTGTGAAAAAAATAATTTTTTAATTCACGAAAAATAAAGTTCGATTTTAAAAGTACGGTTACACATGGAAAAAATATTAACATCCCATAACACCTATTAAAAATAGTATCAACTAATTATGTATTATCTTTTAAGCTTTTTAAAAATGACCTTCATTTAATATTTGAAAATAATTCTCTTTTGACTCCTTTTTATTACAACAAAATCTTACTTTATTTTTTTAAAAAAAATCTTTTATTTAAAATTAAATGAAAATCTTGATCTAAGTATCTCAGAAGTCCTCCTACTACTATAGTGAAAAGAGTAATTTAATCTTTTTACCTTAAATTTGAGCAATTTAATTCCTGTACATTCACGTTTGAAAGTGGTAGAGGGCAATTGCTAACACCTTTCAATAAATCTGTTAAGTTTGTTGATGTGACACTAATGTGACATTAATATGTAATATTTTATTAACAAATCAATGATGTGTATTTTATATATTATTTTTTTATGTTAACATGGATTTTTTAATAAAAATAAAATTTGAAATCTTGTGATTATCTTTTTATAATTATTTTATGCTATTATTTATTTTTTATTTACTTTTTTTCTCTTTATTTCTTTATCTCTTTATTTTTATTCATTTTTTCTTTCCTAATCAATTTCATCTTCTTCACGTTGAACAAAAAAATCACTAATGTGTTCTTTTCATTTACACCAGAATGGCTCGTCAGTAAATCAATCAAGGCTGATGAGCTATCGATCTGGCCATTTAGCCTCAAATTTGGTGGCCGACAGCTTTCTTCCCTCAATCCAAACCCCCCTCTCTCTCTCCCTCTTCTTTCTTTCTTCCTTTTCCATACCCAATGCTTATTTCTTTCTCTACCTTTCTTTTCTAAAAAGAAAAACCTTTCAAGAATAAAGAAAAAAAGCTTCTCTTACTTTTCAAAAGAAAATAAAAAAAAAGACAAATAATTAAAATCAAGAAGATGATAAAAGTATCCATTATGGCATAGTTGGTAGGAGAATGCACGGTGGCGCTAGTTAGAGTGAAGGAGAGACTTTTAGCATTGAGATCAACCCTTCATTTACGTTGTCTCACCTATGCAATAAGAATCAAGACTTTTCTTTTCCTTGTTTACTTTTAATAGGTTTTATTTTAAGAGAAACTTTTAAGATTCTTATATTTTATTTCTTTATTTTAATTGCTTCTTGACACGTCGCTTGGCACGTCGCTTGACACATCGCTTCTTGGCACGTCGCTTCCTGGCACCTCGCTTCTTGACACGTCGCTCGGCACGTCGCTTCCTGGCACGTTGCTTCTTGACTGCAGGACTTCCTGTAGTAATACACAATTACGTGAAGACTGTGGAGCTAACGTCAGAAGGTTGGCAAGATTCTTGGATTTGCTCCACTCTTGGGATGTCTTGGAGAGCATATTTTTGAGGCTCAGATATGGAGATTGTTATGAAGTCTGCTTCTTAACCTTTCCCTAGAACACAAGTGCTTCCCTTTATCATTGAACAGACAGTACATCCTAAGCGTGCTGTCAGTAACCTTTCTTCACTACATGTGACTGGAACATTTCTTCGGATGTAACCTCCCATAACTGGCACTTCACACACTATCATATATAACTTCTCCACCACCCATGACTGAGATTACGTTCATATGAAATAACTCCCCACTCTCTTAGTAACTTCTCATGGTAACTTCTTTGTAGAGGCTATAAATAGAAGTCCAAATACTTCATTTAGGATCTTTTTGGCCATTTGACAAACTTTAAGACGTTAAGAGTTATCAGCAACCTTTCTTTTGCAATTTCTCCAACTACCATATTCTTCACCATCCTCAGCCACTTACAGCTTTCATCACCACCACCTGCCACCGCACTTGTTCTTCAGGGTCTGCTCCAATCTTTCTCTCTGTCGTTTCCTTACGACTTCTCGTTTTACTAATTTGCAACGTTTCCTCACCCGAACAAAAGAACCCTCTACACTAAACAAAAGGAAGGAACTGTGATTTGAAATAAGAAGTAACTAAAGAGAAAAGAAAAAGTGAAATATGCTTTTGAAACAATGAATTATTAGAAAGAAAAAGAGAAAGAGAAAGAATTGAGGGTCTTTTTATCACAATATAGCTATTTTTTTTATTTACTCAAATACCATTGTTTTCAAATTATTGCTCAAAATTCGCTTATTTTTAACTAGTTGGGAAATCGCCATGGGCCATGGCGATTTCCCAACTGAATTTTTTTTAAAAATTGAAAAATTCAGTTGGGATATCGCAATGGCCCATGGCGATTTTCAAACTGTTTTTTCAATTTTTGTATTTTAATTTTTAAAATTACAACGATTATAAAAAAATAATAAAAAATTCCCTTGGTGTTTTTTTTTTAATTTACATACTAAACTTTTATAATTTATTTAATTTTTTAATTTTATAAAAAATAAAATTTAATTTGTTATTTAAATTTTATATAAATTAAAATTTTATTTCTTATTTAAATTTTATATAAATTAAAATTTTATTTCTTATTTTAATTTTAAAAAAATCTTATTTCTTATTTTAATTTTATAAAAAATTAAAATTTATTTCATATTTTAATTTTATATAAATTAAAATTTTATTTCTTATTTAAATTTTATATAAATTATAATTTTATTTCTTATTTTAATTTTGAAAAAAAATAAAATCTTATTTCTTATTTTAATTTTATAAAAAATTAAAATTTATTTCATATTTTTATTTTATATAAATTAAAATTTTATTTCATATTTTAATTTTAAAATAGGTGGTTAAGCCAAATTTCTTAAAGCACAGTAGCAGGATTGCAAAAAATTCTACCCTTGCTGGCGAGGCTTGTGATAGGAAGAAGGATCGACGTAAAGAAGCTACTAAATAGACCTGGGAGATAGGAATAATGTTGGGTTTGCATGCAAATGGTAACGAGGAAGAAATAATTCAAAAACTCATGGAATTGAAGGAGAAGGACCGGTGATCATGAAGGGATTCTAAAGCAACTAGATCTGCTCACGGGCCGGGCAGCCCGTCCGGCCCGTATTGGGCTGGGCTTAGGCTGGGATTTTAGTGATCCGGGCCGATCTGGATCACTGTTCATCTAATAAAAAATAATATTTTTTAAATTTAATTTTAAAAATATATAAAAAATTAAAAATATATTTATTTTTTTAATATAGTGAACAGCAAATATGAGCCGGGGGGCCGGGCCTGAGCAAAGAAATCAAAAAAAATTCAGGTCGAGGCTCGACCTGGCCCAAGAGCACCTCTAAAAGCAACAATTGAATAACATTTTTGGGTAAGAAGTTGGTATTTTCTAAATTTTCTTACTTTTGTGAAGATTGAAATTTTGTCGAAATATTATGGGGATGAGTAATTCGATCAAATAAGGAATTCTGAACAATATGATGCTTTCTAAGAAAATTGAAATATGAAATAAAATTTTAATTTATATAAAATTAAAATATGAAATAAAATTTAATTTAATTTTTTACAAAATTAAAATAAGAAATGAGATTTTTATTTTTTATAAAATTAAAATAACAAATTTTATTTTATATAAAATTAAAAGATTATAAAAGTTTACTATATAAATTTTTTTTTTTAAAAAACACCAAGGTAATTATTTATTTTTTATTTTTTTATAACTGTTGTAATTTTAAAAATTAAAATACAAAAATTGAAAAAAACAGTTGAAAAATCACCATGGCCCATGACGATTTTTCAACTGAATTTTTCAATTTTTTTTAAAAATACAGTTGGAAAATCGTCATGACCTATAGCAATTTTTCAACTGTATTTTTCAATTTTTTAAAAAAATTCAATTGGAAAATCTTCATAGCCCATGGCGAGTTCCCAACTAGTTAAAAAATAAGCGAATTTTGAGTAATAATTTGAAAACAACGATATTTTGTAAATAATAATTTTTTTTTGTATATATAAAAAGACCAAGAATTGAGTTTGGGCGTTGAAAGAGATTTTTGCTCCGTTACCGTTGGGTTTTGGTTTTTCAAATTCGAATTACGATGGCGGACAATGGGGTCAGGTGTTGCGCACGTGCTGTAGTTCTTTCTCATGATTTTTTTTATCTCCTCTGACACGCTCCCTGTTTTTTTTTTTTTTTTTTTTTTTTTTTTTTTTTTTTTTTTAAAAACAAACAAATTATAATTACATATATTTTTAAAATTTACAAATATATATTTAGAACTTTGGATTTCTTATTAAACATTGATTATACAAGTTTTTAGTAAAATAAGTTTTATTACGGGAAAACAACGTAGATAAAGGAATTGAGTTATATATATATATATATATATATATATATATATATATTCCTATTTTAGAAAGTTGGATTACATAACATTGTTGTATATTGTAAATATGTACATCAATAATTTTAGGGTATGCTAAATATATATTAATTAAATATAATCAAAAATATAATTTCTTACTTATATATATTATGATTAATTAATATATATATAATTTGTTTTTATTTTAATATCTAAATAATTTGTATTTATTTTCATTGTTTTTTTTATATATATCAAATATCACACTAATATTAACAGTGTTCTTAGTCCTTATTTTATATCTTTATTAGATTTGTTTATAAGTCGGGTTATCCATTCAAATTTGAAAGCCCGTCCGGTATTTAAGAACGTTTGAAGAAAAATATTAAAGTCGAAAGATAGGCTTGAGAAAAAAAAATGAAACCTATTTAAAAAACGAGCTGGACCTTGGTTTCAACATTCAAAACACAAGCTCTATTTGGTTCTACTCGTTTTTTCAATTATATAATAATATTATATTTATATATATTATGTAACTTATATTATATAAAGATTAAATATATAATATTATATATTAGAAAATATGTGATCAATGTTTTAAAATTTAATAAAAAAGATTAAATAAAAAATAATATTTTTAATTTTCTTATAAAAATAATATGAATGTGTCCGAACTATCCATTTACAAGATAAGCAGACTTAAACAAAATTTGAGATCCAAATTATCGAATCGGATCAAATTTGAACAAATTGTTGGATATATTGAGTCCAAATCCCACATTGAGTAACTTAGTTGAGCTAAGGGGAGTGTTCATCCCACATTGCTTAACTTGGTTAAGTCAAGTAGAGTACTCATCCCACATTGAGTAATTATGTTAAGCCAATAAGAATGCTCACTTATAAGTAAGAGTCTTGTGTTTTGGAAGAAATCAACCACCACCCCCTAAGAGAGGGAGTCTATACACTTAAGTAGAAGTTGTATTGGGGCTTTTTGGACGGTGAGTCAAGTTTGTTTGTAGTAAGGTTTGTAGCTTTATCTGTGCAAAAAGTTACAATATTTGTAAGGAGGATTTGTAGCTTTATCTGTGCAAAAGTTACAAGTTGGAATATTTCCTTAGTGAAGTATTGTATCCTTTTGGAATCGTGGACATAGGCCAAGAAGAAGATGAACCACGTTAAAAATATTGTGTTCTTTTTTTTCTTCTTGAATGATTGTTGTGGGTTGCCACGCTATTACTGAGCCATCTTCAACCCAGAAAATGCTCTCACAAGTGACATTTCAGCAAAGAAAAATGCTTAATTCACTCTTAATTCTTAAACTTCTCTTTCTCTCTTAATTTCAACCCAGACAACTTCTATTTCTCTTTCTTTCTCTTACTATCTTAATTTCAACCTAGAAAACTTCTCTTTCTCTCTCTTTCTCTTAATTTCAACCCAGAAAATGCTCTCACAAATATTTTTCTTCACTTTTGTATTCTTCCTCAAAATACAACTATCATCTTCAAACAAAACAAAAGAAGCTTAATTAAAAAAAAAAGAGGAGAAAAACCTGTTTCACTTTCACAACCTCAACGGAGCAAGTAAAGGTGCTCATAAACAAACCTTAGAACCACATAATTTCAACTTCTGTTGTTCGTGTAAATGACAACGCACTACAAATCGTATGATTCACGCTCCTCCACTTCCTCTAACTTCTCTGATCCCTCGTCATCTGTGGAGCTCAACAATTCCTCTTCTCGGAGGCCAAAATCCCTCTTCTTCCTCTCGAGCCCTTGTCAAATCAAAGTCGTTGGATGTAGGTCTAGGCAGCCGTAGCAAGAATCAGGTCGCTGACACAACTTGATGAGCATGGTGAAGAGATTTCTGGACAAGAAATCCACAAACAGGACAATGAGGTAGCTGGTCATTCCATCCGATGTCCTAGCTGAGATCTCAAGAAGACAGCAAGGAAGGGTGCTGCGTTCACGTCATTGCAGATGAAGCTGTTCGAGAAATGGTATGCCGGTAAGGACAAGGACAAGGACAAAAAGGAGGTGAAAGCCTTGACAGAGTTTAAAGGGAATACCAGGACGTTGTCCATGGTTTTGAGAAGTGAGAGGGAGCTCTTGACTGTCAACAAAGAGCAAGAGATGGAGATTGCTAAGCTCAAGCTTCTACTTCAAGACAAGAACAGAGAAGTGAGCCATGAGCAGTCCCCTTCTCAAGTTTGAAAATCAAAAAATTTGAAAATTTTGAATCTTGAAAACCCATGTTTTGAACTTTGAATTTTGATGGTTTATTCTGTTTCCAATTCTTTCTTTCTTTTCTTTTATCAATTTTTTTTTTTTTTTTGAAAGAATAGAATATATAAATACTATTTTGCATTTGGTTTCTTCTGTCATCTTCTTCAACCACTTGTTTACTCAAAAGAGAACTCAATTTCTGCAATCGTTGTTGTTGCTACCAATAAATTTTTTGATCTTAATATCGAAAAATATCCCTTAAAAAAATCATTCCATTCATTTTAGAGAATTTTTAAGAGAGTTTTCTCACCTAAAATTTTTTCAAAAGTCAACCATTCGTGACTCTCTCAAATTTCACCCTTGCAAAAAATCTCAATTTATCCTTCAATTTTAATTAAGCATTCATTATGGAAAAGTATAACTGAAAAAGAAATATTGAAAATTAATTATTTCAAAAGAATAAATTTTAACCTTGTATATAAAATTATCCCTTAAAAAATCCTTCCATTTATTTTGAAATTTTTTTAAGAGAATTTTCTCACCTAGAAATTTCTCGAAAATCAACCATTCATGATATTCTTGAATTTCATCATTGGAAAAGATATCCATTTATTACTTTAATTTAATTAATATTGAATTTAAAAATTAATTAGTAGACATAATAAATTTTATTTAACTTAATTAAAAATTATCCTAATTAATAAATAATTAAATAATTAATAAATAATAATTTACATGAATTAAAAAATAAAATAAAAATTAGCCTTAAAAATTTACCTGCAACAATCAAAACTAAAATAAAATTAGTACAAAATTGATAAATAAATAATAATAAAAATAATGAGATTTAATTTAAACAAATCATAAAATAAAAAAAGTAAATAATAATAAAAGAAAATCAAAAGTATAAAAGAATCAAAAAGGAAAAGGGCTACAAACGGGTCAGGTTGGCGCGCGGGTCAAGCACGGATCCTCCGACTCGACCCGCTTGTAGTTTATTAAAACCCAATTTTTTTTTGTCACTTTCTAACCTTTTTTTTTATTTAAAAAAATCTTATTTCTTCTCTCTGACCTCTCTCCTCAAGAACACCACCCAAATTTTCAGAAATCGGCCACTGTTCGTCGCCGTTAGCCACCACTATCGCCGATCATCGAACCCAGAAAAATCCCAAAACTTCCTTTCGGCCTCCTCCACTCGAAAGTCAACTTAGTTTTTCCCAAATCAAACCCGGAAGTCATAGATCTGAGTTTGAAAACTTGAATCCCGAAATTAAAATTTTTCGATTTGACTTCGTTTACCGTTGGATGTCACCAAATTTTAGCCCAACTGTCCTCTGATTATTCCCTAAACTTTCACTATTGGATTTCTCAAAATAATTCCCAAACCCCAAAACCAAAAGAAATTCGAATCTAAATACCTTTGCAAAAATATTTCCCCTTTGTTGCCTTTCTCTTTACTGATTATAATTCGAAATTCATGTTTTTCTCTGTTGAATCCAAAGTCCTTTTATAGGCAAAAATCCTGAGAGAGTTGTCATTCGTTTGGGTCTGGAGTCCTCGTCAATATCTAAGATAAAACTCTATTTATCACAATTTTCAGAGTTTGAGTCTGATCGAAAGAGGAGTTTGGATTGAATCCAAACTTGTTTTCTTTTTTCTTTTCTTTTTTCTTTTTCGATTTTCCCTTTTTTTTGATTTTCCCTTTTTGTTTTAATTTCGAAAATTATCAATAAAATTAAAATTTAAGTTAAAAATAAAATAAAGTTAAACAAACCTGGATAAAAATAGGTGTCTACAGTTAGGAATAGGTTTTTGATTTGGGAATTTTTAAGTTTGCATCAATTGTTTAGTTTGAGAGAAAAAAAAAGTATATGGAAAAGGTTTAAAACAATTAATCAAAAATAAAATTAAGTTTTTTATTTTTATTTTTTAGTTATTAAAATTATTTTATATATTACACATGGCCAAAACTTTCAGTTTTTATCAAAAGAATTCCACGTCATCAAATGCAGACCAATGGCAATTTGCTAAAAAGTCAAGTCAAAAAAGTCAACGTCAACATCATAAATCAAATGCGACGTCAGCTACAGTAATGGCAAAAGTTAACGAAAATTATCAATTGGACCTGAATTAATCATAAATTAATGTACAAGGAGCTGATTATGACAAATTAAGGTAGAGGGACTAAATCCGCCAATTTAGCATAATAGAGGGACTAACCGTATAATTTGAGTTTTTTTTTTTCTTCTATAAATCAAAATTTTGTTCATCCAAATAATTAACTAGGTAGACTTAGTACAAAATAACATACTATTTAACGATAAATAGTTAAAAAATAACAAAAGATTTTGGAAACACAAACACAACATTTATATGAATATTGTTTCCTCTAAATCCAAGCTTGCACTATTATTCTGTTCATTTTGTCACCAGCTACAATTCCTTAATCTTACAGTGAACCACTTCTTTTATTCAAGTAAGAATTGTATCAGTGAAACTTGCATTCATGTTCATGTCATGAATCGTGCTATTTCTCTTTACTAAAACCCCCAATATACAGCATAACATATTTATTTTCTTTGACGTTCATCATAGCCTTGAAACTGTTTATGTACCTAGTTGGTAGTTGTCCATTAAAACTGTTGTTGGAGAGGTCGAGAATTCGCAACTTAATTGGGAAATGGATGAGTAGGCCTTGTTTGTGCCATGTATGGAACCATGCAATTGATTTGATTGCAATACAAGATCGAACTTGTAGCTCTTGAAGACTTCCAAGCCGATGAAGACTTAGGCCCATTTCGATCTCATTGAAGATCCATTTTAACGTGATTGAATTACTTTTTGTGATCTTGTTTGGTTCGTGCGTAGGGAACACTGACACTACATTAAAAGATGCGAAGGTGGTGGCCAAGATGAGGCAATTCTGTTTTGTGGCTCATGCACTACGGTAGCTAAAAGGCTACAAGAAGTTATGGGGATTACGGTTGAGGGACAGGGTAATAAATTGCTTAGCCAATATTGAGAAGAGATTAGTTTTTGTTGGCCCTTACTCCAACTTGCTTTCATGGCGTCAAAGCCTTGCTGATGTTGTGGAGATTGGTTTAGATGAAAATGGTTACTGAGACAACAGCTTGAGTTGTATAATTAAATACGCCAATAGGCCTTTGCTTGGTTCATTTTCAGCTTGTCGTAATGTAACTGGGATTCAATGGAGTGTATAAAAAAAAGAACGCTTATTAAAATATTAAAAAAATATATTTATATTAATATTTTAGTATTTTAAATATATTATAAAATTAAATAAAAATTATTTAATAGTAAATAATTAGTTTCAGGGGCGAAATCGAAATTGGGCCTGAAAATATTATTATTATGACTTAGAAATTGTTGAAAAGAAATCCAAGAAATATAGTAATATTCTTACAACGAAGACAGACAAACCCAACAAACTCATGGAAAGGGTTGTTGATCATAACCTTCAAGCATTGACTGTACTATTGAATTGCCCAGACCGCCTTGGCTTTCTAGGATCATCATCCTCGGGCTCCAAACAAGCTCACAAACCATCTGGGATTACCCCTTCGAAGAGAAACAAATCCCATTGCCACTCCAAATATGAATCCAAATCCATAACCAATCGCAACAACTTTCCACCCAAATTCAAGCTTTGACCCACCTTCTTTGTGGGTGTTCATCCATGGTGGAAGTGGTTGTCGTGGCTCATTGCTGCTGCAGCCTCTAGAGAGTGGAACTCCACATAATCCCTCATTTCCTTCGTACGAACCATTTTCAAAAGTGTTGAACTGATTGCCTTGTGGTATACGTCCAACAAGTTGATTATATGAAACGTTGAAGAAGGAGAGGAATGTCAGATCTAGCAATTCCCTTGGAATTTGCCCACCCAACTTATTGGACGAAAGATCTAACCATTCAAGTTGAGTCAAGTTTCTAAGTGAAGGTGGGATATGCCCTACGAGATTGTTATGAGAAAGGTTAAGCCCTCGGAGTGAACTAAGCTCTCCAATAATTCTTGGAATCTCTCCTTCAAAATTGTTGCTAGAGAGATCAATGCTTGTGAATATAGTTAAAATCTTTTTCAATTCAGTCTCCTTCCCTTTAACGACTATAGCAATAGAATAATCATATGAGTAATTTCTTTCCCCCATGTAGCTCACAGCTTTGCCATCGTCAAGAATATTCATCATGTTAGGTACCAGAGTGACGGAATAGTGTCTCACAACTAAAATAAGAGATGAGAAAATAGGAACTGAACACACAAAATTTAACGTGGAAAACCCTCAATGAATAAAGGGAAAAACCACGGGGCAAGACTAGAAGAATTTCACTATGAGAAAATATTACAACACCTCTCTCTAATTACTAGGAGAGAACAACCTCACAAAGAATATAAGAAAGTATACAAGAGAGGAAGAGATAATTCTTGGGATGGATTTAATACTTCTCCTTAAGGCTCTTTATATAGCCTTCAAGGAGGAACTCCTTCCTTGCTCCCACCGATGTGGGATAAGTTCTAACAATTCTCCCACTTGAAGATTTGATTAAACCAATCATATCTTCACACCACTCTTTCTGTCTTGCCATTCCATGTTGCTTACGTTTCTGATAGACCATAGGAGGATCGACACCAAATAAACTTGTCAGTGTTGATTGGCTTTGTCATAACATCTGCTAGGTTGTCTTTGGTGTGAATCTTTTGCATATCCACACTTCCTTCTTCTACTACTTCTCGAACAAAGTGATACTGTATACCTATATGCTTTGTCCTGGAATGAAAGGCTGGATTCCTTGCAATGTGCAAGGCACTCTGACTGTCACAATACACAATAATCTTCTGCTGCTTGTGCCCGAGTTCTTCCATTAACCTTTGTATCCATATTGCTTCCTTGCATGCTTGGGTAGCTGCCATGTACTCAGCTTCTGTAGTAGACAAAGCTACAACAGTCTGTAACTTAGATAACCAGCTTACCGCTCCTCCTGCAAGTGTGAACACATAGCCAGTAGTGGATTTCCTTTTATTAAGATCACCTGCAAAATCTGAATCAACATAACCCCTGACAACAAGTTCTGATCCTCCAAAACATAATGCAACATCTGAGGTTCCTTTAATGTATCTAAGGATCCTCTTAACAACATTCCAATGCTCTCTACCAGGATCTGCCATAAATCGACTGACCGCTCCCACTGCTTGTGCAATGTCTGGTCTTGTACATATCATAGCATACATAAGGCTTCCCACCGCTGATGCATACGGTACTCGAGACATTTCCATCCTCTCTGCTTCATTGCTAGGACTCATACCTGAGGATAATTTACAATTGACAGGAAGTGGGGTAGATATTGGCTTACAGTCTTGCATGTTGAAGCGTCGCAAGACCTTCCTCAGATAATTCTTTTGAGAAAGCCAAATTTTCCTGTCTTTTCTGTCTCGGTGAATTTGCATCCCTAAAATCTTGTTTGCGGGTCCCAAGTCCTTCATATCGAACTCCCTAGCCAACTGTGCCTTCAAATCTTGGATTCGATCTTTGTTGGGGCCTACCACCAACATGTCATCCACATACAACAGCAAAATAATGAAATCATTATCATCAAACCTCTTGTAGTACGTACAATGGTCTGAACTCAGTCTGTTGTATTCAAGGCTAATTATGAAAGAATCAAATCTCTTGTACCAACATCTGGGCGCCTGCTTTAGACCGTACAGAGATTTGGTCAACCTGCAAACCAAGTTCTCTTTGCCTGTTTCAACAAAACCTTCTGGTTGGAGCATATAAATTTCTTCTTCAAGCTCTCCATGTAGAAAAGCCGTCTTTACATCTAGTTGTTCAAGATGTAAATCAAATGCAGCACACATAGCCAACACTACTCTGATAGTAGTAAGTCTGACAACTGGAGAAAATATCTCGTTGAAGTCAATACCTTCTTTCTGAGCATATCCTTTTACAACCAATCTAGCACGATATCGTTCTACTTGATCATTGCTATCCCGCTTGATCTTGTAGACCCATTTGTTACCAATGGCTTTTCTGCCACGTGGTAATTCCACCAGTTCCCATGTCTCGTTCTTGTGAAGAGCTTCAATTTCTTCCTGCATTGCTGTCATCCACAGAGAAGCATCTGGGCTACTAGTAGCTTCATGAAAAGTTGATGGCTCTCCATCCTCTGTTAAAAGACAGTATGCAACATTGCTCTCCGTAACATACTCCGTGTGCCAATTTGGAGGCCTTCTCTCACGAGTTGACCGTCGAACTTCTACAGCCTCGGACTCAACTGGTTCTGGTACCTCATGCTCTGGTTCTGCTTCAGAAGAATCATCTTCTTGAGAATTTCTATCCATCTGCACTGTAGCAGTCTCTTTTGAAGTGTTGTCATTTGTTTGCTCACTTTGCAGTTCATTTTCTGCAAAAACTACATCTCTGCTGACAACAACCTTGCGGGCAGTGGGATCCCACAGGCGATACCCCTTAACACCGTCAGCATAACCCAAGAATATACATTTTCTGGATTTTGGATCCAGCTTTGTTCTTTCTTGGGAGTTGTACATCACGTACACAGGACATCCAAACACATGTAGAGAAGAATAATCAGCTGGCTTTCCTTTCCACATCTCCATAGGCGTCTTCAAACCAATCGCCGTTGATGGTGATCGATTTATCACATAACAGGTGGTTTTGACTGCTTCTGCCCAGAAAGATTTGGCCAATCCCGCTGTTCTCAGCATGGCTCTTGTTCTATCTAGGAGAGTTCTGTTCATCCGCTCTGCTACACCATTCTGTTGAGGCGTATGTGCAACCGTGAATTGTCTCATAATACCCTCTTTCTTACAGAATGCTAGAAAGTTACCGTCTACATATTCTCCTCCATTGTCTGTCCTCAAGCACTTGATTCTTTTCCCAGTTTCAAGCTCTACTTGTGCTTTGAACTCCTTGAATACTGGAAACACATCTGACTTCTTCTTGATTGGGTACACCCATAATCTCCTGGAATAGTCATCAATGAATGATACAAAATACTTTGCTCCACCCAGGGATATTTCTGGTGACTCCCACACATCAGAATGGATTAAGTCCAGTATGTGTTTGCTTCTTGTAGTTACTTTAGCAAACTTCAATCTATGCTGCTTGCTTATCACACAGTGCTCACAGAAAGGTAAATTGACCATCTTGAGCCCGGGCAGGAGATTGCGTTCTGCAAGGACTTTCAAGCCTCGCTCTGACATATGGCCTAATCTGCGATGCCACATCATCGTCATTTCTTCTTGGCTGGCTGCTGCAACTGATGCATCTGCCTCTTGCAACGTCTCTCCCAAAAGCATGTATAGATTGCTTGTGATCTTCTCTGCTTTCATCACCATAAGGTTTCCTTTCACTACTTTCAATATTCCACATTCAGTGTGGATCTTGCACCCGAGGTCATCCAATTGTCCAATTGACAATAAGTTCTTCTTTAAGCCCTTCACATGTCGTACCCCTTGAATTTTGCGAACAGTACCATCATGCATTTTTAATCTGACGGTACCGACTCCAGCAATATCTAAGGCGTGATCATTTCCCATGAACACAGATCCTTCCGAAATAGGTTCATAAGTGCAAAACCAATCTCGGTGTGGAGTCATGTGCCATGTCGCACCTGAATCCATTATCCAGACATCATTGAGTTTCTTTCCGCCTTTAGAACTAGTCGCTGCTTCACTATACAAGATTTCTCCATCATCTGAGGTACTTGCAACACAACCTTGGGAGGTTGATGTTTCAGAATTCTTTTCTCCACCCTTCTTATTATGCCAACACTCCTTCTTCGAGTGCCCTCTCATGCCACAATTGTAGCATTTAAGATTCTTCCTTCTTCGAGATTTTGATCTACCATGATTCTGACTCCCACTGGAGCCACGTTCTGTTGATCTGCCTCTCATCACTGTTAAAGCCTCTGCTTGCTTTGAATTTTCTGACCTTTCCTCCTTATTCTTGCGCCTGGATTCTTCTTCAAGAATAGCACCGGCAACATCATCAAAGTGAAGAGAGTCACTAACATTGTTATTTGTGATGTTGATGATGAGTTGATCATACGAATCTGGTAAACTCTGAAGTAGAAGTTCCGCACGTTCATTTTCCGCTATTTTGAAATCTGATGCTGTGAGTTGAGCAAATAGCGTATTCAGAGTGTTGATGTGATCCGTTACCGACGTGGATTCACTCATTCGAAGAGTGTAGAGTTTCCTCTTCAAGAATATTCTGGTGTGAAGTGACTTCACCTCGTACAATTTGTTTAGAACATCCCAAATCTCCTTTGCAGTCTTCTTCTCTGCAACACTTGACAAAACTGAATCCGCCATTGCTAGGTGCAGATTGGCAACAGCATTGTCATCCTTCTCTTTCCACTTTTCATCAGTCATTTCTGTGGGTCTACTTTCAATTGCTTCTAGACAATTATCCTTCCTCAAAATTGCTCTTATCTTCAATTTCCACAAGGAGAAATTTCTCCCACTGAACTTCTCTATCTCGAATTTTGCTGCCATGGTTGTACACGAACTGAAGCGAGTTACACTATTTCACCGTGAATAGTACCGTATACGTGAACAGTATTGTACGTATGTCATACACTAGAACAAATCCAGTATACGTTAACAATTACTGCAAAAGTATACAACCACACGTATGAATAGTAACCGTATCTGTGAATAGTACAGTACAATTGAATAGCCCGTATACTGGAACAGTGACCGTAGCCCGTGAATAGTGCACCAGGTAGGTTCCCAGGAAAGAGAGGTGGGTCACTGATAGACACACTTAAATACCAAGTCTTTCCTAGCCAGAACTTCCCTAGACACTTTCACACTACCACACTTTATTTCCAGCAACAAGAATAATTCTTTTCTGATGTGGAAGATCAGACAATACTGCAACCACAGAGCATACTAAGAACCAACACTTTCACTGCAGCGGAATAAGGACCACGAACCAATGGCTCTGATACCACTGTTAGGTACCAGAGTGACGGAATAGTGTCTCACAACTAAAATAAGAGATGAGAAAATAGGTACTGAACACACAAAATTTAACGTGGAAAACCCTCAATGAATAAAGGGAAAAACCACGGGGCAAGACTAGAAGAATTTCACTATGAGAAAATATTACAACACCTCTCTCTAATTACTAGGAGAGAACAACCTCACAAAGAATATAAGAAAGTATACAAGAGAGGAAGAGATAATTCTTGGGATGGATTTAATACTTCTCCTTAAGGCTCTTTATATAGCCTTCAAGGAGGAACTCCTTCCTTGCTCCCACCGATGTGGGATAAGTTCTAACACATCATTCCTCTAAAATTTTTGATGTAACTGGTCGGCGAAGGACCAAAAAAGTTATTGTAGGAGAGATCAACAATTCGCAATTTTGGAAGAGAATTAGGACTCTTAGAAGCCCCTATGGAACCTTGAAGTTAGGACTCTTAGAAGTCCTAGAAAAGGTAGCAATTTAAAATAGTGAATTGGGAACTCCTTGGCAAGGAAGGCTAAGGGAGAGGACGTAGGCACAAGGCCGAACTTCTATAAACCACTAGTGTTTGATCTTCTTTCCCTACTTTTTTACATACTTTATTTTCATATTTACTTATTATTTTGAGTATATTATTTAAATTTCTCAATTTCATTACTTGTGCTTTAATTCTACAATTAATTTTTAAGAAATCAATTCACTCCCTCTTGATTTAATCACCACTTGAGCTAACAATTGGTATCAGAGCTTTGGTCTCTTTTGTAGCTCTAACAACCTTGAGAAAAGATCGTTTTCAAAGCTCAAAGAATGATGCAAAGTGGTGAGAATATCTTCAAGGCCCCAAAGTTGGAAAAACATTAGTTTTGGACTTGGAAGTTGAGGATGGGAGTCTTTTTGATGACTAATGATATGAGAGCTTGGTTTATGATTCAAAATGGTCTTGAAGCATATTCAAATGATGAAAAATTCATGAAGAAACTACAAGATGATGCAACGACCATGAATTTTCTTCATGAGGCACTTGATGATTGTAATTTGAAGTTGGTTTCTACTTGTGCCACCTCCAAGAAAATATGGAAGAAACTTGAGGAGGTTTATGGAGAAAAGAAAGAGGAAGAAATTGAAGAAAAGTCTTGTGAAAGTCAATGTTCAACAAGTGGCAAGGCAAATAGAGATGAGGAATCAAGTGGAAGCCATCCTTCAAACCAAAATTTCTCGTGGCTCTTGAAGAGCCCGAGGTATCATCTAGCTCTTATTATTCAAATTCTTATTCTTTTGATGAATTGCAAGATGCTTATAATGAATTAGCTATGAATTTTGAGGCAATGAATTTGAAAAACAAGAAAATCATTTCAAAGTTAAAAATTGAAAATGAATTTTTGATAAAAACAAAAGATGATTTGGAAAGACAAAATGAAAAATTGAAAATGAATTTTTAAGCTTGTCAAAAGAGAAATGAAATTTTAGAAAAAGAGAATTTAGAATTGAAAAATGAAAAATGAAAAACAAATTTTCGTTGAAAAATCTTTACACTTGAAAATGACCAAATATGCTCATTGTGATTATCATGGTCATACTACACTTACTTGTCCTATTAAGAGAAAAATTCCATATAGATTTAGGCAAGTATGGGTTTCTAAAGGAACAAGAGATTTGGTGACTAACTTGCAAGGACCCAAAGCAATTTGGGTACCAAAATTCAAATGATTGTCTCTTGTAAGTGTGCTAGGGCGAGGAGCAACAAAGTGCTTTGATTAAATGCTCTAGACACACAAATGGATATGGGTAATCTCTAAGCCTAAAACTTTTTGGATGAGAAAATTGGTTGCCTAGTTTGGTTAATTGCTTGAGTTCTTAATATTTATATTTCTTTGTTTGGTGAAATTGATGTTGTGTTTAATTTCTTGAGACATTGTTATTGGAGCATAAGCATAAGCATGACCTTGTGCACAAATGTTTGATTTTGATGGTATCATGCTTTGAAGAATTATGTTGTATGCATGAATGATTAAGTTGTATTTATGCACATCTTTAAGGGGAGCATACAAAGATTAATGATTTTGAGATTTCAAATTTTACATTGAAAATTATTTTTGCAAAAAAAAAAAAAAACTTTAAATGTGAAATTTTATTTTAGCAAGTTCTTAATGCTTTTGAATATCTTAAGTTTATTGTCTCAAACTTGCTCAAACAAAGAAGTTTATTGTCTCAAGTTCTTTTCAAGGAAATATGGGGTTTGAAGAGCTGATTTTTTTAATACCTTGTTTCTAAGGCCAAATGATCACTTGAACAATTTTGTTTTATCAAGTGAAACTTGTTGGAAAGGTTCAAGTTGGTTAAAAATGGGATTAACAAGTTTTGACTATTTTTCAAGGTCATTTTCCAAGCAAAAATGGGTTTTAAGGTACAAAAAATCAAAATCTTGAATATGTTGAGCTTTGATTGATTTATTATATCATGTTGTGTATTATAAACTATCTTGAGTGAGTTTGGTTCCATGAACATGTTTTAACAAACTTTATACCTCTTGAATGCAATATGGTTATTTTGCTTATATGAGGATTATAGAGTTTACTTATGAAATTGTGTTCATATGAACATGTTTTTATTGCTTGAACAAGTTTGGTTATATTGAATATGCTTATGAACTTGTGTATGTGTCTTTTGAATGAAAAATCTCATGTTCAATGCTTTAAGGTTGCATGATGACTTATTTGCAAAATCTTTTCGAAAGTTGTTTTTTATCCAAACTTCATGCTCTTACAAGTCTCAAATGATGTTTTTAACATGTTACAAGTCTTATTTTTTTATTAAAAACATCACATATCCTTATTTGGTATTAAAAATCAGAAAATTACAAAATTGCATTGATTTTTACTGGAAAACAGATGAAGGATCGATCCCTCATTCAAAGAGGATCGGTCCCCTAAGCCAGATTTGAGCCAAAAATGTTGTTTTCTTCATTTTTTAATGGGATCTTGCTCTAATTGCTTCAGTTTTATGATTTCCCAATCATGATTGACATTATTTCTTGAATTATCATGTGCTTATATGTATGAATTCACTCTTGATGAATAATTTTACAAATCAAATGGCTTGATTATAGAAAGAATCTTAATATATATTGACTTTTTGTGCTTTATTGGTAATTCAAGATAAAATTCATAACTTATGCTAGTAAATTTGTGCATAATGAACTCTTTGATCTTCATTGAAATACATTGATTGTTGGTTCATCTATTGTTTTGGTCAAGACATATGCTTATATGTTTATTGTTTTAGCTTGACCTTATATGCTTAAAATTTCCTTTGTTAAGTTAAATGCTTAATGATTTTCATTGAATACTATTTCTTAAAATTGGTATCATTTAAGCTTAATGAATTTACTTTCATAACATTTGATATCTTAGTGCTACTAATGAATATATTTTCCAAGATTTTCTCTAAGTCTATGCAAGATAAAATGGTGATAAAGCTTACATTCCTTTTTGTAGACTTACACTTGCATTTCAAACACAAGCAAACAAAGCATGACATCTTCATCAAGATCAAGCCTAGTATATCAAGGACTTGCTCAAACATTTGGTATGAAGGATTCAAAGTCAAATGAGCATATCAACAAAGCTTGGTAAGAATGGAGGTAAATGCTAATCTTATGCTATACAAGCTCATATCTATTGGTATTAAGTTTGATAACATACATGAGTTAAATGACACTTGGTATCTCTTTATGTCATGTATGCTTGAAAAGTTTGTCTTGTATGAATCTTTGAGTTAAACCATCTCTTTTAACAACAATTAATATACCACCTTGTGCTTACATGCTTGCATATATTTGAATTGGGCATATTGCTATATTTTTATGCTTTTGTATTAACAATTGACATGAAAATATTAATAATTGGTAGTGTTGTGTGCTAACATTTAGTAATAACAATTGGTATGATGGTTTTCTTCTTAATTGCTCAATTGATATTCATGTCTATTTCATAAGTGAGCTTATATTTCATATGTATGAGAATTTTTTGTATGTGCTTAAATGACTTTCATATGTATGATTTTGTTTGATTATGAGTATTATGCATAAAAATAACAATTGGTAATTTTTTTTTTACTATCTTGAGATTTTGTGCTTAAATGATTTCAAACGAATACATGATACTATTGAATTTCTTTGTCTATTTTTAACAATTGGTATCAAACTTCATTGTCCATTTTAACAATTGGTATTGAACTTCATTGCTTAAAAATTTGTATACATGATTGTGTCTCTCTTATTGCATTGTCCTAAACTTTGAATTGATCTTTTTTTTATATAACAAAATGGGGGAGAAGTTTTATATGGACAAATTTGCTTTAAATGAACAAAAAGGGAAGAATTAGATGAAAAGCAAAAAAGGGAGAATTTTCATATGTGCTTAAATGTTTCTATCTTATGAATATGAATTGTGTTGGATATTTGTGCTTATATGTTTATGGATATTGTGGATAGAAAGTGTCCTTGCTTGTTCTTGCAAAGTTGAAAAGAATGTTTTTAATAAAGTGAAGCTTTTATTGAAAATCGTTATTTCTTAAATGATTTAGGGAGAGCTTTTACAAGCAAATTATCTTAAGTTTTGTCATATCAAAAAGGGAGAGATTGGTAGCTTTGAATTGATCTTAATTTCTAAATGACAAAATCTTAAGCTTAATAATAATGTTTTCAATTTAGCATTCTTCTTTGAATATTTTTGAAAATATTTTGGAAAATGCTAAAATATTTTGAACTCCTTAGCTTTCTCAAAAATACATGTTCTTAAATGTATATATATGTTTAAAACATTTTTGAGACAAGTTAACTCCTTTTCAAAGCCAAAGAAATCAATTTTTGAAGACATTTTCAAAAGAGGATCAATCCTTGAATAGTGAAGGATTGATCCCTGAATAGTGTTTTACTGTGCAGCACTGTAGCAAGATCGGTCCCTGAATAGTGAAGGATCGATCCCCTCAAAATAGAATCGTTTTTCACTTTGCAGGACAGTAGGGGATCGATCTCTTAAGGTAGAGGATCGATCCCATGGGCTCCAACGATCATATTTTCAAATGGAACAAGTAGAGGATCAATCCCTTCAAGTATGGGATCTATCCCATGCCTACTAGGTAGTTTTTCAAGTTTTATTTTTGAGGCTCCAACGGCTCTTTTCCATCCCAATTAACTCCAAACGGTCATAAATCATATCCAAGGTATTAAAGGGACTCTCCAACACTTCCAAGAGCAAGAGACACCAAGAGAGGAAGATCAAAGCCATGTATTTCATCTCTATCAAGCTTTCAAGTAGTTTTCTTTGTTCTAAGCTAAATCCTTTCAATCTTTCTTGTATTCCTTTGTAAAAGCACCATTGTATAGTCTCTATTTGTCGAGCTTAACCTTGTAAACACCTAGCCTACTAGAGGTTCATCTTGTTTACACAAAATCCTTTGTAAAAGGGGAGGTTTTTACTTTAGCCTTTAAAAGGTAGAGAGGTTCTATCTAAGCCTTGAAAAAATAGAGGGGTAGAGGTTGCTATCTAAGCCTAAGCAAAAGATAGAGATTGTAAAGGTTATACATTGTCCTAGAACAGGTAGAAATTCAAGATAGTGAATTGGGAACTCCTTGGCAAGGAAGGCTAAGGGAGAGGACGTAGGCACAAGGCCGAACCTCTATAAACCACTAGTGTTTGATCTTCTTTCCCTACTCATTTACATACTTTATTTGCATATTTACTTATCATTCTGAGTATATTATTTAAAATTTTCAATTTCATTACTTGTGCTTTAATTCTACAATTAATTTTAGGAAATCAATTCACCTCCCTCTTCATTTAATCACCACTTGAGCTAACACTTTACAATTGATCTTTTTAGTGCAAAATTAAATAATATACGCTCTTTTGAGTACATCAATATGACCGGCAAGATTGTGACTCTAACTTGCTTTTTGGGCTGAATAATTTAGAAATTGTTTCTTGACTGAATAATCTTTAAATAAAAAAAAAAAATTAATATAAAGAAGGTCAAAATTATGAAGAGATATGATAGGCAAGATTGTGACTTTAACTTGTTTTATGGATTGAATAATTTAGAAATTTTTATGTGATTGACAATGCAAGACTGTGACTTTAACTTGTTTCTTGGGCTGAATAATTTTTTTAAAAAAATTAATATAAAGAAGGTTAAAACTTTTTTGTTGTTGAAAATAATGGCAATTTCATTGCAGATTTAATGTTGATAGCATCAGACATGATTTTTTGGTGGAGAAACCCAGGGCATTCTTCAATCCAGTACATATTTTCAGGACATCTGGCATACCTCAGTGTGTTGTCTCATTTCCTTGCCTTCTTGTATGTTGAATATCGCATACCTCAAAGTCTTTAAGTTTGTGTCTTCCTTCCTCAATGAACGGTCCCATAATAGATAATTCATCCCTATTCTTCCTAAGCTTGTTGATAACTTGTATGGCATCCCCTTCTAGTATAATGTTTCGGTATCCCATCTGACTCGCAACCTTCAGTGCCTTAACTGCAGCTTGCGCCTCTGCTAATCAGGGGTCAGTAACTCTGTTGATTTTAATAGCTGCACACCCTATTACAAACCCCTCATAGTCTCTTACTACTACCCCAATTTCGCTTCTTTTTAAGCTGCCATCATAAGAACCATCAAAATTAACTTTATAAAGGTGCATTGGTGGCGGCCTTCATGAGATCCAGTACAAAGATGCCTCATGACCAGAGGGTTGATGTTGAGCTTGCTTAAATTCAGTGAGTCGGTATCTGGTGTTTGATAGAACAACCCTCTCATCCTGTATAATGTATTCCTTCAACTCCATATTCCTCGCATGCCATAGGGCAAAAGTTATCATTAAGAACAGATCAAAATCTTCTTTTCCAAGTTGCTGAGCTGCTTGTTCTAACCAATCCACACCTCTAAATACTGGTTCCTATACTAGGCATTGAGGGAAACTACACAGGTCTAAAACCTTTTTAGGAAACTCACATTCTTTCAAGGCATGAACATCCGATTCAATCTCTGCCCCGCACCTAAAGCATCTAGTGTCTGTTTCTTTCATTAGGGACGCTAATTTTGCAGCAGTGGGGATAATACCATTACGAAGCCTCCACCCAAATAACCGAATCTTATGCGAAATATCTTCTTGCCATAAAACACGCCATATGATTCTTTGGGGTCCCAAACTAATCCTCATCCCTAGCTACAACCTATATTTCATCCACACAGAATTCATTGTATATCAACTCTTCTTTCCATAAACCATTGACCGTATCCATAAGCAATGAAACAATTGCATCATGTGGTAGTCTACTGCTAGCTGTCTGGACTTTAAAAGCTCCATTTAAAGGAAGCCAGCTATCCCCCCGAATCCTGATTTCTGACCCATTGTCGACCCTCCACCTTGTTCCTTCCTGTAATAACTCCTTTGAGGACCAGATGCTCCTCCAAATGTAAGATGGATGTGCACCTAATGTGGCTTCAAGGAAATCTCCATGAGGGAAATATTTGGATTTTTAAGATTCCTGAAGCTTAAGGATTCTGTATTCTGAATTAGATGCCAGCCTTGTTTACCTAATAAAGCCAAATTAAACATGTGTAGGTCTCTGAAACCTAGGCCTCCCATAGTTTTTGGCATACACATCTTGTCCCAACTGAGCCAATGGATGTGATAGGCAAGATTGTGACTTTAATTTGTTTTTTAGGCTGAATAAATTTAGAAAATTCTATGTAATTAGTAAGATTGTGACTTTAACTTGTTTTTTGGGCTGAATAATTTAGAAATTTTTATGTGATTGGCAATGCAAGATTGTGACTTTAACTTGCTTCTTGGGCTAAATAATTTAGAAAATATGAAATTGAGTCTCAGTCAACTAAAGTTTTTCTAACATACTTACAAGTTGTCAATTATACAAGGAAATTAAATTAGGTCCTTTGAGTCATGTGATCACAATTATAGCATATTCTTAGGGATTGATTGGTTCATTGACAAGATTATAATTTCAAATAGGAGAGTTTTATATATATTTTTTAAAAACATATAAACTTTACAATAATAAGGCTTAAACTTTAAAAATATCCTTTATTCTATATTATGTGTTTTTAAAATGTGTTTTTAAAAAAATATATGAATAATTTTCTTTAGATTATATCTTTTATTTCGAAAATTATACTGATTAGTTCATCTGACAACTTTGAATTTGGGAATGTAAGAAAATGGGTTCAAATATGAAAAAAAAAAAAAAAAAAAAGATGTTTTCAAATGAAAACACAAGATGTTCATTACTTTTTTGTTTGTTTTTTGTAAATTAAGAAGTTGTCCTAAATTTGAACATTTTAGAAATCATATATATATATATATTATATATTCATAATCAAAAGCTATTAATATATTATTTCCATAATCGCTTCTTTTATTTGTCTTTAGATATACTTGACATACTGAATTATGTATAATTTCTTTTGTCTCTTCCCACTCAAATCTTTTTGCAATGGTTCACATGTAAGGGATAATATCATTGGATTCTTTTTTAAATGTAAAGTGATATCAAACATATTTCAATATTTTACACTTTAAAAAACAAATTTTATTTTCATTTACTAAACGCATTTTCTGGAAAACAAAAATAAAAAACAAAAACTTTTTTTCAAAAAATGAAAATAAAAAAATATATTTTCTCAAACCAAATAGAACCTAAAATTTTCAAATGAAAATTTAAACTGAAGCCACATTAGGTGCACATCCATCTTACATTTGGATTTCCTTAATGTATCGAGATTTTATTGGCTGTTTTTATGCCATGTCCACTTAATGTTAATGGTGTTAGTCAATAGATCAATATGTTTGACGGAATTGAATTATCTCATTGCGTAATTTTATTCTCAGATACCAAATTGATAGAAATGATATAGTTTAAAATTTTAAATACCAAATAACTCAGTAACCCTTAATTATATTATTACAATTACACTTAAATATTTGAATTAATAATATTTGTATCTCCCTTTAAAGAGCTGAACTCAAATCTCTCCTTTTTTTTTTTTTTTTTTTTTTTCTTCTTTCTCAAATGAAGAGTAGTTGCTCTATCATAAATTGCAACCGGTACTTCATATACGCTGTATGAAATAATTTTTTTTATCTCAAATATCTTTATTTGGATATAATCTTATCAGTTTTAGTAAGAGATCCATAAGTCATTTTCCTGATTATCAAAAGCCAAAAGAGTCGAACACGGGTATTTAAAGAAAAATAAAAAATCAAAACAACATAATCAGATTATCCCAGCAAGTTTCAAAACACTATCCCACATTTTTCAACTATATTCCTTTTTCCCCTTTTTTGGGTAAATGTTACAAGGTATTTTCTACATTGAATCTTGTGGAATGTAACTATCCAGTCTTTACAAAAGCAAAGCTGGAGTGAGATGTTAATATGTACAGCAAAAATCAAAGGTTACAACAATGGCAAAACCTGCAAGCCCAGAAACCTCAACATGCTGTACTCGAAAATAAATTGCGTGTGGCGAAAACTCTTATATCATGCACATTAAGCAATGCTCAAAGCAGCAGTAGAGACTGCTTGGTGGTTTACCTCTGTCATGAAAATTTGATTCCATCAAGAAAAGCAAATAATCCGATTTTTCAGCATGTGCTCTTCTATGACCCAATTCCGACTCCTTCCAGTGCAGCCGCCATTGAAGCAGATGCGTCTTCAAGGGTTCGCTTCTTTAGAACCATGTTGAAGGCCTGAAGAATATCTCCTTCCTGCCATGCATCATAGTCATCCATTCCCATTCCACACTCCGAACCAGCATTTACCTGTCCAGAAGAGAGATGTTGCTCATCCATTCTAAAAGAATAAAGATATTATCATGACCATGTCAACTAAACACGAAACCAAGAACAATTCCAGCCTATGTTATTCGGACTCGGGTGCGAGTGTCGGATATGGATATGTGTCCAACACGGGTTCAATTTTTTCCAAGTTTTTTCATGTATTTGGAAGGTCCTTGAAGGGTCATATCCTCATATTCATGTCCGGATATACGTCGGACACGGGTACTTCAAAAAAGATGAAGAGTCGGAGCAACATAGATTCCAGCATCCCCTAAATATCTTCAAGATCAACACTTGAAACATTTATCAACCAGATAAATTAGTAGGAAAGCTGAAGACATATTAATGCTGATACAGCCATTCTGCATGATGATAAGACCTAGTTTCTCTCGAAAAAGCATCTCCCAACATGATCTACAAGTATAAGACCACAATCCAACTTTCCCAAACATTAAACCTTCTGTAACAGAAAAACCTCCCAAAGACATATCCCAACATAAAGAGAAGGATTAACAAAACCATGGTGAAGGCAATGCCACTGGATCTTACATTATTAGATAAATCAGGACATAGAATACATCATGCATAGGATCAGTGACAAGTGAAAAACTAAAAAGAAAAGATGTGCCCATAATCCAATATTTATTAAGGCCTCGTATTTATATCTTCAATTCAAATTGCAGCACTCAAGAACTACAATATCAAGACAAGGTTTAGAAAATGGGGGGACAAAAGGAAACCAGGATGTGATGCATAAGGGAAGGAAAAAGGAATTGTGAGAGCGTTACAATTTCATTGATTTGGAAGCATTTCTTTGGAATAAAAGCTAATGAACCAAAAGAAGCTCTGCCCACTACAATCAGATGCATCTGTTGTTGCTACAATATATTATAATCACAAACTATCCTCAACATCCCACGAAATCGCAAAATTCCAAGTATTATGGAAAATATGGTGAACAAAATAGATTCAAATAATTGTCAATCATATCATTCATTATCCAAGATAGAAAAAGCACCTGAAATGAACAGCATAACCACACAATTCACTTTACAACTTCTGAAAACCTTTTTTATGTTCTTTTATTTGGTCTAGAAAAAGACCCCAAAATGCAGTTGAAGGCAAAACACTTTCAACCACAAAGGCAACCAAACATGAAGATGAATTTGCAATCTAAGTTCCTTCTATCATTCAAAATTTCATTCAAGAAATCACCATCTTCTTAGAAAATTGTCAATGCAAGTTTCTATCTTTACAAAATAAACCTAACCCAAATCTATGTTACTCGGACTCGGGTGTGAGTGTCGGATATGAGTATGTGTCCGACACGAGTATGTGTCCGACACGGGTATGTTCAGTTTTTTGTAAGTTTTTCCACGTATTTGGAGGGGTCCTTGGAGGGTCATATCCCTATACCCATGTCTGAATATACGTTGGACACGGGTGTCAGACACGGATATTTTAAGAAAAATGAAGAGTCAGAGCAACATAAACCCAAATTTTGAATTGTTCAAGATGGAAACAAGACCAACCATAGAATTCAATATTTTATTCATCCCACTGCTTAGCTAAACTTAACTTATTAATCAAATATATATTGATCTCCGATCTAATTATTAAACCCAGTAACTTCTGGTAGAACATCTCTTTATGTGCAATTTGATCTTTTATTTTGACTAGTTTTTTTCATCTATATGTCGCATAACTAGGCAGAAAATCAAACCCATCAAATCCTCCCAAGCACAATTATTAGATAATTTACACAAAATCTTATCTGTAGTATCCAATATGCCAGCAGATACATATGAGAAAGACAACATGGAAAAATTTACTGGAAGAGCATGCACTAAAATTTCACAATAAAGAGGAGGGCTGGGGATGGGGAATGCGAACAAAGAAAGAAGCAGTACTAGCCATCTACATTATACCTCTTTCACAATTTCCTTAACCCTTCGCAATGAATCAAGAACACCGACATGGACTGTGCGACCATTTCGAATGACACGGATGCCACAACCATTCACTACCTTTCCTTCTGTTACCATACATCCAGCAACACGACCACTGCCACTGCTGAAAACAGCCCGAATCTCTGCAGTGCCAATTGGTACTTGTTCCTATTAAAAGAGAAGCAGTAACTGTCAACTCTGAATCTTTAACACGGAAATCTTAAACGTACTGAAGGAAAAGCAAGTACATGACCCAAGAATTTAAAGCCTATGAGTTCCAAGTTCACAACAGATCAAACTAAATTCAATGTTTAAATCAGTGTACTAGAGACTAAACAAGAACAATGTAAAAGAAACAAAAATATCAAAAAATGAAGGCGAGAGAGAGAGAAGGATCAATGCCTCAGCATACTTCTACACACATTCAACAAATTAGAGGTAGAAGACAATGGTCAAGGTAATTGAGGAAAATATGACTACCAGGGATTTGAAGAGATATAGCCATATATAGAAGTAAAAGTATTGCAAAAGTATGCATATAGCTGATTCGGGCAATTAGAATTAAAGGATTATTCAATGAAATTAAGAACAGATGGAATTCATGAGGAGGCTATGTTGTGAAAAGGATAAAGGGTTTCCCTCCATACCCCTCTCTTTTCATTTTCTACTCTCCCAAACAAGGGGCCAGGTCCCTTCCCCCCTTTCCTCTTCATTCTTCCCATTCCCCTAAATCCATGTACATTTTGACTCGTGAACGAAATGGAATGCCAAAAAGCTTCATGTACTCAGTCCACCCACATATCATCTACAACCCCGAGATCAAAATGCAAATACTAAAACATTAGACTAACCTCAACAGGCTCTAGGAGTCCTTCCATTGCATTCCTCACATCATCAATAAGTTCATAGATAACTTTATAAAGCCGAATCTCAACACCTTTATTTTCTGCATAGCTCTTGACAGAACCTGGTGTCTTCACATTAAATCCCAAAATAATGGCTTTGCTAGCAACCGCAAGATCAACATCACTGGTGCTAACATCTCCTGTTGCTTCCAAGAGAAACTTCAAAGTGACATTGTCTTGTGGGAGCACCTGCAATGCTTGTCTGACAGCCTCTATGGATCCCTAGTTGTGGAAAACAAATAAAGTTTAGCAATTATGATGCTCACTGGAAAGTGGAAACAGATAGAAAAGGTCAACAAGAATGTTCGAGGATGTTCATTTGATTTCATGTTATCAGCACCTAGCACAAGCATCAAGCAGTAGACTAATATGTAAGAAATGCAATACCAAGATGAATACTGAGTACTTTCTCATACCATGGTAGAGTTTGAACTGCCAAAGCCAAGTTTTTCTTTTTTCCCTTTTTTTTAAAACAAAGAGAAGTATTTTTTTAGGTACATAAAAGAAGACAAGTTAATTGACTGAATTCTAATGTTTGGCCCATATAATTCAATCCCCCTATGCTTGCTATCCTCAGCTTTTAAGTACAACATCATGGGAAAGGAGCCTCTCTTTTGGCCCCATATCAGTTTCATGCAGTTCACATGCACCCACCGTCTCATTAACCTTTTATAATATTGGTCAATTGTCAGACAAAAATTATGTGCAATTCATACAGATGGTTTATGATGCATATTTGTTTCCTCGCACAAAAATTTGATATAACTACTACATATACCAACAGCAATTTTTTTTTTTTTTTTCATTCTCTTCCCCCTTTTCCCCTAACAAAAGGATGAGATCTGACCAATAACCTGTTAGCAGCAGCAGCATCATGTACTCAAAAGAAAGGCCAAGTCATCCATATGCATTTTCAAATTTCATTATACCCAAATTAACAATGTTATGAACGAGATAGCCTTGCATGTTGTTTTCCTTTGTGTAAATCTAATGTGCATACCTGTAAATCAACCTTCAAGATAATATTGAGCTGGTGCAGGTCCAACCCAGAAAGCTTTCCAGTTGACACTGCAGAAGCTAAAGAAGAAAGGGTGACCTTTCCATCCCCAGCCTTGGCTGATATACGTTCATTTCGCAACAACTCTTCACATGCCTCTGCCTTTTCACGTGCAACATCAAGGGAAGTAACAACCTCAAATTCATCACCAGCGCTTGGAACATTGTTCAAACCGATCACCTGAAGACTTACACACCAGATCTCTTAGGGGAAGTTCTAAACCTAGAGTAATGCTATAAAAATTAAACAACCGAAGCCAATGTATGGAAACCATGGCACAGAAAATACAGTCAAATATGGCAAGACAGACAGGTAAATAAAAAGGGAAACGTAAAATTTGCTAACCTGTATGGGTATGGAGGGTCCAGCCTCATCAACACGGTTTCCACTATCATCAAATAAAGCACGCACCTGACCATGGACATAGTGGAAAACCCCCCTCAGAGATAGGTTCACAATATTAAGCATTTATGCCATAACTAAGCAGAGAATTTTCATATTCGAACAATCAAGAGTTTGACTCTAGTTTACCAACCTTTCCAAAGGCTTCTCCACAAACAACCACGTCTCCTCTTTTAAGGGTTCCATTCTGCACAATAAAAGTAGCTACAGGTCCCTTAGATTTATGAAGACCTGCCTCGATTACAGTGCCTTTTGCATTTCGATCAGGATTAGCCTTTAACTCTTGTAACTGAAACAATCAGGGTGAAGGTCATATTGGAAGTAATAATAAGAGATTTATGTGCTTATAGTTAGAAACAAAAAACTCAAGTATTATTCGAAATATTTCACCAAAGATATCACTACTTAGACCTAAAATCATATTGAATTTTTAAGCATTAGTGAAATGCTTTTGTTTCTCAAAATGTTTTACCTCAAAAGTGCCTAATGACATCATTAATTGGTCCTGTTAGTAGAATTCCAAAAAAAGTTTATTCCTTGATAGATATATTTCTCGAGTTGCTATTTTAAGAAGGAAAATGAACTACAGAGCAAATTCAAAATGCTTAGAAAGAGAAGAAAAAGGAACCAAGGATATGCAGCATACTTTGACATCCAAAACTGGTAACAAGCAAGATTATATGTGCTTGGTACTGGAAGAATTTCAAAGCAAAATGGTCAAGATGCAGGATAGCCAATAATAGTACACACCTCAGCAACTAGCATTACAGTCTCCAATAGATCATCAATATTCTGCCCTTTAAGAGCACTGATCTGTAATAGCAGATGCAAAAATATAAGCATCCATGAAGCACTTGAATCAACAAAGAAGATGCATATATGATATATCATTAAAGAATAAAACCTGAACCATAGGGATGTCACCACCCCAGTCTTCTGGCATTAGACCAATTGAAGAAAGCTCTTGCATGACTCGTTCTGGGTTAGCTCCATCTTTATCTATCTGTAACAGTGGAATGAATAATATTAACTGTATCTCAATGCCAACACTTAGAGCATTGCCAATCACCAGAACTTTGCCGTAGAGTAGACTTGCTTTCTGATTGTCAGAACAGAAAATGACCTTACAATTAACACACCTTATTTATAGCAATGACAATCGGTACTCCAGCTGCTTTGGCATGAGCTATGGCCTCATTTGTTTGAGGACGGATCCCATCATCAGCAGCCACCACAATGACCACAATGTCTGTCACCCGTGCTCCACGTGCTCTCATTGCCCCAAATGCCTACACGAACATGTAATAGATATCATCTAAGGGCAAGATAATGCAAGCAATTTACAGTTTAGAATTTACTATACTATAGCATTATTGTGAAGGTTATTAGTTGCTGAAGCAACCAACAACGAACTGAAAGGGGATGCAAAAGCTATTCCTAGTTGACGAAGAACTTTAAAGTTGAAAGTTCCTAGTGATTATTTTACCTCATGTCCAGGAGTATCAAGAAAAACACATGGTTGTGACTTGCCATCTATCGGTACTAAAACTTTATATGCTCCAATTCCTTGTGTTATACCACCTGCTTCTGAGGCAGCCACCTACAAATATCCAGCAATCAGGCTTCAATTTGATAATGCATATGCTTGCTAGTTAGTAACTACATATAGCTTTGAGTATCAATTGACCAAATTATCAATTTTTTATGCAAAGAATCATTCTATAGCAAGCACACCGCCTTGAAATTAAAAAAAAAAAAAAAAAAGCAAATAAAAATTCACCCGGAACAAGTAAACCCTATGACCTGAAAGTTCAAATTAACTTCAGATGCAAAATAAGTTCATAAGGAGCATTAGACTGATCAAGGTTCCACGCACCTTGCTCTTTCGAATAACATCCATAAGAGTTGTCTGCCAAGCATATATAACCAAAATACAAATTAGTAAGTTCTAGTGTTTAAGATAAGTTTCTTACTTCTTCTTAAATTCAAATGGAAATAAAAGAACAGGAGAAATTCTATATGCAAAAGATTACATCTAACCTTCCCATGGTCAACATGACCCATTATAGTGAGAACAGGAGGTCTGTCTTGTAGCTTGTCTAGGTCGTCTTCATCGAGAATTTCCTTCTTTTTTGCCATTTCTTCTACCTTAACAGGGTCAGCATCTATGACTTCAACCTCATACTCCTTACACACCATCTTTACCATGTCTTTGTCCAAAGTTTGCACTCCATCTGGCTTAATCCCCTTGGAGTATAGATATCCAAGAATTTCCCCCTCACCAATGACCAAATTGTAGGCTAACTCCTCTATCGACATGCCGTTTTCTCCAACTTCCAAAATTTCCACTTTAACAGGTGCTGCCTCTTTGGCAGCCTGGAGTCTGGCTGCTTTCCTTCGAGCTTTACTCCATTTCCTCCCTTTCCTTGCAGTGGCAGAACCAGGTATTGACACATTCAACTCTGATGTCTCCTCATCAGGAATTTCAAGATCCTCCTTAACAATGCGCCTCCTTGGACCTCCAGAAACATTTTTCTTGCGATAATCATCCTTGAACTTTCCAGGGGCAGGGCCCTTCCCTGGCTTTGTAGGGGCTAATACAGCTTGAGAAATGATAGGTTCAGCCGCAGGCTTCTTCGATGCAAATTTGTCAATCAGAATAGGCTTTCTTTCTTTACTCTTCCCATCTGAATCAGACTCATTAACAACTTCTGACTTTCGAGCTGCCCCAACATCTTTCAAGATAACCGGCTTCTTCACAATAGGTGGAGGCGCTACAGATGGCTTAGCTTGTAACTTAGGTTGAGGTCTTAAAGGTGGTTGTGGAGGTTTCAAAGGAGCAGCACCACTTCCACCTTGAGACTCCACCTTCCCCTCTCCTCCTCTATTATCATTATTATTAACCTTAGGAGACTCCTTAACAACCTTTTGCAAAGTCCCAACACTATCCCCTTTCCTCCAAACACTCTTCAAAGCCTTATTCTTTTTACCACCACCCAAACCACCAGCATCACCACTTGCTTTGGCTTTATTTACATTCACATTAACATTTACATTTGAAGTTTCCAACTTTTCAGCTTTCTCCAATACTTCACCTAATGATTCAATCACTTTATTCCTCTCATTTTCTTCTTCATCCTCAACCTCACTCAATTCACCATTCCAAGACAAACCCTTGCCGTTTTTCGCCCCTTGGGACTTTAAAACCGGCTTGGGTGCAGGTTTAAGAACAATTTCAGCATCACTATCTTTATAAGAAGAAGAGGAAGAAGCATTGTTTGCCTCAGCAACAAAATCCGTGGCAGCCACAGAGTATTTACATTTACATTTCCTACTAAAACTCCTTTTAGACAATAAAACTCTTCTAACACAAGAATAATAAGATGATGAAACTGGTTCAGAGCAATAATTAATGAAAGTAGCATTTCCCAAATTAACAAGGGAAGCTAAAGAAGAAGAAGGCATTGTTCCTACAATTATTACCATTGTACACTGAATTTGTTCATCTAAATTTGGAGAAAAAATGAAAAGAAAAAGAAACCTAGAAAAACAAAAAAGCTTACCTCTATCCTTTTTTTCAGGGAATTGGGCAAAATGATAAAATTGTGAGGTGGTGCTTACGGGTGACAGGCAAAGCTAAAAACTGGGGTCTGAGAGTCTGGACATGTTTGTGGGTAATGTCATGTGTGGCTCATTCTCCGCCTGTCGATTTATTTTTCTTCGTTTTTTGTGATAAGACTAATATCCGGCATTCTTTTTGCTTTTGACAAAAATTAAAAAAAAAAAAAATTCTACCATGGGGAAAATTCTTGCTTTTCTATAACTTATAGTTTTCTAGGGAAGGTGAATTTTTGAGGTTACTTTGCCAGTCGATCTCAAATAATTCTGAAGCTCTTGGTGTCTAATTTTTGTTTCGTACTTAATTATAGAAATTTGTTGCAAACATAATTTTTTCTGAAAGAATTAATTAAATGAAAATCAACAAAATAAATACTTTTAATATCCATTTTTTATTTGACTAGGGAGAAGAAGATTTGAGTTTTATTCTTGTATAAATATGAAAAATATGCTGTTAATAAATAAATAATTATTAAATGATTTAATGGATAAAAGTTATTTGTAAAAAAAATGAATAATTTAAAATTATTATAAAATATATTGTAAAGATAAAAATATCCTTAAAGAAAAAAACCTACTCTTCTTTTATCTTCCTTTAAGAAAATATTATTTTTTAAAAATTTTAATTCAAAATAAATTTAAAAAATAAAATATTGAAATAATTATTTTTTTTAAATTTAAAAATATAAAGAAAAATTATTTTTATTTTTAAAATTTTTTTAATAAAAAAAGTAAATAAAATTTTTTAAAAATTAAAAAATATATTTTCAAAAAAATATATTTTTAATTAAAAAAATAAGAAAAAAATGGAAGAGAAGTTTTTTTATCAAGAATAATTTTGTCTTTACAATTTACTTCTTAATAATTTTTTATTTCTCTTTTTCAAATAATTCTTATTTATTATATTATTTAATAATTATTGTAGTGTTGATAGGATGTTTTTCAAATTTATCCTTTATTCTTTGAACATAAAGTACATACATAGATTTTGGGTTACAAAGGATTGAAATATCTTCAACAGCATTAAAGTTGATGAGGTATGAAAATTAAGGGTCCGTTTTACAAAAATTTATTTTTTAAAAGTATTTTTTGAAAATTGTGAATTTTTTTTAGAAAAGTAAAGATTTTTTAATATTTAGATGATTTAATTAAAAATAATTTTTGCTCTTTGGTTATTTTATGAAAATTTTATTTTTTTTCAAATAGCAATATTAACATTAATTATTAAAATATTAAAAATATTTATTATTAAAATATTACCATTTCAAACAGTAATATTTTAATTTTAATATCTAATGCAAAAATATTATATTAATATTAAATATTTAAAATAATATTATTTATTATTAAAACATTAATTATATTAATAATAATTATTAAAATATTATTTATATTAATATAATTATTATTAAAATATTATTTAGATTAATATAATTATTATTAAAATTTATTTATATTAATATAATAATTATTAAAATATTATTTCTAGTTTTTCAAATAGTAATATTGACATAAATATTAAAATATTAATAAAATATTATTTCTATTAATATAATTATTATTGAATTATTATTTTTACTTTTTTCAAATACTAATATAGAAAAATTATTAAAAAATTATTATTAAAAAAAATTAAAAATTAAAAATTATTAAAATATCAATTTTTAATATTAATATTTCAAATATTAATATTTTAATAATAATATTTAATACTAAAATCCAAAAAATAAATTTTGTATTTTTTGAAGCAACCCTAGCCTATCCATGTTGCTTTTTTGTTCAACTTTTTTTTAGTGTTGTAGGAAAGAGAAAGAAAAAATAAATAAACAAAAAAGAAGAGAAAGATGGAAGAAAGAAAGAAAAGAGAAAAAAATTTATATTCGTGTTATTTTTTGTGTGTTTAAAGTATTATAAATTTATATTATTTTTACATGTTAATAATTCGTTTCATGTATATTTTAAAATGTTCGTGTATTCGTATCGTGTTTATGTTATAATTCGTTTTATGTATATTTTTAAACGTTCGTGTATTCGTATCGCGTTTGTGTTATTTTTCGTGTTGTGTTTTAATTATTTTTTCTATTTTGTGTCATGTCGTGTCTCAATTCATTTTTCGTGTTGTTTTTAATTATTTTTCATATGTTCTGTTCGTATCATGTCTCAATTTATCTCATATTTTACATAGTTTTTTATTGTGATTCAATTTAAAGAAAATTTTGTGTATTCATGACATGTTCATATATTTTTTTTTTTGGTATTTTTAAAATATTATAAATTTATATCAATTTTTACACATTAATAATTCGTTTTATGTATATTTTTACACGTTCGTATATTCGTGTCGTGTTCATGTTATTTTTCGTGTTGTATTTTAATTATTTTTTTTATGTTGTGTTTGTGTCGTCTCTCAATTCATCTCATTTTTTATATAGTTTGTCATTGTGATTCAATTTAGAGAACATTTATGTGTTCGTGTCGTGTAAAAACTTTTGTGTGTTAGTGACATGTTCATGTTCATGTTCGTTTTTTTTTTTTTTGTATTTTAAAGTATTATAAATTTATATAAATTTTTACATGTTAATAATTCGTTTTATGTATATTTTTACACGTTCGTATATTCGTATCGTGTTCATTTTACTTTTCGTGTTGTGTTTTAATTACTTTTTCTATGTTTTTTTCTATGTTGTGTTCGTGTCACGTCTCAATTTATAACATGTTTTGCATAATTTATCATGGTTATTCAATTTAGAGAAAAAATTGTGTTGTGTCCTATCTCAATTCATGACAAATTTTGTATAATTTGTCAAAGTAATTCAATTTAGAGAAATGTTGTATGTTCGTGCTATTTTTTGTGTTTTCAAAATATTATAATTTATATAAAATTTTACATGTTAATGATTAGTTTTATACGTTAATAATTTATATAAAATATTATAAATTTATGAAAAAATTACACGTTAATAATTCATTTTATGTAAATTTTTACACGTTCGTGTATTCATATCGTGCTAATGTTATTTTTCAAGTTGCGTTTTAATTATTTTTTCTATGTTGTGTTCGTGTCATGTCTCAATTCATGACATATTTTGCATAACTTTTCATAGTGATTCAATTTAGATAAAAATTTATGTGTTCGTGTTATTTTTTTGTGTTTTCATAGTATTAAAAATTATATAAATTTTTACACGTTAATAATTAGTTTTAAACGTTAATAATTTGTATAAAGTATTCTAAATTTATATAAATTTTTACACATTAATAATTCGTTTATGTATTTTTTACATGTTCGTTTATTCGTGTCCTGTTCATTTTATGTATATTTTTACACGTTCGTGTATTCGTGCTATGTTCATGTGTATTTTTCGTGTTGTGTTTTAATTATTTTTCTTATGTTGTGTTCGTGTCTCAATTCATCTCATATTTTACATAGTTTGTCATTGTGATTCAATTTTAAAAAAAAACTTTTGTAGTTCGTGTCGTGTCTCAATTCATGACATATTTTTCATAATTTGTCATAGTGATTCAATTTAGAAAAAAAATTTGTGTGTTCGTGACATGTTCGTATTATTTTTGTGTTTTAAAATATTATAAATCCATCTAATAAATTTGAGATGTTTTTAAGAACATGGATAATGTCCAAATGGCACGAGCTCTCTGTTTTTTAAAGTGCATTTTTCACGCACAAAACATTGAAACACATACTTAAATTAAACCCTTGATCTCTACCCCTCACGTCTTTTTGTTAAACACACCTTTAACTTATTTTCTCTCTTTTTTTTTATCCATATAATAAATTTTGTATTTTTTGATGCAAAAGTAGGGTGGCTACATCGCCCCCTTCATTTTTTTAGGGGTTGTTGAGGGGTAGAGAGAGAAAAAAAAAGAAAAGAGAAAAGAAATATGGTAGGAAGAAAAGAGAAAAAAATGAGAAAAATTTATGTGTTCGTGTTATTTTTTTTGTTTAAAGTATTATGAATTTATATAAATTTTTACATGTTAATAATTCATTTTATGTATATTTTTAAAACGTTTGTGTATCCGTATCGTGTTTGTGTTATTTTTCGTGTTGTGTTTTAATTATTTTTTTTTATCTTGTGTTCGTGACGTGTTCATATTCGTGTTCGTTTTATTTTTTTGTTTTTCAAAGTATTATAAATATATATAATTTTTTACACGTTAATAATTCATTTTATGTATATTTTTACACATTCGTATATTCGTGTCGTGTACATGTTATTTTTCGTGTTGTGTTTTAATTATTTTTTTCAATTTTGTGTTCGTGTCGTGTCTTAATTCATTTCATATTTAACATAATTTGTTATTGTGATTCAATTTAGAGAAAATTTTGTTTGTTCGTGCAATGTCTCAATTTATGACATATTTTGCATAATTTATCATAGTGATTCAATTTAATGAAAAAAATGTATTCGTGACGTGTTCGTATTATTTTTTTTCAAAATATTATAAATTTAAATAAATACTTACACGTTAATAAACAGTTTTACACAATAATTTATATAAATTATTATAAATTTATAAAAAAACTTACACGTTAATAATTCGTTTTATATATATTTTCACACGTTCGTGTATTCGTGTCGTGTCGTATTAATGTTATTTTTCGTGTTGTGTTTTAATTATTTTTCCTATATTGTGTTCGTGTCATGTCTCAATTCATGACATATTTTACATAATTTGTCATAATAATTCAATTTAGAGAAAAATTTGTGTGTTCGTGTTCGTGTAATTTTTTTGTGTTTTTAAAGTATTAAGATTTATATAAATTTTTACACATTAATAATTTATATAAAGTATTATAAATTAATATAAATTTTTACAAGTTCGTGTATTCGTGTTGTGTTCATGTTATTTTTCGTGTTGTGTTTTAATTATTTTTTCTATGTTGTATTCGTGTCGTGTCTCAATCATCTCATATTTTACATGGTTTGTCATTGTGATTAATTAAAAAAAAAAATGTGTATTCATGCCTTATCTCAATTCATGACATATTTTGCATAATTTATCATAGTGATTCAATTTAAAGAAAAATTTGTGTTTTCATAAAATGTTCATGTTATTTTTTTTCTGTTTTCAAAATATTAAAAATTTGTATAAATTTTTTCAAGTTAATAATTAATTTTATACGTTATTGATTTATGTGTTCATAACATTGTTGTCATTACTATTACAAAAATAAAAAATGAATCGTTTCACCAACAACATATCGCGAGTCTTTTTTCTGGTATTATATTAATATTTCAAATATTAGTTTTTTATATTCCCCCTGCAATGTGATAGAAGTGGTCTACAAGAGGAAAGAGAAACAAGCAACAAGAAGAATTAACCATGGTGCTTCAATGTAAACAATCAAGCCTTTATCACTTAAAAACGACTAGTTTAAATAAGAGGTAAGCCAAGAGAGAACTAAGTGTGGCACTCACATAATAGAAGAACACATGCAGCAAAAGCCACCTATTTCAAATAAGCTTCCGTCCTCCCACACAATGTGAAAAAAGTGATCGTCCACGCAATAAGGAAAAAGGAAAGAGGATAAGCCAACTATCCAAGGAGAAGTCGACGATTAAAGATGCTCGTATTCTACATGATTAGCTCAAGCAAAAACTGTCACATAGAGAATGAAAGCATGAATAAAAAACTCTCTTCATGAAAGTTCTCAAAGAGGCACGCCACTTCCACCACACAAATAGCTAGGATTAAAACAAAGAGCTTGGCAACTTTGCTCGAAGTTTCGAAGGAGGGAGTAAGGCCCATGATAACATCAAGCTACTTGTATACCCACCAAACACTAAAGATGGTCAATACAAGTAGCAGGCATGACCACTATCTATTGAGGAAGAAATTGCTGCATACCACAAAGAACATAACCATTCCATGGCAAAGGAAGTATACGCCTCAACCCTCACCACCATCTAAAAAAAGGTGCAATAGTGAAAAGAAGTAAGCGTAGTCCCAACCTTCACTGCAACCATCTAAAGAAATATGTAAGAGTGAAGAGAGTAGGTGTAACAACCACAACCTTCACCATCATCTAAAGAAATGTGCAAAAGTGAAGAGAAGTAGCAGTAGCCACTACACCCTTCGTCATCATCTAAAGAAAGGCGCAAGAGCGAAAATAAGTAGGTGAAGCCACCATATTCAACACCTTCCAAAGAAGCGAAGTAAATAGGTGCAGCCACTTTGCACTCTCGCGGATGAAGGAAGGAGCCAAGAGCTACCTCCACAAAGTGAAGTAAGCAAAGCATGTAGGTGTAATCCATGCTCTATCACACAAGGGAAGGAGCAATGAGCTACCTCTATAGAGTGAAGTAGGTGAAGCATGTAGGTCCAACCCTACTGCTTGCAAAGCAAACATGGAGCTAAAGAAAGTGTAACAGACAAGTCATGGCCTCAACGCTCATCACCTTATAAAGCAATTATGGAGTTAAAGAAGGTGTAGCCGACAAGGCATAGCCTCAACACGCATCACCTTACAAAGCAAAGATAGAGCTAAAGAAAGTGTAGCCGACAAGGCACGACTTCAACGCTTATCAAAATAAAGATGAAGCTAAAAAATGTGTAGCCAACAAGAACTAGCCTAAACGCTTATCAAAGCAAAGATGAATCTTAAGAATGTGTAGTTGACAAGGCATAGCCTTAACTCTAATCAAAGCAAAGATGAAGCTAAAAAGGTGTAGCCGACAAGGCATGGTCTCAATGCTCAGCAAAGCAAAGATGAAGCTAAAGAAGGTGTAACCAACAACGCATGAGCTCATCCCTCATCAAAGCAAAAATATGAAGCTAAAGCTAAGGAAGGTGTAGTCGACAAGGTATGGAATAAACCCTCATCAAAGAAAAAATGAAGTTGAAAGGTGTAGCCGACAAGACATGGCCTCAATGCTCATCAAAATAAGGATGAAGCTAAAGAAGGTGTAACCGACAAGGTATGGCCACAACGCTTAAAACAAAGATGGAGCTAAAGAAGGTGTAGCCGACAAGGCATGGCTTTAACTCTCATCAAAGCAAAGGTGAAGCTAAAAAAATTGTAGCAGACAAGACATGTCCTCAACGCTCATCAAAGAAAAGATAAAGCTAAAGAAGATGTAGCCAACAAGGCATGACTTTAATGCTCATCAACTCGCAAAGCGAAGATGGAGCTAAATAAGGTGTAGCCGACAAGTCGTGGCCTCGATGCTCATCAAAGCTAAGATGAAGGTGAAGAATGTGTAGCCGACAAGACATGGCCTCAACGCTCATGAACTCGTAAAGCAAAGATAGAGCGAAAGAAGGTGTAGCCAACAAGGCACGACCTCAATGTTCATCAACTTGCAAAGGAAAGATAAAGCTAGAGGGACGTGATCGCAATACTCACAACCACACGCCAACTGAAGAAGCAATGAAGCTTATCTCTTAAATTTGTGAAAATGAAGAAACAAAAATGAACTCTTAGCTCAAATAAGGAAGAAAATAATCGTAAAGCTCAACAAGCTTATAAAAGGAAAAAGCCATTAAGCTCATATCTAAGATGTGCAAAAGCAAGGCTATAAATAACCATTTCACCTTCAATTTTGGTTGACAAATCCATAAAGGCACGACAAAAACACTCATTCAATATGCAAATGAAAAAATGAGACACTCACCCCTCAGCATGCTAAGAATGAGATAACAAATGCCCGCCTTGGTACCATATGAAAGTGAAATCAACGATAAAGTCCTTAACTAAAAGAAGTGAAGCAAAAACGTATCTACTCGACACACAAAAGAAAAAGTTTGACATCCACCTCTCCAAACATGTAAAGACAAGGCAGTACCACCCGTTGGCATACTAAAAGGGGAGGCCACAACGATCATCTCCTGAATGTGCGAGAGCGAAATGTGAAACCACTTGTCTCATCAGTATAACATGAGAAAATGATAAGACAACCACCTCTTTGATAGTCAAAGGTCAAATAAGATGCTTACTCTCTAAAAACAAGGACAACACAAGCAAGCGACTAACATTCAGCCGCAAAACGTCGAACACTCAAATATCTATCAAAGAGTGGATATAGTAGGTTAAGATCAACACTAAAGCATGATGAGATTGAACACACCCTAACTCAAAGTTCAGAGGTGATTCTGAATACTTCATTGCAAAAAAGAGATGCATTATACCCACAATGAAACTCAAGCCATTTGATAGATAACTGAAACTGACGCTCATTCTCAGTCTCAAAGGGAGACTGAATGTTAGGGATGACCTTTGTTGTCGATTTTCACCACGCAAGTGCACGTATCGTAACAGGTAATATAGTTTAAAGTAAATAGTCGAACCCACAAGGAATTATCACTAGATTTGCTAAGTACTAAAATTATAATAACCTAATCTTATTTAAACAAATAATTAAAGATGGTAATCAAACTAATTAAAAGAAACTAATAATAAAAGAAAGTAAATTAAAAAGATGAATTCAATCAATTAATAAAAGCCTAGGATTATAACTTTTCTCAGAACTTTGCTTGAACCTCTCCTACCCTCTTAACTTGATTAATGACCTTGAGTTCTTAACCTAGAGTTCTAATCTATTTATAAGTATCTACCGATGGTCTTATAAAAATATATCTCTTAACCAATTAACTATATCTCTATGATAATTGAATTGAAGAGAAACTCATTAAGCTTAGGCTCTAACAATGGTTACATATGACACGTAAATGTATTTCTACCCTACTTGCAGATCAATTCATCCTAATAAATGAATATGAAAAATGTGTCATTCAATCCATGTCTAACACTAAATTCCTTTTTTCAAGTTGTATTTAGGTTACCAAATCAATCTAATTGGTGGCCAGTCAACTAGAAGTGTTAAGAACACGATTGAACAAACAACTCAAAAACCATTAAATCAAGCTGGAGAGATAAAATAATTTCAAATTACATGTTGAGTTCCATTGGAATCCTAGTAAAATAAGTTTAGTTCATGATAATTAAAGAAAACAAATATCCAAGGAGTTTCACCATCATCATCAATACAAGAAAAATAAAGAAGAAAAAAGAGAATAGAGAAAACTAAAGGGTGTCAAGTCTTGAGTTTCAATCTTTACAAATCTTCTTATCTCCTTGAAAGCTTTTGGTGGCTACTCTCCTCTCAAGAGAATTAGGTTTTTAGAACTCCAAATCCCCTTTATTTGAGCCTTAAAAGGTCCTATTTATAGAGTTTTAGACCCCTGGAGTCAGAAACTTTGCGTGCAAACAACAAGAGAGTTATTTTTTGTCTTTTTATTTTTTTTCAGCATCCTCACGGGCGCTGCGGCGCCAACTTTCTGCCTGCTCCGGATTCTGTCATCTTCGCGAACTTCGTCAGCTGATTTGGATAGGCAACTCTTATCCGATTTGGACGAGTAAACTACTGTTAGAAAGGTATGGAAATTAGCTTCAAAAGTCAAGAATGACGTTTTCTTGAATAAAGATTTTAAGATCATTTGTTTCTTGCAACAAGCTCCGGAGGTCAAATCTGCCTAAACGTTGCTTTGCACCAATTTTCGTCTTTTCTCACCGCGAAGTTCCTTCTCACTTTGGACCTATAAAAATACAAAAATACTAATTTAATAACTAATTTAAACATAAAATAAATAAATATAATTAATTAATATAAAAATAATTAATTTCGAATAAAAATCTCAATGACTTAGTCGATTTGAATGCATAAAATATGGTAAAATAACTATATTTCATACAGTTATCACACCGTCAAACTTAAGATTTTGCTAGTCCTCAAGCAAAACAAAACTAACTAACTAAATAAAATGACTCAAACACAACTTAAGATAAATGCACTGAAACAATGATTCCCTTAATTGTCCTCAAAAGTTATCTCAAAATCCCAACTCAAAGTAGAACACAAACATAATCCAAATTTATGATTCAATTCAATCGTAAACTTTATGCTTGGATGGATTTTCAGTGTTTGTGTAAAATCTCTTTGCAAATCAATGCATGCAATCCAAATAAGTTTATGTTAGTGCAAAAATGAATTAGTACTAGATTCTCATATGTTTGCTTTTCATCTCTCTCTCTCCACTAATGTAGACTAACACTTAATCAAGGATCAAGTAGGTCTTTAATAAGCTTGTAATGTAAGGCTAGGGTCAAGGTAGGATAAAGATATATTTCGGTTTAAGTCACCCATAGACACTTTTCATTTTTTTTTTCAGGATTTTTGAGAGCCATAATCTTTTCCTCAAATTACATACTTCATTCTTTAAATGCACTTCCTTTTAACTCACCACTTTATTCTCTCTTTTTTTCGGTTCTTTTTGAAGAATCATAATCTTTTTGTTGTTGTTTTTTTTTTTTTTTTAATTCAACATCACCATTCCACCCAAATTAGACATAGCTCATAATTATTTCCTGTATGTCATACACATGCCTATGTAGTGAGGATTTTTCATGGTTTTTCTTATTTGGCTAGGCTAAAAGATGTGGCAATCAAAGAAAATAGATATATCAATAGGCACAAAGAGGTAGACTAAGGATATTAATATATAAAGGTAAGCTCGAAAGGCTCAAACGATCCAAAGATGGCCTAAATCACTTCCTCAACTTAGTGTTGTCTAGGATTCGCCTCGAGAGAGAATCAAACAAATTTTAGGCTCTAGACATAATCTCAATTCACATCAACATAAGCAGTCTTTAAATAAGCTATGCAAATCTAAGGAAGAGATGTGGTGCTCAATTTATTGAAAATCACATCTTAGCAATGAGACTAACAAAATAATTTAACATAAAATCAAATCATGCTTATGTTTCTCCCAAGAATCAAGATAAATAAATAACTAAAATTTCATCATTGGATAAGGACCTCATCATACTAAGTGCATCATATCACCAAAAAAAAAATGTATACACTCTTCCTAAAACATAAATATAGGAAAGAAAACACACAAAATAAAAGAAAACTAAAGACACCCCCAAACTTAGAACAAACATTATCCTCAATGTGTAGAAAAAAAAAAGAACAAGAAAACTCCCCTATCGATGCAAGCAAAGTAGGAGAAGTTCTAGTTTTTCTCTTAGACCTCATGATACTTGTTCAAGTCGGGTGAGTGCCTACTACAGAAGAAAACAAAGTAAAAAGAATTAATAAAAATATCCTAAAAATTAAAACTTAAAAAGAAAAGAAAAAGTTTAGAACTTGGGTTACCTCCCAAGAAGCGCTTGATTTATAGTCATCGGCTTGACTATCTCAAGCCCATTAGTCGGCATCCTTCCACTTGACAATCTTCTTATCATGCTCCCCATTTTTCATTGCTTTATGAGGCCTGACATTCACATAATTGTGGCTTCCATGCATCTTAGAAATAGAATTTGAACTTGTCTCAAGTGGTTTAGTGGAACAATTTTCTTTGAATGCTTGTTTGGAATCACTATTCACCACTTTGGCTGCCAAACATTCATCAAATTCATTAGGAAACTTCATAGCTTTAAACACTTTAAAAGTTACCTCTTGGTCTAGAACCCTCATGGTAAGTTCTCCTTTTTGCACATCAATGAGAGTTCTACTGGTAGCTAGGAATGGTCTTCCAAGAATTATAGGTATTTCACTATCCTTTTTTATATCAAGCACAATAAAATCAGTAGGAAATAAAAAATTGTCAACCTTGACTAGCACATCTTCAACAATACCTATTAGATGTTTGTAGGATCTATCGGCTAGTTGCAACATCACTGTAATGGGTTTTACTTCCCCCAAACCAAGTTTGCGATAGATAGAAAGAGGCATTAAATTGATACTCGCCTCCAAATCACATAAAGCTTTACCAAAAAATTTATTACCAATAGCGCATGGAATGGCGAAGCTTCCCGGATCTTTGAGTTTGGGTGGGAGTTTCTTTTGAAGGATAGCGCTGCACTCTTCAGTAAGTGCAACTGTCTTAATTTCATCCAATTTCTTCTTCTTAGATAATATTTCTTTCATAAACTTTACATATTTAGGCATTTGTTCTAAAACTTCAGCAAAAGGTATATTAATATGGAGTTTTTTAAATACCTTAAGAAACTGTTGGAATTGCTTGTCAAGCTTTTGCTTATGAAGGCGCTGAGGAAAAGGTGGTGGTGGATGGACTAGAAGCTTCTTCACTTGAACTTTTTCAACTTCTTTTTCCCCCATATCTTTGTCTTGAAGAGGCTTGCTTGGCAATTCTGACTTCTTGCTATATTCTTCTAATTCTTTCCAACTCCTTAATGTGATGGCATTGCATTGTTTTTTCCCATGGCTCTTAGAATTGGTCACAGTATCACTCGGAAGAGTTCCTATAGGACGATTGCTAATTGCATTAGCAAAGTGGCCCATTTGAGTCTCAATATTTCTAAGTGACGCTGCTTGAGTTTGAAGCATGGCTGCCTGAGTCTGAATCAAAGTATCGGTCCTTGCCATGTACTGCAATAATATTTCCTCCATTGATGGCTTCTTTTCTTGGATAGAAGCCTGGGCTTGTGCTTGAAACCTATGAGGGACTACTTGCTTGGCTGGAGATGATGGCCCTTGATTGTTGTTCCAAGAATAGTTTGGATGATTTCTCTAACCTAGATTATAGTAGTTGGAATATGGATTGTTCTGCTGTCTGCTATAGTTTCCAACATATTGAACAGATTCAGCCTTGGTTGGGCATCTATCACTGGTGTGTCCTTCCCCACAAAATTTACATGTTACAAATGGGCTTTGGACTAAATGTTCACCCATAGTGTCCAATTTCTTGGAAAAAGCAGCCACCTGTGTCGATATGGCACTGATCTCATCCAACTAATAAATGCCTGCAGCTCTCTTTGGAAAAGTTCTCTCAGTGGACCATTGATAATTATTGGAAGCCATCTCCTCAATTAAATCATAAGCCTTATCAATTTCTTTTCCCATGAGTGCCCCACCTGTTGCAGTATCGATAGTCGTTCTAGTAGGACCCATTAACCCATTGTAGAAAGTATGCACTTGAAGCCATTTAGGTAACCCATGATGAGGACATCTTTGGAGTAGATCTTTGTATCTTTCCCAAGCTTCATATAATGATTCTGAGTCATACTACATAAAAGATGTGATATCATTCTGCATCTTAGTTGTCTTGGCAGGGGGAAAATATTTGGCAAGAAATTTCTGGGCCAGATCATCCCAAGTAGTAATGGAGCCAGCAAGAAGAGAGTGCAACCAACTCTTGGCCTTATCTCGAAGTGAGAAAGGGAAGAGTCTCAGTCTAATAGCATCGTCAGAAATGCCATTGTGTTTGAAAGTATCGCAAATTTCCAAAAAATTGACGATATGAGCATTCGGATCATCGTTCGATAGGCTGCCAAATTGAACTGATGTTTGGGTCATCTAAATGATGGCTGGCTTTATCTCAAAATTGTTTGCCTGGATGGCAGGCCTCCAGATACTGGTCTGAAGTTCTTGCATGAGAGGAACCGCAAACTCTCGCAAAGTCTTTGTATCATTTGCTTCAGCCATTGTATGGTTATGAGTCGAAACTTCTAAATTCTCCCTTTGAAGTGGATGGAAAGTTTTTTCGGTTCTGGATCAAAAGGGACAAGTTCCAAACTTCGAGCTCTTCGCATACCACAATCAAGAGTACCTGAAAATAAGAAAGAAAAAGAAAGTTTAAATTAAGACTAAAGTTGCTTGGTATCAATATTAACAAAAATAATAAACAATTCTCTGGCAACGACGCCAAAAACTTATTGTCGATTTCACCACACAAGTGCACGTATCGTAACAAGTAATATAGTTTAAAGTAAAGAGTCGAACTCACGATGAATTGTCACTAGATTTGCTAAGCACTAAAATTAAAACAACCTAATCTTATCTAAACAAATAATTAAAGATGGTAATCAAACTAATTAAAAGAAAGTAATAATAAAAGCAAGTAAATTAAAAAGATGAATTCAATCACTCAATAAAAGCCTAGGATTACAACTTCCCTAACACTTTGCTTGAACCTCTCCTACCTCTTAACTTGATTAATGACCTTGAGTTGTTAACCTAAGTTCTAATCTATTTATAAGCATCTGTTGATGGTCTTATAAAAATATCTCTCTTAACCAATTAACTATATATCTATGATAATTGAATTGAAGAGAAACTCATTAAGCTTAGACTCTAACAATGGTTACACATGATACGTAAGTGTATTTCTACCCTACGTGCAGACAATTCATCCTAATAAATGAATATGAAACATGTGTCATTCAATTCATGTCTAACACTAAACTACCTTTTCCAAGTTGTATTTAGGTTACCAAATCAATCTAATTGGTGGTCAGTCAACTAGAAGCATTAAGAACAAGATTGAACAAACAACTCGAAAACTATTAAATCAAGCTAGAGAGATAAAATAATTTCAAACTACATGTTGAGTTTCATTGCAATCCTAGTAAAATAAGTTTAGTTCATGATAATTAAAGAAAACAAATATCCAAGGAGTTTCACCATCATCATCAATATAAGAAAAATAAAGAAGAGAATAGAGAATAGAGAAAACTAAGTGGTGTCAAGTCTTGAGTATTCAATCTTCACAAATCTTCTTATCTCCTTAAAAGCTTTTGGTGGCTACTCTCATCTCAAGAGAATTAAGTTTTTAGAACTCCAAATCTCCTTTATTTGATCCTTAAAAGGTCCTATTTATAGAGCTTTAGACATTTGGAGTCAGAAACTTCGCGTGCAAGCAACAGGAGAGTTATTTTTCGTCTTTTTATTTTTTTCGGCATCCGCACGGGCGCCGCGGTGCCAACTTTTTGCCCGTTCCGAATTCTGTCATCTTTGCAAATTTCGTCAGCTGATTTGGATAGGAAAATCTTATCCGATTTGGATAAGTAAACTACCGTTGTAAAGGTATGGAAATCAGCTTCAAACTTCAAGAAGGAAGTTTTCTTAAATAAAAATCTTAAGATCATGTTTTTCTTGCAACAAGCTCCGAAGGTCAAATCTGCCTATACGTTGCTTTGCACACATTTTCGTCTTTTCGCACCGCGAAGTTTTTTCTCACTTTGGACCTATAAAAATACAAAAATACTAATTTAATAACTAATTTAAAAATGAAATAAATAAATAAAAAGAATATAAAAATAATTAATTTCAAATAAAAATCTCAAAGACTTAGTCGATTTGAATGCACAAAATATGATAAAATAACTATATTTTATAGAGTTATCAACGTTGCAGCTTGGCGCAAGATGGCCTAAAACAAGGTCCAACACGCCTGGCCGAACCATAGCAATCATTGGGCTGAACCCAATGTGCAATTAGGCCACCTTAGGCTAGACTCATGGCTTGAGTAGAAGGCTCAATCACCATCTGATTGCTAGGAACAACAAGATTGCACCACGTGGCACCATCATAGTCATTTGTTGTATAAATACTATCACTATTTATAAATAAAGTTGGCTAAGATCAAAACTAAAGTATGATGAGATCGAATGCACTCTAACTCAAAGTTCAGAGGTGATTTTGAATCTTTCATTGCAAAAAAGAGATGCCCTTAGCCCACAATGAAACTTAAGCCATTCGACAGATGATCGAAACTGATGCTCAATTTCGATCTCAAGAGGGGTCTGAATGTTAAGGAATACCTTGCAGCCATGCCCAACATGGCCTAAAGCAAGGTCCAACAGGCCTAGTCCAGCCACAGTCATTGGACCGAATCTGATGTGCAATTGGGTCACCTTGGGTCGGATTCATGGCTAGTGTAAAGGGCCCAATCACCATCTGGTATTTGAGAATAATAAGATTGTGCCACATGGCACCATCACAGTCGTCCGTTGTTGTATAAATACTATCACGAGATGTTACAAGCTGATCCAACTCAAACCAAATAAGTCTCATCCTGACTTGATTCGTTCCCTCTCTCCCTAGGTCTTACTTTCACGGTCATTTCATTCCTTTTACTTCCATTACAACTGCTAGAAGGATTCTAACATGAACATTAGAGCGCATTCAGGAAAAAAACTTCTCCTGCCCAAGTCACTTTGGCCTCCTTTCTTGTAGGTTCGGACACTATCACTCAATAAATCACATCAACACCCGATGTGCTCTCACCCTTCGACTACATCTATCAGCTTCATTCACAGATTCTCACCATGTAAACACCTAAGCTCATCTCTACAACATACTCCAGAAATAGTATATTTTTATTTTCGTCTCTTTTATGTGTATAAAAAACGTAAATTTCCATGAAAGAACAAAGGGAACATAATTAAAGATCTCTCAAATATAGACAAATGGTAAGAGACAAAACAAAATAAAACTACAAACACCTAGAGATTTAGCTGATAGTAAAACTTGAGATATTTCTACTGAGACTCATTGACTAAAGATTAAATAAAATTTAACCTAACTAGAAACTGTTAAAACTTTTGTGGAACACAATTGACAATAATATATATTGAAATATGTGCCGTGCCAAATTTCTGTTCTTTTTATTGTTGAAGTTTCATAAGGTGACTTAATATTTTCTGTCATGAAAATAATGAAGATAGAGATTAGATTGTTGATTTTTAAGTGTGAAAAAATATTTAATATTTTCAAGATACAATAAAATTATAAACAATCCAAGTAAAATAATAAAAATGATATAATAAAAAAAATTCTTTTATAATTAACATAAAATTATATTTGTTAATAAAATGGTTTTTTTTTACATAAGCTATGTTTCTTAGGCAACTCTCTTGATAAGAGTTGTGTTTTTACAACACAATTATTTCAATGCAATTAATGACCTATAATTAAAAATTTTGGATTAATCCTAAATTTATAATTTAATTATTTTTAAAAATTAATTACTCAAATGATAATCTTTGACATTAAATAATTATTAACTCACTAGATGAGTTCTAGTAAGTCACCTTGAATCCATATTAACCCAATTTGCCCTTACTAAATTAAATACATTTCATGCTTGGACCTTTTTAAAAAATAATAATATTGGATTAGCTTTCCCAACATTGTAAACTACGACACTTTCCACTTTCCAGGAAATTGTTCCCTTGAATAGGCGACAGACTCGGGCCCTTTTAAAGTGCCGACTGCCAGAGAAACTCTGAATTCTGATATGAATCAGTCTCTTACCTAAAGTCAATTCCAAAATTTTAATTTTGTCAACATTTTGAGAATCATACTTGAACTCCTAGTGGGACTGTGGGAGAAGATTCAATGATCTTTTAGCACTTTCTCATAATCATCTAATTTTCCTGCTTATCCTTATAATTAGCATCCTTTGGATTTTTGCAACAGTTGAGGCTCAATGCAATGTAAGTGTAGGTGATTTTCTATCTGCGAATTATAAAACCATGGCATGGCAATCACCATCCGGTGATTTTGCCTTTGGTTTTCATCCCATTCCTGGTGAAAAAGATAAGTTCCTTCTTGCAATTTGGTATGCTAGGATACCAGAGAAAACGATTGTCTGGTTCTGGTATGCTAATAGAGAGAGTCTAGCAGCTGATTGAGAATCAAAGGTTGAGCTTTACAAGGACCGGACATCTTGTGCTTAAAAACCCTGGAGAAAGAGTTGTGGAGGTCCCAAAGCCTTACAAATGATTCTCAAGTATCCCATGCAGCCATGCTTGATACAGGCAATTTTGTGATCGCTAGCGAAAACTCTGGCAACATATGGGAAAGCTTCAAATATCCAACTGATACCATCTTACCGACTCAAGAATTGGATGTTGATGATGGCAATCTTTTATCAGCTTTGGCTGAAACAAGTTACAATAAGGGGAAATATCAACTTCGTTTCAACCAAGGATCTCTCATACTTAACCAAATAGATATGTTCACTAGAAAACATGAAAATGGTTATTTTAGTTTTGGAACCGGTTCTCGGTTGATCTTCAACAAGTCAGGGTATATCCAAATCCAGATTTCAAATGGAAGTCTACTCAACCTTGCACCAGCAAATGCTGTTCCAAAACCAGAATCAAACTACTACAGGGCAACACTTAATTTTAATGGAGTTTTTACTCTCTATTCTTATCCAAGGAACCCCAGTGGTGGTGAAAGCTGGCCTCTCTTGTGGTTTAGGCCTGAGGATATTTGCCGTAGCTTTGTAGACGAAACAGCTAGACTTGGAACTGGCCCTTGTGGATATAAGTAAACATCATTTGTGAACCTATTATTTGGAGGCCTAATTGCACATGTCCCCCTGGATTTTCCTTCTTGGATGAAAAGAATCCATACACTGGCTGCAAACAAGATTACACAAGCTACCGCAACCAGGACGGATCCTCCGTAGAGGAAGATCGCTTCGAGTTCAAGTCAATATCATTTGCTGATTTCCCTTTCAGTGACTATGGAATATTGCAACCAGCAAATGAGATGGAATGTAAGCAATCTTGCCTTCTTGACTGTTCTTGTGCAGTTGCCATTTTACAGGATCCAACTTTAAGTAAAGGTGGAACTGGAACTTGTTGGAAAAAGAAATTGCCACTTTCAAATGGGTGGTTCGACAGAGAGGTTATTGATAGAACAGCTCTATTTAAGGTACCAAAGTCAAATGCCTCCAGGAAAAACCCTGCCACTGCAAATCCAAGCAATGAAAATCAGAATCAAGTTATTTTGATCCTTTCAGTTCTCTTAGGCACCTCTGCAATTTTCAACTATTTGTCTTTAGCTGCAATTTCTCTCATCTTCTTGTGCTTATACCAAAGAAGACTGCGAGACTGAAACGGTATTGCTAGCAGAAGAGATTTAGAGACTAATCTGCGTTCATTCACATACAAAGATCTTGAACATGCCACAAACAGATTCAAAGAAGAACTAGGAAGGGGGGCTTTCGGCACGGTTAATAAAGGAGAATTGCAACCAAGTTATGGAAACTATGTTGCCGTCAAGAAATTAGAAAAGCTTGTTCAAGAGGGTGAAAGGGAATTTAAAATAGAAGTAAAGGTGATTGGCCAAACTCACCACAAGAATCTGGTGAGACTACTTGGCTATTGTGATGAAGCTGAACATAGACTTCTGGTCTATGAGTTTATGGAAAATGTGTTGAAGTTGAGATGGTGGAAGCAGCAATATTAACAGAATGGGCATTCGAATGCTACAGTGAAGGGATAGTTGAAAAGCTGGTTGAAAATGATGAAGAGGCTAGAAATGATGTTGGGAAATTGGAGATGTTATTAAAAGTACAATTTGGTGTGTGCAATATGAGCCATTGTTAAGGCCATCTATGAGTACAGTTACAATGATGCTCGAAGGTGCTGTCCAGGTTCCTACTCCACCATGCCCTTTCCTAGTCAATTCAATGTTTAAGGCCTAGTTTAATATTATTGTTAGAAAAAAGTTTGGATTGAAAAGTCTGTGGGGGAAAAAATTGTAGTTTAAAAATTTTAAGCTTTAACGTGAAAAGGTATTGTGATGAATTGGAATATCTAAAAAGATATGTATAAAACAATAAAAATTTAAAGATGTAAGAATAATAAAATTATTTTATTTTCAAAAAATATGGTTGAACTAAGAAGTCACAAATTTTTAATTTCTTGATTTGGATTTTGAAATCATGATTTCAATAACAAAAATTAATTTTTATATTCATTTATTATTACGATTTTAACTTAAAAAATTGTGCCAACAACGATGAAAAAAGCAGCTTAAGAAAATGACCTAGTCGATTATCCTCTTTATTTTTTAAGGTTGATCCCATAATTATATAGAAAAGTTGGAATTTACAAATTTAAATAGTTTCAGTTTTCAATAAGTCGAGTCTTAGAACACGAAAAAAATGAGACGAAATCCTTTCCAATCCACAAATCCATACAATAAATTTTGTTATTTTTGCACAAAATTGAGCCTATTCACGTGTCATTTTTTTTAGTGGGCCCCATTTTTTTTAGTTGGTGGGAAAAAAATGGTAGAAAAGAAGGGAAAAAAATAAAAAAATTTGTGTACTTGTATTTTTTTATGTTTAAAGTATTATAAATTTATATAAATTTTTACACGTTAATAATTCGTTTTATGTATATTTTTAAATATTCGTGTATCCGTATCGTGTTTGTGTTATTTTTCCTATGTTGTATTCGTTACGTGTTCGTGTTCGTTTTTTTTCAAAGTATTATATATTTATATAAATTTTTACACGTTAATAATTCGTTTTATGTATATTTTTAAATGTTCGTATATTCCTGTCATGTTCATATTATTTTTGTGTTGTGTTTTAAATTTTTTTTTTATTTTTGTATTCGTGTTCATGTTATTTCCCGTGTTGTATTTTACTTATTTTTTCTATGTTATATTTGTGTCATGTTTCAATTCATCTAATATTTTATATAGTTTGTTATTGTGATTCAATTTAGAAAAAAAAAATTGTGTGTTCTTGATGTATTCGTGTTTCTTTTTGTGTTTTCAAAATATTATAAATTTATATAAACTTTTATACGTTAATAATTTATATAAAGTACTATAAATTTATATAAATTTTTATACGTTAATAATTCATTTTATATATATTTTTACATGTTCATGTATTCTTATCGAATTTATGTTATTTTTCGTATTGTGTTTTAATTATTTTTTCTATGTTGTGTTCGTGTCGTGTCTCAATTTATTTTATATTTTACATAATTTGTCATTGTGATTCGATTTAGAAAAAACTTTATTTTACTATATTTATCTTTTAAGCTGACTTTATAAATTATTTATAACTTTAAATTATTATGATAGTTTTCTTTTACTATTTTATAAAATATTAATTTATTTTTTATTTAATAATTAATTTTCATTTTTAAAAATATTATCATATATTTAATATTTGATTTTTGTGGGTGTCTAATCTAGTTAAAAATTAACCTGCAATATCTTCTTTTGGACTTGCACTTCATCAAGGAAAAAAATGTGGATATAATGTTTCATAGAATTCTAGCCTTGGCAAAAAAACATGAATTTCTACCTTAGTTTCTCCTTTGAATAAACAATGAACATCCAAGTATATTTAGACCAAGAATTTTGGACTTGGCACATTGGATCAATTTATTGAGCCCACAATTAATGAACTTTGCTCAGGGTTAGTTTCCTAACACAATGGGTTGAATTTTATATAATCCATTAATTATTTTAGTATCAAGCTCTTTGGACTTGGCTGAATGGACAGGTCCATTGAAATTAAGAATTTTGGACTTGACTTCCTTGCAACCAAGAATGAACCTATAAAATAGCACTTTCTTTCATACATTGATTGGTTTATTACTTTTAACATTGTGTTTTGATAAGAAAAAACCATAACGTTCATGGTCGTGAATATTTTGATTTGTGTGTGTTTATATTCGTTTATTAAATTAAATAAATGATTATAAACAAGATTTTAAGATTCGTTTATTAAATGAATTAAATCTAAACAAATATCTGCAGTTTATTTATGTTCACAAACAAATTCGTTTATAAATCATTTAAAACTAATTTATTAAATCGTTTAAAGTCCATTTAAAACTCATTTATTGTTCGATTTTAATATAATTAATAATTATATTACTATGTGTCTTTTATTTTATTTATGATATAATTAATAATATATTGTGTTTTATTATTTTATGTTTAATAATAATTTAAATTTAATAATATTTGTATTTTATTATTTTATATTTAATAATAACTTAAATTTGACTTATTTGTTTAGATTTTCAATGATATGTTCATAAACATGTTCGTTTAATATTCGCGAACAAATTCGATTATATGTTCATAAACATGTTCGTTTAATGTTTACGAATAAGTTCGATTATATGTTCATGAGCATGTTCGTTTAATGTTCGCGAACAAATTCATTTAATTTAAATGAACTGAGCTCAAATACACCCAATTTTAAATTAACCGAGCTTAAATGTAATTTTTAAAATCTTTAACGAACACAAACAAGTTCAGAAATAAACGAACGAACACAAACAAAGATATGTTCGTTCAAGCTCGATTCATTTACAGCTTTAAAAAAGAAAAATGAAGGAAAAAATATAAGAAAAAGAAGATAAATTATTTTTCCTTCATTCTATTTGGTATAAAGGACAGAAAATAGAGAGAAAAAAAAAGGTTATGGATAAAGTATTAAATAAAATAGTTAATTTAAGTTGAATGATAATTTTTCTCCGATATTTGAAATGATTGGATTTTGAAGGAAATGAAATATGCAAATTCATTCAATTTTTTTCCTACTTTCCTCCTATCAAACAAAGAAAATGGTAGAAAGAAAGTAATTTTTCGTTCCACTTTCTTTTCTTCCTTCTCCTTTCCCTCTTATTAAACATAGTGTAAATGTTCCTCTGTAAAAAAAAGTTTAATTTTCTTATTCTCAACAATTTGTTCTATTTTTCATACTATTAATGAAGTTGATGACTGAGTTTGATTTCACTTAATCAAATGACACCAATTTAGTTGGTGAAATGATACAAAACTCTTAATTAGATTATATTTATAAAATAAAAGATAAAAACTATCCTCCACTTTATGTAACTTCTTTCTTTTTTATTTTTTTTCATTTTTTCACCCACATAGTGATTTTCTATTTAGATATTGAAATACCAATTTGGAAGTCAAAGGTTTAAAATTTGAAAATAAGAGGGGCAGTAGGATATATATATGAGTGCATTCTTTTTATCACTAAAATTTGAAAATAAGAGGGGTAGTAAGTACAAAAACAAAATAATTTGTTCTATTTCAAGGGAACTATTAATTAACCGAATATTTAAACTTTTTTGTTCATTTATCATCACATAAGGAAAAACATAAATAATATTACTATTTTTTTTTACAAAGGAAGCCGCAATTTGAGGATAGGAAGATTGCAAATATTGAGATTCGAACCTCAAATCTACTAGATACAATCTCTTAAGGGCGGTTGCAGGGGCAAAGCAAGAATTTTATGTTGGGGCGGAATAAAAAGGGTCAAATTATAAAATTTGGGGGGGCCAAAATAATTTTTTATTACTTTTTGAGTTAAAAAATACCTAAGTATCAAAGAATTTTGAGGAGCCAAGACGGCACTTATAAGGCCCCTGTCAACCCCTCTTTGGATCCGCCTCTAAGTAATTGCATGAGCTAATTGAACTAAACTTCGAATTTTAATATTACTAGGATTTAATAAGTAAAGTTGCCTTCGTATCACACTTTTAGCCGAGCAATTGAGTTTTTGAGACGGAAAGACATATTTTATGACAATTGACAATCTGATGGGTGGTATATCTTTAAGATATTTTGCTCTTTCTAACTAAAGTTGCTTTTTGTATTTCATTCATTCTGATTATGCGTTTTTGTATGTCCTATGGCCTAACGGCTTTTCTTCAATGAAAGATTACTTTGATTGAGAAAAAAAAAAAAAGAAAGACATATTTTGTGACATTTAACTATGTGTCGAGAATATGATGTTCCATGCCAATGCCCTTTAGACAATGTACCATAATAGAATAGAATACACTATAGCGGCATCTCTAAACTAAGTTACATTGTTCCTTTGCATTTATACAACATGTTTTGGTCGAGTTTGGTATAAGGTAGTCAATACGTATCGTATTGTTTTTGGACTGGTATTGGTACGTATCGATATCAATATGTTTTAACTAAATCTGTTCATGAATCGGGTCGGACTGCGGCCCAAATTTTGATTATATTCTTCACTCAAGCTCGGTCTGGGCCTGAAATCCCATATTAATTTTTAAAAAATTATTCTTATAATCAAATTTAAATAAAAAAATATATTTTTTTTTATTAAGAAAATAGTAATCCGAGTCGGGCCATCTCAGATTACAAAAACTCATGTCCAAACCCGACCCAATTGGGCTCGGGCCTTTCGGGCTGGGCAGGTAGTCCGACTCTTGGATAGGTCTAGTTTCGACATACTGTTTCGAGTTTATCGATATTTTTCAAATATTTTTTTCGTATATATATATGTATATAGCCTATTTTCAAGTTCTTTAATAAAATATACACACACAAATATACCTCCATTACATATATTATATGCAAATATAAATTTTCAAAATTATAAATATTTAATACACGAAAATTTAAATATCAAATAAATAAAAAATATTAAAAAAAATATAGTAAATTATTATAAATCTTGTCCAATAACCTAATCGAATGAATATATATTTTTTTTGAATGAAGTTATGAAAAAATAAAAATGATCATAAGAGAAAAAGTATTAAAAATTAGTTAAAAGAATAAAATAAGTAAAAAGAAAATTAAAATTAAAAAAAATCTTATTAGGCCGATACGATCGGTACAGACCAATAAAAAATCGATTTAGTATAATATTAATACCGTACCGATTTTCTTCAAAAATGGTACGTATAGACCAGTATCACTGATAGCGATATGATACCAATAACCTTGATTTGATGTGCTTTTCGTGATATTTTAAAATGTCACGATACTGAAAAAAAAAAAAAAAATTTATTTTGAATGTTCAATCATTTTAAAATGATACCAGCTAGTCTTTACATGTATCAAAAGCCAATGTTGGTCTAATGAACAATTTCTCGTTCTCACTTCTTAGTACCAAAAATTGATACAAAGGAAAATTTGGAAGATTTTAAGAGAGTAATTAATTAACAATGATTGGAGTAATTATTCTTGTAGGACCCTTAATTATTCCGTACATATTTTTCATCAAGGAATCATCAAAATATATGTAGTCCTTTGAAGTACAAGTGAAACGCATGTGTTTCACTGCAATTGGTTATGCCAATTACTGTGTTTGTTTTTCCATAAAAGTGGTAGCTAGCTAGCTTTCGGTGATTTGAGATAGAAGAATTGCCGATGGAACACTCCGAGAAAGCCTTTCGATGTGATTTATTACTTGCTTACTCTTTTGGATTATACCTTGGGCTTCTCCAACCGTATTCTTTTTTTATTATTATTAAAAAGGTCGCAATTTTAAAATAAAAAAATAAATTATAAATTTTGAAATTTGAACTTCAAATTTATTGAATGTCATTTCTTAAAATGTTTGCATGAAACTAAGCTTCGGGTTTTAGTGCTGTTATTTTTTCGATACATATGAAGAACTATTAGATTTTGTAAGATTGTCCATCGCTTAAACTTGGCTCAAATCTTCTCCTATTTAGACGAAAAAAGGGTCATCAGCACCACGAAAACTAATAGAAATGCGTTTCTTTTCGTTTCTTTTCGGAATTGATTCACCAATGTGTCTATACTTGCATGTCTTGTTGAATAAACAGGACAATCAAGTTCCTATTACTCAGTTTTCTAGCTGGAAACAAACAATTTTACAGATTAATTGTAGCCATTACAGAATCTATATATATTAGTTGCCAGCTTATTTGATTGACTTGGAGGAAAATTTTTCTTCTTGTCAACATTCTAGGGATGATCCGTGAATACCCTCTCTAGCCTAAGAAACTTTACTCCTTATTTTCGTTCAGTATCCTATATAGGTTTTTTTATACTAATATAGCTAAAAAAAAAATTAAACCCCAAATTACCGTTACTTTTTGATTATTTCCCAAAATACGGACATTTTTTTTTCAGCTGGGAAATCGCCATCCCCCATGGCGATTTCCCAGCGTGTTTTTTTGCAAATTTGCAAAAAACACCAAGGGAAATCGCCATGGGGGATGGCGATTTCCCTTGGTGTTTTTTGCAAATTTGCAAAAAAATACCAAGGGAAATCGCCACCCCCCATGGCGATTTCCCTTGGTAATTTTAGCCAATTTTGCTAAAACCATGAAGGGAAATCGCCATGGGGGGTGGCGATTTCCCTTCATGTATATATTTTTTTTAATTAATAAAAAAAATTATATTAAAACAATATTTTATTTTAATTTGATAAATTTATTTTTAAAAATTATAAATTAAATTAAAATATTTTTTTTATAGGTTTGGTTATTTATTTTTTTAAAATATATATTAAAAATGTAATTTAATTTATTATTACAATTTTATAAAAAATAAAAATATATTTCTTATTAAAATTTAAAAAGAAGATTATATAAAAAATAAAATTTTTATATCAAAAATTTAATTTTTTATAATTTTGTAATATTATAAAAAAGAAAATTTAATTTATATCAAAAATAATTTAATGATGTAAAATGTAAATAAATTTTTTTAAAAAGAAATTTATCGAGTCACTTTTTTAAATAAAGAAGTTATTTTTAAGTTGGTATCGTAAAATATTTTTTTTTAATTTGATTAGTTTTTTTGAGTTGGTATTCGATTAACTCGTGACATTAATTTAATCATTGTTTTTAATAATAATATAGATTGTTACAGTTTAAAACTGGATATTTGATAAAAAAAATTTAATTTAATTTCTGATTAATTTTTTTTTCTTATTATAATTTAAAAAGAAAATTAAATTAAAATGAAAAAAAGAAAAGCAACTTATCATGTAATTTGGATTATTATATTAAAATTAAATAACAACATTAAGATATAAATTAAAATAAAATATAACAATTAATTTCCGAACAAATTACATGAAATGCAAAACATATAAATTTATATTAGAAATTTAAAACACATTACAATTATTCTAATTATTGCGTGGTGTAGAGCAACAGTGTCGAGTTCTTCTAGTGCGTGGTGGTTGCACCCGTCGTTCAACCTCGTCAGTGGCACGTATTCGCGGTCCACCACGACCTCTTGCTATAACCGCCACTGGTTCCGGTTGTATGTCATCAGTCGTTTCATCCGTATCAAAAATTTGAAACCCACTGCTGGATGAGCCAACACCTAGTTCACCCATAACGGGAACCTGACTACTAGATGCACCCATAAATGATGTAGCATCAAATGCTGACGAAGGGGTTCCAAACTGATACATGGATGTTAAATATGCTGAACTTGGACTTAGGACGGGGAGCTGGTCATCTAACCTCGTTCTTGGCGGTGATGGTCGGTAACACTCATCAACGTCATATCCGGGGTGACTTACGGAATAACGATGGCTGGATGGTACTCCATGATCCCGTTCAGGTTCAGGATGATCAAATGACATCCTCGGTGCTGTGAACTCCGATGAGGTCGGTTGACGCCTTCGCCCACGTTGTCGGCGAGGTCTAGGAGCATCCATATCCTGTGTAGGAGGGACTGGAGCTGAAGTTTGTCCGGTAAATGGCATACTCCTAACATCCTCGTGCATCGACGATGGACAAACGAAAGGCCGACCTTCATTTCTATACCATCTTATGTAATCAGCAGACGGGTTGAAATTATTACCAACAATCGGGTAACCTGTCGGAATTCGTTCAAAACGTATGTTCCACCATTGGATCCAACGTTCATGCTTCGCAGGCCAGAATTCATCATTACGACCACGCATGTCGACCTTGTGAAGCTTATCAAGGTTCATCGGGGCTGCAGGAATTGGTTGTTGCATCCCAAATTGTCGCAACACCCGGTCAGTTTGGTGCCACTCTACATATGAAAAGCATATCAATGCTGTGTTTGCTTTCCATATATTGAAATTATTGTAGGCATCCGATGGGAGGCATGCCATAATTTCACTCGAGGAATATGGCATCCACAGAAACTGCGAATAATTATTACAAATTATTAGTTTCATAAGGATTAAATAAAAAAAAAAACTTCAATGTAACAATCGAAATATTTACCTTATCATATCCTAGTCGATCTAGTCGTAGTCTTATACTTGCAAGATCGCTCGGAGTCTCTGTAAAATCTCTACCCGTACTCCTACTCCACCTATTAAAATGCATATAATATCTTAATGACCTATAAAAATACAATTTCGTACAAAATTAATAAAATAGTAAAGATTATTACCTGCTTGCAAGGGGGTATACAGCCGAAATATCCACGCGCGGAGCAAGAAATGGTAGCCGATACCAAGCCCATGATTGTAGAAGCACTAGACATCCACCTATGTCATGGTTTTTTGGAACTGTAGCTCGGCAAAGTTCTCTATACAAAACTGCCAAACACGCAGAACCCCAACTATAATTTGCTGCTTCCTCTAAATCACGTAGCAATGGAAGATACATTAAATGTACCCGACTGCTCGATTTGTCAGGCATCAGTAATCCTCCAATCAAACGTAAAATATATGCTCTAGCAGCATATTGTATTTGTTGTTCGGTTGCATGTAATGGCAGATTTTGAAACGTTTTCAACCAAGTCAGTCTCACCGTTGAGCCAGATACGACGTCTTCTGGAGGTACCTCACCCAATAGATCTTGACACAGTTCATTCCAATCTAGCAGGCTTCCGCCTGTAACTGCATCGCCATGGATCGGAAGTCCAAGTTGCAGCGCAACATCTTCGAGACTGACCGTGCATTCACCACATGGAAAATGAAAAGTGTGCGTCTCGGGTCTCCATCGTTCGACCAACGCAGAGATTAAATCGGGTTGTATCACAAGTCGTCGAATTTGACTTGCGTGATAAAATCCGGCTCTTCTTAAGTGGTCGATAATATAAGGATGCGGGTCCTCCAATGTAAATTTCCTCGAACGTAATACGCGACGAGTTTCCTGTTATAATAATAAAAATTAATATATTATAAAACTATAACAATTAAAAAGTAATAAATAAAACTATAAAATAACAAAATAATAATATAATATAATATAAACAATAATAATATAATATCATATAAAACAATAATAATATAATATAATATAATATAATATAATATAAACAATAATAATATAATATAATATAAAACAATAATAATATAATATAAAACAATAATTTCGTATAAAAAAACAATAATAATATAATATAAAAAAAATAATAATATAATATAAAAAAACAATAATAATATAATATAATATAAAGAATAATAATATAATATAATATAAAACAATAATAATATAAAAAACTATAATAATATAATATAAAACAATAATAATATAAAAAACAATAATAAAAGAATATAATACAATAATAATATAATATAAAACAATAATAATATAAAAAACAATAATAATATAATATAATATAAAACAATAATAATATAATATAATATAAAACAATAATAATATATAAAACAATAATAATATAATATAAAACAATAATAATATAAAAAACTATAATAATATAATATAAAACAATAATAATATAAAAAACAATAATAATATAATATAATACAATAATAATATAAAAAACAATAATAATATAATATAAAACAATAATAATATAATATAATATAAAACAATAATAATATATAAAACAATAATAATATAATATAAAACAATAATAATATAAAAAACAATAATAATATAATATAACACAATAATAATATAATATAATATAACACAATAATAATATAAAAAACAATAATAATATAAAAAACAATAATAATATAATAATATAAAAAACAATAATAATATAAAAAACAATAATAATATAAAAAATAATAATAATATAAAAAACAATAATAATATAACAATTTACTTACCTCGTTAAATATAACCTCCGAGATGTGATTTTCTTGTAACCTCAATAGTGAAGCCATTTCAAAATATTGTTGTAGAAAAAAAAAATTTGTAGAAAGAAATTTTTTTTGGTAGAAAAATGAAAAAATTTTGAAAGAAAATGAAAATTTGAATAGAGGAATGAAAATTTGAAGAAGAGGAGGGGGGTATTTATAGAAGGTGGGGGTGTGGGGGGAGGGGGGACGTGGGGGGTGGGGGGAGGGGGATGGGGGCAACGGTCATATGACCGTTGCCCCTTTCAATTTTTTTTTTTTTTTTTTTTTTTTAATTTTTTGTTTTCATTTGAAATTTAAAATTTAAAAAAAAATTCAAAATATTAAATTATAAAAAAACCTAAAATATATTTTACGAATTTTTAAATTTTTTTAAATTATAAAAAAAATATTTTAATTTAATTTATAATTTTTAAAAATAAATTTATCAAATTAAAATAAAATATTGTATTAATATAATTTTTTTTTATTAATTAAAAAAAAAAATATATACATGAAGGGAAATCGCCACCCCCCATGGCGATTTCCCTTCATGGTTTTAGCAAATTTTGCTAAAATTACCAAGGGAAATCGCCATGGGGGGTGGCGATTTCCCTTGGTATTTTTTTGCAAATTTGCAAAAAACACCAAGGGAAATCGCCATGGGGGATGGCGATTTCCCAGCTGAAAAAGAAAAGTCCGTATTTTGGGAAATAATCAAAAAGTAACGGTAATTTGGGGTTTATTTTTTTTTTTAGCTATATTAGTATAAAAAAACCTCCTATATATCCTTTGAATTGGACCATGTAAATTTAATCTTACATCTTACATGATGTCACCTTCTAATTATAAGTTTATTGTTCTATACAGATCGTGAATGCCAGACAACGAATCTCTTTGGCAAAAGTTTCCACTAGTAAATCTTTTAATTTAGTGAATTATATTAAAGATTATTTCCTATCTTATCATGCTTTTTGTGTCTACTAAATGACTAGTTTGAAAGGGTTTCTTAATTTAAACACCACCATAACTCTAAGCTAACCCCATAATGTCAAACTGATCCTCAGCATTTAACAATAAACCAAACTTTGACATGACATTTGGATAATACAACTTATAATTGGCTGCAAGAATCACAGGAGCATCAGTACTCGAGCCTCAGGAATAATTAAATGGGGTCACTACACTTTCAAGAATGAAATTTGCAGCTAATTAATTCATTTTGGTATATATGAAAGTCAGACCAGGAGCTTAATTCATTGTTGCATCATGTATGTGTAACACTCAAATCTCACGTTGAGAAATTTTGAGGATCCGCTATGATATATATGTAAAGATTTAAACTCATACTTGCGTGACACCTTTTGTCAGACAAAATAGTAAGACTTTCAAGTTAAAACGGGCAATACCTCACAGGTCGAGTGCAAGTCTATACGACTATAATAATATTGTCAGCTAAAAACTTCAAAAGTGAAATTCTTCTTGATGCCTATGAATTTCTGGTAAATGGTTAATTGATAAGCAGAAATTACAGTAATATTTGCAGTCCCTTTGGACTTTTATGTTTAGTTATTATAATTGATTGTATTCTTTAAAAAAAAAAAAAAGGAAAATCCATAGGGTTGAGATTCAGATAGTAATAAATTGTTTCAGTACTTTAGCAATAGGTTGACTCAATCATTTATCTTGGCAAATTTTTCTTTGCTTAGGATATCATTTCCTTGTTTGGTTATATATAATTCTTAAAAAGCAATTCTGAAAGGAAGAGGGAAAGATTTTTAGACTGTTAGTTAAAATTCTTTTCAGTTTGGACAAAAGGAAAAAAGAAGAAAAAAAAAAGAAAAAGAGAAAAAGCAGAAGGAACATCAAGTACTTGCTTTATTACTTTCCTGAATCCTGACCATAAAGACAACAATTTTGAAATTATAAGGGTTTTTCAATTTCATATTTTTTTTGAAAAACAAAATACAAATGAAGAATCATAACATATTGTTCCCTCCTTAAACATGACATGGATCGACAAGCAATTTTAACCATATATAAGGATGGTGATGAAAATCATTAAAAAATATTTCCTGGAAAAAACATTATTATATATATATATATATATATCTCTGAGTTGACTGCCATGGCTGCATTCATCAGAATATTTGAAAAGAAAATGTGGCTCCTACACCATGGAATTGACCTTATTAGATTTAGTAGATTTGCATGATCTTCACATATATCCTTCTTGATCAATGTTAATGCAATATTACAAATGAATCCTTTGTTGTCTTCTTGATTAGTACATTAATTGTGGTTGTTGGAGATCTTTTTTTATAAGTAATAGATTAGTAACAATATGTCTAACATGAAATTCCTCAGAGATTAGTGTAGAGCTATATTTTATCTGCATGCAATCGCTTCATCTATTTGCCAATCCCCCTCAAAATCTTTGTTAGACCATGTGAAACAGGAAGGTCTGGACATAACATAAAAAAGGCCAGACTAAAATAAAAAAATAAAAAAAAGAAAGAAAGAAAGAAGAAGAATATTGGCCTCTATTACTTTTTATTAGCATTCCTTTTTTTTTACTAGCATTCCTTCATGCCAATTGTTAGATAAACCTCGACCTCTCATATTGGATTTTTACATATAGAACACTTGACGGGTCCTCAGCTGTCTGGCAGCTCCAAGCAGGATAGACACCTAACCTACATCTATCAACTTCACGAGCACCCAACAACCAAGTATAAATAGATAAATAAACATTGGCCAAAAATAAGAGAAAAATAAACATTGAAATCCTCTATTATGCTCCTACTTATTCCTTCTTTCCTAACACTCTCTAACAACCTCCAAAAAAATTGATGCTACTTTAGCTTGACCTATTGTTTGTAGAATACAGTTTCTGTAGCCTACAACAAAAATTAATGTTGTAATATTCCTACCTATTAAAGTTTGTTTCAAGATTTTTAATAACACCCTTCTTTAATTTCTATAACCTCAATTAATTTCCCTTTTTGAAGCAGAAAAATAAACAGAAATTCCCATCTCTGAGAGTACTTGTGGAGGATATAAGCCTCTACTGCTCTATAGTCTACACACAGCAGCCAGTCCTTGTCAAACATTGACACTCAAGGTTGCACTTGCACCTACATATCATTCAACTAATGCAAGTAAATCAAAATTAAGTACAATTATGAAAGCATCTTTCATTTTCTACATTAACAAATATAATGATTCCATCTTGGAGAAAACGTGTTCATCCTGACAGCTAAATGGCAATTTCAATATATATATATATATATATATATATATATATATATATATTCCATTTAGCTTTGCTTCTCACCATGGTTCCCACTTCTGAATTTATAAATTGCTTGCATGCATGTCTATTACAAGAAGTCAAGTTATTTCACATCAAAACTAGGAGAGAAATAATTTGTAATTAACAAAATTATATCAGTAATCATAGTTGCTTTAAGAGGAGAGAATTAATTACTAGCTAGTACATGTGATCACGGTTTTGACTCTCTTTATTATTGATATTCATCGCATTATATTCACCGCATACAATGATAGTATTCATTACGTTAACAACTGCAATAAACACAATACGATCAAAAATGTGTCACAATCGCAATTTAAATCCTGTGACCGAATGGGTATATTTATAAGAGCGTAGAACAATTATTGAAGTTTCTTCCCCACATACTTTCATTTCAGAATCAAAGATCGCGTTATACGTAAACTGCATGCCCTTTTCAACTCAAACAAACGTATTCTGCAAAAACCCTTCTACACTAAGAATAAGCTTTTAAGCATTGCAAGATTTTGCAATGATTTTCATTTTATTTCTTCTTTTTTTTTTTTTTCCTGGATATAGACAGCAGAAATGCGTGTGGAACCCTCCACACAGACAAATTTTGCTATTGCCATGTGATAAGGTCGTTGGATGTATCAAATATTTCCATCAGAATAATTGGTAATGCAAAAAAGTGTTGGCCAAAAATAGAGAAAAAAAAAAGAAAGTGAAAAGTGAATTCAAGCCCGCAATTTCAAGAAAAACTCTTTGTTTAAGAAAGATTTTCTAGAAATTAATCAAAAAATCTTCTTCATTTGTTCCCTTTTTTTTCCTGTTACCTACATCTCCTTGTACAACAAGAAATTAAACATGACAAACATATAAGACCTGAAAACTCCTTAAAGCAAAGAAAATAAAAACCCCAACCAGCTGCCTCACCATATATAAAACATTCCATTCTAAAGAGACAAGTGTATATAAAACATTCCATTTTAAAGGGACAAGTGTAAAATATGACCTATAAAATTATCAAGTATTCGGACAATTAAACTTAATATGTTTAGGATCTTGAACACATAATTCTCACATTTAGAAAGCGTGACTGATTGTTTGGAGAAGATGAAGAAACCCTGATTGAATTCTTGATATGATGAAGAAGTGATGATTGAATCTTTGATCTCCACAAGTAAATTGGTTTCTCTCCCTTGATCCCTCTTTTTGTTACTCAGGGCTTTTCTGATGGAAACTGAATGTAAACGTGATTTTAGTTGAGTAACCCTAATGGACAGGGAGAGGACCAATTTAATATATTTCTATCTTTTAATCTGGAATGTCCATCAAATATCCAAATGAACGGTTGAGATTTGTTTATATAAATATTAGTTTATAATTCGATAATTAAATGATAATTATTTCGTAAATATCGGACCACTAACATTAATATCGGACCATTATCTTACATTCTCCCACTTGGTCCGATGATCCAATAACATTAAACTTTAATAGCATAAACATTATAGCGCGCATAAAATAACAAATCTCTCCATAATGTTCATAACAATTACCACATTATGATAAATCACTAAGTGCGCGAGTTATGGCTGTCATACATTACTTTGGTCATATACTTCCTACCATATACCACTACACTTATAACTTACCATAGTAGGCACATAAGCGAAATATGTATATTCCATCATGGTCTACAATAATGTCTCATAAAGACTTTCCTATTAACTCAAAATGCAAATTATGTGCATACATTATGAGAAATAGAAAATTCATTAATGTATGTCAAAAACACATCATTAAGCTCAGAGTGTCAAAAGCACCATAAACACATTATTCATCAATACAACCAAGATCCATTCTATGTACATGTTCTTTAAATGTCTTAGGTTGTAAACCCTTAGTTAACGAATCTGCAATCATGAGATCAATTCTAATGTACTCAATAGACACTCTTTGTTTCTGAATCTCATCCTTAACGACAAAATACTTTAATTGCCATTTTTTTGAAGAAGAATACTACTGTAGACTTATCACAATAAATTTTCAACGGTTTAGTAATGGTGTCGACTACCCCAAGCCCTGAAATAAAATTCTACATCCATAATGCATGGATTATGGCTTCAAAACATGCCACAAACTCTACTTCCATAATGGATGAAGCAATGACAGATTGCTTAGCACTTTTTCATGATATTGTTCCTTTAGCTAATAGAAACAGTTAACGAAAAGTGAACTTTCAGTTGTCAAGGCATCCAACAAAATTGAATACGAATATCCAATCACTTCTAGGTTTTTTTTTTTTGCTCAATCAAGATAAAGATTTCATTAATAAGAAAATCTGCCAACAATAGAACACTGGCTCATAATTCCAAGCGCAGTGAAACAAGGTCAGCAACCCCAAATCATAACATCAAACCAAAACAAAACAGTATGCATACATAACCCAGAATATCAAAAACAAAACAGGACAGTAATCAAATACCACCATGCCATGACCCAATCCTGTCTTAGCAAGAGATTCAGCCAGCTCATTTGATTCTCCCAATTTCACATTGACAATTTCACCTAACAAGTAGTCAACTTAGCACTTGGACAACAGACACCAGGGTCATGCCACCAAACTTCATCCAAAATCACATCATCTTCATTTATTGATTTAATCCAAAAAACTGACCTCGTTTCTAGTCATCCAAAAAGTTCAAAGTGCAGCGACGCACGCGACAATCCACCATAAATATAAACGGCCTTAGAACACAAAATCTATCTAGCTCAAGATAAATTCTTTCAAAGATCGAGGCTGACATCATCTAACATTCCACCAATTTGGCAATCAACACCAGAATTTGAAAGCCCAAACATACTCAAATAAAAACATGATTGTCATCCTCCTCCACCATATAGCACGAGATTTTTAATCTAGACAGAGAAAATCCACTCGAAACTATCACCATACCAAATGCATTGAATAATCATATCATCAATCTTTTCCAACTTCGTTCCCTGCAGCAGAAGCATTTGAGCTTTGACCTCGATCACTAATTTCTTAACAATACTCCTCTTAACCAGCAAAGCATTCTCATCTTGATTAAATCAACCCATCCACTGCAAACCACAACAAGCCCAAAAAAAGAAAATAACCAAGACAAGAAGGAAAGAACCGAACCTAAAGTGCCTTTCAGTGGCTCCCGCTTTTTGCTTCCAGCTCCATGATTTTTGGATTACAACTTTCTCATCACCATTTATAGACAGCACGAGCATTTATTTCCCATGTTTCTGTATCTTCCTTACATAAGATTCTTCTTATATTTTGGAAGTCTCCATCAGATAAGAGTCATTAACTATTCTCAGATCATCCACTATTTTCTTGCTTGACCTACAGCTTTTCCTTGCTTTTCTTCCTCCTACAATCAGTTCTAGGTGGTTGGATTTCCTATACATGAGCATGCAATTCTTTGTTCCTTGCAGGTACCTTAAAACCTTCTTTGCAATTTTCCCAATGATCCATTTCAGGATTACTTTGATACCTACCCAGCATTGACCTACCCAGCGTTCCGATTGCAAAGACACTACAGCAGAATAGGTTTTCAACGGCCTTTTTTTTTTTTTAATAATAGCGATGTTTTTAAATGCCGTTGAAAATTTAGCGGCGTTTTCGAAAAACGCCGCTAAAAGTGTCGAGAAAAACGATGTCGGGAATTTTCTCGGGGTTTTAAACAAAAACGCCGCTAATGTAACGGCGTTTGTAGGGATATTTCTCGGCGTTTATAAACGCCAGTGTAGGACTGCAGCGTATGGTATTTGAGAATAAATTAGCGGCGTTTGTAGATAAAAAATGCCGCTAAATTGAAATATTTAGTGGCGTTTGTCTCGAGAAACGTCGCTAATTTTAGAATTTCGTTTTTTAATATTCATAAATATAGCGGCGTTTGTGTTATAAAAAAGTCGCTAAATTTTCAGAATTGTAAAAAAAAATATAATTTCTTTTATTTAAAAATTATAATTAATAATATTATTCAATATATTTACATTATAGTTTACAATCAATACATAACAGAAATATATTAAAATTTAATAGTATATTATAAAGTATTATTAGACAACAATTCTATTAAGAAAGCACAAAATAATAAACATATAACAATTTAAATAAAATTTAAACTAAACAAGACAAGATAGTATAAAATTTAATTTGTACATGTAAATATATAACAATTGCAAGGTTCAAAACTCCTATTGCCAATCCTGCACTAACATTACAAGTTATTACAATTTTTTTCCAAATTTGTAAAACAACCAGTGATTAAAGTTAATGAAAAGCAAAAGTAAAAGAATTGACCTCCAAGTTTCGTCATTTGTCAAAATGCCTCTTCCAATTCAATGTTTAGAACCTGAAAACAAATGCAAAAACTTAAATTAAAATCCCCAATTTACAAAATGCAAAAAACATAAAATTGTTACCTTCAAACAAGAATCTTCTAGGAATGGAAAGAGATTAACAAAATTTTGCTTAAATCTTTGACCTAGAAGTTGGTGGGTGTGAGAGGATGGAGAGAGAGAGGGAGAAAAAGTGAGTTTTGTGTTTTGAGTAAAGAGGAAGAAGGGTCTGTTACTGATTATACTTTCAGCAAATAGCGGCGTTTGTCGAAACAAACACCGCTAAATTGTAAATCTATTCATCTCTTTTTTAAAAACAAGCGATAATTTTTGTCGCTCGATTTTTTTAATATTTAGCGGCTTTTGTATACTAGAAACGCCGCTAAATTTTCATTTAGCGGCGTTTATGGAGACAAACGCCGCTAAATGTTTTCCTTTGATTTATTTAAATGTAATACATTTAGCGGCGTTTCTCAGACAAACGCAGCTAAATGAGGACATTAGCGGCGTTTCTAAGACAAATGCCGCTAAATTGCAACATTTAGCAGCGTTTATGTAGACAAACGCCGCTAAATGTTCTCCTCTGATTTTTTTTAAATGTAATACATTTAGCAGCGTTTGTCTGAAAAACGTCGCAAAATGAGAACATTAGCGGCATTTCTAAGACAAACGCCGCTAAATTACAACATTTAGCGACATTTATGGAGACAAACGCCGCTAAATTACAACATTTAGTGGCATTTATAGAGACAAACGCCGTTAAATGTTCTCCTCTGATTTTTTTTAAATGTCATACATTTAGTGGCGTTTCTCAGACAAACGCCGCTAAATTGCAACATTAACGGCGTTTCTAACACAAACGCCGCTAAATTGCAACATTTAGCGGCGTTTATGGAGACAAACGCCGCTAAATGTTCTCCTCTGATTTTTTTCAATGTCATACATTTACCGGTGTTTATCAGACAAACGCCGCTACATGAGAACATTTAGCAACATTTCTTATAAGAAACGCCGCTAAATACACTAATAAATACGTTGCGTTTCTTTTAATAGAAATGGCGGGTAATTTTTTAGCGGTAAAAAAAAACTCGCGTAACTTGAGAAACATTTAGCGGCATTTTTTGTTCTAAACGCCTGTAATTGATCTCATTTAGCGACGTTTCTTCCTTACAAATGCCGCTAAATTAATTTTTAGCAGCGTTTGGGGTAGAAACCCCGTTCTTTTTACAAAAAGACAGTACCTGATGGCGTTTTTAAGTAAAACGCCGCCAGTAAAATGCCACTAAAACTCAAAATTGCTGTAGTGAGATAATATCTGATCTTATGCAGGTTGAACATACATCAAACTACCCACAACAGAAGCATATGGAATTGATTCCATTCCCTTACGTTCTACATCATTCTTTGGACATTGCATGAGACTAAATTTATCCATATTAAATCTCTCTAAAATTCTTTCGATATATCCATTCTGAGACAATCCTAACAGTCATTGTGATCTATCATAGGATTGCTCTCCCATATCTTTCATTTCAAAAATTTTAGAGAGAAAATCTTTCGTCTCACGCAATATGCTTAAATCATTAGCAGCAAGTAAAATATCATCAACATATAGAACTAAGAAAATAAACTTACTCCCACTGATCTTTTGGTATATACACCAGTCAAAAGTGTTTTCCTTAAATCCAAAAGACGTTATAGTATCATTAAACTTGATATACCATTGTCGGGAAGCCTATTTAAATCCATACATTGACTTCTTAAGCTTACACATCATATGACCTTTTCCTTCTACTGAGAAGCTTCAGGCTGGTCCACTTAAACTTCTTCCTCAAGTTCTCCATTAAGAAAGGCTATTTTCACATTCATTTGATGTAACTCTAAATCATAATGAGCCACCAATGCCATAATAATTCTTAACGAGTCTTTCTTTGAGACTGGCGAAAATGTCTCGTTTATATATTTCTAGCAATTCAACAAGATCCCATACTTTATTTTGTTTCTTGAATTTTAACTCATCTCTCATGGCATCTAACCATTTGTCAGACTCATTACCTTTTATGGCTTGTGAAAAAGAAACCGGATCTTTATAGATTCCAATATCAAAATCTGACTCTTGCAAATAAACTTCGTAATCATATGGAATAGCCAATTTTCTTTCTCTTTGAGATATTCTTAATGGCATTTCTTGTGGTTCATTTACATCAGATCCATGTGGGTTAGTTTCTTCCTGAGGAGTTTCATCATTCAAATGTTGTTCAGCATTGTGAAAACGTTCTTCAACAGCTGGAACAATATTTGAAATGGTTGTGGATAAAGGGATATTTACGGGTAAAGAAACATCAACCCCGATTTCATGTATGTCCACAACTTGTCATTCATTACTCCCACTAACTTCACCATTTTCAAGGAATCTAGCATTACTAGTTTTGACTATTCTTGGATTATGGTTTGGACAATAAAATCTATACCCTTTGGATTTCTCAGGGTAACCAATAAAGTAACCACTAATCATTCAAGAATCCAATTTATTTTCATGTGGATTATAAATTCTTGCTTTCGCTTGACAACCCCAAATATGTATATGCCTTAAAGTAGGTTTCCTTTCGATCTATAGTTCAAAATGGGTTTTTGAGACCGCCTTACAAGAAACCCTGTTTAATAAATACATGACAGTTTTAAGCGCATACATCCTCAAGGATTTGGGTAATGTGGAATTGCTCATAATACTCCTAACCATATCCATTAATGTCCGATTACGCCTTTCTGCCACACCATTTTGTTGAGGTGTGCCTGGCATAGTGTATTGCGCACATATGCCACGTTTTTCGAGGAACTTTACAAATGGACCTAGACATTGTTCTGATTCATTATGTTTCCCATAATATTCACCACCTCTATCAAATCTTATGATTTTCACTTTCATGTCTAATTGCCTTTCAACCTCATTCACATATACTTCAAGAGCATTCACTGCTTGAGAATTTTCATTAAGTAAGTAGACATATCCATAACGTGAAAATCGTCGATAAAAGTGATAAAATACATTTCTCCACTAAAGGATGGAGAATCGAAAGGTCTACATATATCGGTGTATAATTTCAAGAAGTTGCGTACTTCTTGTGGCACTTTTCTTACTGTGTTTGGTTTGCTTTCCCTTAATGCAATCCACACATATGTCAAGATAAATAAAATTTAGATTTGGCAAAATCTCATTCTTTACTAATCTTTGTAACCTTTATTTGGATATATAACCCAAACGTCTATGCCACAAATAAGCATAACTTTCATTAGCATACTATGCTTAATTCCAACATTGCTATGAACAGTAAGTAGGGATTCAACAAAATTATGATCAAGTTTCAGTTTGTATAAACTATCAGTAAGAATACCAGAACCAACAAAATCAATATTCTTAAACAAACTAAAACAACCATGTCCAAACTTAACATCAAACCCGGATACATCAAGTTTTGAAAGGAAACTAAATTCCTAGATACTGAAGGTACATAGAGAGTCTGTAATAGGTCTAGATGACAGCCAGTGTCTAAGACCAAACGATAAGTCTCTATACCTTCAATTGGAGCCTTCATGCGATTCCCCATGAATAGAAAATCCTTAGTTGGGTTTGTGGTTTGGATCGTAAGGAATCCCTGCATCATGTTGGATACATGAGTATTAGCACCAGAATCAAGCCATAAGTATTATAAGGAACTTCAGTTAAGTTTGATTCGAAACATACAAAAGCATTAAGATTACTTTTCTTTTCGAACCAAGCTTTACATTTTGGGCAACTTTTTGATAGTGCTCAACTTTCTTACAAAAGTGATACCTATCTACCATTTGTTCCTTCTTATCAGCCTCAAAATCTTTAGTAGGCACTTTCTTCTTCTTAAACTTGTTGGTCTTGACCTTAAGTCCTTTGCCAGCTCTTTGACCCATGAGGTTAATGGAATGACTCCCTTGATTTTTCAATCTTGTTTCCTCCTGAACAAGCATATTGGCCAATTCATTAATATTCCACTTGTCCTTAATAGTGTTATAATTAATTTGAAAAGGCCTATATTCAGGAGGCAATGTGTATACACCTAATTTTGTCTGGACCACTAAAACAAGTATGTTTTCTTCCTAAATTGATGTTTCTGAATGTAAAAAGTTTTTTTCATCCTGCAGGTGGTACTCCAAGACTTCGTCTAAGAAGGCGAGCATAAAAAGTCAAACTTGAAAAAAGTCAACCATGAAAAGTCAACCTCAAAAAGTCAACTACTGAAAAAGTCAACCCATTTTCAAAATCAAGATTTGAAGTTCAATTGAAAAATGGTGAAAGAATTTCAATAATCCGAGGTCTACATCGAAAGTTAGGTTATGGAGATTCAGTAGAAAGGAAACCTTAATCCGGGAAATTTGGGGAAAAGTGATTAAACGATCGAATTGGTCAAAATTGAAGGTTCCAAATGAAAGATAAGCACTGACTACGGGTAATGGAGAAGCCACTTGAAAGAAAAACTAAAAGAAAAGTTAATCCAGAAGAAAATCGAGAATTAGGGTTTTTGCTGGAATTCGATGAAATTGGGAAGAATTATAGAAATGGCCCGACTCGGTAGGACTAAAGCCCCTAATGGATGAGGAGTGATTAAAAAAGGATAGCCCAAGGCTCAGTTTGAAGAAAATCTGAAAATCGGACTTGTTTTAAGCAAAACTTGGTTTCGGAGGTAAAAGGGCAAAATTGAAAATTTTGGAAAAATAGAAAATGAACTCCAAAAATTCTGAAAAATTTCAAATCTCATTCTTAAATCATTTTGAAGAGATTGGCAAAATAAAATCTTGATTCGGAGTTCGTTTGCAAAATAGCCAAATCCCGGGTCCCTTATACAGAAATTGAAGAAGATAAATCCCGAAAAAATAGCAAATGAACTCCAAAAATTCTGAAAATTTTCAAATCTCATTTTAAAATTATTTGGAATAGATTGGAGAAAGAAAATCGGGATTCGGAGTTCGTTTGCAAAATGGCCAAATCCCTAGCCCCCTATGCTTATTCAAGCAGATAAATCCCGAAACAAATACCAAATGAGTTACAAAAATTATGAAAACTTTCAGATCACACTTTTAAATTATTTGGAAGATATTGGTGAAAAAAAATCTGGATTTGGAGCTCGTTTAAAAAATGGTAAAGTTTGGGGGGCATAAAAGGGCAATTTTGAAAGAAAAAATCCAAATAAATAGCAAATGAACTCGAAAAATTTTGAAAACTTTCAGAATTCAATTTTTTTTATTATTTTGAATGTATTGAAAAAAGAAAATTTGAATTTGGAGTCCGTTTGCCATTTATTTATGTTCGGGGGGCAAAAAGGTTATTTTATCCAAGAAACCGAAAAGGGTTTTTCTTGGCTTTTAAAAAAATGAAACATGGGCTGGAAGAAAAGGGGCTGGCCGGCCATGGCCCAAGGATAACTAGATATTTTATGATTTTTAATCAAAAGACCAACAATGAAGAGGAAGTTAGTTATTTTTTTATCAAGCCTTTGCAAATAAGCCACATGGACCAATGCATGAAGAGGGAGAGTGTCAACATAATGGCTTAAGATTCTTGAACAGCTATAATTGTGGATAACTGATGGCCTAATCTAAGGGTGATAATTTCATGTTTTAAACATCTTGGATCAATAGCATTTGGATGAAAATTGGTTGAATGGAAAATGACAACATCCTAGCCTAAGGGGGCCATTCGGCCACACTACAAGGGGGGATTCTCTCTTTCATTTTCAGCTATTCACTCTCTATTCTCTCTTGGTTTAGGCTGATTTTTCTCTCCATTGTTGAAAAGCCAAAAAGAAAAGTTTAGAAAATAAAAGAAAGTTAGAAGAGAAAAGGCTTGAAAGATAGCTTCTAGAGGTTGTTTTAAACACCATACTCTTACACTTTCTTTGATTTTCCATTCTTGATTTTCTGTTTTGATCACTATTTTGGTGAGTTTCTTTTGATTTTTCTTTTAAAATAAGTGTTTTTAATGTTCTTCTTTAAGTTCCTTCTTCATTCTTTCTTGTAGAAAGCTCTTGAAATTTTTTTTCCCTTTGTTTTTGAGATGGCCGATGGCCTAGTTTTTTAGGGTTGCTGTTTGCAATTTTATTTTCATGTTATTCTTGATATTTAACAAGTTTTGATGCTTTAATCTTCTTCTAATACATAAATATGAAGCTTGTTTTAATTTGGTTGTTTGCTTGTTTCTATTTTTGAGTCTATTATCTTGTTATCATGTTTATTTTACTTGTCTTGCATTTTTGATTTTCTGTTTTCAAAATGTTTAAGTTTGTTTACGTTTTGTAATCCATGTGTTTGTGAAAATGCCTATTGGTTTTCATGCCTTTACTTTATATTTGCATGATTTGAGCATTATTCTTTAGCTATGCATGTTAGTATATCATGTGTTTGTGAAAATGCCATGCTCATTTTAAGCATCCACCACATTCGGTCACTTCATATTGTTTGCTTTGTGTATGCATTTTTGTTATGTTAGTTGATAGGTTTGCATTTTCATGATATTTGGTTGAGTATTTTGTTTAAGCATGCCATGTGTTTGTGTTATTGCCATGCATATTTTAGGTTTAGGATTGGTTTGTTTTGCCATGCATATTCATGCATTTTAGACATAGGTTGCATTAAATGCCATGCAAGTTCATTCAGGTCATTTCATTGATGCCATGCATTTTTCATGTTATTTAGGTTTTAAATCATGCATTTCATGTATGATATTTGCTGTATTTTTCATACATTTCATGTCCTTGCCACTTGACTTATGACTTAGGCCAATCAATGGTTCAAAGTCATGCTCTCTTGAGCATACTTGTGGAAAATTAAAGAGTTGTCAAATTGATTATTCTACCTTTATGATTTTTTTTACTTAGCCAATTTTTGCCTAACTTTTCAAAAGTGTTAGCTACTGTTTGTGAGTCCCTAGGAGAGTCTCTAATATTTTTACTTTGATCTTTAAATGATTTTATCAAAGGCAAAAAAATGTGTTTTGGCAAAACAATTTTTTCACCCAGTACTCATATTTTCCCAATTTTTTTGGGCAGTCATCTTTAATCAGCAAATTAAGCCGATTTTTTCCCGTGTAGTTTTACATGTTCTGAATCTCCAGTATTTTTTTTAGATTTTTTTGAATTTTTACATGTTCTAAGGAAGTTTAGCTACTGATTTAGGGTAGTTTCTAAGCCTTTTTAAACTCTAAAAATGATTTTTTAAGTCTCGGGTTAAGGGTGGTCAAGTCCGGAATTTTAAAACTTAGGAAATTAGAGCCATTTAAAAAAGGGTTTAGCTAAGTTTTTATTTTTAATCTATGCTTTTTAAAATTGTTTTCAAACAATCACAAAGTATTTTGATTTTAGAATATTTAATTTGATATATTTTCCTAAGGTAGCCGGATATCTTTTTAGATATACGGATTTCCTTAATTAAAGGAAAAAATACATTCTCATGCATTGCATTTTCCATATTCATGCATATTATATAATATGTAATTTTTGCTATGTTTAATTTTCATGATGGTGTTATTATCTTTGATTTAAATTTTTGATATTATATTATTTGTTATATGGTTTTGAATATTTCATGATATCCTACGCTTTTCATTTAGTTATTTTTGTCATATTATTTAGCATATACTATGTTCATGTATTATTATTTTTAGGGATAATGTCATGAATGGCCCCTGAAGTTTATCAAATTTGTCAATTAGTACCTATACTTTAAAAATATCTATTTTGGCACTTAAAGTTTAGACTCCGTGTGCTATTGTAGTACCTGTCAGTAACACCGTTAAAAATTGATAACATGGCTTTTGTATCCAATGAAAACTTGACACGTGGCACCATATAACGATGCCACGTGTACTAGCTAAAAAATTATTAATTTAATTTTAAAAATAAAAATATTATTATTTTAAAAATATAATAATGACACGTGGCATCATATATGATGCCACATGTATTAACTTAAAAAAATTAATAAAAAATATAAAAAAGTAAAAGATTTTAAATTTAAATTTAAAAATTTTAAAAAATTTAAAAATTTAAAAATTTAAAATATTTAAAAATTAAAAAAAAAATTAAATTTTCAAAAATTTAAAAAAATTTAATTTCATATTTAATTTTTAAAATTTTTTAATAAATATTTTTTAAAAGAATAAAAATAATTTCATAATTTATTTTTTGTAATTTTCAAAAATAACTTTTTAAATTTTTTTTTAAATTAGATATTATAAATGATTTAATATTTAATTTTAAAATATTATATATTTTAAAATTAATTTTAGTTAAATATTTTTATTTTGTTACTTTTTAAAATTTTGAATTTAAAAATAGAATTTAATTTAAAAAATATAATTTTAAATTTTATTATTATTTTAATATAATTTTTTCAGTTTTTTAAAAAAGTAGATATTAATTTTTAAAATATTATTTATTTATTTTTTAAATATTTATTTATTTATTTTTTACAAAAATTTAGATATTAATATCTAAAAAATCAGATGCTACCACGTGTCATCACCTGATTGGTCAATGCCACATCATCATCTATATTTAACGGTGTTCAGTCAAAGTACCACTTTGATACACGGTTTGATAGTACAGGTACCACATTGAACATTTTTAAAGTACAGATACCACATTGACAAATTTGATAAACTTCAGGGGCTATTCATGACATTATCCCTTATTTTTATTTTTATTTTCATGCATATTATATGATAGCATTATTTTATATTTCATGTCATTTAGATTATATGCCATATCATTTATATTTGCCATGTCATTTAAATTATTTCATTTCATGTAAAATATATTATGTTACCTAGGTCATTTCATTTCATTTAGAATATATTATGTTACTTAGGATATTTTATTTCATTTAGAATATATCATATGACTTAGGATATTACATTTCATATAGAAGATATCATGTTACCTAGGTCATTTCATTTCATTTAGAATATATCATATAACTTAGGATATTTCATTTCATTTAGAATATGCTAAGATATTTAAATTATATCATATCATTTAGGTTGCAATATATTATTTAGACTTTGCTATGTCATTTTATTTATGTCATACATATTCATATTTTTAAAAATATTTTCAAAAAGGTAATGATTTTCAATAAAATAAAGATATTCTCGAGTTAAAATAATTCATGAATTCTCTGCCGGGTTTGTTAGGGAGGATATCATCAATTATCATTAATAACGGAATATTTTCTTTAAAATGAGAATGATTTGGAAAGTTTTCCAAGCTAATAAAATTTTTTATATTTTGCCACGTTTGTTGGAGAATATAGGAAAATTTTGAATTTATAAATTCCGGATCATTTTCAATTAAAAATGGAATTATTTTTCTTTAAATTGGGAATTAACTTGAAATACTAAATTTAAAACCGACTTTTTATCGAGACTTGAGATAACAAATGATTAATAAGGTACCATTTTATACGGGCATCGTGGGGGTGCTAATCCTTCCCCACACGTAACCGAGTCCCGAACTCGTTTCTTTGATTTCTCTAATTTAAAACGCAGACTTGAAATTGGTTTTAAAAATGTTTTAATTAATTTTAAAATATTTTATAAAACCGGTTTTAATAGGTGGCCGATCACACCTAGCTAAAAAAGATTGGTGGCGACTCCATGTCTTTTTCAAGGTCATTTTCAAAACCTTCATTTTCCAAGAGGAATTAAGTCGACTTTTCCTCGTTTTTTTTTTAATGTCACCCTTAACGAATAATAAAGTCTTGCGATGAGACTTGTTATTTTTTTAGGTTGCGACACAATGAGTTCAGAATAAATTGTTCTAAGAATGAGTCATCCACCGTCATCCCTAAGGATTTTAGCCTTGCTTTAATATTTGTCATCTCAATAATGTGCTCTTGCACGCCTCTCGACCCATCAAACTTTATGGTCGTGAGTTGTGCCATCAGAGTACCAGTAAGTGACTTGTCTTCAGAACGAAAACGTTCATCCACAAACTTAAGATATTTCATTGCACTTTCTGTTTGTGGAATAGTGGTCTTAATGTTGTTGGCAATAGTCATTCGCAGAAACATAAAACTCAATTTGTTAGACCATTCCCATGCCTTATGGTGTAACTTCTCTTCCCCACTGCTTAAATCCGTAATAGGTGCTAAGTCAAGATCCAACACACCTAAGTGAAACTTGACTTGTTTGCACTATTCAGAGAAGTTGAAACTATTAAATTAATGTGGCAACAGATGAAGCATGCGAATGAATTGAAACAATAGCAAATAATACATAATTGCTCAAAATGAAAATACATTCATGAATTCAGATATAACAATCAAGCATAACATAGTTCTCCTTTGGGTAGATACTATGATATACTATCATTAAACATTAATTAAATGCCAATATCAACATTTATCAGGCAATTAAAATTTCAAATCAAACATACATACTATCTTTGGATATACAAATATATATTTGACCAAAATATTAATTTACCTCAATCATGCTCACTATTCACAGAATAATATATTTACCTTTGGGTAAAAGTCTGAAATCTCATGATTAGTGAATGTTCATCTATCCATTTAATTTTCACGAATAGTCATTTCGTAATATTATGGATAAATGACTTTTCTTTATGCATGTATTCATTCTAGTTTGGCCACTTTGGTGACTAACAAACTACATAAACATAAAACATACATATAAACATAATAGCTATTGCAATAATAATAGCACAAATATAACATGATAATTTAGCATATTTGGAGAATTATTGAATCTTCATAAATCCTAAACAGTAAACATATATATATGGGAATAAATCACTTAAAAGATCTATGAATTTCTCCTAATTAAACAAAAGACAGTTCACTATTTACAATTTCATTGCTAAAGAAACATGTCTTTCCTTTAAATCATTATTTTCTTCAAGCAGCAAGTAACGTGGAAAAAGAAGCATAATATTCAGATTTAATTTCTTAACAAAAGAAAAATAATCTTGTAGGAAACAAATACTAAAAGAAACATTCATGGAGAAATTAGGTGTTCAACAACCATAAGCTCTAATACCACATGTAAAACATGACCTATAAAATTGTCAAGTATTCGGACAATTAAACTTAATATTTTTAGATCTTGAACACATAATTTTCACATTTAGAAAGCGTACCTGATTGTTTGGGGAAGATGAAAAAACACTGATTGGATCCCTGATCTGATGAACAAGTCATGATTGAATCTTTGATCTCCACAAGTAAATTGGTTTCTCTCCTTTAATCCCTCTTTCTGTTACTCAGGGCTTTTCTGATGGAAACTGAATGTAAACGTGATTTTAGTTGAGCAACCCAAATGGATAGGGAGATGACCAATTTAATATATCTCTATCTTTTAATCTGGAACGTCCATCAAATATCCAAATGAACAATTGAGATTTATTTACATAAATATTAGTTTATAATTTGATAATTAAATGATAATTATCCTGTAAACATCGGACCATTATCTTACAAGGACCAAAATTTGTTGTTCATTTATGAGTGTTTCTGCCTTTTTCTTCTTCAGGTTTATAAAATTACAAATTTATCTAATTAAATCTCTGTAGCTCCCTCATTTATGTTTGTGCAATGATTGCAGGGTCCCAAACTCCTTCATGAAATCCATAAATATAAAACAACAAACTAATTTTGGCTTTCCTTACATATAATTATATAATCAGAAGAAGTAGTGTAGTGGTATAGCCAGAAATTAATTGCAGGCCAGCTCATTTGATTCAACTCTCAGATTCAAAGTTTTCATTCAGTCATAATTCGGTCCAATCCTTGGTTCTTACTGAATATTTGATAACTCGTATAATTATATAGTTTTTAGTTATGTTTTATTATTGTTTTGTGTCAAATACGAGTTATTATTGTTTAGTCTAATTGTGTTTATGATCTTTTATATTTTTATGTAATTTGGTGTTTTTCACAAGTTTCTTTGAGTGATTTCAGATTACTAGAATTAAGGGCAAATCCAGTTCAGTTCCAGTTCTGACACATTTTGCCATATCAGCTATATCTGGAGTTTCACTGAAGCAATAAGGCTGAAATTTGTAGTCGTGCAAAGCTAAGAGGCATATCTATCTTTTTCATGTTTTATACTTCTTGAAACGGAGTCGTTTTCCCTAGCGAAATCGACCATCAAGTTGGCTGATGTGCAATGACGTCTGTGCTGACCTGTTTTCGTAGTTTGCCCATATCTGCTTATCCACATCAGCAAATGATCTGATTCCAATGGCTATGGATCCGTAACTGATACGGGAACCTTTGTCTAGAAGACCATATGATCAGATCAGGCCTCTAATATTGACGAAATCGACCATCAAGTTGGCTGATGTGCAATGACGTCTGTGCTGACATGTTTTCGTATTTTGCCCATATCTGCTTATCCACATCAGCCAATGAGCTGATTCCAACGGCTATGGATCCGTAACTGATAGGGAAACCTTTTTCTAGAAGACCATGTGATCATATCAGGCCTCCAACATTGACGAAATCGACCATCAAGTTGGCTGATCAAAATTGTCATACAATATGACGAAAATTGTTAGAAAAATTCACCCACCTATTATACCTACCTTTGAAATTTGTAAAGCTTGTCTCTTGTCATTTAGCCTTCCAAAATGTGTATAAATAGAGGGCCTTGGATGATTGTAGAGGATCATATTGTACATTGGTAGGATATTAGCCATTATAATCAAATTCTTTAAGTTTTCTTCTTCTTTCTTTTCTCTAGTTTTCTTTTTCTTTATTTTCTTCTTCTTCTTCTTTCTTTCTTTTATTTCCTTCTTAGATTCTCTTTAATTTTATGTTTATGTTTACAATGCTTATGCTAGGCTAAACTTCTATTTGGTTAAGGGTGATTTCAAAGCCCTAGACATGTTTTGTGATTGATTTTCAGATTCTATCTATCATTAATTTTCTATCAAAGTTGCTTATGTTCTTCTACAAGAATTGTTCATGATGTTGTCTTGATTTATTTAGGTGTACAACTAGATAGATCTTGATAATTATCTATTGCTAGTTTAGGAGTCTTGATCCGTGTAATTGTCTTGATTTCCTATTCATAAGTGGCAATTTGTGATTAATGATTATGGTCAAGTTTTCAATAATTGCAAAGTGGAACATAACCTAAGTTGAACAATCCGAGCTTATGTGTTTGTTGCTTAGATCAACCTATCTTTCTCATCATAAAGCTGCCATTAAATTGAATTTAGAGAGCTTATTCTAGGTTGTTTAATGGTTAGAGATTAAATAGAGAGCTTGTTCTATTTAACGACAAACTAAGGAAAGATTGGGATAACAGAGCTTGTTGTTATCTACGGTTGTTAACTTTGATAGTTGGTTGATATTGATAGATCTGAAATTGATTCTTAATGATGTCTAGTGGTGGAGAATGAAACCTTAACCATATTTTTCATATTTGATTCTTCTTACTTACTTGTTTTCTTACTTTTCTAGTTTGCTTATTTTTAAAAGTATATTTATTTTTATTGGCTGGTTATGCCGCCTAATTTGTATATTAACTTTGTTTTATTTTTATTGGCTGGTTATACCGCCTAATTTAGTATATATATTGGCTGGTTATACCGCCTAATTTAGTATATATATTGGCTGGTTATACCGCCTAATTTAGTATATATATTTTTATTGGCTGGTTATACCGCCTTGCATCTTATTCTTATTATTTACTTTAGTTTAAATCTGGCTTCAAAAACCCCTTTTCTTTTATTGTTCTTGAATTTAAGTTTTAAACTATTAACTTATAAACTAAAACCCAATCCCTGAGGACTCGACCCTTGCTAACTACTATACTTACAATTTATCTTTTTAGTGCAAGGTTAAATAAGATACACTCTTTTGGGTGCATCAAATTTTTGGCGCCGTTGCCGGGGATTGCTTTCTTTAGTTTATTTGTTACTTGGTTTATTCTTATTTTCAGTTCTAATTAGTTTTATTTTCTTGTACATACAAGTTTTTCTTTTCAAATTTAAAAAAAAAAAAACAAAAAAAAAACAATGGAATTGAGCAATCTAACACTTGAAGAGTTGGTGGCATACATGAACATAGAGAATCAACAAGCCAATCTCACCTCCCCAGTTCAACAATTGGCCATGGGAGGATGTCAAGGCCATCAAGTGTTCCAAGACCAACAGTATGATCATTACTCAAACACTTACCATGAGGGATGGTGGGATCATACTAATTATGGCTACTCGAAAAATTACCAAGAAGTAGATCCTTATGCCAATTACACTCATCCATCTAGCTTCAATCAATCATGGTCTCAAGAACCAGATCTTTTTCAACCACCACATATGACTCAAAACTCAGGTACTTCTTTAGAAGATCTTGTCTATTCTCTTGTTACTGATTCTTTGCAATTTCAACAGGAAACAAGGGCAAGCATCCAGAGTTTGGAAAAGCAAATGAGCCAATTGGCTAGTAGTATGGTGGGATGGGTAGCACAAAGATCTGAAGAACTCCCAGCCCAAACGATGGTTAACCCAAAGGAGAATGCTACTATTGTGACCTTGAAGAATGAGGAACAAGATGAGGATGAAACAAAATTAGAGATGGATTCTATTCTTGAGGATAATGAAGTCAAAGATCCAAATAAGAGTATTTCGGCACCTGAGGTAACGTTTAAGGTTTCACTTTTTACTAATGTTTCTTCTCCACCTTTTCCTAGTAGATTTGCAAAGTTCAAGGAGGAAGAACATGAACAACACATGCCGGAAACCTTAAACAACTTGTTTGTGGAGGTCATTCAAAAAGTATCAAAATATGCTCCATTCCTCGATGACATATGCACCACAAAGGATGATGGAATAATACTTGTAATGGAGAATGCATCCACTGTTGTGCAAAGAAAGCTTCCTCTCAAACGCATAAATTTGGGAAATTTCATGTATGAGCCTGACAAGCCTAAAATGCCAAGAAGGGGTGTTGGTTAGGTTCAAAACACTAAATCAAGTGCTAATTGGGGGAGGCAGCCTAATAAGTGAAAGCATTGCCAAACTGCCATCCTCAGATTTGCTCTCTTTTTCTTTATCTTTTTCTTATGTTTTTTTTTGCTAATTGTGTTTAGTGTTTCTAAGTTCATTTAGGCTGCATAAGTTTATTTTGTTTATTAGTTCTTTTCACTTACACATGATTCTTTCATTTGGGATTAATAGCATTACATTAATGACAATGTAAGAATTATGTGTGGGGGGAAGAATTTAGGATTTTATTTAGAGTGTTTTGTTTTTGTGTCTTTTTATGTTGTTTTTCTTTCTGATCCTTGTTTTGAAAATTAGATGTAAATATAATTTTTAATTTTTTTAACCCCGGTTAAATGGCGGATAACGGTACTCCGTGATTATTTAAATCGGTTCCATCAACTACCCACAAAACTGATATTGTATATAAATTTCTCTTCCAATTTCTTTTTCAATTTTTTTCATTTTTTTTTCAGGATGGATGATATTCTCACAAGATTGCAGAAACGATTTCCTCCTTTTCCTCGAAATATTTTACTGAAGCTTTACCAAGTTCGATTTGAAAGGTTAAGAATGCTTATGCACAAAGGGATTCCTGAAGACATACGTTGGATAATTGAAGCCAAGGTACGTGAAGATGAATATCTTCCTGTTTTGCATTTACCAGGTACAGGTAGAAGCACTTTTGCAAAGAAGCGACGAGCAAAGCGCATGAGTTCAAATTGCCACAAATGTGCACGATGGACGTGTAACGGTAAATGTCGTTCTATTGGGATTCCGTCCTCTAATCGAGATGATAAAATTGAATTCATTAAGGATGGACTGAGTAAGGAGAATTTGGGTAATATCCAACTTTCTCTTGAGACGCATCCTAGTGGAGACGTACAAAGAGAAATTCTTGATTTATGGCCGCAATTCCAAAGGGAATGGCAACATCTTGGGAATCTGATGTTAAAAGACCCTGTTTGCCAGCTTGTAAGAAAACTGGATGGGAAGCATATCCTCGACTCATAGAAGGCGTTTAAGCCGTTTCTGGACGTAAAACCATAGGAAGATGTGAGCCACAATCACAACTACAATAAATGACTTCTCAGCTTTTGGTTTGATTTGCAATAACTTTATTTCGGTTTAATTTACGTGTTATTCGATTTGTGTAATTATTCTCATTTTTTTATTTGTCTTTTACGATTGATTTTTCTTCTCTTTTTTATTTTCTTCCTGAAATCACGCAAAAATCTTTTGTTAGGTTAACATTTTCTTCTGACAGGTCAAATACACTTTCGGCGACATTATTACTCTTGACTTTTACGGTTGATTTTTCTTCTCTTTTTGATTTTCTTCCTGAAATCACGCAAAAATCTTTTGTTAGGTTAACATTTTCTTCTGACAGGTCTGATACACTTTCGGCGACATTATTACTCTTGTCTGATTCACTACTCAGTCCTCTATATATTACACCATGTACTCATTCTCTTTCAGGCACTCGAAAAAAAAGAAAAAAAAATGGAAAGTACTTCGTCCCAACGCATTAAAAAAATTTGTGTTTTTGGAGGTGCTTATCCAGGGAAAAATAACATATTCGCTGATGAAGCCATAAGAGTTGGAGTAATACTTGCCCAACAAAAGATCCAGTTGATTTATGGAGGCGGTAGTACGGGTTTAATGGGAGCAGTCGCTACAGCAGCACACGCCGGAGGAAGTCCAGTTCTAGGAGTCGTGCCAAAACTATTCACAGATTTTTGTGGACCTACCTTGGGTAAGGAAATACAAGTCTGGAGTATCCCTGAACGGATAACAATCATGTACCATTCTGCCGATGCATTCATTGCTTTACCAGGAGGTCTGGGTACATTGGAAGAAATAGCTTGCGTGGCTTCTTGGTCATCTTTGGTCACAAATAAGAAACCCATTGGTTTGCTTAATATTAATGGTTATTTTAGTAATTTGCTTTCATATTTAGATAATGCTGTGGATAATGGATTCATGTTTTCAGAGGCAAGGAGAACCATAATTTCTGCTACAACCATTGAAGATTTACTCAAAAAGCTCCAAGCTTATGAGTATTTATCTGCTACGGTTGTTTCGCAAACGCTCGGAAAAAGAAAAAGAGATATGGACGAGCAAGCAGTGGATTGCACTTTGTCTTTGTGACATTATCTAACATTTTGTTTGTTGTGTCTCAGTTATAATAAGTGGTTAGCAACCTCTACAGGTAATATCTCCTAAATTTTACCTTCTTAAAAAAAAAAAAAAGTTTGTTGTGTTTTAAGCAATTTAGAAGTATTCATTCTGAACAAGGTCTGAGTAAGGGAGACTTGAGACATACCTTGTCAGTTTGATTTCTTCTTTTCAAAAAAAAAAAAAAAAAAAAAAAAAGAGTTTGTTGTGTTTTAAGCAATTTAGAAGTATTCATTCTGAACAAGGTCTGAGTAAGGGAGACTTGAGACATACCTTGTCAGTTTGATTTTAATCTTTTTACGTTTACTTGTTAATTTTTGTTTAGTATTTTAGGATTATTTAGGTTGCATGAGTTTGTTTTGTTTTGAGTCTAGTTATTCCTATTCTTATGTTATTAGTTCTTTTCTCTTACACATGATTCTTTCATTTGGGTTAATAGACTTACATTGAGGACAATGTAAGAATTAAGTGTGGGGGGAATGATTTAGGATTTCTTTTATTTTTGTCTACTATTTTTTTTTATGAGTCATTATTATTATTATTTTTTAGTGTGTTTTAGTTCCTTTTTAATACAATGATGAGATATGAATTGCATAAGTCTAAAACATATTTATTAGTGAGAAGATTTTCATGAGAATTGAGCTTGATGTCAACCTTTTTATGAGCCAATGTTAATATGATATGTTGATTGAGAAAGAAGCATGTTTAGACTTAATCTGACTTGTATAATCATTCTTGTGAGTTTTTGAGCCTAAAATGATTGATGCATTATACAAATCAATCTAATTTCTTTCTTGAGTGCTCTTATGATTACATGATTCTCTAGAACTTGCTTTAAACCGTTTGAGACTATATTGATGCATGTGACAACATGAATATGATAGAGGCATTAGGATTTTTAGCCAGGGCCAAACAACCATCCCTTATTGATGTTCCAAGAGAACACACCCTTAGTGAACCAATTTGAGCCTACATTGAATAAGCTATCTCTTTGGTAACCATAACTTGTCCCTAACCTAAATATACTTATATCTTTACCTTTGTTCCAAAGATGAATTAGCATGATTTGAGACAAGTTGCAAAGACAAGGGATATTTTTTGGTTAGAAACAAGAAATAAGTGTGGGGGGAAAAGAAAAGAAAAGTCAAGAGAAAAAGAAATGGAATACTGGCAAATACATTCCTATATAAAAAAAAATGAATCATCTCTTGAATTTGTGGAAAAAGAAAAAGATGTTACAAAGTTGTTTAGAATGAAGAAAAGGCCCAACATGAATATCCGGCCTAGGTGACTATGTACTTGTAAAGAGTTTTGAGAAGTTTCTTTGTATAATCTTTTTATGTCTCTAAACTTTATGAACTCTTTGGAACCTTTGTGATATCTTTATCCTTTTGTTCTTCAACCACATTACAAACCCCTTGGCCCCATTACAACCTTGATTAAAGACCTCTTGATTTATGAAGTTGCATGATCTTTTAGTGGAGAATAGGTGGACAAGCAAGCATATGGTAGAAGTGTTTTCATGAGATTGATTGAGTGTAAACACTTTACCACTACTTTAAAGAGTGAAAATCAAGAGAGTATCCCATGTGAGAAGTTGAGATTAAATTTGAACATGCACTATTTTGATTGAGATATGTTATGCTAATATTGGCTTAACTCAAACAATTTACATTCAAGCATGATTTTTTGTGAAATTTTTTAAGCTATTGATTAGTTTATAAGACTTGTTCAAATATTGTCTCTAATTTGTATTGAAAGGATTAGGAGTAAATATTTTTAGTATATGTAGTTTATTTATATGTAGTTTATTTATATTTTAATTTTTCAATGTTTGTGGGTATCGTTCTAGTAAACCCTCACGAGACTAAACTCGTCCACTAGGGACACCTAGGGGTTTAAAGGCTTGTGTCACATGCTAAGTGCCACCGTGATTTCCTACGAAAGTGGATTAGATTAGATTCTCTTATTTTATTTTTATTGAGTCGTTGCTAGGGACTAGCAACAATCTAAGTGTGGGGGTGTGATAACTCGTATAATTATATAGTTTTTAGTTATGTTTTATTTTTGTTTTGTGTCAAATACGAGTTATTATTGTTTAGTCTAATTGTGTTTATGATCTTTTATATTTTTATGTAATTTGGTGTTTTTCACAAGTTTCTTTGAGTGATTTCAGATTACTAGAATTAAGGGCAAATCCAGTTCAGTTCCAGTTCTGACACATTTTGCCATATCAGCTATATCTGGAGTTTCACTGAAGCAATAAGGCTGAAATTTGTAGCCGTGCAAAGCTAAGAGGCATATCTATCTTTTTCATGTTTTATACTTCTTGAAACGGAGTCGTTTTCCCTAGCGAAATCGACCATCAAGTTGGCTGATGTGCAATGACGTCTGTGCTGACCTGTTTTCGTAGTTTGCCCATATCTGCTTATCCACATCAGCAAATGATCTGATTCCAATGGCTATGAATCCGTAACTGATACGGGAACCTTTGTCTAGAAGACCATATGATCAGATCAGGCCTCTAATATTGACGAAATCGACCATCAAGTTGGCTGATGTGCAATGACGTCTGTGCTGACATGTTTTCGTATTTTGCCCATATCTGCTTATCCACATCAGCCAATGAGCTGATTCCAACGGCTATGGATCCGTAACTGATAGGGGAACCTTTTTCTAGAAGACCATGTGATCAGATCAGGCCTCCAACATTGACGAAATCGACCATCAAGTTGGCTGATCAAAATTGTCATACAATATGACGAAAATTGTTAGAAAAATTCACCCACCTATTATACCTACCTTTGAAATTTGTAAAGCTTGTCTCTTGTCATTTAGCCTTCCAAAATGTGTATAAATAGAGGGCCTTGGATGATTGTAGAGGATCATATTGTACATTGGTAGGATATTAGCCATTATAATCAAATTCTTTAAGTTTTCTTCTTCTTTCTTTTCTCTAGTTTTCTTTTTCTTTATTTTCTTCTTCTTCTTCTTTCTTTCTTTTATTTCCTTCTTAGATTCTCTTTAATTTTATGTTTATGTTTACAATGCTTATGCTAGGCTAAACTTCTATTTGGTTAAGGGTGATTTCAAAGCCCTAGACATGTTTTGTGATTGATTTTCAGATTCTATCTATCATTAATTTTCTATCAAAGTTGCTTATGTTCTTCTACAAGAATTGTTCATGATGTTGTCTTGATTTATTTAGGTGTACAACTAGATAGATCTTGATAATTATCTATTGCTAGTTTAGGAGTCTTGATCCGTGTAATTGTCTTGATTTCCTATTCATAAGTGGCAATTTGTGATTAATGATTATGGTCAAGTTTTCAATAATTGCAAAGTGGAACATAACCTAAGTTGAACAATCCGAGCTTATGTGTTTGTTGCTTAGATCAACCTATCTTTCTCATCATAAAGCTGCCATTAAATTGAATTTAGAGAGCTTATTCTAGGTTGTTTAATGGTTAGAGATTAAATAGAGAGCTTGTTCTATTTAACGACAAACTAAGGAAAGATTGGGATAACAGAGCTTGTTGTTATCTACGGTTGTTAACTTTGATAGTTGGTTGATATTGATAGATCTGAAATTGATTCTTAATGATGTCTAGTGGTGGAGAATGAAACCTTAACCATATTTTTCATATTTGATTCTTCTTACTTACTTGTTTTCTTACTTTTCTAGTTTGCTTATTTTTAAAAGTATATTTATTTTTATTGGCTGGTTATGCCGCCTAATTTGTATATTAACTTTGTTTTATTTTTATTGGCTGGTTATACCGCCTAATTTAGTATATATATTGGCTGGTTATACCGCCTAATTTAGTATATATATTTTTATTGGCTGGTTATACCGCCTTGCATCTTATTCTTATTATTTACTTTAGTTTAAATCTGGCTTCAAAAACCCCTTTTCTTTTATTGTTCTTGAATTTAAGTTTTAAACTATTAACTTATAAACTAAAACCCAATCCCTGAGGACTCGACCCTTGCTAACTACTATACTTACAATTTATCTTTTTAGTGCAAGGTTAAATAAGATACACTCTTTTGGGTGCATCAATATTCTATTCATGCTTTGATCTTTTAGCTTGAACTTTTTTTCCCTTTATTTCTTTTTCTTTTTTGGATAATGACCTGACAATTTTACGCACAAAAAACATATGATGTCACCTTTCCATACATAATATATGACCTCATATAAAATCACCCAAAAAAAAAAAGCTTTACTTTCTTCAAAATTTTCACACCAACAAATGAGCTGTTTAATGCATATTTTATTCATTCAAAAAAATGTTTGTTTCCCATATCTGTCTTATCAAATTATCATTTCATTCCAAAATTTTTGTCTACTCACAAGTACTGTATGTTAAGATCTCTGGGCAAAACTTTCTGTCTCCATATTAATATTCTTCTTGCATTATAAGGCAAAAGAAAAAATACAAATCTCTACCTAAGGTTTTGCCAAGCAACTTGAAGAAAACTATTTGATAAATAATTACTGCAACATATGAACAAATTAACCATATTAGACCTTATAAAATAGTGAAGTCAAATATTGTATTTTTAGTATAAGGGAAAAGAAGGTCAAAGGTAATTTACTAAAATGTGTGAAATTCACTTACCAACTTGTCAAAAATATTTTCTTCAGTCAAATCCATTGATTTCCCATATCAGATTAATTAGTTCCTATATTGCAATTTGCAACATCTTGGGGTGAATATGAATAAGATTTGATAGCGTAAACTTTTGAATTGATATTAATTCACATTAATATTGTTTGTGCAAATAAAAATACTATAATCTATATGCGAGATCAAATCATGGAGTCTAGAACAAATTAATGATTTTTAGCTTTATTTTTCCTAGCTTATTTATCTAAAAGATATAGGCTTTGATATGATCTCAACTATAGTTCAACTTGAGGGGCGAAAATCTTTTCATACCTATCTTATGTTAGATTAATTAAGCTTAGGTGTGGAGAAACCAACATCTGAAAAATCTCTTTTCATGTAGTTGTCTAAATTGTTGCCTCGGAACAATTATAGTCTCTAAGAAAAAAGCCCAACATATTTTGAAAGTTACAAAGTTTGAATTTTGTGATTGATAGAGTGGAAATTACGAAATAAGAAAACGTCACTTCTCATTATATAGTCTAATATAACAATATGTATAAAAATAAAATGTAGCGGAAATTATTGTTCTTTTTTTTTTATTAGTAAATTTAACATGTAAATCAGAATGAATTCTTTAAATTAAACATTTCAATACCTTGAGTATTTGACTTAATACTAAGTATGTATATATATATATATATATATTCACTCAAACTAGTCAGAATTCGAAAAAAATTTAATAAAAAAATGTTAAAATATCTGTTCCCAAACTTTTAAAAAAATAGTTATATGAATTTTACTAAGCCTATCAACATTAATTATAGGGATATCATGCAACAATAATAATCTGTCAAGAAACATGACATATTATTAAATATTTGTTATGAGTTTTATATGTCCACCTACACTACACGTGCAAGTTTCCATGAAAATCTACTTAAGATATATATGAGTTCCTAATTAATTAAATTAGGAACTGCTTCTTCTATGATTCATTCGATATATAAAAAGACAAAATCCAAGCCACCATGAAAAGATTACATTGGTGGGCTCACTGATAGACGGATATATATATATATATATATATATATATATATATATATATATATGCTTTAATTATTTTATTTTCGGGATACAACTAATAAGTTGTGAGAAATAAGAATCATGACATAACAGTAATAGCCACACCCTTTCCTCCAAATAAATGGAAAAAAAAAAAAAATATATATATATATATATATATATATATATATAGAGAGAGAGAGAGAGAGAGAGAGAGATCTACCCTATTAAAATGCCCTAATTTACACATTACGTCATGCCAAACATTTCCAAAGGAAGTAGGCAAAATGTTTCATTTCCACTTAAAACAAGAGTAAAGAGATCTTAGGCTATATCTAAAGTGTGAAATTAGGTATCATAATTAGAAAGTAGAGATGTTCAAGATCAATTGAGTTATTTGTTTAAATTTATGTGTCTGATCAATCAGATTTGGGTCAAGTTTGTATTTAGATTTTTAAGCTTAATTGAGACCAATTTACTTTGACTCGATTAAATAAATATAATCATTATTTGTTTAATTTTTAGATATTCAAATAATTTATTATTTTAATAATAAAATAATAATTAAATTGATAAATTTGATTAGAGATGTTCATAGATCGAGTCGGGTCAAGTTCGGTGGCCTTTGCAAATCTTGGCCCAAGACCCAACCCAACTTGTTAGGCAGCTCAAAATTTTTAAGAAATATATTAAAATATTAAATAATTATTAAAATTTTAATATTTTAAGAATTTTAAATATATTTTAGGATTAAAATTAAATAAAAATATTTTCATTCATTAAATAATGTTTCAAATCAGACGAGATCTTAATTTCAAAAACATTATACAAGACCCAACCTGAGTCAGTCCAACCCCACCAAGTTAAGCGGGTAGCTCGGCTCGTGAGTAGGTGACTTTTTCTTTTAAAAAAATTTAACTCGAACTCAATCCATAAACATCTCTAAATTCATAATTTAATAGGTTAAATATTTTCTTAAATCTCGTAACAAATGATGTATGAACAACTTAATTCCTATTTCAAATTAATTTCTATAGATAAACATATAAGATTTGAACATAGATTTTATATATTTTTAGTACAAAAAATCTAAAATTTCAAACTAATATTACATATTTTGATAAGTAAGCTTTAACAACAATTAATTGATAAAAAAAATGTCAATGTGGAGCCTACATAAAAGAAATAAAAAAAATAATTTAAAAATGAACATTAGTGTGTGTCAAGGCACTCACTTTCTTTGATGTAACCTGCCTCCAAAATAAATTTTTCCATCCAAACATAAGAAATCTTTGGAAAAAAATTTCACTAATCAAAGTTTGAGTTCATGCATTTGCACATATATGTTTGATTCCTATCTTGTCATGTCATCATATCACTTGGAATTTAGTCTTTGTTAGAATTTTTGATCTTTCAATTTCATAAAATATAATTTGTCATACCTTTTTTGTAAAGCTCTTGAAAAGCTCTCTCCATTCATCATTAAATAAATATGAAATACACATAAAAAAAAAATATGATGAAAGGCAATGGAATAATTAAATCTAGTGATTAGCTTAATCAAATTATAAAACAAAAGCTAGGAGAGCTAGCATGGAGCCTCTCCTTTTTGTTTTATAATTTGTCGCATCTTATAGTTGCTAATTATTGTTGGAATATGGCTTGGAATATGGCTCAAAATATGGCTCAAAGTCACATAGGTGGCTTAGCACCATTAATGGAGCTACCACTTGCACCACTTGCACCACCAATAATGGAAGCTACCACTTGCAAATGGATGGTGGCTATGGTGGCTACCACTTGCAATGTGTTCACACCAAGATAGGTGGTGGATGGTGGCTATGGTGGCTATGGTGGCTGCCACTTGATGCATGTTCACACCTTGATATTTTGGCTATAAATAGCCATGTAGAGATGAGAGAGTTGAGTAGAGTTGAGTATGTGTTAGAGCTAAATTGTTGAAGCAATTACTCTGTGTTTATAGAGTAAATTCGGTATTGTGTTGAGTTGTGAGTTCAGTGCTTGTGTAGCACCTTGAATTCTGTATTTGTTTGTACTCAAACTCCATTAATACAAAGCTTCAAGCTCCTCCTCCCGTGGACGTAGGCACAGTTGCCGAACCACGTAAAATATCAGTGTTTTTTCAGTGTGTTTAAATCGGTTTTAGTAATATCAATTCGCTTCCGCACAACAAATTGGTATCAGAGCCAATTTTTACGTAAAACCGAGTTTGTTCGATTCTGTCCGTTTTTCAAAAGTGCTCCAATTTGTGTTTTGAAAATACCAGGTTGAAGAGGTCGTCGAGAGGAGTGCAGCAGAATCAACCGGAGCACCAGAGGAGGCCACACGCGCCCGCACGCGCCGCCAGAAGAAGCGCTCACGCGCCCCACGCGCCCACGCGCCGCACGCGCCACCAGAGGTTGCAGACGCGTGACACCCACGCGCAGCACGCGCCACACGCGCCTCCAGAGGTTGAAGACGCGTGAAGCCCACGCGCCCCACGCGCCGGCCACCCAAACAGCTCCACGCGCTCCACGCGCCGCCGCACGCGCCGCCGTACGCCGCCCACGCGCCGCCAGGGGTCCGACCAACTTTTTCGGGCTATTTTTTGAGCCGTTTCAGAACACTATTCCGAGACTTTTCCGAGCCGGTTGAGCTAAACCGAGTCCATTTCGAGCCACTTGTAGCAGAATATTTGCAGAATATTCACCGTGTGTCCAAAAGTTACACAGTTGGACCCGTTCCTGGCTATTTCGACTATTCCGGACTCAACCGCGGCATCCGTTTTTCCATACAGGTACCGGAAAAACACTTTGTTGGTAATTTTTTTTTATTACCATGGCAGAATCATTAGAGACACATGAAACAACCAGCAGCGCACGATCAAGTTCTTATATCAGAAAGAACTCGATGACCACTGCAAAGTTCGAGGTGGAGAAATTTGATGGCACCACCAACTTTGGCATATGGCAGTGCGAAGTACTGGACCTGTGAGTCCGCGAAGGACCAGTAGACAGTGAACATCCCGTCCAGTAGGAGGTGAAGACCCCGTCCAGTAGACGGTGGAGATCCCGTCCAGAAAGAGGTGAAGATCCTGTCCAGTCCAGTCCAGTCCAGTAGACGGTGAAGATCATGTCCAGATCCCGTCCAGTAGGCGGTGGATATCCTATCCAGGAGAAGAATCCTGTTAATCCGCGAAGGACCGATAGATGGATGAAGATCACGTCTAAGAAAAGTATCATCGACAATCTGCAAGGGACGAGTGTGCCCAGTGTTGGACACTGGAAGAAAGACTGTCCAGACAGAAAGGTCGATTGAGATCCCGCTCAAAGAGGGGATCATCGAGAACACGACTCTCGAGGGACGAGTGTGCCTTTTGCCATGAGAAAGGGCATTGGAGGAATAACTGTCCCAACATGGAGAGGTCGATTGTGAGTGTAGCTCAAGAAACTGAGGGAGAGGAAGACTCTGCATTTACGATTTCCACAACAACACACTCTTCAGATCAATGGATTCTGGATTCCGGATGTTCCTACCATATGTGTCCGAACCTAGAGTGGTTCTCAAACTTCAAAGAGTTTGATGGAGGGATTGTCCATATGGGCAATGACAATACTTGTCACACTAGAGGCATCGGAACGATCCGACTGAAAATGCATGACGGTACAATCAGACAACTTACAGACGTAAGGTATGTCCCTGATCTCAAGAAGAACCTCATATCACTGGGGGTCTTAGACTCAAATGGTTACAAGGTGACCATTCAGAATGGAGTCCTGAGAGTTGTACGTGGAGCATTCTTAGAAATGAAGGGTTATATGAAGGGAAATCTGTATCTCCTTGACAGAGAAACCGAGACAGGCAGAGCAGCAGCCTCTCACAGAATGATGGGATAGTCCGACACTTCACTGTTCCTGGCACTCCCCAGCAGAATGGAGTTGCAGAAAGGATAAACCGAACTTTGGTTGATAAAGTTCGCTGCATGTTATCCCAGTCGAGCTTGAGCAAAGCATTTTGGGTGGAGGCTTTATTGTTCGCCTCCCACATTATCAACAGACTAACCTCCACTGATGGGAAGACTCCCATAGAGGTGTAGTCCGGATATTCTGCCATTGAATATGATCGGCTTCGTAGTAACGGATGCAAAACTGGATCCTAGAGCCAAGAAAGCTGTCTTCTTTGGGCTTTAGTGAAGGAGTAAAAGCAGTCCGATTGTGGAACCTTGAGTCAAAGAGAGTCATCGTAAGCCGAGATGTTGCCTTTGACGAATCTGTAATGCTGAAACTGTCAACTCCAGAGAATGTGAACCAAGATTCTCTAAAGCAGGTGGAGTTTTGAATTTGAAGATGCTGGTCAAAATTCAGATGAATCTGAACCAGAATCTGATGACACCTTAAATGAAGTGGAGGAGTCATCACCGGAAATCTTTCAGCAACTTGAATCAGTTGTCACCAGTAGACCGAATAGACATATTCGGAAACTGCTCGATACACAGACGTGGTGGCATACGCCCTTCCAGTAATTGATGATGATGTTCTGATCAATTACAAAGAAGCTGTAAACAGCCCTGAGCATGCCCAGTGGAAGGAGGCGATCAGACTTGGAAGTTGGTTCCACTTCCAACACTCAAGATATCAATTGGGTGCAAATGGGTCTTTGCCAAAAAGGAGGGTGCTACCGGCAAAGACAGCATCAGATACAAAGCCAGATTGGTAGCCAAAGGTTAGGCTCAAAAAGAAGGAATAGACTACAATGAGGTATTTTCACCTATTGTTAAGCATGCATCTATTCGGATCTTATTGGCTTTAGTAGCACAGTATAACCTAGAGATAGTTCAACTTGATGTAAAAACTGCATTCCTCCATGGTTCCGTAGAGGAGGAAATTTGTATGACTCAACCAGATGGTTCTGGAGTCCCCGGTCGCAGAGATTACAAAAGCAAGCTGAACTGATCACTGTATGGTCTGAAACAATCCCGTGACAGCTGTACAAACGGTTGGACTGTTTCATGACAGGATGAAAAGTACACACACAGTCAATTTGATCACTGTGTTTATTTCCGAAAACTTCAAGATGGATCATTTGTCTATCTGCTGAAAAAGGCAAGGTGGAGATCGACAGGCTGAAGGCTCAACTGAGCTCAGAGTTCGAGATGATCTTGGAGAAGCTAAGAAAATTCCTGGGAAGTAGACAGAAAAATTGACTCAGGCTCAGTGCATTGATGAATCATGCCAATGCAGTAGGTGCCCTGATATGTGAGTAATGGTGTGTACATTTGAAGGAAAAAGGAGGAAGCTCTGATCTGTGAATTCTCTCTGTGGATTCTCGCCAAGGTGGAGATTGTTGGAATATGGCTTGGAATATGGCTCAAAATATGGCTCAAAGTCACATAGGTGGCTTAGCACCATTAATGGAGCTACCACTTGCACCACTTGCACCACCAATAATGGAAGCTACCACTTGCAAATGGATGGTGGCTATGGTGGCTACCACTTGCAATGTGTTCACACCAAGATAGGTGGTGGATGGTGGCTATGGTGGCTGCCACTTGATGCATGTTCACACCTTGATATTTTGGCTATAAATAGCCATGTAGAGATGAGAGAGTTGAGTAGAGTTGAGTATGTGTTAGAGCTAAATTGTTGAAGCAATTACTCTGTGTTTATAGAGTAAATTCGGTATTGTGTTGAGTTGTGAGTTCAGTGCTTGTGTAGCACCTTGAATTCTGTATTTGTTTGTACTCAAACTCCATTAATACAAAGCTTCAAGCTCCTCCTCCCGTGGACGTAGGCACAGTTGCCGAACCACGTAAAATATCAGTGTTTTTTCAGTGTGTTTAAATCGGTTTTAGTAATATCAATTCGCTTCCGCACAACAATTATAATTAAGATCCCAAAACGGAAAAAAAAAAATAAAAAAATTTATTCTGCAGTTCCAATTTCTTAATTTGGGAAAAAGAATTTGAATTCGAGTCTTTCAACAACAAAATACATGCATTTATTATTAAGTCAAACTCTAAAACACCATAATTTCTTAAATAAATAAAAATTGGTTTGGTTGTCATTGTTAGTGTTTATTTTTTTTAATAAATATTTAAATTTGGGTAAATTGCACCTTTTATCTTAAAAAGTTTTATCCAAGTATTGTTTGTGTCTTAAGATTTCTTTGAGTGGTAATTTAGTCTTAATTAGAATTTCAATTTGTATCAATTCCATAAGTTAAACCAACGATTCCATCATGTGTGTGTCATATATATTAATATATATATATATATATATATATATAACATTTGAAATAATTTGCAATTTATATCAATTAAACTCTTCCATTTGCTTTTGAAATTTAAGAAGCAATGCAATATATGTGCTTGTTCATAAGTTTAGTAAGATTTGGTTAATGATCAAGGGTGGAAACATATTGTATGTAATTGGAACAAGATTTTAATTTTTAGTATTGACCGATACGATCGGTACGGATCGGTACAAAAATCAAAACGATATGAGACTGATACCGTTTCGGTTTACTTTAAAAACGGTACGTACTGATCAGTACGGTACCGATAACACTGCCTCAAATTGTAATCTATATGTTACAGTTCGTTGGTTTGGTTTAATTCGCCCAAACTACATATATACGAGACTTGGCAAAAAACCCGTGTCGCAATGATTTTCGTTTGGGAACTTAATCGCTAGACACTAAAATAATAAAAAAAAAGTTGCTATCAAATTTTTTTGTTAGAATCCTATGGTTGATCACTTATAGAATTTTAAAATTAATTAAGATTTATCAAAAAATAAATTTTTGAGTCTGCGAAAAAAATAAAACCAATTTTAGATTAATTCGACAATACGGTTACGAATGAAAAAAATATTAGCTCCCTGTAAAGTCCGTTAGAAAATGATACCATTTAATTGTATATTATTCTTTTTGTCCGGATAAAAATGATTTTGTTTTAGTATTTAATGAAAATTCCCTTTTTTCATTTTTAAATTTGCATTTTATTTTTGTGAAAAATGAATCATTTTATTTAAGAACAACATGAAAATCCTCACTGCGATAAAATTCTCCTAAATTACCAAATTACATGCATTTGAGACTTGAAAAAAACTGGTACTCAATCGTCTTTGCACTAACAAAACTAATTAGGTCTATTAATATCTCCATTTTATAAATTTTGAGTTAAGCTAGTTAACAACTTGGAGGAAAAAAAAAAAAACAAAATCACACATGCACATAGAGGTGCTCATGGGCCGGGCCGCGGCCCGATTTTTTTTCAAATTCTTTGCACAAGGTCGGGCCAAGCAGGCCCAATAGGTCCGAATTCACTGTTCATCATATTAAAAAATATTTTTTAAAATTTTTTTATAATTAAAATTAAATAAAATAATATTATTATAATACAAAAATACTGTTCCGGGCTGATAAAAAATATCTTACTTAGACACAGTCCAATATGGGCAGGGCCGGACGGGCTGTCCGACCATGTGCAAGTCTATGCACACACGTATTCATTAAAAAAAGGATAATATATACAAACATAATTTCAAATAATACAACGATCATAATTATTATTATTATTATTGTAATGAATAAATTAAAGCAAAGAAAAATATTGAACCAGTTATTTGATTAGTGCATACTCAACAAGAATAGTACAATTAATATTTTAGGAAAAGAATAGAAGGAAATGTAAATCGTATTTATTCTACACTAGTACAAGTTACTCCTAACAAATAATCTGTTTTTCAATGCTTAAATAAAGTAGCTAGCTAATCATCTTTTGACAAGCTTAATTTCTAGTCTTAGGCAAAGGGACCGACCACAAATTTTTCAATGGTTCTAACATCCCTAGCCTAGCTAGATTTTATTAGGTCACTGTCACTGCTGCTTCTAATTTTCATTCATATAGTATTAATTCTATGTGCTGGAGCTCCACCCCGGGTCGTCTGCCTATTATATATATATATATATATATATATATATTAATGTATATTATTCGTAATTCTCGAAGGTCCTTTTCCTGAGGTTAGTTTTTCTTCAGTCTTGCTGTTATTTTTGTTTTTATTTTCTTCATTCGGAATTAAGCTGTGTCAAATGCTCCAGCATTTCAGCGCATTTTCGGGGAAGCATGCATGCGTGTAAGGTAACTAGGATACAAACTATGTATAGGGATGCAATCACCGAATATATTCGAGGGATCAATTTATATTCAATATAAAATTAATTAATTTTACACATTTTTATAATTTTATATACAATTGATATTTCAATAAATAGATTGCTGAATTTAGAAATATAATCGAATTTATTGTGCATGTAAAGTTTTAAATCGATTCGATATTTATATTATTTTGATTGAGAATATATTTATATATATATATGTATATTTAAGGATTGAAATTTTTTATATCAAACAAATAGTTAGACATTTTTAATTTACTCAAAATTTTATGTACACGATTTACATGAATAAAGTATGAAAATCGTATAAAAAGTTACAAAAACATGTAAAACTAAATTAATTTTATACTAATATAAGTAGATTTCTTCTCATATAAATATATACTATAAATTTTTCCGTAAGGGAAATTTCTTTTATTAAAATATGTATATATTTCTTTAAAATTTTAAAAAAGTTATACTTTTTTTAAAGAAAAAAATTGAACATGTTACTATCAATAGAATAACTAAAAGATAACTTTACTCAAAGCATTTCATTCAAAGGATTTCATTCACATAGCAACTTCAATACAATAACTAGGAAAAGAGTAATTTAATATATGATTCTAATTAATAAAATGTTATTAATTAGTTTTGATTGTTGTGCATAAAGATTTTATTTGTGTTTATCATACAATTTATTAATTTTTCTATTTGCCACAATTTATATTTATTATTCTTTTACCCTTTCTTCCTCTCTCCTCCATGTGCCTACCTAATTAAGCTTCTTTTTTATCTCTTGTTTTTAAAATTAAAAAAATGAAAACAAAAAAATATATATCAAAGCTAATACGTGTGTGCGTGCATTTTCACCTAATTTTTACATGTGAACTAACCATATCAAAAAGGTCTTTATTTAAAAAAAAAAAAAAATCTCTTTCATTCTATAAATCCTGAGCTTTTCCCTTTTACAATTTAAACATGTGAATTCCAAAACTTGATTTATTATTATTAAAATTATGGTTAAATTATATTATTAGTCCCTATACTATAGTTAAAATGCGAATTTAGTTCCTCTAATGTAATACGAAGAATTTTGCTACCTCTACTTTTCGAGATTTTGAATTTCAATCCAATTTTAAACG